>CAOKZL010001251.1:0-623041 GCA_948472985.1 Iguana delicatissima
ATTCCTAGTCAAATTGTGCTTCCTCAGTTTCTACCCACTGATTCCAATCCTACCCTTAGGAGCAAGAGGAAACAACTTGGTTCCATATTCTCTGTGGTGATCCTTCAGTTCTTGTGAAGATGACTATGTGTTTTGCCTTTAGTTTCTATTTTCTGCATTAAGTGTACACAGATCTTTAAAACCTTCCTCCGAGGACTTGGCCTTTCAGAACCTGAGTTTCTCCACTTCTTACTTAACTACATATGCTAATTCTGTCTGGTATACTACTAGTTCAGTCAGAATACTTTAAGATTGACCAGGAGACCTATGACTCCTCTAGGCAGCTGTGGACACAGTGTGTGGCCTATGGGTCACATGTGGTCTTTGGATCCCACAGAGGGGCTTCTGAAACCCTCATCAGTCTCCCAAATCTCTCCAACTCCCAATTTTTTACATAAAATTCTGTTCGCAGAATTTTTAGGCAATTTTTGCCTGAGAACCTTGCAGCAAGACCCTAAAGGGTGTAAAGATGCAACACTATTGCCCCGCATCCCACAATCATCCTAGAACACTAGGATGGTGGTGGTGATGATAGTGTGCCTTCAGTCATTTCCAACTTGTGGTGACCCTGAGGTGAATTTATCATGGGGTTGCCCCAAAATGTCTTATTTTCCTCTGTGGTACCTCTCAAAATGACAACAGAATGTAGTAATGCTACATTACTTCCTGTCATCATTTTGAGAGGGGTTGCAGGGGGAAATTGGGGTGAAGGGATGTAGCTCCTATGCCGTTGCCCATCTCTGCTGTTAGGCACTTGATTCTGGCCACTGTGTCATTGTAAATGTCAAAGCTGATGAGTGAGTTATTGAGATTAATCCTCTCCTTGCATTTTTGGGGGTTTCTGGCTTCACTGTCTCTAGGGGTGAGATTTCAAGAGCAAGAGGGTACTGTGACTATTTTTTAAGGAGGAGATAGACTGAGATGTGGGATCCACCATGGATAGTGGTTTGAGCATTGGACTACAACTCTGAAGGCTAGGGTTCGAATCCCCACTTGGCCATGGAAACCCACTGGGTGATCTTGGGCAAGTCACACTCCCTCAGCTTCACAGGAAGACAAAGGCAACACTCCTCTGAACACATGTTGTTAGGAAAACCCTGTGATAGTTTGCTTTGGGGTCTCCATATGTCAGAAATGACTTGAAAGCACACAGCAATAACAGATAGATATAATGATGCATCTGTGGGTGTGCCAAGAAGTACCCCAAAATGATTGTTTTCATGACTCTTCCTCATCACTTTGTGAAAGCTTCACCACTTCTGTTTGTCCTAGTCTAAACTCTACCTAGTTTTAATTTTGCTACCTGCTGTTGCAATGGCAAGCAGTGAATGCAGTTATAGAAGAAATTGTTATATCTGGTGGCAAAGAGGGTCATTCCACATGATTTAAGAAGGAAGTTGTCTTTGAAGGTTAAAATTTAGGTGCATCTGATTCTTTCAGAATGACAAACTACTTTTATTTAGGTCATCATGGACTCTTCTGAATTGAAAAATACATATAAAATTTATGATGCATGCACATTTTTGATGCCTAGTTCTTACTGAGGAGCAAGATGACTGGAAGTACACTGTGTAAGAGAACTGTAGAGGTTATATTATGTGTGTCTGTTAATGGAAATGCACCAGAAGTAGCCCAGTGAAATAGTATATCTTTTAAAGTTTACTACCACTGTTTTATGAGCTTCTAGGCTTTTAGCACTAGACAGAATGAACTAAAATGTTCCTTGCCTAGCTTGACTAGGGTTTCTTTTTTAAAAAAAGTTAAATTGGGGTACCTCCAGGATTAACTTTAAAATAAGAAGATGGACTGATTATTTGTATGGGTCAACCATACTGTTGGTTAATAAGGTGAGAAAAGAATGATTCCCTCCCCCCGCATAATAGCTGCTTAGTGTGATGCCATAGTCACCAGAAATTATAATGGTAGCAAAATTATTACATAATTAAGAACACAATTTACAAACTGGGAAACTAAGGTTTAGAATGATCCAGAATTGTAAATCATAATTTGAACCTGGTTTAAGATTTTGGCTCATCCAGAACCTAGTATTTGTAGTTTCTTGATTGAGACATAATAAGGAAAAAATGTGGTTAATTTCAGACTCCTTGGGATCATTGGAAGGTGAAGTGGAGATGGTTCATGCAGGCAATAGCCTTTGCATGTATTGGCTTATTTTTGTAGTTTTTTTTTAACTGAAAAAACTATTTGTGCTGAAATTCTCACTTCCTGCTCTCTTCTCCTAAACAAGTTCAGGCTTGTACAAGTACACTCAAAATGATTTGTGATGACTAGCTCAGTTTATAGTAGGGTGGAAATTGTATCTTCCTCCAGGTATTATCAAATTGGGACTCCCAGCAGCCTTGGCCAGCATAGCCAGTGGTGAAGAATGCTAGGAATTGCACTAAACAGTATCTGGCCAGCTGGACAAATTCCACATCTGATGTATAGAACTGTCTTGTAATCAAGACTGACTTGTGCGGATCTACCTACAAAGGGAGAGACAGTGCTTTCAACGATGGACTAAGACACTGGGAGTTCAAGGTTTGAATCCCCTTTCAGCTGCGGAAACCCACTGGGTGAACTTTGGCAAATTACACTCTTCCAGCCTCCAAGGAAAGCAGGGCAAACCCCCGTTGAACAAATTCTGCCAGAGAGTTCTGCCAAATTCTGCCCTGTGATAGGTTCACCTTAGGGTCGCTGTAAGTCAGAAATGACTTGAAGGCACACAACAGCAACCTACAAAGGAGAAAAAACAAATGTCTGTTTGCCAGTTTCAATGGAATGGGGAAGCGTTGTGTCCTCTTGAACTCAGTAAGCTGACCTGAGCTGTTCCAGTGGTAGTAAAACAACATTCCAGGCAATCCACAACGGCTTGGACGCATCTTAGATGTGGTTCTCCAGAAAGGTGCAACGTTCTGACATGGCATATTTTAAGAGGCAGTCATTAGAAGTGTGGACATCAAAAGCACAGCTGCACTTTGGGGTTTGTGACTGGTGGCCCAAAACACATGCTTGAGGTTTTCTTTTTCCTCCTTGAGGCAAAGCCTGGTGCTATATTATGACTGCTGCTGAAAGCAAATTATGCATGGTCATCTCCTTCTTTCTCCAACAGTTTGTAATGTGATAATGTCTGAGCTGAGATGTACCTGTGTGAGGGGGAGGATAAAATAGCTCATTGACTCGCCAGATAAAAATTGTAACTCTCCCCCATGAAATGTCCCATCCTTTCCCGATTTGTAGCATCCCAGTAACTTAAAACTGCTGAGCATTTAGAAATATAGCTCAGGCACACAGTAAAATGGGAGCCACATAATTTTTTAATATATTAGATTTGTTTTTATTGATTGATTCAGTTTGTTTTAGTTAGTTGTTAATTGTTTTTATTTTAAAAAAGAAAATGGGGTTTTACTTTAGAAAATCAAGAAGCTTTTGTTTTGAGCAGAAAAGAAATCTAAGATAGAGTTGGGTAGCGTTCAGATTTTGATCAGATAGCTTCCAAACATCCTTCTTTATTTTGTGGGGTGGCTTTGCTCCCCTTTCACTTACTCTCACCCTCCTAACTTCTCAGCTGCGCTGACATTTCCCACAGTATAACTTGGTATTCTTGCATGGATTGGGCTAGATGGCCCTTGTGGCTTCTTCCAACACTAAGATTCTTTGATTCTAAAGAAAAGGAGTAGGCAGAGTTACCAGGGGAATGCAAACACAGCAAATATAAGAGTTTGAGGTGCTCTTTCAGTGTCTCACTCTCTGCAGTGCTAGAGAGTGCCCACCATTTTGCCCACTATATTCATGTTCAGTGCATTGTTTCTCCTTTTCTGTTTTGTTGGCTAGCAGAAATGGAGAAATTAATGGAACTATGATGTTCTGTCACATGGTTTACATTTATTAAAAGTTTCAGAGGGAAGGCAGGAGAAAAAGGAGGAAGTCGACATTTTATCAACCCTGATTTTATCCTTTAGGATGGATGTGCCCCATGGAATGTCCTTTAAAGATGTTCTCAGCATCACACACGAGACTGCCCCCCTTCTCTATACAGAGAAGTAGCCTTCTGCCAAATATGGATAAGCTGAGGCTACAGAGTAACTTTTTGGCAAACGACCCAGGTCAACACTGATCAGCTTACTTATAATGGAGACTCTGTTGACAAAAACAACTCTGCCTGGCTTGACTAGGAGGCAACAGAGTTAATGCTTTTATGTAAGGCATCTGCCGCTTAATGGAACGACTTCCATGAACTGGATAGAAATTGTGCTGCCTTTTAAAAAAATGCAGTGAAGCTTACTGGGCTGAATTCAGACCGCACACGAAAGAGTCCCACGTGTCTGTCTAAACCTCCCATAGTCCTCCCTCTAGTGCAAGTACTGCACGTGAAGGGTTGGATGGCAGATGCTCCTGTTCACTGCAGCGCTCCATCTTGTTGCCTCTGTCTGTGGGGAGTGTTCATGTGGGGCAGTTGAGATGGGAAAATCAAAACTGTACAAAGTCCTTTTGAGCCTTTGCTGGATTGAGGCCTTATGACATAACTTCCTTGCAATGTTTTAATTTGATAGGGGTACTAAAAACTGTGTGGATTTATTTTGATGTTTGTGGGTGAAGTCTGGGTGGTGGTGGTATAAGAATCCACACAGCATTTTCATTTTTCATTCCAGTACATGCAGCAAATCCCCCTTAAAGTACTTTACACAGACACAAGCCTTTCATAATTCTGTGTTATAAACAAAGGCTAAACTGTTTACAGCAATCACGGGGAAGCATTTAGGAAACTTTTTATGTGGTTTGGAGAAGCGTTAGACATGGCAAAAGGCAGAACCTCGCTTGGGGAAGGGTGTCCCACATATAGTGTATGACATATGCTCCATGATTTAATAATTAGGGTTATATGTTAACCTGGGTATCCCATTTTTTGTTTATTTAGACATAACAGCCCAGTTTTGACAACTGAGGGTATGCCAAAGCAAGAAGGTCTCTTTTAAATAGTGTCTCCTTGATCTCTAACGAAGAGCTATGATAACAGAGATCCTAAGGAAGCTCTTGAAAGAGATCTAGAACTGCACAAAAATGCTTCCTTCTCGCTACCAGTCTAATCTTCCTGAGTCAAGACTGCAGAATCCAAGGACCAAGTTCAGTTTCAGAGAAGGTCAGTGTGTTCGTATATGTGTGTGTGTCTCATTTCAAAGGTGGGTAAGGCCGAATGCGAAAGGATGACATAAAAAAAAGCGCCAGCTCCATATGTTTGTTGAAAGCTCTTAATGCTAGTAGGCAACCCCTTAGGAGAGGCATTTCAGCTATTCAGCATGGGGCGAGGGGTGTACAGAAGCTCAGAACCCACAAAAAGCTAGATTGGAGAAGGGGTGTAGGGAAGGGGATATGAGCTTCTGGGTCAGATTGGGGCTCAAGGAGAGTTGACTTTGGCCCTTCAGCCACATCTGACCTGGCCAGTAATTCAGCAAACAACTGTCTAGAGACCGTGGACACCTTCTCATTGCTTAATTATAGAGTTATGATTCTGCTTTAACTGCTGTGCTCCTGTCCTATAGAATCCTGGGATTTTCAGTGAGGAAGGGGCAATTAGAATTCAGAACCTCATCCAAAGAGCTTTAGTACCTGATGAAACTGCAAATCCCAGGATTCCACAGGATACAGCCATGGCCCTTAGAGTAGAATCATATTGCTACAGTTTTGTATTGTGAAAGGGCCCCCAAACTTTTGTGAAGGATTCATAAAGGAGGGAGCGTTGTCGAAAGCAGTGCTGCTCAGAGCAGTGGTTCCTGGTCCAGTGTCAGACCCTAAGTGATTGGCTGCTGGTCCCTGGAGAGTTTCCAGGAAAGAAAGATACAGTTATAACCAAAGGCACAAATATAGTACCAGTCCCTGGCACATTGGGAGAAAAAAATTGACAGTCCTCTATATCGGTTAGCTTACAAAGCACTGATCTAAAGCACAGGTGGGTGTCATGCAGCCCTCTTGATGGACTGCAAATCCCATCAGACTTAGCCAGCATAGCACAATGTGGGGAATGGAGGGAGGTGCAGTTGATCGTCAGCTGGAGAGCCGTGTGATTCCCACACCTGGTCTGGAGTATGGGAATCACATTTCGAGCCATGCCCCTGGGTCCATCATTGACATCTTTTCCACTGTGGGACCAGAATGATGCCTGGATTAGACAGGCCTTTGGTTTGACCCAACAGGGCTTTTCTGCTGTTGTTAAGGGCAAGCAGCGATAGCTTGAATTAAGCCATAAGAGCTCAGGGCAGCTAATCAGAATTGCTGCAAGGAAATATAAAGGTATCTATCCAGACATTTATCCAACTCTGCCGCTTTGTCTTTACACATACAAGAGCTGTTGCTCTGACCATCTTCATGATTTACATCTTATTGCAAGTGGCAGGAGTCGTTTGACAGGACTCTAATGCTTAAATTGTGCAGATGCTAATTAAAAATATATAATGCACCCATGATTAGTTTATAATGATCGTAATCTCCTTATATGTGCTTATTATCACAGCATGTCAGACCTTAAGCCACCTTGTGCCTCACTCGAAGCCTTGTAAGTAACAAACCAGCCATTAACTGCTGATCACCAAGTCCTAAAGGATTATTTCCCAAATAAAATAACATGGCTCAATAAAGGCGTCAGTTTTGTTATCTGCTGTTGAACTCCTTGGGGTTGTTGCCATTGTCGCCTTGTTTGTTCTTCTGCCCAGCTGGCTCTTTTTGCTGGGGAACAATAGGGCCTTGTTACTCAGTTGCACTGGGTTTCATTCAGAGACAACAACTTCTCCTACAAGCCAAGGCAGGAGGCCAGGGTAGGGGATGCTGGACAGAAGGGGGTGATGAAATGGTTCCCCTTCTGTTAAAATATTTAGCTCTGCCAGCCAAAATGGAATGGTGCAACTATGCTTGACTGTGTTTGGCTTCTCAGGAACTGACGTTGCTGCTTTTTTGTCTCCCCTTCCCCTCTTCTGCTCCCTTTCCTTCTCCTTTGCTTACTTGGTTAATCAAGCAGCTTCTTTGAGTACACTTCTTTTGGTGCTAGTTCGCCATAGAGCTGGCATGAAGCTTTGCTGTACTCAGCAGTAATGAATTTGGTCTGAACCAGAGCTGGGAAACAGTCACCATTATGGACTCCAGCACTACAAATCCCTAGCCAGCAGAACTGGCTGAAGATTCTGGGAATTGTAATCCAAAACAATAACTTCCCCCAACTATGGACAAAACGTGTGAGCTGTTTCCTTGCCAGAAGAATTTGGAAGTTGGCTGGTTCAGAGGGAGAGGGAATCATCAGGGATCCACTCTGCTACTGCCTTGTCACTACCTTCTTATTAATTGCCTGTTTTGTGTTCTCGTGCAAGGAAAATTATTTCTGTAGTTCTTTCCCCTTCAGTGGTACTGATCCTAAGATGAACCTGTCACAGGGTTTATTTGCCAAGATTTGTATAGAGGGGGTTGCCATTGCTACCCTCTCAGGCTGAGACAGTGTGACTTGCTCAAGGTTGCTCAGTGGGTTTCCATGGCCAAGTGGGATTTGAACCCTGGTCTCTCAATCTCCTAGTCCAACACGCAAACTATTTGCATCATGGTGGCACTTAGTTCTCCATTTGCTGTGTGGGAAAATGAATATTTTTGCACAAAATTTTCTCCATGTTTGTATAACACTAAGGGCCTTTCCACACTACACTGTTATCATGCTATCAGTCCCCTTTCAGTGTCCTATAGAATCCTGGGGAGGGGCCTTTAGAATTCTCAGCCAGAGATGTCTTTGGCCTCAGTAAACTACAAACCCCAGAATTCCCCAGTTATGTTGAAAGTGGAATAATAGCACTATAACAATGTAATATGGAAAGGCCCTAAGTGTGTTAGGAAATTATCTGCCCAGAAACAAAGATAGTTGTTCTGGCAAAAAAAGGACTTTTTTGTATGTCAATGTGTTTTATATGCAGGAAAATGTGGGGGTCTGTATGCAGGAAAACCATGTGTATTTTTGCACAGAATAATTCCCTGTAACACTTCAGGATGTGCAAATACCAGGAGAAAGACTTGCTTCACCAGAGTCTTGTTGCTGCATTATTCTTCCCTACGGGATTTCTTACATGTCTGGAAACCCTTTTCTTGGCTGACAAATGAATAACAAAGAATATTCTTTTCATCCTGCCTCTCAACACTTTACTTGAAAGTTTGCAAGCAGTGTGGAAGTTTGGGATTGAACTTCTGGAGTAGGGATGAGGTTTTTTTGCACAGATCTCTTATCCTAAAATGCTCTTGATGGACCTAAAATTAGATTTCCAGCTGTGCTGTGTATCTCAGGTGCCAGTAAGAACTGTCGCTTGAAATTCCTGAGGGAAAGTCTTCCTGTAAATTTCAGTCACTCTGCAGAGCAAGAGGAATGTTGCCTGGAGATGGTAAATGAAGGAGAGAGGGACTGAAACTGATTCCCATTCTTTCTTCAATACTACTATAGTGCAATTAAATGGGTTTGTCTAAATCTGGAGTAGGATTCATACAGCTCTGCAGATGTAGAACCTCCTATCTGCCCTAAGCAGCACAAATAACGATGGTGGTGGATTTTAGGAGTTGCAGTCCAACAACATTCAGGAGACTGCAAATCATCTATGGCCATTTCCGCACTAGACCGTTATAGCGCTATTATTCCACTTTCAACATCCTATGGAATCCTGGGGTTTGCAGTTTTGGGAGGGTCCGGCTGGGGGAACCCCAGGATTCCGTAGGATGTTGAAAGTGGAATAATAGCGCTATAACAGTCTAGTGCAGAAATGGTCTGTGCCTGTTGTAGATAAAGCTTTGAAGTTGCTCGTTGCATTTTTTTTTTTTGGTGTAGAAAAAAGACTTTTAAAAAATTTAATAATTTGTCTCATTAGTTAAGTGTTTAATTTCATTGTCTCTGAATAAAATATCTCTAAATAAAATTAAATAAATTAAGTATTGTAAGTAAGGATTGACAACTGTCCCCTATTCCCTGCATGCCTGTGAAGCCTGTCAGAGTTCCTTTGCTTCGTCATGCAAAACCTCTTAATAAGATGTGCATTGTAAGGGTGTGTGTTTTGCTTCATTTTATTTTTCTTTTGGAGCTGTCTTAAGTGGCTTTCCAGCTGGGTTGCAATTGGCTTCCTGCAGCATGAGCTGTTCTTCAGTTTTGGTCTTTTATATGATTCCTCCAAGTCTGTGAGTGACAGGTTTTTAAACCAAGCTGTGCACAGGAAGGGAAAGCTTTTCTTGAGAACTATGTTCTGGTGCTGTAAGAGGACTGTGTGGTAAAGGCAATGCAATGGAGATTTGAGTGTCTCAAGGGAAAGGGCAAGCAAGTATTGCTGTGATATCTCTGCAGCCAGGGGAGAAAAAAGCTAACCGTGGCCTCTTCTGGGTTGCTGGGTTACATTGCTTCAGAGGAAATACACAAGAGTGCTGTGGAGAGTAATAAGAAGACAACTGAAGAAACGCACAACAAAAAGAAAAAGCTGTGCATTCTACAGAGATAACTGACAGCTTCCCTGAAATTTTTGGGGCAGGGAGAGCTGGAGAGACTCAGCCACCAGCGTATTATTGATTTGTGGTTTGACCAAACAAAACACTTCTTTACAAAGCCATCTGCTTTTGTTTTGTCTACAGTGGCTTAAAGAGCTGAACTGGTAGAGATATGTGATATTTGCATAGTATAAACAGAGTGATTTGGGGAGAGGAAAGGGGAAGAACTTTATGAGACAGAAAGACAGTTTTGGTTCAGCTGCCTATAAAATCAAAGTGGTGGACAGAGACTTCAGTGGATAGGGGATTTATTACTCTCACCTCCTCCAATATAGTTTTGTCTTGCCTTTTACGGTACACCAGGCCGCTCCAGAAACTGGGCTCTGCACCAGTGTGGGGGCACCATGTGGTCCTCCTGATGATACGGGTCAGCTACAACTTCCTTCTTCCCTCACCTTTAGCCATGTGGTCCAGGGTTGATGGGAATTACATTTTCTAAAGGGCTGTCCATTCCCCAGTCCTGGTGAACATCTTTTTTAAAAAAAGGAGTGGAGAGGTGATTTGGGCCATCTGCTGATTGATTCACATCTTAAACCCCCACATATGGGGACAAAAGAACTGTAGTGAGAGGATACACACATCCATCTGAATGTATATCAAATCCTCCACATGATCAAGAGCCTTAAATATTTATCTTCTACAGCAGAGTAACAATAGGGGAAATGATATTGACCCAAAATGAAAAGGGTATTTTGGGGAGAGAAAAGAAATGAGATATTCTGAGTGGTCTAACATTAAGATAGTAAAGAGACGGATAAGTTATAAATAATGTTACAAATAAGAGTGTGAATAGAAGGGAGTAGCAATACCGGTAGAAGAAGGAAGATAGAGAGTAACACAAAGTAAATATATCGTATGAATAAACCGGACAAAGATAAGTAGGGAGTAGATAGGTTGTAAGTGTGTGTTTTTATGTATTTGAGGGTTATACAAATGTATTTGTAATCAAGATTATATATATGTATATATATGTGTGTGTGTGTATATATATACACACACACACACACACACGCATACATAGAGAAGAAGGTAGATAGGATAAGACGTAAGTATGGGAAACAATTGAAAGAAATCTAACAAATCATATCTGTTTTTGCTTGTTTTGTCTTTTTTATTATTGTATTTGATTTTTTTTGTATATGATAAAAAATAAAAATTAAAAAAAATATTTATCTTCTGCCCCCTTCATCATCTCTTCTGTTGTCTCTTATAAATTATTGACCTCCAGGGTGCAAGACTCTTAATTTTTGTACTGTGCATGGTAGATTTAAGGGGTTTCAGGAAGTTATTGAGGATGGACTGCTTGTTCTTTTTCTGCTTTTCTAATCTGGATTTGCTTGTAAGAGACATTGTTGATAATTTTGGTAGATTCACCCAGAATGCTCAGTAAGTATAAGTGTTGTGTACTGACTTTCAAAGACAAAACCAGTATTTGAGACTTAAAGGAATTTTTCAGACTTTGATACGTTCATTGCCTCTTTGAAATACAGGGAGTTCCTCCTTCTGATATGCCAGTTGGCCCCAATTTATGGCGAGGCATCAAATGGTGAACCAAATATGGAAGAAGGAACTTTGTGAAATTTCCTTGGATGGCTTCCTGTGTCCTTTCAGGCTTTTCTTTCTTTGAGCAAATTCAGCTGGTTTGAGAGGTGCTTACCTTTCACCATTACAGTTTCTCTTATATTATTCCTTTGCCCTGTTCTTGATGGTTGAGTCCCTCTTCCCTACTTTAATGTGTTATATATTTACTATGTTACTTTGTCAAGGACTTGATGACCGGATGATACTGTTGGATTGGTTCATTAATACTCCGATTGTATTTTCTTCCAGTAAATGTATTGACAATCCTGGTAACTGAGACTCCTAGTCATTGGACATGCACCTAAAAGCATCTGTTTATGTAGTACCTTCTGGTTCGTTGTTGTTGTTGTATGCCTTTTAAGTTGTTTCCTAAGGCGAACGTATCATGGTACCATACTGGTACTTTCCCCGTTTCACATCATGGGATTTGGTGGAGAAGATATGGGGAAAAAATAGCCTCCATGGGTCTCTTGGTAGGAGAAAGGTGGGATATAAGTTGAGGAAATAAAATAGAATAAAATAAATAATATCTATCACCAGTCCTTTGAAAGGTTTAGATATGAAGGTGAAATGCTGTAAACTTTACAGTGTAAATGAACTGAAAAGCTTCTAGAATCTAGATGAACCCTGCACTTCAAAGAGAATGCAGTCTAATTAAATCCATCCATCATGAAGAAAGTGAATATGTTTCCAAGTTTTATTCTGCAGGAGGGAATGGTGTGAACTGCTAATCTAAAAGTTAGTGTTCAGTTGCCAAGGAAATTAATATAGGTGTAATTAAAAATGTGCAAATGGATTTTAAATAGATTATTTGAGGAATGGGAGTAGATACTGTGCAACTGTTTTAGGTAATACAGGGACTGGCTGGGAAACAAATATGCCTGAACGGCTTTTTTAAAAATGTGTCAAGCTGTTTTTTGGCCTTGTGGTGATCTTGGAAGTTAAACAAGACAGTCCTGGTTAGTACTTAGATAGGAGACCTCTAACAAATACCAAGTATTTCAGAGGAAGGAACTGACAAAACCATTTCTGAGTATTCCTTGATTTAAGAAAATTCTATAAAATGCATAGGGTTGCCACAAGTTGACAGGTTTCTTGAAGGCACATACACACATAGTCTTCCATTCACATTCTACCAGGCCGAAATCAGTTCTTCTAGTCATAATTAGGATTTGACCTCCAACCTTGCTGAGTTGGCTGTGGCTAACAGTTTGAATGACACTGTTTCACTTTCAGTAAGCTGGGCACTCCAGAGCTGCCCAGGAGGTTTGCTGCTTGACCCTTGTACCCTTGTACTGTAGTGTTGCCAGGAATAATTGCTTAGAAGTGATGGCATGCTGTCTTAAGGACACTGAAAGGTCTGGGATGGATTGCCTGCTGAAAGTGGCCAAAAGGAGGTTTCAAGGTAGCAAAAGACAGAAATATATCATTTCTGCTAAGGCTAATACATAACAGAGAGCTCCAGCATACACACTTGTGATGGAAACAGCATATGTTTGTGTAAACAGAACTTTGAAATACGATGGCAGAAATGAAAGTTTTCTGAGATCACAGCTGCTTTTTTTTTTTAAAAAATACTATCTGAAAAAAGCCATTGTGTGTAACAAGACTGCAAACTGGCTTTCACTGGCAGACTGCACATTCATCAATCAATCATTTTATTTATATCCTTCATTTTTCCCAAGTGTGGGACATAAGGTGGCTTACTGAATTAAAAAAAAAAATAAAGAAGACCACATGTACAAAAAGATAAGTTTAAAATAATAATATTAAATTTTCTGTAGAGTTAAACCCGTCTCAAACATTAATCTGAAAGCATAGATGAAACAACATTAAAAGAGAAAACTCATTAGATAAAAAATAAATTCCTGAGTGCCTACTGGAATAGAAAAGGCTTCACTTGGTGGTGAAAGGACGGCAAAGTGGGGAGCAAGCCTAGCTTCCCTAGTAAGAGAATTCCAGATTGTAGCAGCAGCTGTGGAAAAGGCCTTCTCCAAGGTTACCACCAACCATACCTGTGAAGGCACTCATCTGTTGGCTAATGTTCATGCAAAATTCCAGTGGCTGAAGGTGAAGATACATCATCTTCCAGAAAGTTCTAGTTTTGCTTGAGTCTTACAAACTTAAATCAGACAGGAATGGAGACTGTGTGACAAGGAAGCATGTATGAAGGAAGCACTGTCAAGGAGACCATGACAGTGTCTGATTCTGTGGACATTGCTCATGATTGGTCACAGACCAGCAAAGAGACAGGGAATCCCTTGATTTTACTTCTTTTTTGTATCTCGCAGTCGTGTAGGGACGCCAGGGCAAGGGGGGCGGTGCACCCTGGATGCCGCTGCTGCTCTTTGCCAGCCCCCACGCATGCTGTCGTCGCTCCCCCATATACTGTTGCCCCTCCCCCGCGTGCCGTATTCCCGCCCCCACATCTCTGCCCCCACCTCTATCCTGTTCATGCCAAGCTACACCACTGCTCACTTGCATCCCTTGATGCAAGTTCACCAGGTAAATTCTTCTTCCTTTTGCTGCAGCCCAGCCTTGCTGATGGCCGACAAACTTTGCCTTCTGGGTGAGCTACCCTGTTACAAAAAAACAGGAGGAGGAAACTCAGATTTGTTCTATTAAGCTGACTGGTGTTTTGGTTGTATATAATAATCAGTAGAATCTTTGGCTGCAAGTCTCTTTGGTTTGACTTTAATTTGTTTAGATAATGGTGCTAGGGAGTGGTATAATTTAAAATGGCAAATGGAGGTAAATCAAAACTGCTAGGTGGGGAGATCAAAACAAAAGATGGGTGGCTGAAGAGGACTGATAAATTATCATTAAATCCACATTGGTGTAGTAAGTGAGCATAAAGGTGGTCAGGTTGTCCCGTAAATCAGGAGCGCAGAGACTTGGTATTTGTACAGTCTTCTTGGTAGGTTTTCAGCAGAAGCCTGAGATCCACCAGCCAGACCCAAATGCAAAAGCTCAAATTTCAGCAGGCCCATTTAGGATGGCCTGCTGGGATGATCAGTTCATTACTGCTACTATTAAAGAATTGTCCTGAAGATAATCTGTGCCAATTTATTGTGTATTAGATAGAGACCTACCAGTGGGTCTAGATCTGTATTCTGTCTTGGTGCGGGTTGTGGCTGGACAGACACTACTTGGTTTAGCACACCATGTGAAATTATCCATGGCCCAGAACTTGATGATCGTTTCCTTAGCAGGGGAGGATTTGAAATGGCAGCAGCAGTGAAATCAATATGGAGAGTAGCATAACTTAAAATATGGATAGGAATAAAACAAAACAGAACTGTGCTTCTGGTTCACCAATGCGTGTCTATCATTTTGAGGTAGAATTTTTGAACATTCTAAAGCTATAAAAGTTTTTTCTCGATTTTTTTTTTTTTTGGAAAAATTGGAAAATGCAGTATTAACACGATTTACATCAGCAGTGGGCACAATGTAGCCAGCAGGCTACATTGTTTTCCATTTTGTTTCCAGCCAAAATGTCCTCAAATGATCTTTGGGGGAGGGCATTGCCACTACATTTGGAGCATTCCTGGGTTTGCCATGATAAGAAAAATGTGAAATTTTTCAGTGTTTTTCATTAAAAAAAAACCCACAATGCCATTTCCACTATGTTTTGTGGCCCTCAGGCCAAATGCATTTTTTCAGACAGGAAGTAGACAGGATGTGAGTTTTGCTTTCTTCTGGTTGGTTAAAAAAAAGCCTCTTATGGGCCTAAAATGGTCCAGGAAGCCCCCAAAACATGGTGAGAATGCCCCTCATGCTCCTAGAGGGCATTTGGGAGCAAACCAGTTGATTTTATTTTGGGAGAGGAAGTGGAGTCGGCCCTCCAAATTCTCCTAGAGGGGCTAATGTGACCCTTTACTCTTCCACAGCTTTATGGCCCACTCCTCTTTTACCAATTGAAAATTTGGTACTTTGGCAATATTACATGCATCATAGCTAACTTGCTTTGGCATAAAATTATAATATTTGACATATTCGAAGTACAGTTTATTCAGAATATATTTTCCAATTGAACTTACTCTTTGAAACTTTTATCGTTTTTGTTACAAATGGAACTACAAGGTCATGAACTATAGGAGCTCCTTTAGTTTTGCCAGTTTGAGGAGCAGGCAACTCCACACCCCCCAATAAAAACAGAAGAAACTATCAGTTATAATAAAACAGTGTGTTTTTTTTTTTACTCTCCACTAGTTCACCATAGTGTCAAGCAGACATAATGTACTTTGCATAAAAAGATCTGAGAAAAAGAAATCAAGACTATGAGTTATAATGATCTGATACTGTACATGGTGTTACACAAACATCTTTTTCTTATACAGCTTTTAGAAAAAAATGGGGTACTAAATATGTGAACACCTTATCTTTAACATATTGTTTATCATTCTAAAGGAAAATATTCCATGGTTTTTTTAAAAAAACTTTTCTAGCAGGACAAACCTTGTCTCCCCCATTTTTGTCTCTCCCCCCCCCGATCTTCATATCGCTACTCATCAATGGAAGTGACAACTTTTATGTGTGAAAGAGCCATTGCAGAGTAGGCATCCCAGTTCAGATTACCACTTTTATATTCTTGAATGTGATTGTTTTCAGTGGAGATAGCCGATACTTTCAGCTGGAAATCAAGTTACGTGAACCATCCTAGATGTGTGCATTTGTAAATCAGTTTGCGGAAGACTGGCAGAGCAAGGTTTCTGATTCATGGTTAGGCCTTGGAAGATGGGTGGGCCCACGGCCTCTGTTACACAGAAAATTACTCTGAAGATAGAAACAAAATTAGCATCTTGGCAAGAGTCTAGCTGTCTAATGGGAAAATATGTCAGTTTGGCCAAAGGGTGTTGCTTAGTGACAGGGCGACTGCAAATAAAGACAACAGTTTCAAAAGAAGGGAAAACAGGGCAAGTGTACCTACAAGGAGGCCACACTTAAAGCACCTCTCTGGTTCTCATAACTGTTTGACTGGACCGTGCATTGTGCCTATTTCTGCCTTGGTAAAATCGCTGAATGACTTTGTGCATGTACATGTCCTGATAAAATTGCCAAGTGACTTTAGGCTTATTGGCATGAATAAAGAGATGTCGAGATTATGGCAAATGAATTCTAGACCTGTTAATGTGCTCCTTTGAGATGTAAATTTGATGTCTTTTGTTGTTGTTTAGTTCAAATTAAGATAACTAATGATCAATTTGATGGTAAAGTCATAGAAGTTGCTTCACTTTTTTTTTCTGGGAATAGTGGTGACATGGATGCTTGTGACCTCCATCCCTGCCTCTGTTGTTGTTTCTGGCAATGAAGAAAGTCATATGATACACTAGTTCTTGAGAATAGCAGAATAGGTATGTGTATCACCAGTAGTTATAGTTACAATAGATATTAACCTTATGTAATCTCCTAGTGAGTCATTGTGCTAGAGAGGTTTCATTACTGGACTAGTAAATTAAAAGGCCAGAGTTCAAATCACTTTTCAGTCATGGAAACCCACTAGCTCAGTGGTTCTCAACCTGTGGGTCCCCAGATGTTTGTGAACTTCAGCTCCCAGAAGCCCTGAGCATTGACCATAGTGGCTGGGGCTTCTGGGAGCTGAAGTCCACGAACATCTGGGGACCCACAGGTTGAGAACCACTGCACTAGCTGATGGGGTGCAAGTCACACTTTTTCAGCCTAAGAAGCCAATGGCAAACCTTCTCTAAGAAATCTTACCAAAAAGACCTAATATGTTCCTCACATGCACTTTCCTCTGTTTTAAAGTTCCAAAAATCTAAAAAGCTTTCTTTAGTTTTAAATACAATCTGATGTACATTTACTTAGACCTATTTCCAGATAAACATGCAGTTATGTTTATGGGATTACCTATCGTGTCTTTTGATTACTTACCTTAAAATGGTGATGTTAATTTGGTGGCATTTCTCTTCTGTTGGCTTTTAAAATGGCTGTTGACCAATATGTTGAAGAGAAGTGGCTCCTAATGTTTATATCTGGCTTTATTGCTTTGAGTGGTTGGTCATGGCTATTCACATATCTCTTGAGGCCCATTAACACCAGACGTTTATTTAGCTCATCCCTCCATGAAGGATCAGAGCCACTGTAGAGTTGATCCAGAAAGATGGAGCATTTGTAAGTCAATAAATACTTCCACAGCCATTTTAAATTTTATTCAAGCTGCTTGCTCATGTCTTGCCAACTGATTTTGGGTTGGATTTACTTTCTGATATTTGAATGGCATCACAGCTTTCTCTTCAGCTGGTCAGAGCCCTTAAATAAATCCAGTTTGGAGGTCAACAGACATGTGTGAATGGCTCAGCCTGTGTACTGCAAAATATGCTTGCAAAATATTATGGCTGCCAGACCCCCAAAGCACTATATGGAAAGGTACTTGGGAACTATTACTGTTCTGTGTTGGCTTGAAGTTCAGATTTTTCTCTTAACCTTTTTCCTGGCATGTTGGTAGTTTGTGAACCAAATTGGAAGCTTATTAGGACATTCTAGCCAACTTGTTTTTTTTGCCCTAGATTAGGGTAGGTGAACATTAAAATGTCCTGCCTTTAGGGACTCTGGAAAAGAAACGATCCTTCCTAGTCTTACAGATTTGCATGGTTCTGTTTTGCTTTGGAAATAAACCTAAATGCACCCACTGCAACATAATTCATTTGTAAATGATGTAATGCCTCACTCCTACTTACGAGGAAGTCCTGCTGATTTCATGGGAATGTCAGCGCTGGCCGAGGTCAAGCAGAGGCTGGACCGGAGTCGGGCACAAGCAGCGTTTATTACAGTCTATAACCAAAGGCGCTGCAGAACACAAACTGTTTGAACTAAAGTATGCCTTGACAGCAGGCTTCAACAGAAAATAACGACGGGTTACCTCACCCAGAACACAAAGAGGTTGCTTCACCAAAACGCAGGGGGTGGGTCTCGGAAGAGCCGGGCGGCAGAACGCGGACACAGGCTGGGCTGGAACAGGGCACGGGCGACAGACGCATGGAAAGCCGACGGTTGTTGCTCCGTGCCCCTCCCAGCCTTGTGCTTGCCTAAAAAGATCCCTTGAGCGGCCGGCGGGCAATCTGGCTCGAGCACGTGGCTGGGGCTCACAGCTGCACTACAGCTGGAAGCTCCCAGCCCCCAGGTGTTTCTCCTGCAGCCACCGGGAGCGGCGGCTGGCCTCCTTGAACTGCCGCCGCTGCTGGAACGTCGGTGGCGGGGCGGAGGCTTCAGCCTCCTCAGGGTTGGCCTCGCGAGTAGGTGGTGCCCTGGGATCGGGCCTGGGGCCCGCCTCCTTCAACAAGTAACCACCCGCCACGCCCACCGGCACGGGAGCCGGGCTGGCGGCCTCCGCAATGCCGGGCTGATCCCCTTCGGCGGCAGCGGCCTCCGTCACGCCGGGGAGATCTGCGTCGGGGGCAGCGGCCTCCGTGGCGTCTAGGTGATCCCCGTCGGCGGCGGTGCCCTCTGCGGCGACTGGGCGGTCCCCGTTGTCGGCCGCGGCCTCTGGAGGGCCCGAGCCCCCCTCCTTCTCGTCGGAGGCGGCCGTCACATTGGCCTCAGCAGCGCCCGCTGGTGCGGCCATGCATGAGGCCCTGACAGGGAACATGATTCTCAAGTGAGTCTGCTAAGAGTACACATTCCCAATGATAAGTTCCTCCCCATCCTCTTCTGACTTTGCTGGCTTTTCATGTTATAACGTGATGCTTGCAATAGTTCCCAATCTTTGTTCCTTCAAATGTTTTGGATTTCAGCTCCCAGAATTCTCAGTTTTTGGCCCAATTGTCTGGGGCTTCTGAAACCTAAAGTCCAAAACACCTGGAGGACCAAAGTTTGGGAACCACTGTGCTACAGTATGAAGAGTAATCAACAGAACAGTGTCTTGATTTCCTCAATAGACCACTGTCATGTCAAGTACCTTTTCCACAGATGTGGCAGGTCTTTTTATGGGAGAGTATAAATAGTCCATAAATTGCAACTGCACCTTCATATACAGCAGTTTTGTCTAAAATGGATTCACGTCTAAAGCGAGACATTCTCTCATCTGATTCCCAGGAAAAAGGACATTGCAATGGAGGGTGCTTGCTAAATACTGGTTGGTTGGTTGGCATTAAAGAGCCACTGTCTGATGGCATACAACATGTCAAAGAGCCACACAACTTGGTCTCTTATAAGCTGTTTCACATTATTTGTGGGGAGCCTTATGCTCTGGAAGCTGCCTTACACGGAGTCAGATCATTGGTCCATCTAACCCAGTACTTTCTCTGACTGAGCAGAAAGGATTGCTCCGGGTTTCAGGCAGAATTCTTTCTTAGTCCTACCTGGATATCCCTGGTATTTTCTGGTAGTATCTCACCTGACCTTACTTAGTTTCTGAAATCAGATGAGTTTGGGTGGGTTCAGGGTGATATGGTGATATGTTAGAGGTAGGGGCAAGCAGTGCTAAGAGAGCTGTTGCCTACAGCCCACCACTGGAAATAGAATTGTGTGTCTTTTAATATGGTCTTACTCGTTTTCCATGGGGTTTGGAACAACATGCACAACTGTTTTTCCCTCCCATTTTACCCTTACTTTCCCACAATATTGGCACCAATACTGATTCTGTATGTGCTGTGTTGCAGTTCCATATACAGACCTGCAGTATTAAATGTATTTTTCTCTCACGAGTTGAAATAGTTTACTTTTATCACATTGTAATTCTCAGCTTCTCCCAGAAGGCTCAAGCTGATATACACTGGTCCATTTGAGATCATCACTTAGGCAATGGCAAAAAGTTGTTGTAAGCCTCACATTTGAATGCGTCATCTTCTTCTTCTTCTTTTTTGTACGCACGAGAGATCGAAAAGCGTCTGATATCATTTTAGGAATACATTGCAGTTCTGTCTAAGCCCATGATTTAAACCACGGATGGGCAGAGACGGAAAAGGTTGTTTTTGGAGGATATAGCTCCCAGAATATTTTATGATTATTCTGAGAGTTGGGGTCTGAAAAAGATATTGCATCCCATCTCTGCTAAATCTTTGGCCCTCCAGATGTTTAGACCTGCAGCTCCAAACAGCTCCTTCCAGAGTGACCAACAGAAAGGAAATATGGGAGTTATCCAAACATCCAGAAAATCAGACTTTTTCCCTGCCGTGGTTTAGGCAGTCCTCTTAAACTGGTAGTAGGCAAAGCGTAGCCTGTCAGCCCTCAGGTTTAAAAATTGACCCAAAATGCCCTTTAGGGGGCATGGGAACATTTTTGCCACATTTGGCCCCCTTCCCCCTAACCCTTTTAGGCCCAGGGAAGGCCTTTAAAAAAAAAGAGTTAAAGCCTACCCTGGGCATATAGTGGCTACAAATGTGACAAAATATCTGCCCAGCCCCTAGAGGGCACTGGGGAGCATTTGGGGGGCAAAAAAATCAGCTTTTTTGTAGTGGCACATTGGGGGAGGAAATGTGACCTCCAAGGTTTTCCAGTGGGCTAATGTGGCCTCTTAGCCTCCAGCACTTGCCCATCCCTGTCTGAACTGGATTATGATCCTTATTCCTTTTATGTTCATAACAACTCCTCAGGTAGGGTAGGCTGAGAGAGAGCCTGATTGGCAGAAGAGCACCCAATTAATCCTAGCCACTGTGGCTAGTTGTGGATTTGACCTCAGTGCTTACTGGCCTAAATCTAACATTCGAGGTAGCATGTGAGAGGATCTGAAAATATTTATTCTACATTGAGATACTGAGTGTAGAATAGTGAGATAATTACTGATTATCCTGCTAAATTCCATTTTAGTTTGGTATGCAAATAGACTGTTGAATTCTAGACATTGCTTTTTCAAAACTGAAGTGTTTGTCAAAACCTCACTAGTATAGTAGCTTTATGAAAATTTACAAAGAGCAAAGCTTATGCAGCGGTCTTCATTAACTTGTAAAGAAAATATTCTCCTTGTGGAGAAACTGTTCTCCATCATTTACTTGTAGAGAAACTATGTCCAAAAAAAGAAAGAAAGAAAGAAAGTGCAGAAGTAAACACCATAAGGGTTTTTTTTTTTTTTAACAATCCAGAGTTACCGCTCTTTGATACCAGTTTTGATTGCTATGGCTCCTATGATATCCCAGGATTTGTAAAATTTTGCAGAAATTTAGACTCCTCAGCCAGAGAGCTCCAAACTACAACTCCTAGGATTCCATAGAATACAGCCCTGGCAGTTAGAGTGGTATAATTATAAAGAGTGAAAGAGACCAGCCTTCTGTGGAAATGACAAAAGCACATGCCTTGAAAGTGGGTATACTGTTTTCCCCCATTTTCCTTTTGAAAAGAGCATTTTGGGTAGCCCCGAACAAGGAAATCTGAGCTTTCTTTATATATAGTTCCGCTAAGGTTAATGTGGACCTCTGGTTTTCTAAGGAAAGAATGTAAAGTGTGGCACACTTGGTGTATATATTCTGTGTATTTAATTTCAGCCACATATCCTGTCTTGAGTGATTGTTAACATACCCCACTGGGCTTAGCCATTTTTTTTTTCCAGAGGTTTCCAGGCATTGGGTGGTCTCACAGCTGAAAGTACTGAGAGATATACAGGGGATAGGTAACTGGAGCTTCAGCAATAATTTTATGTTTCCTTGTATTTGAAAACTGAGGCCAGAACTACTCTCTGTTTGATCAGATCTGTGGCTCAGCTTTGAAGCAAAGAATTTGATGTTCTTTGGGCTTTTTTTTAACCTCTTCTTCTTCCCCCACCTCTCCTTGTACAGTTGTTTTATATTCTTAGTTGCTGCTAGGGATTTGTTTGGAGAAAGCTTGCGGAGCAAATGCCTTTGAAATTATAGGGATTTTGTTTGTATCCTGCCTGTATGTCAGGATGTTTCCTCCTACTCCAATCTTTGTTAATTAAGGAAAAACAAAAACCATATTTGTTGCAGTAGAGACACATGAGGCGGGGAGAATGAGTCTGAGCTTTTATTTCTAGATAAGTAGGGAATACAAATAGCTTGTATGCCCTGAGATTCCAGTGACGCTAATCATTCCAGACTTCTCTTGCAATCATTTTAACAGCCAGTCAAAAGTTGGGGTGGGAGGGGGTGGCGGGGAGCGGAGAAACATAACAAATTCTGCTTTCTTTTGTAAAGCTCTCACTCTGATCTTTGGTGTTCTTGGAAACCAGCCATAGAATGAGTTTGTATGATTTAAAGCATGGGACGTTTCTTGCAAATTTACATTAGGGAAAAGAGCGATGGAAAATTTCCCTGCGGCAAGAATGGGTAGGGAATAGACAGAGGTCTTTGGGAGAGGCTAGACATTAGTTTCTCACTCTTTAGAACTGGCCTGTGGGTGTGTTTTTCCCCCTGTACATCTGTGTGCAAGGATGCACATGTGCATGTGCTTAGACACACACGTTTGTATGTATACATGTGTACGATAGTGTATGAAAAATGATGACAAATTGTTAAGGCCATTTGTATCTTATGAATTATAGCCATCCTGGAAAAGGTGAGTGGTGATCTTGTAAAGATATGCAGGGTGAGACTCCTGTAGCCCTCCTGATATTGTTGGAATGCTACTACCATGAGCCCTAACCAGCATAGCCAGTGGTGAGGAATGATGGGAGTTGAAATACAGTAACATCTGGAAGGCCACATGCTTTCCCATCCTTGGATAAAGGATCATTGAATGGACTGAAAGCTGATAATCTCACAATGCCTTCTATACCAAATAGTGTAAAACTGCAGAGATAAACAGGGCAATCTGTTTGATTTGTGCTACTGTTGACTAATTGAACCAATGTGGCAAGTCATTTTGCATGGGTGTTTGGAGAGCTTCCAAGCAGTAGGGCACCCTTCCCCAATCTGGTATCTTACTGATGTGTTGCGCAGTACCTGTAATCATCCCCAGGTAGCATGAGCATCTAATGAACAAGGTCTGAAGGGCACCAGGCTGAAGAACGCTGCTGTAGCGGTTAGTGCAGAACTTTCCAAACTTTTCATGTTGGTGACACACTTTTTAGATGTGCATCATTTTGCGACACAGTAATTCAGTAAGCGGAGGCAGCCCCTCCACCCGAACCTGGCCCGCTGCCACCACCCTTGCCAGGGTCTTCCTTGGCCCGGAGCAGTGGTGGCAGAGGCAGCCCCTCCACCCGTTGCATTTGCACAACACACCTACACACTGCAGCCGACACACTAACGTGTCACAACAGACAGTTTGGAAAGCTCTGGGTTAGTGTGTCAGACAAGGCTCAGGGAGATATAGACTGAAATTACTAGTCAGGTGACGTAGCTGCAGTTATGATCTCTCAGTCCAATCTACTTCACAGGCTCGTTGTGAGGATGAGATGAGGGTGGGAGGACCATGCCCCAACCTCCTTTGAAGAATGTAATGAAGCAGCATGCCGTCTGATCAGTCATCCAGGGAACCTATCCAGTAGAAATGGCCTTGTAGTACAAAGCTGTCAAGAAAAGCTGGTCTGCCTAACTAGAATATCATTCTGTGCCTCTGGTGGAGTGGAGTCTGGTCCACAGAAGCTTCTACATAATGAATTTGTCATTTGTTCAATAAATTTGTTACTCTTTTCATATGCCATAGCTCTGTCTCCCTTCCTCCCTCTCAGCCTAAGTTTCTCCTGGGGCCCTTTCACATTATACAGTTGTAGCGCTATGATTGCACTTTAACTGCCATGACAACATGCTATGGAATCCTGGGATTGGTAGTTGAGGGAGGGGTGTTTAGAATGCTCAGCCAGAGAGCTTTCATTTTCACCAAACTCCAGGATTCCATAGAAATCAGCCATAGCAGTTAAAGGGGAATCATAGTGTTATACTTGTTTAAGTGTGAAAAGGCCCTACTGTGAAGGGAGATACCCTTGGCTCCTTTATCTTAGTTTTGAACATGTTAAGAAAAGCCCTTTAATGGATTTTGTACAGCAACCAACTCTCTGTTTGTTCCCAACTTGCAAGGATGCTGCAACTTCTCCCCCACCCCTTCTCTCAAGATGATCTGAAACTACAAACCCTAGCACTTAATTTCCTCTCTGAACATCTTCACAGTGGAGCTTCTACTGAAGATGGCATTTTAATGGATTAGAAGCTCCTAATGCAATACCAGCAAGCAGAGTTTATCACCTGTTGGATCAGCACAGTTTAAGGGAGAAGAAACAAATAACATCAAAAATTGATTTGCAACAAAGAGTGAAAAATTGCAGATGTTAAATGATGAATGATTAGCTCTCTCTTTCTCTCTCTCTCCTTTGCTTTGGCTTAAACTCCTTAGTATACTACAGAATTGCTTAAACTTCCTCCTGTTTGAGGAATTGCCT
Organism: Iguana delicatissima; assembly: GCA_948472985.1. Classification (NCBI taxonomy): domain Eukaryota; kingdom Metazoa; phylum Chordata; class Lepidosauria; order Squamata; family Iguanidae; genus Iguana; species Iguana delicatissima. The sequence goes on from CAOKZL010001251.1 coordinate 24,449, forward strand.
TTAAAGGTTTGGATTTTTTCCCCTCTGTATGTTATCCTTCAGTTTGAATGTTTATTGTGGGTGCAAAGTTGATTTTAACCAACTTTTGAGGAAGTAGAGGATGTTAAGATCTATAACCACCATTGAGAAAATCCAGTTCTTGGGAATTCAGTTCTCAGAATTCCTCAGGCATCATGTGTGGTGGCTGTACTGTCTGGGAAAATCTTTTTTTTTTAAGAGGAACGTTTCAAAACCCTGTCATGTGCTGGCAGAAAATTGACCATGCTGGCTCTGAGTCCACATGCCAAAATCGTTCAGGACAGTAGCCCACAGACAGAGTCCATGAGAATTCACTTTACCTGACAGGCTTGTACCTGGCAGCAAGGGTCTTTCATCCCAAGAAAGTAAACAGTCTTCTCTGGTGTTAATGAATTCTTCATATAACTATTGAGTTGTTAGACAACATTAGCTTTAGTCAAACTGTCATTTAGGTAAACTTCCTTTTCTGCTAAATTTTTAGCAGCTGTAAAAAAAAATAAAAAATCTTGCAGGACACATACTCAGCCCATGGGCTGCTTCTACTGTGAAAGCCTCTTTCCCACAACACAAACTGTGAGTGACATCAGAAGCTTTAAAAATAAAAGTGAGTAAATTTTAACAAAATCCAGTCTCTGCCAACGAAAGCATTTCATACCAGAAATATAACAAATGTAGGCTTGAGTTTTTTGCCCCTTTGTTGGAATGATTTCCTGAAGACTGCTTAAACTGGGCAGAATCCAAACAGTCTCTTGTGACCTTTTGGAAGCCTGAATATTTGGCTAATGATGTTACGAAGTTAAACAGATACAAAGATAAGAGCATAACAAAGAGTTTCACCCGTTTTTAAAAGAATCAGCTTGATTTCCCCCCCTTCTGCCTACCCGGTTTTGCTCATTATTGTGCTCAGAGCTCAATATATTTCAGCTGGATGTAATTTTCCTTGGTTTTTTAAATCAGTTTTCAGGAATCTGTGGCCCTCCAGAAACTGATAAATTCTGTCATCTTTCGCCTTAGCCGTGCTGGCAGAGGCTGATGGGAACTGGAATCTAAGAACATCTAGCTGATGACTGGTTGCTCCACTTCAGCTCTAGTTGCAGGTTTTAGCAATGTGTTTGCCATGATAAATGAGAAAGTTTCAACCTACGCTGAAAACAAGTGCAGCAGTTAGTACTTCTAATTAAGACAGAGTTGAAATTCCTTCCCTGTGGTTTTAGTGAGCTATAAATAGGAAGGATTTGGGGAATGGATAGGGCTAATTGGTCACCTCCAATTAATTGAATACACCTTTTGGAAGGGGGAAATTGCTCTGTGCTACTGCCAGGTTTACAATGCTGATGTTCCTCTGGTGTTCACTATCTCACAATTTCAGTTCCCTGCACAACCATGTGTTCCCAGAGAATACATTCTGGGGCCTTGATACTTGAAGGAGTGCTCCCTCTCCTATTTTAGACACACACACACACACTCATGTGTGTATGTATGTGCATATTGAGAGAGAGACTCACACTCCTGCCTGAAGACTGATGTCTGCTGGAAGGGCCCTCATTTGTGTTTCCATCAGTGGGAGCAATACACTGTGTGAGGATGTGGGACTGGGCCTTCTTTGCTGTTTCACCCCAGTTATAGAACGTGCACTTGGAGGCTCAACTGAGGCCAATGCTAGCTGCTCCATGATCTCAGTTTCATACCACTTTAACTGTCATACCTTCCTTCTGTGGAATCCAGGGATCTTTAGTTTGCTGACATGTATATAATTTTCTGCTTGAGAATCCTAATGACTTAACTATAAAATAATTCTTCAAGGGCTTCACCAGACTATACATCCTAGGGTTCCTTACCAGGCTTTCTATATGTTACAGAAGGAGCCACGACAGTTCAACGTGATATTAAACTGATAGACACGTGTGGTTTAAATAACTCAAAAAATTCTGTGAGAATCCTGAAATATGTATAGAATCTGGTAGTGGTTGAAGGACTAGTTTTTTTTACTTGTGGTTTAGTGACAACTTTTAACCCCTCTCAGCTCTGATGACATATTGGAGAGGTATGGTAGGTGGGGTAAAAGATTGGTGGAAAACAATTTGGTGGAAAGGCTTTGGCAGCTTGCTTATTTCTTCCATATTACCTATCCAGGGCAAATCAGGTATATATGTAAAAAAGAGGCTTAAATCACACACTTTCACTTAAAGCTTGGCAAATTACTTTTTGGATGAAAAATTTTCAGAAATCCATCCCCTTTCCAGCTGTCATAGGGCTGGAGTCCAAAATGTAACTTTTTCAAGCTCTGCTTTCTTCATTGGCATAACTTACAGAGAGTGCAGAATGTGACTTTTTGCTTGACTTAAATTTTGGGTGTGAAGTAATGGCCTTTCTTCCGCATCTTCTTTTTAAACCTAGACTCGTAAGTTCAAGAACCCATCATTTAAGGTTTCCAGTTTTCTATCTGAACTTCTCTGTTACAAACAACTGGCACTTCTTCCACTAGTTCAGGGCCATAGTCTTCATAGTCATGGTCAAGGCCTTGCTAGACTTGCCTGCTGCCTACTCTTTATTTTATACCAGACCACTTGTGTGTTACAAGCAAAAGAGCCATGCAGCTTGAGAACATGATGGTTTTCTCCCCCTTCCTCCAAGGACTGATATCTCAGATCTGTATCATTCTATTTTCGATCTCACTGGGATAATCCATTATTTCTTGTAAGTCTGACAAGGACACAAAATACTAAATAGATGGTAACCGTGTATTGTTGCCCTCCCTGATGTTTGTCCTTGTTAACATCCTTACAAAAAAACAACAGGAGTTCACTGTGAACAGAAACATATTCTATGAAGACCCTGCCTCTTCAGGCTTCGCCTTGGTAGTTACTTATGCGACTGTAAATCCCTTTTTGTACAGGCCACAGAGAACTGTTCTCTTGTCTCATGTTCTCCATCCAAAAACTGCCCATGGCAGCTGTCAGGTCCCAAGAGGTGCTGCTACTACTTCTTAATGAAGGGAAAGGAAGTGAGTTGGTGGAGGTGATTCAGACCATGGAAACCTTGGTACCCTGAACTCCTGGAGGAAGGAAGATGCACTCCATTTGAAAGAACAGTGTTATTTCTTTCCTGAGACCAGCAGCTTCTCTATGATCTGAATTGCTTCCTCCTTCTTCCAACAACAGCAGGTGTCCCTCCCAGGACTTGGCTGCTGCTGGGCAGTGGCAGAATGTGGAACTGCATGTAAACATGCATGTAGGTCTTGGCCACAGTGCCCTTTTCTATAGCCCAAACTGTGTATATCATATTTCATCAGAGGGCAGCAAACACCCCCCCCCCCACAAACCCTTTGAGGACCCCAGTTTAAGACAATGTTCCTGATTGTGTGTCCATTGAACAGGTAAGAAGATGGTGATTGTAGCTTTGGCTGTTGTTGTCAACCTCCACACATTTAAAGGACCTTTATCCATGTCAACATCTGGATGTGGGGGTGCTGCTCTGACATCAGGAACCCGGTATATTTTCCATGGGATCCCTTAACAGATGGTGCAGGGCCATTAGGAACACGCCTTGTAGCTTTCCTGTTGTTATGCACCATTTTCACTTATGAGAGTAACTAAACTATGAGGATGTGTTAAGACCTTGTTTAGAATTTTGGACTGGTACTTGGGAAACCCAGATTAGTATCCTGTAGGAGCAATATACTAGTGTAGAGAACACTGTGCAAGTGGCGTTACCTTCTCAGAGATTGTGTGAGCGTGGCCCTTAGTGCAGCCAAAGTTCAGTCTCTCTCGCTTTTGACATGGGGTGTGTGTGAGCTAATTGACTGTTGCACAACAGGGGAGCTCAAGGCGCTGTTACACAACTGTGAGAACCCTCACAAGTACACTTGCAGATATTATGATAGCACCATATAAAAGTTCACAGGATCTTGGCCCCAGGTTCAGATCTCCACTGGGTGGTGGAACTCATTACGTGACCTTGGGCTGCTCTCTCTCTCAGTCTGATCCTGTCCCAACAGGCTGTTATGGGGATTTTTTTTTCAAAAAAAGGCTTGAGTTCATTGCAGGAAAGGCAAGATGTAAATATAACTAATAAGGAAGAAAAGTTAATTCTTAAAGACATAAGACTTAGGAGCTAGTGTTCAGTTTTTTAAAATGTGCCCCCCTGCAACACTTAACTGTGTTTTCCTTTAGCTGAGAGGTAATGAGAATCGAGTGACTCAGTTCAGTGGCTGATGAAAAAAAACAGTAAAGAAAATAACAGTATGTGGAAGAATAGTATTCGCTAGAGGCACTACCTTGCCCGTTCCTAGCTCCCTGGCCTCAGGGGGAAAGGAGAACCAGCTCCAGGCCTCAGTTAAAGCCTCTGCAGTGAGGTGTGGCAAGGAAGCCAATAAAAGAACATTGAATTGCTCTGAGGGAAAAGGAGTTGGAAGGCGGAAGCTGCAGGATGAGAGAAGGATTGCAGATGTCTCCTTTAGACCTGAATTCCAGGGGAATGAATTGTGATGGAAAAAAGACTTGATGAACACTTGGACTGAAGCCTTTCTTGGCTGCTTGACCAGGGAGGAGGTTCAATACGGTTGGGCGCCCAGAGGGACTTGGAGGGAGCTGGGAACAAGCCCTTCTACAAATGGGAAAACCAGACAAGGTTGCCAAGTAAATAGTGGACTGCGGTAGCTGAAGTGAAGCACCCTTCCTGACTTAGCAGATACATTCTTGTTATTGATTTATTTGTGGGTTTGCCTGTTGCTTGAATCTCTAACATACCTAATCTATCCCTGCCTGGGCTTCTTATCCTGCAGCCACTTGCCAAATCCTACCAAGGCCTGATGCCTGATGCTTGAAATCATTTACTTGAAGTTTGTGCTGCAGCCATTTTTCTTGGCTGAGGACACTTTAGCATTAAAATAAAGGCCTTTCTTCCTACCTGAGAGACTCTGGGTGTGCTTGAGAAGCCATGCAAGCAGGGACATGAGATGTGACGCTTCTCGTGGAAGGATAGAGTCTCCATTGTCGTATTTTTAAGATAGTGCTGAAATTAGTGTTTATTCCCACTGATGGACTGTACCAGCAAATCAGTGGTTCAGCAGAAGGCTGAATTATGCTAAGAAGCTAAAAAAGTGCTCAGTGTGCTTTCAGTCGACCTCTGGGATGCACAACAGTGCCCAAAGGTAATTGTACATTAGAACCCAAATGCTACTCTCTGGGCTGGCCTGAGATCTGTTAGTGCCTTAGACAAAGGCCAAGATTGCACTTCCTTGTTTTGCATATGGAAGAATCTTACTTAAATATTGGCAAGTGGACATTCAAATGCCACTAGAAAGCCTGCACGCCTATCCTATATAGTCCCAACACTATCTGCTTCCTGCCAATTAGCATCTGTTCCCTGAAGCAGCTGCCTCATTCTATCTAATGATAGGACTGGCCATGGCTGTTAAAAAATTTTTTTTTTTGGAAAAGTATCCTGAAGTTCAAAAATGATAGAAGAATGTACAAAAATGCTAATGAACTCAACCAATAGGGAGAAAACTTTTGAAGTTCTTTGTTATTATATGTCAGGGAGTAGAATAACGTAAGATTTTGAGTGCTAGTTGAAAGTCTTTCATATTCTTTGTTCCGAGTGTATTGTTCCTGAGGCTCAGCATTCTCTCCCTGGGACCTATCAGATCAATTACTTTAGCTGTTCTCATGTGATGAGTGTGGCACTTGAAGGAGGGTTGTCTGTGTTTTCATCTATCCTTCCCTGTGCTGCTCTTGTAGCCATGTGCACCTGATCCCCTGGATGGACAGGTTTGACTAGTTTCACCTGTGTATAGAGCTCTTCCTTTGAGCTGGGTTAAAAATAAGTATTGAGAATCTTGGCAACAGCTTGTAAACAGCATGTGAGCCAAAGAGTGTGGCCGCCTAGAAACAGCCAGGCCTGGGAGTTGCCCTTCTTTTGATACTTATGACAGGTCTGCTGCCTAGACAGGTGGATCATATTTTATTGAGACGACACTGGGATTTTGGAACTTGCCAAGTCGAGTTATTGCAGCCAATATTGAGTGCCCAGATAACATTCAAGAGCCCACAGGGGAAATGAGTGGGGTGGGGTAAGGCAGTCTTCCCAATGCAGAGTTCCACGCCAGTACTTTCTGAAAACCATACAGTGTTTTGTATCTTGGTTATTGCCTACTTCCAACTTAGGAAAATCCCAAAGAGAGCAATTTAATCCCCTCCCTGTGACAAGTGTATTTGAACTCCAAAATAAGACACCTAATAAAAAAAGTTGTTCAGATTATATTTTAAGTGTACTTATCAAAAGCAAAATACTAAGATGTCTCATAGTTGCTGTGTTTCAGATTTTACCAGTAGTTATTCTCCCACACTCCTCTAAAGAGGTGTATACAGAAAAGGTTGCACACTTTTCATCAGCAAAAGGAAACATTCAAGAAAGTTGTACAGTTGTGCAGGAGAGATGCTTGTTGCCATCCTTTTCCTTTCTCCTCACTCTCTTCTCTATCCTGCTCTCCACTTTACTCTCCGGCTTTCTGGCTCAGGGTGTGCTTCTGGTGCATGCATGACTGGAATCTTATCTGTATACGCAACAGTCATTAACAGCGCATCTGCGTGCATACATGAATTCAAAAGAGGTAACAATGTGGATTTTTAAATGGCTCAAACCCAAATGTTGAAATATTGCCTAATAAGAAGCTTCCCCATCACATCCCACCCAGTAAATACATTACAAGAACAGATTAAATTACTGTACACCCAGGAAGCTAAAGAAATTTAAGGCAAATTTGGAGACGTGTCTGCTTGTAAATAAACACCTCTTCAGTTCTTGTGGCATCTCATAATGATATGTCTGCATAGCTGAAGACCAATGCAGTGATGAACCTTATATTTGCATTTGTGTATGGACTCACCCAGTTCTCGTTAGACTGAAGTCTTGGGATTTCTGATTTTTTTTTAAATAAACAAGGCAGCAAACATTTTCCGTTTAAGAAAGCAACAACAGTATGCTTAGGTAATGTGGCAGACTGTCCCTTCTTTAGGCACAAGGTGTGTCGGTCGTTTTTGTGACTTCATTTATTGGCTAAAGCACTGAAATACTTTGGAAACAGGCGGATTCGTTAAAGAACCAATCTGCAGAATGATGGCTGCACTTTTTGCCTCATATTTCGGGTTCTACAAGGGATAGGGACTGAATTAAAATAAAATTTAAAAAAAAGAGTTGGAAGTCTTGGTATTCTGGCTTATCCATGAAGGCAACTGTTCACAACCCCACAATACCTCCCCCCTCCATGCTATACTGTGTGACTTCTTGTTTCATGAGAACATGACATCACCATTGTTGTCTTCTAAGTGGTGGCTGGCGGTGGTGGCAGTGGGCATACAGTGTCTGCTTCCATGTGGAGTTAAAATAGCTTTCTTCATTCATCTTCCAAGGAGAAAGTCGTTATGCTTTGCCTTTTGTTCCACTTGTTGTCTATTTTCCAGCCTGCCCCTTGCATTGTGTAGCTTTTAGAGGCTGTGTGCTGGTAATGAAGCTTTACGGTGGCAGTTGGATATGACACTGGAAACCTAGATTGTCTCTTTGGGAGGAATTGGGTTCTCACCAGTCTGCCAGAGGTCACCTTATGGTCAGGAGGTCAGTTGTGGCTATGGAAGTTTGATGTAAGGGTCCTTAGCATACTTTATTCTCCTTTCTGGCAGCAGTGTAAAAACTCTGAGACTGGAAATGTTATTAAGAGGCTGCCTATGCAGCTTTGCAGAAACCAATGAATATGGCGTTCCCTTCTGGAACTGCTGCACTGCAGGAGTCTCCAGACAGGGGAAAAGCTGTTTTTGAGCAGGAATTTTAACAGAGTCATAGATGCAACACTACAACTCTCTTAAGGGACAACGTGAGCAAAATGTTGCTGTACTTTGTAACAACCATGCCCCCAATCTCTCTTTTCATCTCAGTCTTTTACTTCTTAAAAATCTCTGATGGATAGCTTGCCATTGAATTTTACCTAAGTTCCTCGCCTGGCAGGAACACAGTTTAGATATTAGCAGGAAATGAACTGATTATAGTACCGGTTCAGAACTAAGAGAAAATAGAGGCGCTAGCTTTGGAAGCTCTCTGTGTAGCATTCCCATGAAAGCTGCATGTCATTACAAAATCTGGATCATTTGTTTTGATTTGACAGCAAATTGCAACGGAACAATAAAAATCCTAGGAGAGTACAGTCACTTGCAGGCCATATTATTTAGGACTAGTAGATTAATCACTACTGTCTTAGATGATCAAAAATCTAAAGTGTGGTACCCTGGGGCTGCTTGTCCTCTCCCTGATTTTGTTTTTCCCTTTAATCTCTCGAGAGTCCCTTTTTTTTCTTGCCCAAATGGAAGTTCAGTTGCCTGCCCTAGTCCCCTTTCATACTACACAACTGTAATGCTATGAGTCCATTTTAGCTGCCATGGTTCCACCCTTTGGAACCCTGGGATTTGCACTCATGACGTTTAAAGTGGAACCACAGCACTGCAATTGTGTAGTGTGGAAGGGTCCCTAGAAGCCTCCATGAGAGGCAATTCACCCTTTAAATAGGTTGCAGGACCATCAAAATACCAAGTGTTCATCAGTTTTTAAAAACTAGATGTGAATTTCTGGCCACTTCTAGTTTTTTTCTTTATGGAAGGCAGTGTAGATCCAGCACGATGTACTGATTTGAGTGTTGGACTAGAAACTGGGAGACCAGGGTTCGAATCCCCATTCAACCATGGAAACCTACTGGGTAACCTTAGACAAGTCACACTCTCTCAGCCTCAGGGGAAGGCAAAACCTCTCTGAACAAGTTCTGCCAAGAAAATCCCATGACAGTTTCCCCTTGGGCTTGCCGTAAGTCAAAAATTACATGAAGGCACACAATGGCAACACCAACATGTTGGCAGTCTACAGACGATTGGCTGTTGAACCCACTTCACTTCATCCCCTTTGATCTAAGGAAAGGAATAATTAAAATCTGCTAAGGCAAAGTTACAGGTTTTGAACAAGGCAGTTTGGAGAATTAGAGACACAGGATCTCAGATCTTTCTAACAAGTGTTACCTATGAGAAAATAAAATCCCAGGCAACACCAGGTATGTACACTACTACAGAAGGGACTCTTAACATGGAATTTTTCTTTAAAGGAGTGACTTGGCTTTGACAATCCAGGTGTTCTCACACTTCATTTTTGAGAAGCCTGCCTTTTAGGACTAGAGGTTTCTAAGAAGGGAGACTGTAGAGAAGCCAAATGATAGGAACCATTCCTCAGTCCAGTAGTGCTTTTAGTCAGGAAAAACAAGAAAATGTAATATTGCATCATAATATAGGCTTAGTCCAATCCTACTCAGTCTACTTTTAATTGTGCTTTTTATTGTAATTTTAATGGTACTCTTAACTGTATTTTAATTGTACTTTTAACTGTGACATATTTTAATTACAGTATATTTATATTAATTGTTTTATGTATATTTTAACTATGATTTTAATTCCACCTATTCTGTACCCCACCTTGAGCCTTCTAGAGAGGCAGGTAACAAATAAATTTACTACCCTCCTCCTCCCCCTCCTCCCCCTCCTCCCTCCATGGACCTCAGCTTTCCTTTCCAAGCTAACTGGGACACTGAGAACAGGGTAAGGTGCATGAAGATTGTCTCTTTATTGTAGAGAGACCCACTTTGACTAGTCTAACTTGTTCCTCTAGGTTTTTTTTATTTGCAAATAAATATATCTTTCTGGAAAAGAAATCTTTGACTTGAACAGATGGGACTTAGCCGGTGGGTAAACTAATGACAGTGAGAAATAAATGGGACAGAAGCAGAGCTGAAACTCATCATTTCCTGTATGAGAAGCTCCCTCACTCTCAAACTAGAGGTAAATGAGTTTGTAAAACCTGTTTTCCTCACTCGGCGGCAAAAGAGTTCAGCATCTGTGCAGGCCTGCTAAGGAATGTGATGCTGTGCATTCTAGTGAGAAGAGAGTTCCCTACTATGTCCTTTTTTCCCCGTGAAAGACTAACTAAATTAATAGGCTATTTGCTAGGTTTTTAGTGCTCAAGAGGTGCTTGAAACTTTGCAGTTCTTGTACTCTTTTGCTCTTGTAAACTTTACTCTGGAATAAAAACCCAAACCCCAAATATTTATAATCTATTTTGTGGATTTTTATTCTCCCATACTATTTGATATAGGGAGGAGACAGCAGGCATAGCTATAAAGCCTATGAACTGGCAACGCGTTTGAGTGTTCTGTGTTCTAGAGGATTTACTGTTTGTAGGCAATTCTTTGGAACTGAAATGCAGTTTAAACAACGTGCTGCTGAAATTATATAGAGCTCTTCCTTTGCATGTTGTTTTAATAGTTCAGTCAGTGGCAAACATCCCCATCCACTTACCTGTGAACTGGTATTGGAGTTTAAATCAATTGTGCACACTGGCATGACAATCCACACTTATAGGTGAATGCATAGAAAATTATCCAGGCCCTGTCTAGCCAGTCACCAGTAAAATCAGTTTGACTGGTGTCAGTGGCAGATCATTCTGAGTGGTGGCACCATATGAAACATCCTCCTTGGGACAATTCTTCAAGACATCTGTTTGTTTGTTTGTTTTAACACATGCATTGACAATTTTTCTGTACCCTTTGGTGCTTTATTATTGTTTTCCACGTTCTATCCTGACATTATATGTTTTAGTCATGGTGAAGTGTTTTTAAATATTACTATTGCCATTTGTTTTGTTTTTCATAGAATTATAGAGATGTAGAGTTGGAAGAGACCACACGGGCCATCCAGTCCAACCTCCTGCCATGCAGGAACACCCTCAAAGCACTCCCGACAGATGGCCATCTAGCCTCTGCTTAAAAACCTCCAAGAAAGGAGACTCCACTACACTCAGCTGGTGAACCTTCTCCTCCAAGAAGGTCATCAGCTGCTCTTGGTGCAGGTGTACCCGACAACATCTTGTGGCAAGAAAAGGAACACCCCACAAGTGCTACAGGTGACTGCAGCAGCTCCCTCACCTTCCATCCTTAATACTGCAGAGAGTAGTACAGGGAGTAGTTCTAGCCTTATCAAGGAACTTATAAGCTTCAGTATTCTAAAATGACTTTGTCAAAGAATCATGGTTAGGAAAGCACAATATTTGAAAGTCTGTAACTTGGAAATAAAATTCATGGTTGTGTCTTCATTGTGCACAATTTTGACCATTTCTGCACTACACTGTTACAGTGCTATGATTTCACTTTCAACATTCTGTGGCATCCTGGGGTTTGCAGTTTAGGGAGGGGTCTTTAGAATTGTCAGCCAGAGAGCTCTTGGGCCTCAGGAAACTATAAACCCCAGAATTCCACAGGATGTTGAAACTGGAATAATAGCACTGTAACAGTGTAGTCCAGAAATGACCTTCAATTTTCCACTTGAATGCAGTTACAGGAATAAAACAGATCTTCGAAGTACAAATTAAGAAATATCCCTTCATCATGGGTTGATTGCTCCATGGTAGTATAGAGGCTTTTCGTGCAGAAGGACACAGGTTCAAACACTGGCATTTCCAAGTAAGACTGAGATAGATCCCCTTTTGAAATCATTGAGAGTCACTGCCAGTTGGTGCAGAAAGTACTGAGCTGAATTAACCAGTGATCTGACATCAACCCTGTTCCACTGTGATTTCGCTGTTGTGGTGCTATTATTTTCCATGTGAGGTTGAGATTGGATTTTGAACCTCAGCCATAGAATTGTGTCCTGAATTTTCATAGAAAGTCTGTTCTCTGTTTGATGGTGCTGTCTCATTACTGACCAACTTAATGTCTAATTGCCATCTTAACAGAGGTTCTTGTTCAGCCTCCTCCCACCCGCCCCCGTCTTGTCTAGTGTGTGTTGCTTCCTGTTTTTCCTGTTGTGTGCATGTATCTAAACCATACATCAGAGGAGGGTAAATGTGTCCTTACAACAGGGGTCTGGATGTTTTGAAAACAGGAATTGAGTCATGGCTTCCAAACGAGGGGGACTGCTGCAGAAAGCTGAAACAGCACACGGACGATAGGTCACCCCCTTGAGACAGGAAGAGGGCTGGTATCGTGCTTATAATGCTCAAGGCCAATGTTATTAATATGCAGCAGTGTTTCCCCTATAAACAGGCTTCTCCCATTGAGCTTTGAAAGAACACCTGGGCATGCTGTTTCCAAAACGTAATGGACTAGCCGTGCTCTAGGAAGAGCTTTAAAAACAAATCAAGCAGGCTTCCTGGTTTCGTTGTTCTGTATTTCAAGAGCATGTAAAAGATGCCCTTAGGACCTGTAAGCAGTGACAACAGTTGAGAAACATTAACATGTGATAAGAGATATATGTTTGTTTTAGTTTTTCTTTTTTTATTATCTGATGATAACACTTGTAGAGTTGAGCCTGTATACAAAAATAAGGATGATGCTTGCATCTGATGGAGTGGTCGACTCTTTAAACAGAGGTTGGATGGCTGTCTCTCAGGAGTGTTTTAGTTGTGTTCTCTTGTGTAGCAGGAGGTTGGACCTAATGGCCCCTGCAGTGCCTTCCAACTGTATGATTCTATGACCTCAGTCCACAAAAGTTTATAAATGTGTTTATCTCTGGTGGCTACAAGATTCTGTTGTTCATCCATGAGGTTCATTTGTCAATCCTATGGCTCCAGGCTGTGTCCTGGAAGTGTTATAACCAGACTGTAATGTTACCAACATGTGATCAGAAGGCACATGAGGCATCCATTCTGAAAAGGTTAGGGGTGGGTGGGAATTTTACGTAAGTTCGTTTAAAATAAGAGTCTCCCAGAACTTGCAAAATTCTTCCTTTGGGGAATGAGAAGAACTTGAGGTGTAAAGAATCTGAAGAAACCAAAGCCAGCAGATTCATTAACCAAGGTCTAAAGCTTAGCTTTAAAAGACCGTGCCCATCACAATACATTGTTATGGTGCTATATTCCACTATAACTGCCATGGCAGCATCCTGTGGAATCCTGGAATTTGCAGTTTAGGGAGGGGTGTTGAGAATTCTCAGCCTGAGAGCTCTTGGGCCTCATCAACTACAAACCTCAGAATTCCACATTAAATTGTCATGGCGTCTAAAGTGGAGTATAGCATGATAACAGTATAGTGTCATAGGGCCCTCAGAGTGCCCAGTCATCTTAGTGCTAAATTAGGATCCTCCCCTTGTGCATTGATTATTTGTCTTTAACTCTTACATAGTCAACAAGTTTGATAGTCCTCTGCATGTTGGAAACAGCAGTAATTATTGAATTACCAGTTGAAATGAGGAGAAATTCAACTCAGTCCATTTCTGAAGAATTCATAGAATCATAGAATCATAGAAATGTAGAGTTGGAAGAGACCACAGGGGCCATCCAGTCCAACCCCCTGCCATGCAGGAACACCCTCAAAGCACTCTGGACAGATGGCCATCCAGCCTTTGCTCAAAAACCTCCAAAGAAGGAGACTCCACCACACTCCGAGATAGCATATTCCACTGCTGGACACCTCTGTGTCCAGGAAATTCATTAATTTATTAAAGTTTATTAAAGTTTGCAAAGTTTATGTTTGGTGAAGACAGAACCTACAGTTTTAAAAAATCCAAATGCAAAGGAAAGCAGATTTTCTCTAGCTGGGTCAAACGATGTCTGTATCTCCTCAGTGCCCAGATGATAAACTTCCTGTTCCCCACCCCCATTTAAGCCCCTATGAGTGCCATGATGGAATAATGTTGGACAGTAAATGCTTTACTTAATGTTGCCCTAACAGACATGTGGTTCTGTTCTACTATTGCATGACCCTGTTGGATCACAAGTACACTGATAGTTTTTGGGCGGGTAGCTATGGGAGTAGTAGGGAATGAGGGCATTGCCCTTCCATTAAGGATTCTGCCCCTCAGTGAAATTTATCTTCACTCCCCAAATTTTAGCATTGCAGTAACTGAAAAATTTAGTTGACCACTTAGAAATATACATTAGGCATCCAAAGAAAAGGGGCAGGCAGAATTAGCAGGATAATGTGAAATCAGCAGCAATATAAAAGTTCCAGATGTGAACAGGTTTTTTTTTCTCTTTTCGGTGCTAGAAATTAGGGAGCTGAAGGAAAAATTCATATGTGGGCGCAGAGTTCTTACTGAAGTGGGACAGTGCCATCATTTTTCTTCCCCAATAGCCACACCCCTGGTTCTTTTCTGAGAACATGCCATTTTTGAACAGTATTTATCAATAACTTACTGAATCTTTAGTACATGAAGAAAAGATGTTTATCTATCAGAGGATAAACAGGGAGATGAACTGCATGAAGGCTGACTCTTCCAAAGCATAATGCTCTGCTGTTGTTCTTCAGTAACATTCCAGTTAAAACTTAACTCTTTGCTCATTCTTGAGCTTTTTTCCTTCTTCTGTGATGCCAGTCATCCCTTCTACTGTCTCTACAGATGTCAAGCTTCGGAAATGGGAAAAAAAGATAATGCTGCTATAATGGAAATGTACCCCTCCCATTGCACTATAAAAATTTCTGTTTGTATAGCAACATACCTTGCCACTCCAAGCCAAAATTTTTGATCAGAACTGAGTTGATATCTACTATAGGATTAAATCCCATAGTAGGGTGATCTTAGGGATTTTTTTTTGTAATGAAATGCTTATTTTCTATTCAAAATATAATAAACAAGCAACCATAACATTAGTTCATTCATACCTCAAATACTGGATTTTCTCTTTTACAAAGTACACCATTTAAATGTGATGCGAGAGAGCATCAGAAAAGCAGTCTTAACACTTCCTCCTCTTGGATTCCAGAGGGTGATCAGAAGTCTTTCTAGGACTGGTCACATTGGCTGTGGTCTCCTGTCTTAAGTTCTTTGCTAGTATATGCAATTAAACATTACCATATCACAGAGATGGGGAGATTTGAGGCTGATGGCTGAGGCTACCTATTTTTTCCCCCAGAACCTGAGACTCATCAACCAGAGCCACATGCAGAGAAGGACACTTAGAATTAAAGAATTATGAGCTCGTAATTGAATATCAGAACTGAAGAGATTTTTTCCAGAATTGCTTCATTTTAGCGGTGTAATTTGGGGTAGAAAGCAATTATATTGTTATTGCTATTGCCAAAACAGGAGGGTCCTGGGCCATTTATGTATGTATGTATGTATGTATGTATTTATGTTGTGGCTGTTGTTGTGTGCTTTCAATATCTTTTTGACTTATGGCAACTCTAAGGTGACCCTATAATGAGATTTTCTGGGGCTGAGAGTGTGTGACATGCCCAAGGCCACCCAGTGTTTTCCATGGCTGAGTAGGGAATCAAACCTGGTCTCCAGGGTTGTAGTCCAATGCTCAAAACACTACACCTTAGCTCTTGTATGTGTGTGTGTGTAACATTTGCTGGTGGAGAATTCCAAGGGCCATATAAAAAGCCTTGATGGGTCATATATGGCCTTTTGGCTGTACATTTCTGATCCATGCCTTAAAAATATGCAGTTCAGAAATTCTTGCCAAATTACTTTAAATCCTCAAGAGTTTGACCAGGAGATTCTGATCTACCTTCTGCTTGCCACATCTTGAAAACATAAAATATGCCTGGTTTGATTCACTTTTTTGATTGAAGGACTTGGTGGGCTAATTTTTCTGTTTGGGCTTTTTTCCATAATTTTCTGTATCATATATTTATAGAGTGAGTTTCTCAGGAAATTTCTTATGCTAAGTGGTTCCTAAATGGGCTGCTCCCAACGGAAAACCCATCAGTTACATAAAAATGATATTTCCAGTGCTTCCTTACAAAAGTATTAAACAGTGCTAGACCTGGATAAGAATTGATCATTTTCCCAGTTATGTTTGATGTTTCCCTTCAATATCAGTGTTCAGATAATTTTTCTTGGAGGGCGAATTTGCAGTCTGCCTCTGTCTTTTAAACATTTTCAGTAAATTGTAGATGTTGAAAGATCACTGTTTTTCTTCACGTGCTTCATGTACTGCAGATGTCCTTATTGCTGAGAAAACAGTGCAATCACAGCTGTCCCCTTTCTTCCTATTTAGAGTAGCTTCATTGAATCAATGGGATTTATATAATATTGATTTATCACAAAGCCAGTGATTCAGTGGGTCTACTGTAGGTAGAACAATAAGATCTGGGCCTGCCTGGACTTATAAGGTCAGCATAAGGATCTTGATCAAAGCTAGATGGCTTTGGTGAGGTAGTAGAAGGAACCAAGCATGTCTTAACCATTCTGTACATACATATTTGTAGCAAATTTCATTGACTAAATATGAATCTCAACAGGTTGTTTTGGGTAGAAAAAAATGGCTGCAGAAAGACTGCTAACTACAGCAAGCCGGTCAGTTGAATCCATCTTTTAATTTCCTGATGTATTCCCAAGTGACTTTAATAGTTGTAGCTGTTGTCAGTGAAATCCATTTTTGTATGTCTCAGTCCTAATGTTGTTTCTGTAAATCAGGTTATCTGTGTACAGTCACACTGTAATTAAGTTTGTCCCCTTCCAGTGCCATAGCCAGTATCCTGGAAGCCTGAAAGGGGCTTTAGAAAAGCAGGCAAGGGCATACTACACTGGGCAAATGAAGGTTTTTCCAACATTGGGGACATAGATATTTGAATACCCGAAAAAGTTGATATGCTTGAACTCTGGGTGATATAAATGAAGAGATTAATAACAGGGAAGATTGGTTGGAATGAACTGGATCCTTGTGCATTTGTTCGTCCTCTTTCTTTCTTTCTTTCTTTCTTTCTTTCTTTCTTTCTTTCTTGAAGTGGATTGCAATTTGTCTCAGATGTAGAAATTGTTGGAACTTTGAGGAGAAAACATGTTGAAATTCAAGGGCTCCAGGACAGACTCTATTTCCACCAGAATCCAAAAGGGAACCAGTATGGTGTTGTGATTATAGAACTGGAGACTGCATCTGTGCTTTCATCTGCTGTAATCCTTGGATTTGTAGTTTGATGAGATACCTAGAATTCTCCTGTGCACAATACTATCTATGCAGCAGTATTTTAAATATCTGCATTTGGTTGTGCACAGTGAAGAAGGTTGAGTAGAAGGAAGTCAACTCATTTGAAACACAGTGCTGTAGGAGAGTTCTACAGAAACTATGGACTGGATCTGAGGGCAATCAAGTCTGAACTCTCTTTAGAAGTGAAGATGACTAAACTGAAGTTGTTGTACTTTAGACAGACCATGAGACAGTGTGATTCTTTGGAAAAGATAATAATGCTAATGTTGAAGGCAATAAAAAAAGAGGAAGACCACATTACAGATGGATTGACTCAGTCAATAAAGCCATTGGCCTAAGTTCTTGAGACCTGAGAAGGTCTATTGGTGACATGGGCTTGTGGAGATCTCTTACTCACAAGATTGTCATAAAATGAAGTATACTTGATGGCACACAACAACAACAACAACAACAAGAATTATCTTGCAAAGAGTTCTAGGTAACTTACCAAACTACAGATCTTAGGATTCCGTAGGATATAGCACTGAAAGCTGTACCAAGATAACTGCATAATGTAGATTTGTTCTAGAACTGAAAACGCCTTCATTCAAATTGTTGCTTAGCTGTAAAACTCACAAAGTTATATTTGGCACACACTCTGTCACTTGTGTCTTCTTTTCAGAGAGATCTTCTCTGTGTCCCACAGAAGGAGAGGTATGTGGAGATGCCTGAGATGGCCTTCTGCTGTGGTACCCTGGTTGTGGAATGTCCTCTCCTGGGGGCCAGCTTGATGCCAGTGCTAGCCTCATTTTGGAACCAAGCTAAGAGTCCAGTGCTCCTAACTTGAATAGGTTGTGGTAGATTTCTGAATTGGTGGCACTATGTGTACTGTCATATCTTGCTGATTTTCCTTAGATTATCTCATGCACTCTAGTGTTGTTTTGGAGTTGGTTAGAACCAGTATGATGTAGTGGTTTGAGTGTTAGACCATGACCCTGGAGACCAGGGTTGGATTCCTCTCTCTGCCACAGAAACCCACAAGGTGACTTTGGGTGTGTCACACAGTCTTAGCCCCCAGAAAACCCTGTAATACCTTTGCTTTAGGATCAGTATAAATCGGAAACAACTTGAAGGCGCACAATAACAACAACAACCGTACTTTGAGATCTTTAGACAGAGGGCAGAATATAAATAATCTAGTAAATATATTCGGAACAATTTTCAAAAAGTAGTCATGGTTGTCTCTTCCAGCATAAAAAGGAGGAAGGAAGGAGGAGGGGAAAAGAAATCTGCCACCACCTTTAAGACAAACAGATTCTTAATTTCACATGGCTTTCATCGATATAAACCCACATCTTCGGATCTGCTTGGTACTGCATCTGAAGAAGTGGTTTATCTTTGTAAGGCTCATGCAAAAATAAGAACAGTTAGTGTTAAAAGGTGTTGCGACATTTCTTTCCTCCCTCTCCCTTCCTTCTTCCTTGTTTTGAGTTAAAAATGAAGATGCTGATGATAGGAGGACCCTGAACTCCATGGATAAAAATGTAACAAATGTCTCTGACAGATAATTCACCCTTTTGACCATGATGATTTGTCATGCTGAAGTTTCCTGTGATTCTTGACAAGTGAATTTGAAGTGGGCATACAGGCTAAATCTGCACCTCTTTGGGTGGTGGAGAATAAGGTTTAGGTTTATGGTAGAACATAATCATGAACAATATTTTGAGTGATTCAAAGAGGCTATGAAACAGGCGCTGCGCTGATGAAATGCTAACATTCAGGCAAATCTGTTTCTCTGCTGCACATGCTGAAGCCCAGGTAGTTATGCTTTACAGTGTCTTCATCGTCATCATCATCATCATCGTAGCAGCAGCAACAACCACCACCTCACCACATTTTTCACCTCACAAAGCATCTATTTGATATGTTGCCATTATTGCCATTTTATAGCTGGCAAACTGGGGCCAAGAGAATGAACATTTGCTGTGAGCATCTTGCACACACATGACTGAACAAGGATTTCATACCTCAGTCCAACATCCTCTCAGTGTAGTGCAGGTACCTGCATGTGGACCTATGCTGTGCTGACCCATATATCCCCCTACACCTATTGTAATGCTCCTAAGATCGTCTTTCATAACCATTCCATGCTTCACAGAAAGCAGGCAGAATTGGGGAAGGGTCTATGTCCCCATAGCCAGATGCACAATGATTACAGCAGTGCTGTGACCCCTGGAGGATTTCAGCAGATCTCTGTTCTGATGTCATTACTTTGCATTTGGCTGTGAGATTGTAACCAGATGCTTCTCTGTCCCTGACTTCTCACTTCAAAGCATGGAATGGCTGTATGGGGCACCCGTAGGGACTTTATGATAAGTTGAGGAGACAATGGGCACTGCAGAGGAAGGAAGGAAAAACCAAACCTGTGGTGCCAGGAAAAGGACATCTGCACAGATAAGGGAGAGTTACATGTGTAAATGTCCCTTACAGAATTTCTGCCATAGATTCATGACTGATGCTTGTGTTCCAGTGGTCAACATAATATTTCAAATAGCTTTTTTGGTGCATGTGGAAGATCAAGTGACTTGATCTTTTTGGCTGTGTGGCTATGGTACCTAGCATGTCAATTGGAGCTTTCTTTCTTGTGGGCCCTTAATTCAGCTTATGGAATCTTCAGCATATTGAGATGAAGAGAGAACCAATCCAGTGGATACAAAGTGGATTTATTTAACAAGCTCACTCTCCAGGTTTTCACTGCATTGCAAAACTAATTGCTTCTTGTGGGAACTACTCAGTGAGGATATGGATTTTTGCCTCTCAGAGCTTACTAAAGAGTAAATGGACTTATTAACAGTTGTAGAATTACAAAGTTCCTCTCAGTTTTACTGAGTAGAGTTATATGTGATGAGAGCTGCTCAGGGCTGAATTCAGCCCTGCTGCCTTTTTCTAGCTGAGGACAGGATATTTCCTGCTGTTCTTTTCATTGTACTTTAGGGAGAAATATGTGAGACTGGCAGGTTCTCAAATAGCGCAGTGAATTACTGTCTGTTTAAGGAAGAAGGCCCATTATGTGTGTGATGTCATACAATAGGTTGTTCCTCCTGAAAGAGGAAAATGGTGAAAGTCTAAAATGTTTCTGCGTGCCGTCAAGTCACCTGTTAGTTTATGCTGACCCTGAGAATTTCATAGAGTTTTCTTAGGCAAGGAATACTCAGAGGTGGTTTTGCCAGTTCTTTTCTCTGAAACATAGCCTACTGCACTTTTCTCTGAAATACAGCCAGCTGTTGGCTGTCTCCCATCAAAATACTAACCAGAACTGAGTCTGCTTAGATTCCAGAGAGAGTCTGGTGCCTATAAGGCCTGAAAATATGAAGTATCTGTTGTAAAACTGTTGATTACTTGGTTGTTATTGTTTTGTATGCCACCACAGAATTTTGTCTGCAAGCTTATAAAAGGGAAGAGGAGAGAGAAAGAAGGTGAGAAAGAAAACAGACATGATGCAGATCTGTGAAGGTCCTGGTTGGCCTATCAGTGGTTCTCAACCTGTAGGTCCCCAGATGTTTGTGGACTTCAGCTCCCAGAAGCCCCAGCCACTGTGGTCAATGCTCAGGGCTTCTGGGAGCTGAAGTCCACAAACATCTGGGGACCCACAGGATGAGAACCACTAAACAGAATCGTCTTTCCATTGACTCTAACTGTTGCATTAGAGTCCTATTCACTTTTAAAGTGGATGCTTTAATGCTTGATATACAGTTAATACCCCAGTATTTTCTCTCTCTTTTTAATGCATTATGGCCATTGTGTTGTTGGAAAAACTAATTAAACAGAAGTTGGTTCTCTTAAAATAATCCAGACCGTTATACAACAGTACAATTGGAGTGCTCAGTTTGCACAGTATAGAACGTGTACAAATAGGGCGCCAATATGGTATACAGATGCTCTATACATATAATATATGATGTCTGATGTACAATCAGACTTAGGCAAGTCGCATTCTCTCAGCCTCAGAGGAAAACAAAATCAAACCCCCTCTGAACAAATCTTACCAAAAAAGCCCTGTGATAGGTTCACCTTGAGGTTGCCATAACAACAACAAAGTGCTGCCAACAGGGGGAGGTTCTTTCTTGTCCTAATGGCTCTCTTCTTTGAAAACTGACTTGTGTTGACCCAAAGGCAACCCTGTCATGGGGGTTTTCTTGGCAAGATTTGTTGTCTTTTCCTTTTTCTGAGGCTGAGAGAATGTGACTCACCTGAGGTCACCCAGTGGGTTCCATGGCTGAGTGGAGATTCAAACTCTGATCTCCAGACTCATAGTTTGAGTGCACGCACATGTCTGCTGCCATGTCTCTCAGTGCCAACACCCCACATCCCTGTTGAAAGAGACACAGTGGCAGGCATGTGCACGTGCCCAGACTGCTCCTGTTTTGCAAACAAAAGAGCAGTTTTGACACCCACATCCCCTCCTGCAGCAGCAGCAGGGCTTTGTGGATCCCCTGTGAGTTTAAGAACCATTGCCCACTGTAGTGTTTTGAGTGTTGGACTAGGAGGCCAGGAGGCCAGGGTTCAAATACTTGCTCAATCACAGGGATTTGGTGATCTTGGGCAAGTCACATTCTGTCAGCTTAAGAGGAAGGCCGTTCCAAACTTCCTTTGAACAAACTTGCCAAGAAAACCCTAAGATGGGGTTTCCATAAGTTACAATCAACTCACATAACAACCACCACCACTGGGGCAAATAAATAGCAGTTATGAGTTGTGCTTATAAGCATCTTACAAGGGCCTGGTGCTTCTTTTTCTTTGCCCCATTTCCATTATTTTATGGGCAGAGAGAGAGGCCAGGAGGCTGATAAGCCTCTTGTGTTTTCTGCTTGTAAACTCTCTTGTGTTTTCCCAGTGTTTTCTTTCTCTTCTTTCAAAAGGAAAAGAAATCTATTAAGGAGGAAAAATGGAATAGCAGCACCATGTCTGTTGATTGGTATTGCCATGAACTGTCCATTTGGAAGCACCCCTCAGTTCCTGACAATTGGGTTTTGCTGAATCATACAGTCGAATCATGAGTGTTTTCTTTGGCTAACAGGACATTACCAGAATTCCCCCCCAATGACCTTATTTTTCCCTTTCCCAAATCTGCAGAGCGTTCTGCGTAGCTTTTCCAGCATAGGAAGCAGCTGCTTTTCCAGCTCATGTCTGGGGAAAGCAGTGACTAGTGTAGCTGAATCCAGCCTTGCCATGAAAGTGAGTACAGAGCCTAGGGCTCTGGCACATGTCATCTTTGGTAGACAGAAACTGAGCGATGAGGAAAACCAGAGAATCATGAAAGAAGGCATATTGGAGGATCTATTATTGCGGTCAGATGAGGTGCACAGAAAGGAGCTACTTCTGGAAATGAACAAGCAAAAGGTCTCTAATATGATTATCTTTTCCTTTTGTAATCACTGTTATATTAGGCAGAGTTTTGCCTGATCCATCATCCATCATTCACGGATTTGTGTTTTAACTGAAGATTTCAGCTGGAATGTAGAATCTTTATTTTTCTCCAGTCACCCCCTTTCAGGGTTTGAATTCTGTTTTGAAGATTAATGTGAATTTCACGTAGTTGTCATCTCAATTTGAGTCTGTTAGATCAGAACAGGCTCCTCCCGCCGCTCCTGCAACCTACTGTCTCTCTGCATCACTGAGCCGAAACACTGATACCATCATTTCAGAAATGTACCCTTGGCTCTCATCATTGTTACAGGAAGGTTCTCCCCAACTCTCTTTTTAATGCTTGTGCTGGCAAACTTTGTTCGGTATAAAAGCTAAACTCTCTGTCAAATCTCAATAATTTCCACTGGAGTAAACTCACTTTTGTCAAAATGGATAGCAACTGGCATCTTGGCAGTTTATCCAAATGACTACCCCTCCTGTTTTTGGAAGAAATGTTTCATGTCCTGCTGAAAGAAAAAAATTGCATTTTGGGAGCCATCCTTAAAGGCCAGAATATGCTTGATCTCTTTCTACTGAAGGGCAAGGAGCTACAGGAACTCCTTTTGCAGCTGGTGCCTCTGCCTTTCCAGAGCTTTTAGGAAATGAAATGTCACCATTGGCAAAAGTGGGGTCTAGTGTGATACTTTCTTTCTGAGCTGGGAAATGGGACAGCTTTTAAGAACTGTGGAACTATCTCTCTTAAAAACAGCTATTCAACAGTTTGATGGTCATATCCTTTTCAGTAATTTGTCCAGGGCTATGCCCGTAACAAATCTTGCTAAGAAAATCCTGTGATAGGTTTGCCTTAGTGTTGCCAGAAGTCAGAAACAACTTGAAGGCACACAACAACGACAACAACACCCACATCCATAAGAAAGGCAGAGTTGTATAATGCCTAGAGGCAGAGTCCTAGGCCCATTTCACACTACACAGTTGCTTCACTTTGTTATCATTTTAACTGCCACAGCACCAATTGATGGAATTTAAGGATCTGTAGTTTCAGGAAATATTTGGAATTCTCAGGGAGAGAGCTCTATTGCTCCACCAGATCACAAATCCCAGCATTCTGTAGGGTGAAGCCATGGCATTTAAAGTTGCACCAGATTGCTGTAATCGTCAGTGTGAAACTCTCCTTGGACTGGGGCTTAGGAGATCCAGGTTCTGATTATCTTGGGCCGGTCACCTTCTGTCAGTCTGATTAGGGCTGTAAGCTAAGCATCCTTCCTTGAGCTCACTGGACAAAATGTAGGTTATATGTATAACTTATAGATAATAATAGTAAGATTATGGTAATAAATTGAGGTTTCATAATGTCATGTCAGATTGCTTGTCCATTAACTGTAGATCTTGGAAAAACTACCTTTTGGGACTACTGCTCTCAGAAGCTGTTCTGCCTAGACTGTGTTGGCTGGGAAATTGTGTTGAAATCCCCAGAAGTAATCTTCCAGACGTAATCTTCCCAAACTCCTCTGTCTAGCAGTACCTTTCCTTGGTGTCTGGCTTATGGCTTTCCCAATACTCACTATGTTATTGTTCTCATGCCAAAAATTGAATCCAAAGCCTTCTGTATAGAAACTATATGGTTACTCAGTGACATCGTCTCTTTAGCTGAGATCTAAGCACTAGTAGAACTCAAGCTTTGCATTTGCAAGTTTATAGGTACAATCCTTGGCGCCTCTTAAGTAGGACTTGGAAAGGCCTCCATTTGAAATCCTGGAGAGCAACCGCCAGTCAGTATATTATGGCATGTTATAGTATATTTTATATTGTAAACTTTGACAAGTCTTAAATTTTTAATAAAAATAAATTAAAAAAAAAGAAAATTACAGTGTGCTGTTTGCTGAAAAATGGAATGTTCAGCCTCTCCCCGTTCTTTTGCCTGATGTCCCAGACTGAGGAAGAGTTTTGCGTGAACAAAATTGTCCATTGCTCTTTGACACTTAATCATTCTGAATAAAAATTTTGTCCAGCTGTGCCCTTTGCTTTCCTTACAAGCAGAGGTTGTCCATTCACATTACTGTATTTTGCATCAAAGAAAAAGGATGACAATCTGAGAATATGTGCTTGTTCTGAAACTGCAGTTCTGCTCCTCCCATTTCTTCTCTCGCAACTAGGGCTGGGAAAATCCCCAGCAATTGGATCATGCAGGGAGATAAGCAGTTCAACATCTTTCTATCTCTGAATTGTGCTAAGTCTCCCCCCCCCGCTTGAATTTCTTAGAATTATAGACTGATTACCTTTATTTATTTTTAATAAAAAGATTTCCTGTGTTTGTTTAAATCCCTTTCATCCTTCATGAACTATGTCCAGAAGTGTTGGTCCTTCAAATGTAAACTGCTCTTTTTTGGAAATCACCACATGTATGCTCTTGTGTTAATTATTATCTCCATGTTGCACAGTGGAAATACCTGTTTAATGATACTGCTGCTGTGCTTCCCACACCCTCTTTGTCCAGCTTTTAAGCCATGTGATACACCAACTAAAAAGACTTTTAGAAATGGGCTCAAGTTTGACACAGGAATGTACCTTAGAGTCTTTCTCCACAATGGGAAAAAGCATACCGTTTGTTCTGTGTCATCCAGTTTCTGAAACAGGAGAGTCTGTTTGACAAAAGGACTTGAACAAAGTCCAGTTAAACTGTAATTGATCTTTATCGCTTATTACAAGGTGAGCTTTAAGTATGGCAGTCAGAGTGTGTGCTCATGTGGCTAGTCACATCAAGGTTAAGGTATAAAATACTGCTGCAGTTACTCACAAAAGTCGAAGGTTGTATTTGTGGTGTGGGAATCGACCTAAAGCACTTTCTCCCTGCTTTTCTGTCCTAGGTACTGTTAATAGTAGTATGTTTTAGCTCTGGGAGATTCCTGGAACCCACAGTGCTATAAAATGCTTCCTTATTTGGACTAAAGTAGAAAATGTAATGAGGAAGAGAGTTGAGGGGGAAGCAATTAGTGTGACAATTAGCCTTTAGTGTAGGGGCAGGAAATCTATGCTTATCCAGATGTTGTTGGTCCCCAGTGCCTATCAGCTCCGGCCAAACATGAGATGTTCATAAACATCTGGAGGGCAACTCATTTTTTGGCCCTCTGCTGAAGACTGGTTGTCAAAATAACTGGTATGTATCTCTTTCTCTCTCATTTGTATAATTCCACAGCCATGCTTCAGTGTGTGAGGTTCTCATGAACTGTGGTGTAATTCTGAGTTTTCCTTTTGTTATAGAGGATAGAAGGGAGGACAGAGTTCTCTGTGATGGCAAAAGCTGTTGGTGTCGGAGTCTGAAACAGGTCTCAGTGCTGTGAAAGCTTCCAGTAGGCAGATAGTTTGCTTCTTTGCCTATTGGCACTTCTTACATGCCTTATTTGTCATTTCCTACCTTTGCCTTGCCCTGAGTTTGATAATGCATTTCATCAACCAGAAGACACATCCTGCATGTATCCACTGCTAGGTTAGGTCAAGTTATTGATGTAAAGAGGTCATGGGATCTGCCTTATATAAAATCATAGAATGATAGAACTAGAAGTGACTTCTGCAGACATCAGTCCAACTCCTTACCAGTGCAGGAATCCACAGCTAAAAACACTCTTGTAAGGAGGTCATCCAATTTCTGTTTAAAGACCTTCCAAGAAGGATTGCCATAATCTGAGACACTCTGTTCTACTGTTGGATAGCTCTTCTCATTAGAAAGCTCCTCCTAGTGATTAAGTAGATTTTTTTTCTCGTAATTTGAATTTGCTGGTTTGTGTCTTGGTCTCTGGAGTAGAGAAAGAAAGTTTGCTCCAGCCTCTACATGGCATCCCTTCAGATATTTAAACATGGCTATCGTATCACCTCTCCGTTTTCTCTTTTTCAAACTAAACATACCCACCTTCTTATAGGGCTTTGTTTCCTGACCTTTGATAATCTCCGCTACCTTCCTCTGGATGTATTCCAGTTTGTCGATATCCTTCTTGAACTGTGGCATTGTATCCCAGATGATGTCCAACGAAAGCAGAATAGAGTGGTACTATTACTTCCCTTGACCTAGACACTATACTCCTATTGCTGCAGTTCATCTCCCTTCCCATATTTCTGCATTTTGCTTTTCCTGCCTAAATGTAGTTAAAGCTAGTTAACACTATACAAAGGCAAGAGTTGTTAAAAACTGTGAGGATTCTCTCCTCCTGCATTATAAAGGGTGAAGAGCTTGAAGAAGTTACTTTTTAGGGCCACAGCTATTCCAAATCCTCAACAGGGCCATGGCTGGGAGGTTCTGGCAATCAACTTTCCAAACTCTAGATTGGATGTACACCCTGGGAATTCCCTTGCCCACACACATACTTTGTGTCTGCTTCTCCTTTCCACTCATTCTGTCATCACTGTCTCATAGCCAAGCTGGCAGGGAGATCTTAGTGCTGGCTGGTTGTGAGGGAGTCATTCTATTGGGGAGGCGTCTCAGTTGTTAACACAAGTAAATGTCATGCCAAACTATGTGCAGTTTTATGGATTACATCTGCCATTAGTAAAACTCACCTTCCCGCCCCCTCCCAAAAATCCTAATTGCTAGTGTGAGGATGCCAGTCTGGACTCTAGCGTTAAGTAGGGGGCTTTAATTCTTTAATGCTAGTTGCGGTCCCAGTTCAGATTGACTTCCTGATGTCTGCCATTCACCTTTCCCTTGGCAACCATTCATTATCGACTTACCAATTACCCCCCAAACTGAAAGGCTCTAAGATAATGTGGTTTAGGTTATTGCAAGTCTTTAAGTTAGCTATATGAAGGCAAGAAGGAGCTCCCAGCTCAATTACCATTTTCAAGACTTGTTGTGGTTGTTGTTGTGGTTGTGTGCTTTCAAGTCATTTTCAACTTATGGTGACCCTAGGTGACCCTCTCACAGGATTTTCTGGGGATGATGCGCCCAAGGTCACCCAGTAGGTCTCTGTGGCCAAGCAGGGAATCAAACCCTGGCCTCTAGTGTTGTAGTCCAGCACTTAAACCACTACACAATGCTGGCTCTCCTTTAAGGCCTAGCTCGCACCTCTTCTGCTAGGGGTGTAGTGTCAAAATTGTATGTTACTTTTAGAAGTATTCAAGTAACCATGTGAGACACATGGGGCTGGGGATTATGTATAAACCTTGGATTTAAGTAGAGTATTGTGACTTGTTGCTTTTCTACTACTACTATTTTTTGTTATTGTTATTGTTGTTGTTGTTATTATTCAGTGTGAATTTTATGTGTTTATTATATTTTATGCTACCTTGTCTTATGTACCACGTGGTAAAAATTGTCTTCTTTTATGCTGGTCTATGACAACCCATTGGGTGACCTTGAGCATGTCATACACTCTCAGCTGCCAGAAAACTCTATGATAGGGTTGCCTTAGGGTCACCATAAGTCAGAAATGACTTGAGAGCACACAACAGGAACAACAACAATGACCATAATAAATTATTAATTGATTTATATGTTACAGTCTTGGAAGATCAGTGTAAATGTTTTGTCCAAGCCAGAATGGCCTGGATTTAGCCTGATACCCAAATATTGGAGAAAAATTGAGGTTATATTTCCCTCCTTTAAGCTCTTCCAGGATCTGTAAAAGAAAATGTTTATGATTTACTTATAAGTGTCACATAACACTGGGTAGATTGTCCTGTATTGATAATGCTATCACTCTGCTTGGTTGGAGGAATTGTAATAATCAAAGGGGAACTTTATTGCATCTATGGCTCACACATTCCCAAATAAGCAGCTTTTGGCAACAAATATTACCCAATATAAGCCAAATTAGCAATCAACAGATTGAATGTGACAGTTGGCTGTTGTTGTTATTCCTGTTTGTGGATAGAAATAAGGAGCTTAAACGTGAAAAAGCTTGTCTGCCTGCCTGCCCACCTATCTGTCTGTCTGTCTATCAAATATTTATACCCTGCCCTTTAGTTGAAAATGTTCCTAGAGCAGCTTACAAATTTGATAGTTCTCTGCCCTCATGCTTTCATTGGCAATATCTGTTTTGGCTACAAGGTGGAAATCAGTAGATGATTTCTGTTATGTGGTATTGAAGGATGTGGAGAAGGATGAGGAATTAACAGCATGAAATAAGGCTCTATGGGGAGAAAAAGAAAACACATTCATTGAATTCTGGATACCCTTTGTTGAGTATGTAAATAGTAGATCGGGTAGCTTGAGCCTGATTGGCCCATACTGGAGATTCAGGAGGGGTTTGTTGGATGCAGTTTGACTTCTTCAGTAGCCTTACCTGGTCCTGAGTCTGGATTACCTTCTTAACGAAAAAGAGAGACAATCCTGTTTGTGAACGGCTGGGTGAACTGTTTCGATTTTATTATTTGTACCACAGAAACTAAGGGTTCCTAGTTAGCAATAGCAGTAGCATGTGTATTTCTATACCGCTTATCAGCTAGGTGCTCTCTAAGTGGTGTGAAATGTGTTAGCTAATTGCCCCCAACAAGATGAGTACTCATTTTACTGATCTACGGAAGGACAGAAGGCTGAGTCAACCTGGAGCCTGGCAGGATCGAACTCATCTTGTGGCTGCAGTACCGGCATTTAACCACTGCGCCACCAGAGCTCTAGTTATTCTTAGATGTTTTGTTGATGAACAACTAATAAATAAATAAATAACGAGGGAAATCAATACAAAAAAAGTCCCGTTTATTCAGAGAATGATAATGGAAATTACAGACAAGGGAGGCCAAATCTAGATTAGAGTTGCAGTGGGACGGTAGGAGTTACAACCTCTCTGCCTTTCATGCTGAGAGAAGTGAGGGTCTTGCATTTGGTATTGACAAATAGTGTGTGTGGTGGTGGTGGTGGAGTGGTGGAGAATGAACGTTGTACACTCAAAGACAGAACTGTACAGTTAAGGTCCCATATAGATTGGTCCTCAGGCATTAAAGGAAAAACTGGGACTTGGGTGTATTTCTCTAAGTTATCTCAGAAGTACATACAGAAACTAGCATAGCTGTATTAACCTCTTGTCCATGTGGAAACATGGGTTTGTGAAAGCAGCAACTGTGTTAATTTTGGAGAAACTAAGGACTCAGTGTCTGAAAATGGTTGAAGTTTTAATTTGGTCACACTTTATTGCATGCTGTGTTTTAAGCACTGACTGTGGTCTCATGTTACTCCATAAATGCAGTGGTTAGAGATGGCAGCATGATGGAGTTAATAGAGTTGCAACTAAAATATTTATTGCAGCTTTAAGAGAGAGATTAGAGAGTACAGAAATTCTGCATAGTTTATTAAATTGCACAGGCCCCACTCCAGAGTTCAAATGTACGCTGCTGTTTTTTTTAGTTGGATTATTTATTTATTTTCTTTCTTTTTTTTAAAAAAAAGACAGCAAAATTTAGTATACACTGACAGATTTCAAAGCCTTATTTGGCTTCATCAAAGGCTTAGGGTTGTTACCTTGGAAATAACCTGGGAATTTCAGCCTTCGCTTTCAGTGGGCTGCGAATTGTGTAACAAGGAAATTGATGCCTTCTTTTTCACATTGCTAATGAATCTTAATTCTAGCACACAAGCATAAAAAAAATAATCGTATGTGTTCTCACAGTTCTGCCCATGCCTTATAGTTACACATGCCCTTTTGACTGATTATCTTCTTTCTGTGTCTTCTGTAAGATTCGACTTCACCTTTGCTGCCTAGAGAAAGAGTGGATATGAGAGGAACCCCAGTTAAAATACCTGTCTGTCTGTCTGTCTGTCTATTTAATTAGAAATGGAAATTGTGCAAGCTTCCATATGTTGATGAATTGCAACTCCCAGCATTCCTGATTATTTGCTATACTGAATAGAGACACTAGAATTTGCAATCTAATTGTGTCTGTTGGGGAGGGGGCACATGAGTCTTACCTCAGTGTATACTGGAACCAAAGGGTAGATAGACAAAGAATGTACATTCCTGCACATATACTGGAGAATGTTGTGTTCATTTCTGTTCCCCATAATCCAGTGGACTTGTGAAAATTCATTTAGATAGACAGACAAGCCTTGATGAAAGTATGTTTGTGGTGGCTAGTTCTGTGTCTTTTGCACAGATGACAAAGTTGGTTGAATGTCGTTACTCTGCCTTGTGTCTGCCTTACCAGTTACCTGACCACAGCCAGGAACAAGAGGAACCCAAATACTTTTAATGGTTGCACATTTTAATTTTTTAGGTAGTGATTTTAGAGCAGCTTGACAAATGTGATAGGTTGTGAGTTAGGAACGTGAGAAAACTTGGAAATGGAATGAAAATAAAGCTGTCAGTGCCATACAGACTTCAGCAGAACTGCGGTCTGTTGGAGGGGCCCTCCTCTGCTTCCCACCAAGGTGGGCATTATGCTGTGAGAGGAGAGGGTTTTCTTTTGTGGCACCCCAGCTGTGGAATATCCTCCTCTTGGAGGCCAGGTTGGCATCACTGCTGGTGTCATTCTGGCATGTAGTTAAACTGTGGCTTTTTATTAAGCCCTTGGGAGCTAATTGATTTTATTCATTTTGCCTCTGTGTCATGTTTTACATTAATTTAAATTGTTTTTGTGTGCTTCGAATTGTCTTGTTTCACGTGCTGAATGGTTTAATATGCCTTTAGTCTTTTAAAATTATTCATTTTGTTTTAAACCGATTTTCTTGTATGCTGCCTTGAGTTGTTTGGATGTAGAACAGGCTATAAATATTTTGCTAAATAATAAATAAATAAATACCACCTATATATCCTATGTGCAATAAGGTGTCTAGTTGTCAAAAGATGTCTAGCTTAAAAAACAATGAATAGACATGAATAGTATGGTAGAGATGCATAAAACTACACATGAGAAAGAGGAAAAGGAGTACTTCTCATTTTTTTGTTATAAAACCAGTTGGAAGTCAGAACAGTGAGTGATTTAGAGCAAATAGAAGGAAATATTTTTTGTCATAGCATATAGTTGAACTATGGAATTCCCTACTACAAGATGTAGTGACAGCCACTAAATCCATGAAAGGTAAGACTGTCAGTGGCTACTAGCTGTGATGGCTGTATATTGCTTGCAGTATCAAAAGGGAAGATGCTTCTGCATGTGAATTGCCACCTAGAACATGAGCATGAGGATGTTGTGTCTAGCATGTGGATTTCTCAGAGGCATTCAGTTGGCCACTGTGTGAGCAGAATGCTAAACTAGACAGGCCCTCCCTTGCTTTGACCCACCAGGGCTCTTTCTGATGTGTTTATGAAGCTGCCTTAAAACATGTCAGTCTACTTGTCTGTTAGACTACCATCTTCTGCTCTAGGATCTCAGTTTAATTGGAGGAATCCCAAGCATGGCACAAAGCTGTTAGTTATGGCTAGAAATAGAATCTCAGGCTTGGACTGTGAAGATATGAGATATTTAATTATTGGCTAAAACTCAAGGGAATGCCATGTAGTGAACTTGTGTTATTTGGGGAAATTGGCTTTTAGTTCATCAAGGCCAAATCTTGGTGCCAATATATGTTTATCTTACTTTGGAAATTTGTCTCTTTGGAGATTTAGTTTCTTTAGAGAGTTCATGCTTTAGCTAAAGAGGAGCTGAAGTCACACACTAATGATGTAGTTTTCATATTTCTGAGGGTTAGAAAAATATCTCCCTTGTATGATCTCATTAACTGTACTCTTCACCTAGAGTACTATTTATTCAGATTGGAGACATTTTGTTTGAAGAGAGAGCTCTTGTCAGTTTTCACTTAATGACCTATGCATTTCTGGATGCCTTGCTATCTAAGATAACTTCTAATTTCTGCTTTTGCCCCTGTACTGGGACAATAAGGTTTAGGAGAAAAATATCTTGCAAACTTGTTGAAGGAGGAATTAGTCTATTTCCCAGAAGATAGCTGTATCCCCTCCCCACTGCTTTTTGATAAGGATGTCAAGAAAAATTGCTGCAGTTTTCTTTTGATGGTATTAACCAAGTCTTTGATAGATTCTGTAAGACAAATGTAAATACAAAAAGCTGTGTTGTAGAATCCAGTGTGGCACTGGAAGGAACACAAAGGGTCATTTAATCCAAATCTTTGCAGTGGTAGGGAGTCTACAGTTAGAGCATCCCTGACAGATGTCCATCCAACTTTTGTTTAAAATTTTCAGATAAAGGAGAGATATAGCTGTAAGTCACTTTGATTTTATCTTGTTGTCTTTGTTTATTTAGTAGCCATTTATAAAAACTAAAACAGGAAACTGATCAGTATTTATGTTGAACTAATGTATTTACCCAGGGTTGCCCAGGATTTTATTTCTCATTGGTAATACTTGTCAGAAATACCTTAGGAATTACCTTACCTTACCTTAGGAATTAGATGCAGTTGAAATATACAGATTAGAGATCCCATGTTTCTAATTCCCCAATCTGTCTTGTCCAGTATGTGTTACTTTTTCTCATATACTCCAATCCAATGTGTATTCAGAGTTATTAACATACAGAGTTTGGGTTCCTGAGGGAATACACTGGCCTCCTCCTTGCTGCTTGGCCTCATCTCCATAGCAACCAGCCTGAGCTCTCTGACTGAGAATTCTAAAGGGCCCTCCCTGAATTGCCAACCTCATGATTCCATAGAATCTTCTCAGGCAGCCAATATATGAGGTCTTCTCTCCTCACACAGCCGATCATATGAGGTCTTCACCTGCCTGATCCAGACGAACAGACAAACTCACTCACAAACTTTGAACTTTTATATAGTGAATTGGTAGTGTTGGATCTCTTAATAATTTTGACGGATGATTAGTTTTGTTTTGTTTTATTTTTACTGTATTTATTACATACTGGCTATTTTTCATGTCCGCAGTTGTGATGACCTTGGGTAGGGGTACACACACTATGAAAACAGTAGCCCATGTCTGCTGTCTGTTTCAGTAATCTCTCTTGATCTGTTACTAATTTAGTTGAAAGGGGTGTGTACATGGACCCCAGTAAAATGAGCTCTGTGTGTATGGCTCGTTGGATGTGGCTGTTGGTTCCAAAAAGGTGCTAGTTATGGTAACAAACGATAAGACTAGCATCTCAAATACAGATCTTTCCTATTAACTGCAATCTTGTCAACTTGATTGGGCATAGCTTAGGCTGAGTTTGGAATGTTTGGCATGCAAAGTAATGGGCTTTGTCATTAGAGCCCAGGAAATTATTTTTAGGGGCAGCGTCTGAGCTGGCTGGAGATTTGTACGGGGGTGTCACTTAACTGTGGCCATCACATACGGTCCCAGTCCTCTATCATTGAGTAATGAGAAGATAACAGGCATAACAACATGGTGGCAAACTTGTGCTTACATGCAGTGAGAAATCTCTCTGGCCTACTTCTGATCCCCAGACAGCCTGTGCTGAAACATTTATAGTAGAAGGTTCTGATGCTATTAAAACTTTCATTAAGCCAAGAGGGAATCTGGAACTGGGGTACTTGGTGGAATTATGATTCCTACAGCATTTCATAGAAGGTCATGCTATATGGTTGAATGCTTGTTTCCTCTGTCTGTATAAACTGAGGAAAATCTATGAGGGTAAATTGGCAAGTGTGGAAAGACTTGTCTAGAAGGCACATGAAAAGACTTTGTGTCATTTATTTTAAAACTGGCAAAACTGAGCACAATGGTGCACCCAAATTGAATTAATACTGTTGATAACCCTGACATGTTTCATACTCATAATAACTAAGAATTTATGTTCTCCTTTGTGTATTCAGATTTTAATTTATAGCCTCTGGCTTCCAATGTAGGCGTAAATACTTTTACTCATGAAACTGTAACCCTGGAAAATATTAGGAGGGGACTTTCTTCTGGGATGTGGGGAAGTAATTTGAGCTTCACATTCAAACCACAATACAGCATCAGAGATACTATAATTTTTTTTAAAAAAAAGATGCAGAAGATGTTCAGAATGACACTTGTCATACCTTCTTGTGCATACTCCTTCTTACTGTCTCTAGATCAAGGGTAAAGAATCTGGCCATCCAGATGTTTTTGGTCTCCAGCTCCCTCTACTCCTCAACATTGGTTTTGGTAACTGAGGCTGATGGGAACTGTAGTCCAATGACATCTGAAGGATTGCAGGTTCTGTGCTTCTGCTTTAGATGTTTTGGAGGCACTGATAACATTGTACCCAGGATCTGCTATGTAACTGGACCTTCCACTGACAGACTTTCCCATAGATAAAGAAATGCTTCAATCCACCACATCCCAAGAGTAGAAAATGGCCCTGGGAGTTATAATGTACTGTTTTGGTACAATAATTACTGCAAGATCGTGATTTCCAACAATGTCATTGTGGTGTAGAGGAAGTGCTTTTAAAATGACAGGATGCACCTGTAGTGTGCTGTTCTTTCCCTCTTGTTTATGTATGTGCAAATATGCACAGTCTTTTCTGAAGATCACATTACATGTACCCAACTCCTGAGAGCAGAGAAAAATTCCAGAGGCACAGCTAAAGGATTTAGTTTCCTTATGGATGACTGGGAACAGGAGAAGTGTGTTGCTTTCATGATATCTGTATGTTTACAATTGCAGTTGTTCTGTATGGAGGAGAAATCATGCACCCGGACAGTGCAAATCCCTTAGCCAGCTTCAGGTCTGTGAAAGAAAAGAAAAGAAGCTACTTGCCTTTTCAGCCACCTCCTCCAGTAAGAATTCTGAGTGAGCCTCAAATATCAGGCCTCCATCTCTTTCTCCTAGCTTTTTTGAGACTACAAACTGTCAGGGCTGATGGGAGTTTGAGTCCAACAACATCTGGAATGCCACAGAGTGTCCACCCTTGTAGCCAAGGAGATGTACTCTGCAAGGTAAACTCCCATTCCTTTGACACATGATTACTCTAGGAGGAAGAAAAAGAAAGGTAGCTTTTTTTGCTATTGCATTCCTCCCTCTCCTCATTTTCCTTATTGATTGATTGATTGATTGATTTGATTTGATTTGATTTGTATAGTACCTTTTCTCCTGGTATGGGACTCAAAGCAGTCCTAGGTGTTGCTGTGAAACACTGAGCTGAGTAGAGATGAATCTTCACACTAGGAAGAATGATGCCCTGCAGCGTTTTTGTACTCCAGTTCCTTTTTAAAAATTTTTTTTATTGTATTAAAATATTTATAGCTCACCCTATATCATGAGATCTCAGGGCAATATACAATGACAGCAATTTAAAACCATTTTAAAAAGTGAAAAATAATTTAAACAGACGAATAGCACATTAAAGCATTTGACAATCTCACACACCATACTTTATCCCCAGTCAGCATGGCCAGTGTTTAGGGATTATGGTAGTCCAAAACATCTGGAGGTCCTAGGTTGCCTTTCCCTAAATCTATAACAAATGTCAAGAGGAACCATCTGCCATATGCATTCCTTTTTTGTTTGGTTCTTCTTCCGATGTTGGGGTTTGTTTATTTTGGGTTTCATCTTTCCCTTTGTTTGCATACCTGTAGTGCATGCCACTCTGTATCTAACCACAGAATTCAGTGGTTGTACATATTATGGAAGGCGGTAGCTTTTCATCAGCTGTGATTATAGCAGCCAGCATATCTGCATGCATAAGCTATGGTTGTTTTTGTAGACAGACAGTTGCCACAAATGTGAAAACACTGCTGAGAGGTTGGACAAGCCAAGCCAGTTGCAATGTTGTGTAGGGATGGGCAAGTTGTGACCCCACCCTGATACTGTTGGACTGCCAATCCACCATAATAGCATAACCAGCATAGCCCATGGTGCAGGATACTAGGTACCACAATCCGGCAACAACTGGAAGTCACAGGATTTCCACCCATAGAGTGCTTTAACATTGTGCTGTTCACCATTAAATATACAGTAGGGCCCCTGTATCCACAAGGAATACGTTCTTGGACTTACCATGGATAATGGGATAATGGAAATGTGATTTTTATGCAGATTGGAGAGGAGGTCACGGAACTGGACCAAACTTTAGAATCTAAGAGAAAGAAGGCTTTGTAGCCACTACTGTATTTGTAGTCTAAAGCCAAGGTACAGCTGACAAAGACATAAAAATTAATAACATGTGGTCAGAAAAGAGATGGGAATAAAATGTTTTCAGATCGCATTTCGGCTTGGATAAATGAAATCATGTATAGTTATCATGTGGAGGACCTACTGTACCACTTTCACAGACAGCAAAGAAGAGCACTTGAAATACATTGAAGGAAGAAGCTAGAGAGAATATTGTGACCAAGCCACTTTTTGACTCACTGACTCGACAACTTGATTCAACAGAACTTGCTTTGGCACATTGCCCTCACTTGATTACTGCTGAGCAACTGATATATGCTCTTTATTTAGGGGGCGAGAATTCTGCTTTTGTTTGGTGTTAGACAAAGATAGTCCTCAACAAATGTTGCGAAAGGTTATATAATGTGGCAAGGAGATTTTTCTAGGAGTCAGTGTGAGCCCCAAAGCCCCCTTTCCTTTGGCCACATTCTTCAAAAGAGTAGTTTTAGAATTACAGGGTAGAATAAAATGGTTATAGGCATATTTGGGTTCTTTCAGTAGTAATCACTTCACTTTTTCATGACCAAGCAATATTAATACTCCTCTGTGTAAAACATTAGCAGATCATCTGTCTTCCACATCAGACAGCTGGAGGGAAAAAAAATCCAGACTCCTAAACCAATTAACTGCATTTTTAATTCATTTATTTGTTTTGGCAACCAGTCATAACATTAGTAATGCATCTATTCCCAGAAGAATATATTAAACCACTTTTTGGAGTTGTTCCATCAACTCCAGTGGTACATCCAACATGATAAAAACCACTTACTTTAATCTTGATACATGCAAACATATACAAGTCTGAATTATTTGTCTTTTAAAAGTGTTTTTAAAGTTACATTTTTTGAGCAATCATTGGATGCACATGCTGTTAACAGTCACAATTCAGTAATATGGAGAAAATAATTGACCTGTCCCAAATATTCAAACATTAGTGAATCCTAAGTGTATATATCTGTTTGTATATGTACACATATGTGTGTGCACTGCAGACAGTAGCATTGTAGTCTTGTTACACCGCAGCTCAATTTTTGATTTCTGATTCTCTGTCTGCTATTTGGATGGAATGGGTATGGCCATAGTTGCAGTTTTTATGGGCGAGAGGAGATTGCTTGTACACATTAACCTTTGTCTTCTCCAGTCTGCTCCAGCTAAGTATTTGTGTGTCTTTTCTCTGAAGTATCAGAGTTAGCCAGAAAGGATAGTAAGGGAGTGCTAAGGTTTGATCTTGGAGATCACAAGAGAAATTTGCTGTATGGCTTCTCAGAGTGGTGAATGGAACAACTACAGATAATGTGTTTGTTCCATTCTGTGGTTGAGCAAGCTAAGTAAGGTATGTTCATCAGGTTTTGATGCTGTTCCCAAGAGCTGTCCTTTTATCTCCTGCATCAGGACAAAGCAAAAGAGATATATGCAAAATATAGGCAGTGAGGGACATCTGCATGTGTAGGTTTTCCTTACACATGTGGATGTCCTGTTTCAGTCATCATGAGGCTTACCATTCCCTTCCTCCCTCTACAGCTGCCAAAGTCCCTCAAATTAGTGAAAAACTAATGAAAAGCCACTGTATTCAGTGCTTTGCAGTGAGTCTGGCATTCCATCCCTGTAGCCAGGTGCAAAATGATGACATTAGTGTTGAGATCTACCAGGGTCCTCCAGGGATCTCAGCTCTGCTGTGATCATTTCTGTCTGGCTGTGGGGATATAGCCAGATGCTTCTCTAAACCTGCCTGCTCACTGTGAAGCATGGAATATCTCTATGAGACAGCTTCACAGGCTTTTCAGTAGGTCAGGTGAAGAGTATATCACTTGACACAGGCCCTTTCCACACAGGACAAAAAACACAGGGTAACACGGGGTAGGATGACCTCACCCGGAGGTCGTCCACACTGTGGGGTGCACTAGGGTGGTTAGAAATGTGGAGGTTCCAGACCTCAAACCGCCCTCACGCGGCCGCGGGGGTGGCGCCGCGTGTTTTATAAAGACCACATTTCATGTGGTCTTTATGAAACACATGCGCGCTAGCCCGTTGCAGCGCCCTGTGTGGAATTCCTGGGGCGCACAAGTACATCCCTGCAGAGCTGCCCGGGGGCGGGCTTCCGGTTGGTGCACTTCTCCAATTGGCGGAGAGCCGCTGGAAGCTGCCAGCCGCCATTTTGGGCGCTGCCGGGCGCCACTGCCATGTAGAGCAGCAAATGAGTGCTGCTCCCCACGGCGACGGGTTAAGGTAAGCTCTGTTCCTGCGTGCGCTGTCCTGTTTCCCCGCGTTTCACGCCCCCCATGTGGAAAGGACCACAGAATAGGCCTGCATGTGGATATTCGCACATCACTGAAGGAATATAAGATTGAGGCCATATAGAGCTGCCTCAGTTGAGTGATATACTTAAGTTTGGAACTGCAACATTTCCAAAGCTCCCCTACCATTCTTTTTAGCGAGCCAAAGCAAATTAAAAGATGTTTCCTAGAACAGCTAAAAGATAATTGCTTCTCAAGGCACAACTGATTTATTTATTTATTAGCGAACATATCCAACGTTGTCCGGGATTTTATTTTCTTCCAGCTAACACTTGTTAGAAATACCCTAGGAATTACCTTACTTTACTTTAGGAATTAGATGATGTTAAAATACACAGATTTAATATCCTGTGTCTCTAATTCCTCAAACTGTGTTGTCCAGTACGTGCAACTTTTCCTCATGTTCCCCAATCCAGTCTGTATTCAGAGTTGTTAGTACATACAGAGGCTCGATTTCTGAGGGAATATACTGTCCTCCTTCTTCTTGCTGCTAGGCCTCATCTCCATACCAACTGACCAGGCTCAAGAGCTCTCTGACTGGGAATTCTAAAGGCCCCGCCCTAAACTGCCAGCCCCAGGATTCCATAGAATCTTCTCAGGAGGCCAATCATATGAGGTCTTCTCGCCTGACACAGACAAACAAACTCACAAACTTTGACTTTCATATAGTAGATTTGATTTATATGCTTTCTCCCAAAATAGGACTGAAAGGAGCTTACAATATTTTTTTTGCCTTTGAAACTCAGTCATGGTCCTTGTTTCTAAATAACATGGATTAAAGGCTTGTCCACCTCACCAAGGACATTCTAAATGCTAAATCTATTCTTTCCCAACTATTAAACCACTCTGTTGTTGTTGTGTGCCTTCAAGTTGTTTCTGACTTACAGCAACCCTAAGGCAAACCAAGCATGGGGTTTTCTTGGCAAGATTTGCTCAGAGTGGGTTTGTCCTTGCTTTTCTCTGAGGCTGAGAGAGTGTGACTTGCCCAAGGTCACCCAGTGGGCTTCCATGAGTGAGCAGAGATTCAAACCCTGGTCTCCAGAGACATAGTCCAGCACTCAAATTACTGTACCATGTTGGCTCCAGAGTCATAGGCCATTTCTGCACTAGACTGTTATAGTGCTATTATTCCACTTTCAACATCCTACGGAATCCTGGGGTTTGCAGTTTAGGGAGGGGCAAACCCCAGGATTCTGTAGGATGTTGAAAGTGGAATAATAGCAGTATAACAGTCTAGTGCAGAAATGGCCATAGTCTGGTACTAAAACCACTTTAGCACTCAGGTAGCTGTGTAATTGTTGAGAAGGATGTATCTGAGAGGAAAATGAGAGAAGTCTTGCTAGTATAAAGTAGATTTATTGTAAATTTTGTAGGAGGCATTACAGGAGTGAGCCAGAAGCTGCGAAGGTCTGAAGCTACTGGAGCTTGAATGCAACTAGTACTTGTATTTATTTTCCCCAGTGACAAGGTATAACTACGGTAGATTAAGTTATAATAAGATGGAGGATAGCTTCACTCCTTTTGTAGGTAACAATACATTTCGGATTATTTTTACAGTTACAGTATATGTGTGGGTGGCCTATCTAAACTGCTGAGGAGGAATGTCTTGTGTCTCAAATGCTGGAACATGCTATTGGCTTGTGCTTTGCTTTGCAGATTGAGACAAGGAGAGAGTGGCTGGAAGGAGAATGCGTTTTGTAAGGTGGAATAATGGCTTTGCAATTGATCTACAAAGTAACTAAATTCCACTATAATTAGTTACCTTTGAGAAATACGAAAATCAAAATTTACTTTCAAAATATTGTAACTATAACAGTAAAAAGCTATGTTTTGGACCTTTGGTACTGTAACTGGAAATAATTACTTTTAAGAAGTAGTGCCCTAAGCTCTGGAAGTTACTGGATGTGTATTTGAATGTTTCGTAAAAATAGTTAGGTACACAGAGATTAAATACATTTCATTTTACCACACTAGCTCAGCTTTTCTCTATCTGGGAAATCTCTCCTTTTTTATCTTCCAGTTTCAGTTATTTCCTTTGTTCTGAGCAAAAAATGACATCATATGTTTTAATGTTTTGTTTGCTCAAACTAGCAAATATAACAGGATGCACAGGTGTCTCCTAGTATTGTAGTTTACATTTATGGGGAGTTTGAATCTGTGGCTGTTTGACGATTTTATTTCTCAGTATACTTAATGGCTGAATATTTTTGTTGCTTTTTTGAGCTATAAGTATTATTTATTAACCTAGAACAATTTATTTTCATCAGAATTCTGCCTGCACCCTCTAGCGGTAGGAAAAAGAATATCTGAGCAAGATAAGAATTTACCTGCTCTGCCAAGGATTTGATGCAGCCCTAGACTGAAGCAAATATAAATTTGGCGTACAGTGCTGCCAAAGGAAGATTTATCTGAGGTTTACTAAATGGTAGCAGATCAAAAAGAAGGAAGAGGAGGAGGCAGCGGTGGATGAGAGAATATTACCATATAGAGAGACTTCGCTGCATGTAATAGGACCTGTTTGACTGTGAAGTTCCAGTTACAATGAAATACAATTGTGAGCTGAAGTATATTCTGACAGAGATATTGATGCTTTGTATAGCTGTTCCCTGCTCACTCCGCAAGTACATTAAAGCAGTGTGGCTACATTTTGATGGCATGCCTGTTCTCTGATTTGTTGGACAGGTGTGTTCTGATTTCCTTTGGCATGCTTTGCATAGTAAATATTTTCCAAGTTGATTACTCAGGGAGTAAAGAAGGAGGACCCCTCCTTGAGAACTATGCACATAATTCTCTTACTTAGCTGTGGGGTTGCCTTATTTTTCTACTCATTTGCTCTGTTGCAGCTTGCTCACTTCATTAGCATGTGCGTTGCCTGCACAGGAAGGGCTCTAGTTCATTGAGTATTGCACATGTTTTGCATGCAAGATGCTTCCCAGAATCTCCAGATAGGTCTGGAAGCAACTCCTGCCTGAAACACTGGAGATCACCAGCACCAGGGTAACATTTCAATTCTTAAACAATGAAGGCCTCTCCCCTTTCCCTCTGAACATAGGGCATGGTGATACTCTCAGGTAAAGCCCCACTTCAAGTCATACTACTGTCTGGCATATGATGTGGTGTGACGCTCAGATTTGGAACTGGTAGCCTGGAGAGTCACCCTTCCTTTGCTCCTGCCTCTTTTTAGCTGTCCTATCAAGATGTTGTCATTTAAGAGAGCAGTTGCCTTGAGTAATGGCTAGATGTTCAGGCAGTTTTATCCTCCTTCGGCTGCTATTTTCTCAAAAGCTCCGGGCTATGTCAATTAACCTGAGACCGTGCTTAGTTCAGAGCCTGTAACCACCAGAGAAAAGCATGGTGCTGAAAGCCCCAGTCCAAAGGAGAACATGCCTCATTTTGTGTGCCTCATACTTAGGTTGCTAATTTTGTTGTCATGGTGTCAGTGGCACCAGCTTCTTCTCCATGTGGATATGTGTTTTTTTTTGGTATTGAAGTCTTCCTCTTTGAATTAAAAAAAAGAAAAACTAGGGGGCCCATATAGCTTTACTACTTATGTTCCTGACTCCGTGGAATTGGCCAGGTAAGATCAAGAAGAGCTGTACTGGATCAGACCTGTTTTACTCAAGTGTTCTTTCCACACACTGAAACCAACAGAATATGAGTGCAACAGTACTCCCCCATGAAGCATGTACACACATGTACACACACACACTGGATCACTAGCAACCAATGCTGGAGGAAATATTTATCCATCATGACCAGTAGTCACTGAGAGCCCAATCCTTTATCAATTTGACCAGTCCCTCTTTAACATGGGCCATTTCCGGACTAGACTGTTATAGCGCTATTATTACAATTTCAACAATCTATGGAATCCTAGGGTTTGCCCTTCCCTAAACTGCAAACCCCAGGATTCCATAGGATGTTGAAAGTGGAATAATAGTGCTATAACAGTCTAGTGTGGAAATGGCCTCAGTTTCTATCCCAGGTAATCCAACTAAGGCCCTTTCCACACGGGGAAAAACACGGGGTAACACGGGGTAGGACGACCTCACCCAGAGGTTTCTACACCATGGGGTGCGCTAGGGCAGTTAGAAATGTGGAGTTTCCCCACCTCAAACCACCCTTGCGTGGCCGCGGGGGTGGCGCTGTGTGTTTTATAAAGACCTCATTTCATGTGGTCTTTATGAAACGCGCGCATGCTAGCCCGTCGCAGCGCCCCTTGTGGAATTGCAGGGGCATGCAAGCACGTCCCTGCAGAGCTGCCCGGGGGTGGGCTTCTGGCTGGTGTGCTTCTCCGATTGACGGAGAACTTCCGGAAGCTGCCATCCGCCATTTTGGGTGCCGCCGGCTGCCACTGCTGTGTAGAGCAGCGAATGCGTGTTGCTCCCCATGGCGACGGATCGAGGTAAGCGCCGTTCCCACGTGCGTCTCCCCGTTTCCCCGTGTTTCACGCCCCCCCCATGTGGAAAGGGTCTAAATTAGCATCACCACTACCACCACAAACCTGTTGGCAGCCGTGCAAGTAGAAAGCCAATAGGATTTGGAAGCTATCCAGAATAATGCACTCAGATTCACGACTCTTTGTCTGCTAGTCAAAAGTTGTAGCATCTCTTGTTGTTAACTGCCATCAGGTTGACCTCAACTATGATGAGAGACCTCCAAGTCACCCTATACTCAACTGTTCTGTTCAGGTCTTGTAGATTCAGGAGCGTGTCTTCCTTGATTGAGTCTATCCATCTGTAATGTGGTCTTCCTCCTTTCCTAGTGCCTTCTACATTATCAGGCATTATTGTCTTCCTAGTGAGTCATGTCTTCTCTTGATATGTCCAAAGTACAACAGTCTAGATTCAGTCATGTTGGCTTCTAGGGAGAGTTCAGGCTTGATTTGCTCTACGACCTATTGGTTTGTCTTTTTTTGCAGTCGAGGGTATCCATCGAACTCTTTTCCAGCACTACATTTTAAATGAGTGGATTTTGTTCCTTTCACAGCTATATATAGAAAATTGGCGTCTAGTGGTATAAAATTTGAATGTCCACGTAGGTTTGAAATAAAATCTTATTAACTGGGATAACAGAAGCTTGTTATCGTCTATGAGAATTCTTCCCTTTTATGTTCCTTATGTTTGTCTCTTTAAGTCATGGGTAGGTAAGTACATGAGTTCCAGGGGCCAATTTTCCCCATCCCCATGGGTGTCACTCCCCTCAGCAAAATCAAATACCTCCATTTTTTTGTCCTCTCTCAAACTGGTGAGCAGAATTGAAGTTGAGTCACATTGTGTTGCCATTTTGGAGGGACAGAAATGGATGACATGAGTGTTTGAGACTAGTTTAGGGGGTTAGGCTGGTGTTGTTTTTTTCCTGATTTAGTGCATTTTGAGGGATCTTGGCACAGTTTTGGGGTAAAAATTATTCAGAAATCATACTGAATTTTTTTTTTAAAAAAAAATAAGAGTTTGGGGGATTTGGGGAGACTGGCAGAGAGCTTCAGAGGACACAAAATTGGATTTCATGGGATACATAATGAATACAAGCCTTGGTCTGTATTTGAAATAGCATTTTTTTAAAAACAGAAAATCGTATTAGAGTCTTCTGTGATGATGTGTATACGGTATGCATAACTGATTTTTAACTGGGCAGGATTTCTAACTGACCAAAGTGAGATGAAATAGGCTGAGAGACAGAGATGTGGAGGATTTTTTGAAAAGGAGTAGGGGAAAACAAAACAAAACTGAGTTCGCTTAGATTTTTTTCCCAAGGGGCTAAATCTTCCAGCAAAGCGCCCATTAAGGTTTTTCCGTGCCCCTGGACATTTTCTCTTAATTAGTCTTGTCCTTTGGTCAGTCTAGTCAATACTGTCATTATCTGATTTTGCAATGTCCAGGGAAGAGAGAAGTGAGATGGAAAGTCCTGTTTGTTTCAGCTGGCTGTATTGATATTGGCTGGTATAATCCAAGTGCATAGATAATGACTTCCTGCAGAATATTCTTCTTAAGGCTTGTGAACACAGATTGGAAAAAGTCACGTCAGCAGTCAAGTAAGGTGTCTCTAAATTAGGACCTGTGCACTTTGCCCTAGAAGAATCTGATTTCTGTGCAAAGGGAACCTAAATATGTTATTAAAAGCAGCTGAATTCTGAGATGTTGGCAATTTTTATGTCTTCTTGATTTTCATAGTTTTGTTAATCATAGTGATGGAGTCAAAGAGAAGGTTGGGAAGCCATGTTAAGAGCTGACACCCACTCAAAGTCTTA
This sequence comes from Iguana delicatissima, assembly GCA_948472985.1. Lineage (NCBI taxonomy): Eukaryota > Metazoa > Chordata > Lepidosauria > Squamata > Iguanidae > Iguana > Iguana delicatissima. The sequence continues at coordinate 69,376 of CAOKZL010001251.1, forward strand.
CTCTTTTATTCTTTGTGGTCTTCTTAGGTGTTGTCCAAACACATAACTTAGAGACAGAAGGGATATAGCTATACAGTATCTGCTTTACACACAGAAAGTACCTGGTTCAGTTCCTAGTATCTCCAAGTAGGATCGAGTCAGTCCTGTCAGAAGCTCTGAAAAATGACTGCTTGTCAGGTCTAGCTCAGTACTGAATAATACAGAGCAATGCCCGCCTCTGTGCAAGGCAGGTTTCTATATTCCAATGCCTATTAGCCTGCTTTTTCTTTAGGTGTTTAATATGCTGAATTTTGCAGGTGATACGTATTTGATGCTTCACAATATTTTATCCCCAAAATCCTTTCTTTTAAAAGGAGCAAATGGGAGGATTTTATCGTAACTGAGGTGTTAAAAATGCTTTTTTGAGAGTAGCAGAATATGCTTCCTACACAGAGCAAGAAGTTCATTAGCTTAGGAGGTTGTACTAGGAAAGAATCCATGCATGTACATACACATGCATGAATACAGATGTCTAATTTCACAGTGTAAATGAATCACACCAACAGCATTTACTGAATCTTAAATATCATCACTGAGGGGAAATAAAATACTATATAGCATTTTGTGCCTTTCAAAACTTGGTACAGAGATATTTTGACATATTTTTCCCTGTAATGAATATGTTTCTGATCTGTCTGTCTTTCATTGGTGGTGGTGCAAAACTGTGCAGATTTATAAATTACACAAAAAGCTTTGTCACAAATCAAGAAAAGAAGCTGGGAATTAAATGTGTGACAAACAGATTCTTCGCTGGAGTTGACCTGTGCTTCCACCACATATGGCTTTGTGATGGCTGAATGTTTCCACACATTGTGTTCTTGAAATTTTACATGGCTGTGGTTTACAGTGATGGGTTTTGTTGTCACCTAGCCAGAACCATGACACCAGCTTAGTGACCACTTGGATCATGGTCCTGTGTTTCCGTACTCTCACTCCTGCCACACCCCAGTGATATCAGCTGAAGAAAATATTGGCTTGGCAGAGTCCTTTGGGCAACTTGTTAAAGGTTTCAGCACAGAGTGGCATTTCATATATATATAAATTTGTCTTGATGGGAGCCTTCCAGGTGGAGTGAGGACAGGAAGAAATTGTTATTAATGTGGAGGGAAGGTAGTGGTAAGCAGAAAAAGACTGTGGCTTTGCATTGTTCATTGTCTCGGTGGTGTAGCAGCCCTGTTTCCTGCAAAGAAAAGAGGTAATTCTTGTTGTTCCTGGCAGTCAAATTACATAATCGTGAATCAGGAGCTGTCGGATCATTTAGGAGAAGATCTGCTTCAGTTTGCTTTCCTGTGGAAGCAAGTATCCATGCCTGCCTGTCGCCCAGCATTAAGCGTTTGCAGGATTGGCAGAGAGATATTAGTCATCTTCCATGTTTGAAGAACGGCAGCACAAAGGAGCATCTTAATGAGATGGGGGGAGAGTTGACACAAGGACACACTAAAAGCTCCAAGCTATATTACGAGATGGAGAACAGAGTAGAGTTATTTCTTCCCCCACTTAATATGGCAGGCAAGTCATTTTAGGGTGTTGTCACAAATCACAATTTTGAGTGCTGGTGGACTGGTGCCATCATTGTTCTGCTTCTGTGTAGCTCACTTTCATGACCTATCAGGCAGAACAGTCTGTTCTTCTTTTTGACAGAGGGTGAGATAAGGTGATAGGGCATCAGTGCCATTTTACTTGGACTGGATTTATTTGTATCAGTGTTTAAGCCCTGCCTTCGTATGTGGACTACTATAATCAAACCTGGTTTACAGTCTGCAACAGGAATAAGGAATATGTGTCTTTCCAGTGTTGAACTGCAGCATCTACTAGTCTTTACCATTGGCTGAGCTGACTGGGCTGGATGAGAACTGCAGTTCAGTGGCATCTGGAGGGCTGTACCTTCCCCATCTCTGGAAATAATGTGACTGTGGTGGAAGACTGAAACCAATGCAGAAGTCAGGTATCCTATTTTAAAAATGCATGATGAAATAACACAATTTTCACTGTGTGAAAGTGAGTAGTGAAGGAGTCAGGTGAATCTCTCTCTCCCGCTTCTTCCCCTGGGCCACTTGATGCTTTTAGAGCCCCAATGCAAAAGACTTTATCTGTTGTACCTGCTCACTTAGCCACTTCACAGATGGGAAGGCACACAAAAAGAAGGGCCCGAGAAGCAAAAGTCAGTTTTTTTGGCAATTTGTAAGAGATGACAATTAAGACTGGCTGTACCTTACAATTTAGGACTGAATACAGAGAGCCTGTGTTGTGACCAGTATTTTGAACTGAGCCCGGAAAAAAGTAAGTAACCATTGAAACTGGTAAAAAGCCTGAAAACAGGATAGGCTGGATCAGACAGGGTCCTGGGAACCAAATTCTATATCAAAATAAGTCTCTGGTATACCTTCAAAAGTAGCCTCACATAGACTATGTTGAAATAATCCAACCTGGAAAGAACTAGAGGCCCATTCACACTATAGAACTGTAGCATCCACCATTAACTGCCATGGTTCCATCCTGTGGAATCCTGAGTTTTGTAGTTTGGTGAGGCATTGGAGCACTGTGGCTGAGAATTCTTAAATGCCCTTACCTCAACTACTAATCCCAGAATTCCATAGGACAGAAACATGGCAGGTAAAGTGGAATAATAGAGCTATGTTTCTTCTGTGCAGAGGGGCTCTAGAACATCAGTGGCCTATTACTTTTGGTTAGTGAGGAGGGGTCATTGGGAGTTTCCATAGCCATACTCCCACTGCACCGTGTACCATCTGTCACCCTTGGTTTTTTTTAAAACTCCTGTTCCAATTTTGGCCCCAAATGACCCCTTGCCTTCTAGGGGCTGTGGGTACATTCCCTTAAGCCACTTCAGGCCTAGAGACACCTTAAAATGGCATGGCAGGGAATACATGACAGAAAGGGCAGTTTTGAGTCCCATCCCAACAAGGAAGAAAGGTAAGAAAAATGGGGGTAAAGGAGGCAGTTCATGCTTTTTTTAGGGCATTCTGGGGAGATTGGAAAGGTGAAGAGCTGGCATAACAGATCTCAGGAGAGTGGTATTCATTTCCAGATTGTGAATTCCCCACTCCTGCAGGACTGGAATCATTGTATGATTTTGCCATTGAAGTCTAAAAACTATGTTTTCAAAAGATTGTCAGCCACATTAAAATTCTGATTGTAAAGATACAAATATATTACAACGTGAGCTGTACTGCAAATTAGTTCAGAACTAGCTTGATAGGAACAAAAATGCTTAATGTTAAGAAATGGAAGAATAGCAATGCAGCTCTCTTAATGGTATCTTGCAGAGATAGTTTGAATATATCCTATCAAAGGAAAGCAAATTGATAGGAACATTTTATGAGAACTGGCTACCATTCATCAGTTTTATGAAGAGAAGATATAATCAAGCCATTGGTAGATATCATGCATTTTATCTGATGTGAAATATTAGCTGGTGAAAAATTATTGGTGTCTTTTATATTTACCTATTGATATATTTGCATTTTAAAGTTTAAAAGTATTTTTTCTACAATTTGATGGGTTGCATTTACGATGTTTATTTATGGTCTTTATGATATTTATCAGTGATATTTGTTGTATTTGTGGGGGTTAATTTGATCCTTTGGATTAATGAAGAGATAGAAATGTCTTTCTTATGTATTCTAATGATTTTTGAAAATGGTAATTAATAGGACTGTGCCAAAGACTGAATTCTGGAATGAATCAGTCTGCTCCAGTCTGGACCAGGTCCTGATCAGATTGCACTGGGTTGATTCAGTTCTGAATCAGATTGCTCTGCTCTAAAGTGAATAAAAGGTTTCTGGATTGCTCCAGATTAATGGTCATTTTGCTACAGCTGGAAAAAAAAATACAATGAAAATGCTTCCCCCCTCCCTCCCATTCAGATTTGTGGTGTGATGTGATGGGGAGGAGCTCGAGTGGGGTTGAGTGACAGGCCCAGTTTCCAATCTGTAGCACAAACTTCCCATGACAGTCCCAGCTGCAGCATTTGCAGTGGAGATGGTGTGTGACATTTGTTAATGTCATATGTTTCCTTGTTTCCCACACCACCCCATCACTTAGCTTAGAGCTATACTCAGAGCTAAGGAGATGAGTAGAGATCATGGTAATTTTTTCCCAAGAAAACTCGTAAGTATGCTTGCACATGTGTGCATGGTTAATTATACAATAGGTTCCTGTATCCACAGGGGATACATTCCTGGACTTACCGTGGACAATGAAAAATGTGAGTAGCATAATGCTGCTTTCTTTTTTCTTCCAATGAGATGAATGACATTTGTATCAAGATGAGTATGCAGCTTGGAGAGGAGGCCCTGAAACTAGGCAGAATTTTAGACTATTAAAGAAGACTTTGTAGCCGTTATTTGCAGTCCAAAGCCAGTGCACACCTGAAAAACACGTAAAAATTAACAACATGTGGTCCAAAAAGGGATGGGAACAAACCGTTTTTGGACTGCATTTCAGCGTGGATGAATGAGACCATGGATATTGGTCGTGTAGATACAGGGGACCTGCTGTAAGTCTTTTAGGAAGATTTATTGTTGAGAAGGTGGAGCTCCCTCTTTCTTTGTGTTTGTGAGATTACAGTATCTCATTTTTGTCAATATGTTTACATTAACTATCAGAAATGTGTGTGTTTGTGAGATTTTTTTCTTTTTTTAGCTCAGTTCAATTCTCCTCTTTCAATTTCAATCCAGCTGTTTAGACATTCATTGACACAGAAGAGAATCATAGCCTTTTCTTCCCATTATATTTGGCTTATTCTACCATTTTCGCAGAAAAATGAACTGCCCAATTTGACTGGGTGGGAAAGACTACTGTTCTTCCAGGCTCATACTGATGGGAACTGTATGTGTGTTGTTTAGCTTTTTAGGAGCCACTTAGAAGAAAACAACTTTTTTTTTGTCTTTGTTAACAGCAGTGCTGCTGCTTATACTTACAGTGTTTATTTCAGGTTAGAAAGGTTCTTATTGTTCTTCTCCTCTCAGCCCAATAGGTTTTTTGTTTTTCATTGAGACATTAATCACTCAAATAATTTGGCAACCTCTATGCAAGAGACACCTGTATCTTATCCACACATCAGTCCACCTGTGCAGAGGTTTTATTTGTTGGCCTTGATCCATTTCACCTCATTCCCACCCTTAAGTGGAACAATTTGGTGGCATTGTCAAAGCAAACTGAGCTGTATGGGATAGGAGAGTTGTCTCCCCCCCACCTTGAGCATTATAGTTATTCCTTTTGTAATTAATCAAAAATTGGCAGTGTGTAATGGAGAGGAGAAGATTTTCCTGTCTCAGATGTTTAAGTCATGCCATTTGGCAGGTGAGGGGAACTTAAAAGTGCCATTATAGAAATTGTATCCATAAGCAAAGACACCCCAAGTTCCATCCCAAATTTGCTTCCTATCAACTTGGCTTCGCCTTTGGAGTGAGTCTGACTGTCTGTGTGCCTGTCTGTCCGAGTATGAAGTAAACAAACAAATAGTCTTATCAACACAGTTGGCCTGCTCTTGCCTTTGTATTTACATGTGAGCAAAGAGATACTTCTAGTACAAGTCCTTAATGTTACCTGCTTCCAGACCAGCTTCTGGTGTCTAACATTGCCTTCCCATTTGGGACCAGAAATATTATGTGATGTGATGTGATGTGATGTGATGTGATGTGATGTGATGTGATGTGATGTAATGTAATGTAATGTAATGTAATGTAATATAATATAGACAGATAGAATCAACAATGATCAAAAGGAATCTCTGGACGTTTTTCCTCCCTTTCATGCAATCCTGTTTTTAGGAATGATTTCCCATTTCAGGTATTTACTATGTGCTTGTATAATGCTGTGAAATAGTTAGCTGTGCATTGTGTAATCTGTTGAGCCAATCTCATTAGAATAAGCTGGGTTGTCAGTGTCTTGACAGGCCCTGCTGGCTCACCCCAACTTCCACCTGCCCGCTCCTGGGCTCATCATATTCCACCCCTCCCAGAATGATGCCCTCCCATGGACATCCTTCACTTGTGCAACTACTTTGCTTCAATTGTAGATCCACCAGTGTACTTGTACCCTCTGGCAGTGAAAGTTAGCCTTATTGAGAAAGCAAGAAAAACAAACAAATAAATTAAAAACAAAAGAGCCAATCTACATGGAGATATTGTTGAAGCTTTAGGAAAGGTCCAAAACAGACTAAGGAGACAGAGCCAAAATTGAGTTGATATGAATTGGCAACACTGAGCAGCATGACATAGAATTTTGAAAGTGTTGAACACATCAGCTCCTGAAATAAAAAAATTGGGAAAATTATTTTCCTCTTCAGTGTCTACCATGCCTTAAGATTTCATTTGGATGTTTGAAGGAACAAAAACGCTGAGGTCCCTTGAATGGCAATCTGCATTTGGACTCTGGATCAGAGCTAGGTGAGTCTGAATTCCTCTGGAGAGGAATGGGAACAAATCCAAACTTTTAGATCAGGTCTCAGTTATTTGTATGTTGTTAATGTTCAGTGTTCATTATAGTAGTATAGTATAGTTCATTATAGTAGGTTCATTATAGTAGGTTATGTGAACATTATGTTTATCTTTAACTAGTTTTTGGTGTGCAACATTTGGTAATAGAGGCTGAATAATTTTTTCTTAAGTGAAAGGCGCACAACATCAATGGGCGTGATCAAAGCTGGATAATTTGTGACCCTCTGGATGTACTGCAGCTCCCATCACTCCTAGCCAGAGTAGTCTATGGTGAGAGTGGATAGGAGCTGCAGTGTTGCAAGATCTGTTTCAGGTCTTCCTGAGAAATTGTTGCTGAATGAGATGCAACTGGTAGAAGTAAAGAGTAATATTAAGACTGTATATGCAAGTTTGAATGAGGTAAATTTTAAAATGGAAGACAAGTTGACCCATCCAACCCAAATTGGTGTGTGATTCTGCAAAAGATATTGGATCCTGCTTATTCTTTTTTGAAGCAATCCCTCTGATCCTCTTCTCTGTCTTTGAGATTTCAATGGAATTGCATCAGCTCAGAATAACTCTTCAAGAATTTTCGAAACAGGGCAGGAATGGACAAGTACAAAATACCTGTGAAACGTGATAGAGTGCCAGCAAAGCATTATTTAGCATGTATTACCATGTTGGGAGCAACAGTATAACATTATGGGATTTGTGAGAGAGCGTTCAACCCACTCTTCATTGATGTTCTGAGGAAGCATGTGGTTTTGTGCACACCTCTGTTGCTTGTTTGTTCTCTACCCCCCCCCCACATTTTTGAAGGAGCTGACTTGTAGGGCAGACATGCTCAGTATCTCCTCAAAGGTGAGAGAAAAGGAAGAAGGGAAGCAACCCTCCTCTTTTTTGTTTTTCTTTTAAGTAAGGAGGCTTTGATGGTAAACCCTAAAAGTGCAGGAAGAAACAGGTAAGAACTATTCATTACTGTTTCAAAAGCTTTCCCACAGAACATAAGGAAATCTTTTTCTTGCTCTTTTTTTCTAAAGGGGAAATGGAAGGCATCTGTAGAAAGGTGTTCTAAGGAAACACACTTTAAATGCTTTTGAAAAATTCTTTGGATCTTGCTGTTTGTTTGAAATTATTCTCATTGACTTCTTTTGTGAAGAAGCCATCTTGCCGGCAATTGCAACTTCTTTTTTTAAAAAAAATGCAGGTGTGCTTTTCATCTAAGTTGTCTAGCTGTGCTCAGGTGGTGAGTTTTTCAGATAAGTGGGTGAGCTTCACACTATTTTTTAATATTGGGGTATAATAACAGGGGTATCCTGCTTTTAATTTTGGCTGTATATATTATTAGAAACACAAGATATTTTGTCTCAGTTTCTTGCTTGCAGGAGTTGACTCCAGTCCCATTTCTTTCGTTTCAAGAGGCAACATATTTGGATTTTAACCTGTTTTCGTTATTGTAAAGCAAGTAAACCAAAGATATGTTAACATACAAACATCTGGATTTCCCCCTGTCCCTTGCTATATTTGTAGTAGCTGTAAACATTTTACAACATTCTTAAACACTGAAAGTGTGTGCAGAGAGAAAAAAATAGAGCATGTTAAACCAACAGCCATTAAAAAGTGTTGAAAATTTATCTTGCGGGTCTTAAACTGTTTACATGATTGTGTTTCTGCTCTTGAGAATCAGTTACAAGGTTTTATTATTTGTGGAGTTTTAAGTATGAACAGTGCATTCGCATAGCTGGAAAGACTGCAGTAAAATCGTCGTTATGCAGTGGCTTGTTTCTGTTTTAAAAGCACCATGCTTACAAACTTCTTTTTGAACATTATTTGTTTTGGAGTCCAAGTTACTTAAAAAGGACTTAATTTTGTCAAGTTCTATTGTGCTTTTGAAGAGCAATTTTAAAAAGAAATAAGTTTTAGCAAGTTTAAAATGAATGTCAGCCATTTTTAGTTGGTTGTACAGTTTGTGTTTTAAAGTCACTTTTGAGACGGGGGGAATTGGGGTACGAATTAGATTGTGCTGAGAGCTCTTTTTGCTTGTTTTTGAATTCCTCTTGACTGAGGGATATTTATAATGTTCATTTTCAGTTTGCTTGGCCTATCCTATCCTAAGTGAAACAATTTCCACACAAAAAGCAGTTTTGGCTTCAACAAAAAATGGGATACTGGATATTCAGACAGTTGATAGGTTATGAGAAGATTTCTATAAAGTGCAGTTGAAGTTTAGTTGTTCTTAGGCTCCAAAGTGGCCAAGAGATCCTTCTTAGTCTTGTTCACTCTGCAGTAGACCAATAAGTTGACCTTTCTGGACATTTTTAGAAAAGGGCTGAAATGGATTGAAGTTGCCTTTTGCTTCCTTAGAAGGCGTTGATGAGAAACTTCTATTGCAACAGCATTTTGTATGTGTTGTAAAGTCATGACTGAGTAACACAATTATCAATATCCGCAGTACCCTCTTTACAAGGTCCTATTTTGTCTGACCTTCAGTTGCACACACACACACACACACACACACACACAATGCTTTTTTCCTTGATAATGGAACATAAGTTATCTTGTATGTTCCCTTGGCCATTCCTGCACTACACTGTTACAGTGCTATTATTCCAGTTTCAACATCCTGTGGAATCCTGGGGTTTGCAGTTTGGGGAGGGGCCTTAAGAATTCTCAGCCAGAGAGCATTTTGGCCTCAGTAAAATACAAACCCCTGAATTCCATAAGATGTTGAAAGTGGAATAATAGCACTATAACAGTGTAGTGTGGAAATGGCCCTTGTTTGTGCTGGTGGTCAAGAAACAGGGAGGCAGATAAATGATATTGATCATATTGAACAATAGGATAAATGTAGGGAGAATGAAACCTTGGGAGACTTTTCCAGACCTTTGTGGTGGGGTTTCATATCAATATTGCTGGTGTCTTTCCAAATGATTTTGTCTTTAATGGGTATTGGTAACTTCTCACTCTAGTGATTAGATTCTTTTCCAACTTGGCAGATTGGTTCAGTGCTGACAGACTTTTGTTTTAATTTGTGGTATTTGAACAATTTGAATAATCACAGGATTCTGAAATATAGATTTTGAATACAGTGCTATCACTACGTTGATGATACTCAGCTTTCCCCCTTTTTCATACATATGGAGGGGTTAAACTGATCTTTGGAATTTATATTAAGTTCAGTACAGTAATAGACTCAGGCCCTTTCCACATGGGGTAATTAAAACGGTGTAGAGCGACCTCTAACGGAGGTCGTCTACACCATGGAGTGTGCTGGGGCATTTATAATTTTGAGGTTCTACACTTCAAACCGCCCTGAAGCGACCGGAAGTGGTGGTGCCGCGTGTTTTTAAAAACCACTTTTCAAGTGGTTTTTATAAAAGACGAGCGTGCAGCCCCTTTCCACCCTGTCGCAGCGCCCTGGTGTAGATTTGCAGGCGCGCGCAAGTGCGTGCCTGCAGATCTGCCAGGGGCGGGCTTCCAGCTGGCGAGCTTCTCCGGTTGGTGGAGAGCCTCTACCAGTCGTAAGCCACCATTTTGGATGCTGCCGGACGCCGCAGGAGTGTGGAGCAGCGAACTTGCGCTGTTCCTCGTGGCAACGGACTTACCCGGCTTCTGGTAAGCTCCGTTTCTGCGCTTTTACCCCCTTTCTCCCTCCACATGTGGAAAGGGCCACAGTAATAGGCTCAGTCCAGGCAAGATCAAAGTGTTGTTTGTGGTGATTAAGGTGGTACTGTTCAGCTTGACCTGGATGGCCTCACACTTCCTCTTAGAGATAACATCTTCAGTTTGCAGATGCTGTCAGATTTTGATTTCTTTTTGGCTGCTGAGGTGGTCTGAGTTACCTAAAAGACATCCAACCAGCTGATGTTTCCCACTGTTATCTTAATAACATCTAAATCAAATTGTGTTCAAGTATTTGTTAATATTTGTTAATATTTGACTATTTCATTCTTACAAACAAGGATGCACAATTTCTATAGTTTTTTCCTTGCTACAAAGAAAATAAATATTTCTGTGCAGCTGTCACTGGTATTCACACATCCTGAAGTGTTCTGGGAAATTATTCTTCACAGAAATGCATGTGGGTTTTTGTGCGGGAGAATTGTGAGGTTTTATGTACCCCCCTCATTTCCAGTTTTCTGTGCAAAAAACCCAGCAATGTTGCACAACAAAAATCTTGCACAGAAAGCAGTAATCCTGTACAACAAAACCATGTGTCTGTTTTTTGTTTTGCTGCTCCTTTTGTACAAGATTTTTTTGTATAAGGCTTTTGTTGTGCAAGGTTGCATGTTTTTTAACTTCAAAAAAGGCCTCTCTTTCTGCTAAAGTAGATCAAGTTGGGCTGAAAACATTGTGGACATTTGCCACATAACTCCCAGAGTATGTTTTGTGCTAAAAAAAAGTTTTTTTGAATTTTTTTTGTGTTCCACTCATATACGTAGATCTTATGTGTTAGATGATGATGGTGATGATTTATATCCTGATATAAATAAATTTATTTTTATTTTTATTTCTGCCAATAATTAGACTCAAGGTGGCTAACAACATTTTTTTACAGATTAGAAACAATACAAAAACTTCAAGTATAAATATAAAAGTTATTATAAAACAATTAAAAATTATGAAGTTAAAAACATTAGAATTCTAAAAGCCTATCTCAGTCAGTTTCTAAAAGCTTGACGGCATACAAATATTTTAACTTGCTGGCAGAAGGAGAGCAAGGATGGAGCTATCCTGGCCTCTCTAGGAGGGAAGTCAGAAGTCTGGGAGCAGCCATGGAGAATGCCCTCTCCCTTGTTTCCACCAAGAGAAGAGTGATGGTGGGATAAAGAGAAGGGCCTCTCCAGAAGATCTTAGACCTCTAATGCGCTCATAAAGGGATATCTGGTCCTTTAAAGAGCCTAGACCAGTGGTTCTCAACCTGTGGGTCCCCAGATGTTAGTGGACTTCAGCTCCCAGAAGCCCCAGTCACTATGGTCAATGCTCAGGGCGTCTGGGAGCTGAAGTCTAGAAACATCTGGGGACCCACAGGTTGAGAACCACTGGCCTAGACTCTCATCTGTTGTACCTCCCTGCTATCCATGGGGGAAGCAGATAACAAACAAACAACTATAATGGTATCTACCTGTTTGTTCCATATAAGGATATAAACAAAGGATATAAATCTATTAAAGAAATACCCAAATAAAAATGCAAGCAGGAAATCTAAATGACCATGATTCCAGTCAAGCATCTTCTTTCTGATTTTTTCTCCCTTTGTTGATAATTTTGAAACGTACACCAACTGTTAGTAATTCCCAGTGCATTTCAGTAATATAGTTTGAAGAGTGGTGGTGGTGGTTGATAATTAAGGAAGAAAGAAACCAGAATGTACCCCTTTAATGTCAGCAGAGCAGACATGCTGCAGAATTACCTGGCCAATGCTTGAAATCTGTTTGGATGAGAACAAAATAATGAGGGCTCTGTATCTTCTGTGATAGCTGCTGATACTGCATACCTTTTCCCTGGGAAGCTGATATTAAAAGTACCAAGTGTTCAATCCTGTACAGTGGGTTTGAACTACTAGATAATTTTCATTCTTCTTCTTCTTCTTCTTCTTCTTCTTCTTCTTCTTCTTCTTCTTCTTCTTCTTCTTCTTCTTCCACTCCTCCTCCTCCTCCTCCTCCTCCTCCTCCTCCTCCTCCTCCTCCTCCTCCTCCTCCTCCTCCTCCTCCTCCTCTTCCTCCAGTTTGTTCACACATACATTTGTAATCTTTCATCTTCCCCAGTGCAAAAGTCACTCCTTTCCCTCAAATTTTCACAGTAACAAAAAGGAAGGCTGGTTGCCTATGTTCCTTCCAAGAAATACTATATTAAGCCTTCTCCTTGAGATCAGTTTTTACAGTTTAGTTTGCTACTGTTTGCAGATTAGGCTGGTGAGTCTACTGGTCATTTTCAAAGTGTTTCTTTCTGACTGAAGGTTGTAAGATAACGTCACTACTTCTTGGAGTAACACCATGTACACATGTTTTGGGTCCACGTCTGTGAAATCAGAAAGTGAATGCTTTGTAGCTGTCAGGAAAGGAAGTTAATAGTATCCTTTTTTTACCAGTGACCACTAGTTTTATTTAAATTGACCTTATAGGAATTCCTCTGAAAAATTACGACAAAGCATTTTGAGGTACGCCATGACCCCATCCAATAGGCGTAATTTTATGACTTGTAAAAGTTTTTATTTTAATTCTGAAATTATATTTTCCTATATTTATGAAATTATACTGTGGCCCAGAAATACTCCCTCTCTTTTTGCTATATTCATTGCACATAACATTCACCATGAGAAAAGTGTTCTATAGAGTTTGCTGTCACTTTTTGATGACAGTATATACTTGTGCATAAGTTTACCTCTTGTGTAAGTTTACCTTATGTATAAGTTGAGGGCAGGTTTGGAGGCCAAAATTATAGATTTTGCTGTGACCCGTGGCTAAATTGACAGTAAAACTTAGTGGCATGTAACAAACAAAGATTTTCTTCTCCTTTTAAAAATGCATAGAGGGAACATATTTAGGAAGAGCCATTGAGAAGGAGAGGATCTGTTTACTGGAGGGGTTACAGCTGTAGGGTGTACATTGCATTAATGATTTAAAAATGTTTACATCTATATGAATATGGAAGGAGGGAGAAAAGGCAAGGAAAGCAACCATCCTCTTTTTAGGGACCTAGTGCAAAGGCAATGACAAGAGGCAGAGGTGAGAAGCCCTCTTGGTATGGTGATGTGGGAAAGCAGCACTCCCACTCCATTACCCCCCTTGTCCAAACTGAAGGAAGACAGGCAGCCTTCCTTCATTCCCCGCCTTCTTTTTTAGCCCAAATGGCATTCAGCAACAATGCGGAGGAGCCCAAAGAATGGAGTGTACCCACCATTTGGGGCCCTTGAGGTGAAGTGGGGGTGGCTGTTTTTAATAAGAGCTTACTGTGCAGAGAGACAGCAAAGCCTTGTAAAGTTTATACAGTAAGCCATGTTAAAAATAGCCCCCACTGCTCCGCTCCACTTGAAGTGCCCAAAATGGCAGGGAGCATGGACCTCATTTAGCCATCATCGTCATCTGTTTCCAGCATTGACCTATGGATAAGCTGATGCAGGCTTTTTGGAGTGATTTTTGACAAAAAAAATTTCAATGTATACGTGAGTATATATGGTGGTACTAATAAAATCCTAATCCTAATAAATAATAATAAATAATAAAAGCCTAATACTAATATGGTGGTACTAATAAAATCCATTACCTGTTTATGTATATGTTTTTAAAAATTCTAATGCATCAACACTACATGAGATATTTGATAAGTAGTTCCAGTTATTATTTTTCTGGCATTTCTCACTGCAAAATCATGAATTATCTATTTCCCTTACAAGTTCACACACAGTAGACAAGATAGCAAGATTGCTTTTGCTTTTGGTTTAACCTTTTTATGTTTCTGCCTACCTGATTTGTGTTTATAGCCAGATATGACAGTAATTAAGTGTGAACCATATATGCAATCACATGCATTTTTTGGTCTGCAAATTGGTAGAATTTAGTTCTCACCATTGCAGGAATCAAGAAAACGTTGTCTTTTCCACTGGTTAGCTAACCTCTGTGCCTATTCTCAGAGGACTCTGAGACTTGTAGCTCTTGAAATAACATATTACACAAGGGAGGCAGCATTACAGCTTGTTGGAAAGTGGAGATCCAAAAGCCTGTTATGTACATGCATAGCCCTTTGAACTCTGGCCGGTGTATTTATTTGACTTTTTTTAAAAAAATCTTGGGTTGTATTCCAAGGTCATTCAAAAATAGTAGGCTGTGGATAAAGTGATTGTATTGGAAGTGTAAATTGCATATGTAAAGTTGCATATGTAAAGTTTGTTGCATATGTAAAGTTTGGTGTTAATACTGTTAAAGAGGATGGTTTGATGATGTTGTTCTTCCCTAGAAACAAAACTCCCACTATTTCATTGGTTACAGTATTCTCCTTTCCTGGCATTGCTTGACTTTGCATGCATGTCTGACTTAGTCACTTTAAGCCTGTGTAAGGATGTTGTATAATGTATTTCATGCCTTTTTGCATGGGTTTGATGTGATGTAGCAGACACTAATTTGCTGAGACTTTTTTTAGTTGTGTATTGCTGTGCCAATTTTTAGTGTGCATGTTTTTTTCAGACAGATAAATGACGGGCCAAGGCAAATTCCTTGCGTTAGTAAAGGCTCTTAGTGGTAGAAGGTACTGTAGTATTTACACAAAATGTTTTTATACAGGATCAGTATTTGTTCTTGTAGCCCAGCATTGTCTACTCTGTATGGCTATTAGGCAGAGGGTCTCCCTCTTGACCGACAGTCCAGTCATTTCAAGTGGAGAAATCAGGAATTGAACCTGGAGACTCCTGCAGGTAAATGATATGCTCTGCTTTGTGATCTCTCCAGAGCTTGGAAGAGCAACCTGTTGGACTACAGCTAGCATCATCCTCCAGCCAGTAACAATGCTGGCTGAGAACTATAGTAAAGTAATAGTAGCTTTTCCAAGCTTTGGATCTTTTTCATTAGAATGTTAGGCTCAATTAAGGAATTCTCTGCTTCAGTGTTTTCAATTAGCCCTTAATTTACTGAGGGCCCTTGAGTAGGCTTCGTATAGTCATCAGTTCTTTGTCTCTCATCAGTCTGGATGACAGGCTATAAATACTGGTCTGTGTCAAAAGTCAGCTATAAATAAGGCTCTGTGTGTGCGTGCCCATGCATATGTTACATACATGCACAGTTCCATGGCTATGCAGAAAAAGCTCTGTCTGGTTATAGAAGCACTACTGAGTTTCCATTTCTTTAGAAAAACTTGTACTTCTTCATCATCATTTATTTATATTGCATCATCACTGTACATTATGTTTTACAAGTAAAAGAACAACAAAGAAGATTAAGTCCAGCAGATATTGCCTCTTCTTCTATCTATCTGCAGCCAGGGCAGCAACTGTTGGGATGGAGGGAGAGCCTTTCATCCACTTTGGGCCTAGGTATGACGGATCTGTGCCTGTTTCAAGCGTTTTGTTTTTTGAAAGTACCTGCTTCAAAGTGTGTACGGGCAATACCTGTTTATACCTGAAGGTTTGCTGTATTGAATCATTCTGTACAGGGTCTCAATGACTTTGTGCCTTCATTTTCTTCCTGTCAGCTTTCTTCACTGTCCAGTTTTCATAACCATACATAAAAATATGAAACACCTTGGTATATATAGAAATATGAAGTACTTATAGTTTGCTTGTTATTTAAAATAAAAAATAAACGGACCATAAGTATTTTATATTTCTATATATGTTTGTGTAGGCTGAGAAAGTGAAGAAAGCTGGAAGGAAGAAAATCAGTTCATCTAAAATGTGATGCTGGAGAAAAGTTCTACAGATATCAAGGGCTACTAAAAAAGACAAACAAGTGGGTCTTGGAGCAAATCAAGCCTGAATTCTCAACAGAAGCTAAGATCACTAAATGGAACCTTTTGTACTTTGGACATAGCATGAGATGACATGACTCATTGGAAAAAATGATACAGCTTGGTAAAGAGGAAGGCAGTAGGAAAAGAGTGAGACAGCACTACAGTGGATTGATTCAATCAAGGAAAGTATAGACCTGAGTTTTCAAGATCTGAGAAGGGCAAGTGATGCCAGAGGAATGTAGTGATCACTCAGTTATAAGGTCATATTAAGTTGAAGTTGACTTCATGGCAAATAACAACAGTGACCAGTGGTCAACACAGAAAAAATCCAAATGTGAAAATATGTTCACCTTGATTATTTCTAGGTAAATTTGTAGATATTGCATCACAGAAGTCTGGACTGTCTAATATGGAATTTCAGGTGTTCCTAACATTAAGTGTCCTTATCCATGTTCCTGTTGTTAGAATATTCAAAACTGAGTATTTAGAAAAAATTATGATTTTTTTTTAAGCCAGTCTTTATGAGATCCACATCACATTACAACAGAACCTGCCATCCCTTAGCAATGACCAGGCTAAACGAAGGGGAACCTGTGGCCATCCAGATGCTATTGGATTCCAGTTTCCATCAGCTTTGTTTAACCTGGTCATTGGCAAGGGATGGTAGGAGCCATAGTTTGCTATGGGGCTACAGATTCCCACTTGCTGTATGTGTATTGTGCATCTCTTTTCTACCAGCAACAACAAAAAAGATACAATTGTAGAAATAGTTCTGTTGTAACTATATATTAAGTTTGCATACCTGTATATTTATTGTACTATGCATGTGTTGCATCTACTATAAAAGTCAAAGTTTGTGAGTTTGTCTGTTTTTCTGCATCAGGCAGGTTAAGACCTCATACGATTGGCTGTGTGAGGCGAGAAGACCTCGTATGATTGGCTGGCTGTGAAGATTCTATGGAATCCTGGGGTTGGCAGTTCAGGAAGGGGCCTTTAGAATGCTCAGCCAGAGAGCTCTTGGGCCTCAGGCCAGTTGCTATGGAGATGAGGCCCAGCAGCAAGAAGGGCAGTGTATTTCCTCAGAAGCCAAACCTCTGTTATGTTATGAACTCTGAATACAGATTGGATTGGGGAATATGGGAATAAGTTGCAGATACTGGAATAGGCCGGTTGCTATGGAGACGAGGCCTAACAGCAAGGAGGAGGACAGTGTATTCCCTCAGGAACCCAACCTCTGTACATTAACAACTCTGAATATAGGTTGTATTGGGGACTGTCAGGAAAAGTTACAGATACTGGACAAGGGAATTTGGGGAATTACAGACACAGGATACCAAATCTGTGTATTTCAACTGCATCTAATTCCTAAGGTAAGGTAAGGTAATTCCTAAGGTATTGCTAACAGGTGTTACCTATGAGAAAACAAAATCCTGGGCAACGCCGGATAAATACACTAGTTTATATTAAGATTCATATTTGTTTTTAAATGTATAGGATGCTTCTCCACCCAAAAGTGATGTCAGCATTTCATTAAGTATCTTTCCGTGTTTAAAACAGGCAATGCATTCTATGTACGAATTATTTATATGATGCTATCACAGTATATGGCACCTTAAGAACTTTATTTCTTTATTTTAGAATTAGATTATGTGTACATCTACTTGGAAGTAATTCCCCCTTTGTTTAGTCTTGTCTTCTGTTCACTGACTATACTTAGGATTTTAGTTTTCATATATTGCAGGTCTGTCTGCAATAGCAGTTATTAGTTATTATATGCTATCAAGTTGACTTTGACTTATAGTGACCTTATAAATGAGAAACTTCCAAGATAGACTCCAGTCATCAGCTGTCCTGCTTAGGTACTGTAAATTCAGGGCTGTAGCTTCCTTGATTGAATCAAACTACCTGTACAACCTGTCTTGCTCTTTTCCTTTTGTCCTTCACTTTATTAAGAATCATTGTCTTTTTCAGTGAGTCACATCAGTTATACAATGTTATAAAACCAGAGAGCATTAAAAGAAGCCAAGAAAACAAATCCATAAATAAACAGCCTGGAAGAATAAAAATAAATCTTAATCTCCTGCCTAAAAATCATCTGTGGAGGTGTACCAATAATAGACAGCTCTCCTCTCCTGTGGAACCTACAATTTAAAGAAAACCAAGAGGTTAAAGGGACAGATGAGTATAGGGATCAAATATACATGGGCCAATGCTGTTAACCACATTTAAAGCTTCGTTATGTTGTTATTGTGAGACCTTATTTGTTCAAATCATGCCCAGATCACACATCCGCTAAAACTTTAATTTATATCTTAATTTCGTAAGGGCATTGCAACTGGAGTATGCTTGAGTGAAGCTCATGGATGGGAAGACAATTGAATTTTAATACTTCTGGTTTCAGCTAAAATTTTGAGTTTGATTCTGCTAAAAGCACATTTGTGTTAGGGCACTTTGAGAGCTTGAGGGACATGAAATGTGCTCATTTTAGTGTATTTGCTCCCCAGGGATAAGCTCACTGATTTTATAAATTTTTTTCCTCACATTTCAGGCTTGGCATTAAAATACCCATCTCAAAATATGAGACTGAAAAGGCCTTAGAAGCATTGGCTAAAATACCTGGGTTTTGGGATTTGACTTGAGTGCTACATTCAGCAGTTTTCTTTGCCTTGCCAAAACCTTGTTCTTAGCCCTATGGGAATCTGAAATTTCAATCTTTTGGATATTCAGCAGCTCATGAGCAGAAGTCACACACACAGTGGGACAAGTTTCAACCTCTAGTGGATTCTTGAGAGAGGTGTGACACTGTGTTGTAGTCATTTTTTCTTGAAGGTTCAGAGTGGTAAACAGTGTGTTGTTAAATGGTAAGAAAATCATTCTGATCAGATTGCAGTAAGGTACATATTGTATAGTGCATGTCCATATTGGAGTGCATGTCCATTTTATGAGAAAAATCATTTAAATGCATATGTGTATAATTTGAGGTGAAATGTCCCTCTTTGATCTTCACTTGATGATATTGCTGAACACTAAGGTCAGACCTTGCTGTTCTTTTGCCCTGAGTCACAACCTACTTTGCCTTCACTGGCAGACCATTTTATTTATTTAGATGTATGCCATGTATAACCAGCCTAACAGGTTTTCTGTTAAGACTTCTCATTATTGTGGGGTCATGTTGCCTTTTTGAGACTCCAGCTTCCTGCTTGTTCTTGTACCCTGGTCCATGGTGTCTACTGAGCTGGTATGCTTTTAACTAAATTGTTAGCAAAACACTGTCTGTGTGTCTGTGTATCTTGTCCTCACCCTGTAAAAATTACCCCAAATACTTGAGGAAGAGAGATGGCAAAAATATTATGAATACATGAATGCAAGCAGCATAGTAAATATGATTTAGCAGTCATTTCTGAGGGTAATTTTGGCAGCAGTCTTGATGAGATATTAACTAGCTAATTTATTCCATTTTGATTTTGGTTCTAAGCTGCCGACTTGGCACTCTGAAACTGCATAAAATTTAGATTAAGCAATCAAAGAGGAACTTTGTAGTAAAAACCCATAAATCTTACACAAATGTTGCTTTCTTCATTGACTTCATTTCCTTTCCTCCCTATCCCTTGTAGTACTAAATTACAAAATCCACATTATAAGGGCAAGTCATTCGTGGCATCATAACAGCCTCACCTTCCTATATATTTTCTCTTTATCACCATGGTCTTTTTCTGTATTGTCTTATATTGTATTGGTACAAAAAAACCTTTCCTTTGCTTCACAAATCCCACACCTAGCTGAGAGTACATAAGGTCAGTGCTTACACAGAGCTGTTCTCAAGTGAATGGACTTCAAACTTGATATCAAATTGGGTTGGTGAACTTGTGATCCCTCAGATGTTCAGATGTTGATGGAAGAATATTCCCATCATTCCTTTACCTGGCCAGGATTGCTGAGGCTGGTTGATATTAGATTGTCTTTGCTTGACTCTGAATGTTGTGCCAACTTAACTCCTTCCCAGGGAAGGTGCATTTGATCATAATAATCCTTTCATTAATGAACTCCTGGAAAGACTACTAAGCATATTCAATGTGGGAATGACCTTGAAACCTAGCTTGTTTTGTTTAGAGAAATACTGCATCATAGGACTCCCCCTACATTTGTAGTTTGGAGTGGTGACTCCCAGATGCAGATTTACTGTATTTGTGAGAATAAGCATTGTTAAATAGTACAGTAGGACCCCACTATCCATGGATTCGTTATCTGCTGATTCAGTTATCCGTGGTTGGCCACCATCAGGCCAACCACAGACAACTGGGCCTGGGGTCCGGGACTGGCAGTGGGAAGTGGTGAGGAGCATGGAATTGTGCTCCTCACCAACTCCTGCTGCCCACCCCGGGCCTGATCCTGGTAGCGGGCTGCGGGGAAAGAGTGAGGAATGCGGGATCGCATCCCTTGGCAACTCCCATTGCCTTCCCTGGCCCCGATCCTAGAGGCGGGTGGCAGGAAAAGAACAAGGAGCATGGGATCGTGTCCCTTGCCAACTTCCTTCGCCCGCCTCTGAGGATTCACGCTTTTCCAGCCTGCCGTTGCGACTATCGAGCCAGGGCTGGTGGCAGGACAGGCCGTTCCAGAACCAATCCCCTGTGGATATGGGGGTTCTACTGTACCAGTTAATACAATTGTTCCCTGGCGATATCTGTTTTTTCCCTTAAGCATGCTTCTGAGTCCTTTTGAGGAGAAAAGTGGGGTATAAATACAGGTGGTGGTGGTGGTGATGATGATGATGATGATGATGCTTGTCCTGCTCACATACATTGTTTTCGTATACACTGGGGGGTGAGCAACTGTGGAGGGTTGGGGGGGGCTGCATTAGTCTCCCCAAGGCTGCACATTCTCACTGCAAAAATATTTTAAAAAATGCTCCCTAATGCCCCCAAATGCTTTCTGGAGCGCATGGGGGGCATCTCTACAATGTTTTAAGCCCTCCTTGCGCCATTTTAAACCTAGGAAAGTTTTTTTTTTGAACAAGAGGAAGTGAATCAAAATCACTTCCTGTTTTAAAAAAATACCTCTTGTGGACCTAAATTCACCCAAAAGGGCCAAAAACATGGCAAAAATGCCCCTGGAGAGCATTTGGGAGCATTATAGGACTGCACTCTGCCCATTCCAATGTTCACTGTCATGACATACACTGCTCAGATACTGCATAATGAACTGTGTAATGTTTTTAATTGAGAAGATACCATTCACTCGGTGGATGCTGAAAACGGAGTTCAGCCGAATCTCTGATGCAAGGGGCTTATGAAGTTCTCATTCCCCCCTGCCCAATGCAGTATTATATACATACTGGAAATCATTCATTTGAGGGGGTTTCAGCTGTTCCTCTCATTCTCATGCTTGTTATCTATAAAGAATGAACCCTTTTACTTCATGGGGAATGCAGTTGAGTTAGATGTATGATGTTGTACTGAATGAGTTAATGCTTTTATAATTTTTTTCTAAGGCTGATTTAGTTGTTTCAGATTATCTGTTGCGGAGCCCCTTCAGGGTCTGGTCTATATCACTTTAGTTGGGCATTCTTTGATGGAATCAATTACTTCAAGTTGCAGGGATGTGTTTATTTTTCCTATGATTATAGCTACCTGTGATTTCACTGTGACCTAATGGAAAATATATTTATATATCTAGTATTTACATATTTGGAAGTGGAAAATAATTTATTTGACTCAATAAACAACCAGAAACCCAAGTAGAGATTGAAAAAGCTTTTTCTTTTAAGCTTTAGATTACAGAAGACTATTTCAATATTTGCTGTTAAAACTTATAACCAAAACAAAAACCCTTGAGAAGCACTTAGAAGAAAAAGTTGAAAAAGTTACTAAATAGAAAAAGTTACTGGTGCGGTAGATAAGCATATGTACTTGCAAGTAGTCTCAAGCTAAGTAGTCTCACTGTCCTTGGTTCAGGACAGCGGCTGTTAAATGTACACATTCACCTTCCTTAACTAGCCATCTGTGGATTCTATAAAACCTAGTCTGTGCATATGTATATTGTATATTCTTCACAGACATTAATTTGACAGAGAACGGGACACTCATAAAATACCTTCAGTTAAGACACAGGCCTATATACCAAGGCCAATATACCAATACAGATCTGTGATCTCAGCAAGTCAGAATACCCAGCAGTGGATGTCTGGACAGTGGTTTCATGTTGTTGTTTGCCTTTCAGATCAGCTGTGACATTGACTCTGCCACTTGTGACTTTAGTGAAGATGGTGTCAGACTTTAAGTTGAGCGATGGGTGAAGGGCATAATCTCTAGCCAAGCTTGTTCTTTAGGAGAGAACTCTGAAGCTTTCATGTTTAAATATGCCAATTTTCTTTGATTTCTCCTCTTTTGTGACAGTAAGTTAATTTTCTTGCTACATTTATATGGGATGTCTGCCTTCGAGTTATTTTTGACTTATGTCGACCCTAAGGCAAATCTAGGCCCTTTCGGCACCGGGCTATTAAAACAGTGCAGAGCGACCTCTGACGGAAGTCTTCTGCACCGTGGAGCGGACTGGGGTGGACTACTTTTTGTAGTTCCGCACCCCAGTCCGGTTCAGAGGTTTAAGAGGTTTTTAAAAAGCATGGAGCGCACGACTCCGTGTCACTCCGTTGCTGCGCTCCGGTGCAGATTTGCAGGCGTGCACTAGTGCATGCCTGCAGATCTGCCAGGGGCAGGCTTTAGGCTGGTGAGCTTCTCCAGTTGATGGAGAGCCTCCACCAACCAGAAACCGCCATTTTGGACGCCGGAGCAGTGCAGAACGGTGAGCTCGCACTGCTCCTCGTCCCGACGGACTCAACCGGATGCCGAAGAAATCCGATAAGTCACGTTTTCGAGCGGTTCCTTCCCCACGTGCGGAAAGGGCCCTAGTATGGAGTTTTCTTGGCAAAATTCATTCAGAGGGGGTTTGCCTTTGCCTTATTCTGAGGCTGACAGAGTGATTTGCCCAAGGTCACCCAGTGGGTTTCTGTGGTTGAGTGGAGATTCAAACCCAGGTCTCCAGAGTTGTAATCTAGTACTCAAACCACTATACCATGTGGGCTCTGCTTATAGACGATAACATGCAGAAATGTGAGATGTGGATTTATGCATCCACCTTTGAGTTTTTATGGGTTTATTTTGAGTGTTATGGTGTGTGTGTATACATACACACACACACACACACACACACAGAGAGAGAGAGAGAGAGGATTACCCTGCCCCCCCCCCAATTCCTCCTGCATATACCCTTAAGTCTTTGCTCTGCCAGCCAGCTGGAGAATGAATACCACCTGGGTCTTAGGAATCCTGTAATGCAATGTGCTGTAAAAGCTTTCTCTGAATGGCAAAGCTTACCTATTGCCTGCTCACTTTTGCTTAACACTTAACTTGCGTGATATTCAGAGCACATCCCAGAACAGTAATGAGGGAGAGGATTGTTTTTGTTCTTAAGAGTGGTTTCAAAGCATTACATAGAGAACAAAGAATTTGGAAGTAAGATAAAATTGTTGCTGATCAGCCCTCTGGGGAAATTATGCTTATGTTTTCTTTTTAATACCATTCCAGGTTCAGGTTCAAAGCTGCACTTGTTGTCAGTTCCTTTTCTTTTGCTGCTAGTGATTCAGAAACTCTGCTTGTATGATTCAGTTCAGTCCAGTTGGTTCTGACATATGCTTTCCTCCCAGTTTCAAGCATGCTCGTGACCTTCATTTTAAGTATATAGTTTTTAACATGCATTGTGAGCAACCAGCAGTAAAGGATCTGGATTTCAATTCCTATCACAAAAATCATTTGGGATGGTTAAATTCATGCATTTGTGTAACTTGGCAATCTGGTGTAGCATTGTGAAAAATGTATGTGAGGATAAGAACTAAAGAGACTGAATGAAGCATGCACATATTCCTCTGTGTACTTGCTTACATCTCACAAAGTGCACATTCACAGCACAGTGCCTTCAGCTATAGGATTTCTCCATGTTATTCTGTCTGAATCAGTCCAGAAGATAGGCAGATACTGGCTTAATACCAAATGGTCAGTCGTGACATCCTAGATATAAAGTGAAAGTGGAATCAGTCTCATTTTATAATCTGAACTTTGGTAAAGATTGTGTGGCAAATTGTTAATTGTGTTGCCGGCTTTGCTTTCTCTGCTCTTGGCTTCTACTGTTCATTTACAGCAAATCTGCCTGGTAGAAATAGTTTTGTGTAGGCATTATGCATGATGATAGGACTATAACTAGAAGTCACTGCTTGCTTTAATCTCTGTTGTAACTGTAATTTTGATGTATATTGAATAGGAATACTATATAGAACGTTACCTTATACTAAGCCAAGTATTGATATCTAGCTCAGTATTGTCAGCTCTGACTGGCAGTTATTTTCCAGGACTAGAGGCGAGATTCTTTCCATGGTCTACCTGGAGATTGCTGGTATTTCTTGGTGGTGTCTCATTCAAGTTCTAACCAGACTTGATCTTGCTTAGCTTATGTAATAAGATGAGCTTTGTGTGTGTTCATGGTGGTATACAATGCCTCCTTAGACTTGATTGTTAGTTATGATAAATGCCATCTCCATGTTTAGAAGCAGGGGATTGATGACAACATGCTCTGATTGTAAAAGCCATTCCTGGTCAGGGATAAAGTCTCCACAGTATATCATGTAGTGCCAACTTCTGTGTAGACACACTTTCTGAAGAGGGCACAGAAGGTGTGGCCAGTGCATAGTGCAACCGCTAGCGTTTTAAAAGAGCCTCACTAGCTGCCAGCATGCTTCCAATCCAAGTTTAAGATGCTTAAAGACTTACATTTTTGGAACCTCGCTATCTCAGGACACCCTCTCCCTGTTTACGTACATGTTCCCCTGTTAAAATCTGGCCTCCCTTTGGCACCAAGTTAAAAGCTGACTATTTACTTAAGTTTCTGGGTCTAAGTGATTGCAGTTTGGTACTGGATCTCATAGAAGATTGTGGGTTTATGTTCAAGTTTTATGACTTGTAATATCAGATTGCTTTTTTGATTGTTATCCGTCCCTGAGAACCACAGAATGAAGGAGAGTTAATATATTTCAGTGGAAAACAAGGAAGTTTTCCCAGAAGCATCTGGTTGTCCCATGCTGGAACAGAATGGTAGACTAGGTGGAACTGTGTTTTAGTCCAGCAGGACTGCCCTTAACAGGGTACAGTCCACACTGAGACATGTGTGTGGAGGGAAAAAGCGTTTAAACCTTTGCTCCCTGGCCTAGATTTAGCCTTCAATTTGCATTTCAAAAGAAGGTCCAGTTGAATGAACCCAGTGTGAACTGGGATCACAATTGACACCAAAGAGTTAACCTGTGCTAGGGCCTGGATAGGCACCTTCCCACAGTAAGAGTTTGTAGGTGTAGGGAGAACTGCACCTAAGGACAGAACTCATTCATTAAGAGCCAAAGGCCGTTTAACCAGTAATTTTGCTATTGGGGCCCATTCGCACAACAGTTATTGTGCTGTTATTCCATTTTAACTGGCCTGGGGCCAATTCTACACAGTTATAGCACTATCATTCAATTTTACCTGCTCTGGCAACATCCCATAGAATCCTTGGAGTTGCAGCTTAAGGAGAGGCATTTAGCCAGAGTGCTTCCAACTACATACCCCAGGATTCCGTTGAAGGGAACCATGACTGTTAAAGTGGAATAATAGTAGTGTAATTCTGTAGTGTGACTGGGCCAGTGATTCCATCCTATCGAATTCTGGTGAGGCAGTAGCATGTTCTGGTTGGGAATTCCAAGTACCTCTCCCTAAACTGTAAATCAAAGGGTTCCACGAGATAGTGACATGGCAGTTAAAATAGAATATTGTGCTATAATTCTACAGTGTGCATAGACCCCAGATATAACTAAATAGCCGTCAGTCCTCTCTCGTTGACATGGCTTCCTTGTGAGTGGTTGCTGACAGCCTGGCCATGAGGCAGCGATATCAGAATGAATGAATGGCACAGAGAATAAAACTGGAGAATGGGCATGCATCATTCTAAAGTTTTGAAACATTACCTTTTTGATGACATATTTCAGAATGCCTTAGCCAACATGTCCCCAACACTTAATACAAACAGGCAGCATTCCTATTATTGTTATTTCTGATTTAGTAAGGAGAATTTCCAAACAAAACTGATACCTGTAACGGTGTAGGTTAATGTCATTTTGCAACCGTCACTCTTTCTGGCGTACAGCTGACAGTGTTCCCACTAGACCTGAGCCTGCCATTTGGCCTACTGGATAGAGGAGACAACCTTTCACTGTGAGGCGTTGGGCATTCTGAATCGGTGGGCTTCATGTCGCTGGAGACTTCCTACATAGGTGACCTTAGACTGAGGAAGTTCTGCAATGAGCAGAGAAGTCGAAGGTCTTCCTGTCTCTGACGTTTATTACTTCCACACTGGTGTTTTCGTGGAAAGCTTGTCAGAGAGAACTTTGTTTCTTTTTAATATCAGACTTCACGGATGATAATATCCTGTGAGAGATGTCAGAATTGTCTGAGCTCATAGATGCTAGCAGATTTATTTCTCTCCTCTTCTGATGGAGAATTAAAATGCCATAAGCTTTTTATTTGCATTAAATCATGGTTGTCTGCCGACATCTGGATCCCCTGGTTTTCAGCTGTTTATGTGCACATTTTGCAGCCATTACAATTGAACCTGGGGGCGGTTTGTCAGTTGGAGAAGTTCATTCTTCCAAGTCCCACTTAATACCCTCTCTGTTCCTTATTGATATGTTTCTCACTGGATGTTCCTTCATCTCCAGTACTCTCCCTTCCTGACTAATGCCTCCTAATAATTGCAAGTTATTCTGTTCTGATTCAAGTGGCGCCAGCGAGGCAAATGAATGCACGGGAGAGGGTATAATGGGATGTATGAGATTTCAGTTAGGCCAGATTCTTCTACCTACTGGAAAAGTTGTTCTACTGAAAAATACAAGTTTTTTTTTAACTCTGTATTCTTTTTAGAGAACCTTTCCAGTTCCAGTACATGGGTGTCTCCTATTGTCTTGCTAAGACTACTTAACATGCTACCTCACTGAGCAGGAAAAAAAATTAGATGTCCATATGAGGAACAGATGGGGTCAACGTGTACAACATAGCAAGAAACCAACACCAGAGCCTTTGTGGTCTCCTTTCATTCTAATACTATTAAGAAGATTAACACGCCACGGTCCTGTATGAAGACAGATTGTCTACAGTGTTGCAAGCATGCCACTTCATAGATAGAGTGATAGGAGAAGGAAAGTCCTTGAGCTTTTTTTTTTTTTTTAAGCTGTTGAAATTGTGCTGCTTGATTCCGATCTTTTGCAATGAGTTTTGGTTGGACTTAAGAAATGGCCTGTAGGGTAGAGAAAGGGTTAAGATCAAGCTTACTCATCCAAGATCTGCAGTATTCTGGAACTTGGGTGTCAGTGAGAAATGTCAATGTGAATAATGCTTGAAAAAGTCTGTGGGTGTTCATAATTGATGGTCGGAGTTTTTATTAATTAGACCATTAGCAGATAGCTATCATGCTCCAATTGCATGGTGTTTTTTTTAAAAAAAAACCTGAGGAGTAAATCAGTGGAGAAAAGTGCATACTTGCAGAGAGACAAAACATTTTAGTTGAAAGCATTTAATTAACCAATGAATTAAAAAAAGGAACCGATTTCACAGATTTAGTGATCCTGGAAGTATTGAGGTAGCCTTGGCTACAGCGTAGCTGACAAGTTAAAAGTAGTGATGTGCAAACTTTCCTTCATCTTTACCAGCTCCCTGTGACTCTTCCAGGTGTTCATAAGAAATAGTAGGAAAAAGTGAGTGGATTAAGTAGCCTCTTGTAATGTCCATGAAACCTAGATGGCTGCTTATTTCTGTTTTATGGTAGTGGTTAAACCTGCAGAGCTCGGAAGTACAGTCAGCCCTCCACATTTGCAAGTGTGACTTTCACAGATTTGTTTGAGTTTCTTCAGCCTTGCTCCCCATCACCTCAGGCGTTTCTTTTTCCAGGAGAACCTTCCTTCTTGGCAGCTCTAGTCAGACCACATAGCCCTTTAAACTCCCTCCTCTGGTCCTTCTCCTCCTCCTCTATCAGCCACTGTCTGGGCAGCTAAGGCCATTTCCGCACAACAAAGCTCTTCCACGTTGTCTCGCTACAGTCCCAGGTCCAGAAGGGAGCACATCAGCAACGCTTCCCTCTGCACCCGCTCGGTCCATGCGGAAGAGAATGCAGTGGCACCACGTCTTCCTTCCGCAGCACAGGATTGCTGCGCTATGGAAGAAAGTGTCGCCAATGCGCTTCCACATCTTCCGCATGGCCAGAAGTGATGGGAGCGCTGTGTGATTGCAGATGCGAAACAGATTTTTTCCGTTTTTCAAAAACTGCAAGTGCGACGCTCTGTGACATGATGGCAGCAGGATGGTGACGACATCATGCGGAAGTGCGACCTGCCCACCACTGCCATCCTGTGGCTAAAACGCAACAGTGACATTGTGCGGAAAGGGCCTTAGAATGGCTCACTGCCTGATTTCTCAGCACCACAAACCTTCTCCCAAGGCTCCGACACATTCAAGGAAGGAGGTAGGCATGAGAGAGGAAGTATAGGGCCACAGTGGTGACCCACATTATTTCCCTCTCCTTTCCCTGACTGGTTTGGACGCTGAGTGTCCACTGTCTCCCCCTGCCTTGGTCCCCTTCCCAGACACACACACACACACACATTTTGATATTTGCGATTTTTCTACCTTTGCGGAGGTCCCACATCTCTAAATCTAGTGAATGTAGAGGGCCGACTGTAACACATATATATTTGTGTCCAGACAGGGCTAAAAGCATTATTTAAAAACAAGTCAAAGCAATATTATTTGAAAAACAGATTTGAAAGTACAGTTACAACATTTTAAAAGTTAACTTTCATTTTTTTATATATAATTTTATTAAAGTTTCAGCAAATAAAACAGACAGTTATCTCTGCAATGTTCATTTTGAATCACCAAGGAACTATAATAACAAAATGTAGACAAGACTCTACGCAAAAACATTACAAACTTCATAGTGGTAGAGAAATGATTGGCTGTTGTCCTATCCACAGATTTTAATGTGAAGCCTTGGAAGTTCAAACATGTGTGCAAAGAATCTGAAAGCAGATGAAGAATTCTTGACGTTTTTATCTCATTGGACTTTTGAAAAGAAGATCATTTAATAAATATATACTGGCTGACTCATGATCTTTGAACACTTGCATTTGGCAGTATTCTTCAGCCACATTCTGTAAATCTGATAGCCGTTTTGTATCTCTTGTTGGCAGCTAAGTAGAGTGGCAGACTGCCAAACCTGGAGTCAAATCCAAGAAAGGCTAAACTTCATTATAGCCACTGCAGAGAGTGATTGGAATGGTTACCAGTAAGTGCATCCCCCTTTACTGTGCTTTCTAGTGGTGCCCAGCAGTGGAACACTGTGATTTTGTTAGTTTGAGGTTGACAACAGTGCTGAGAAGTGGAAGACAAACTGAGAATCTGGTTTTTTGGGGGGGGGGGTGGGAATTGTTATTTTTGCCAGAGCATGTTGAAAATGCTTCTTTTGGTCACATTTGTCTGACTGTTAAATAAATTATATTTCTTCCCATGTATGCCATTGAGAATTCTAACAAAGATTGAATATGAAAGCATCATGCTTCATGTGGAAAGGAGCTGGGCTGGTGTAGGATGAGAGAACTGTATTTTGAATAAGATCTTTTTTCTATCACTTAAACCCTTACACCAGACTCACTTAATTAAAAATAGAAGCAAAAGGTACTTCTGTAATTTCTTAGTAACCCAAGGTCTAGAAGACACTTTATTACACTGGAAATATTTTGTTGATAGCCCACTCACAGGTGTCTGTTCTTCGTAGTGAGTGGGAAGAATATAATAACTCATGTAAATTAGGATTGTAAAAACAGGTAAGTCTAGTAAGGAATGAAGGAGTGAATATGTACTGAACTATTTCCCTCCCACAGTTAGACTCCAAGTAAGCTCTGGATTGGGAATATTAGGATAAACAGAAGAAAGCATGGTCAGACTATATACTTGCTTACTCAGTATTGCTGAGTATATTTTGTATTCGCTTGCATTCTCCCTCCTCCTCCTCTTGCACTCTGTGTGTGCGTGCGTATGTGGGGGTGAACTCACTTGTGATCTCAAAAGTGTGGTCCTATGCATAGCAAAATTTAGAGCAAAATGTTTTAGGCTACCAGGGAGGGGCTTAAGATGTTGTCCTCGCCTCTATTTCATTTTCAGAAGCTGGCTGGACTGACAAGGGCATCCAAACACGGAGAAATACTATAATAACTCCTGCTCAACCTCTGAAATCACTCTCATCTATTCTGTCTCCTGCTTGATTTGCAATGGGAGCCCACTTTTTCAATTGTGCAAGTAAAGTGGAAGCTCCATATTTAGAATAGAGATGTTGAAGCTCAGTTAAATCAGGGGCAAGGGGTGTTCTCTTCCACTTTCATGGCCCTGAAGGCCCTTGCCAGTTTCCCAAAACCCTTTACGTAGCCTCAACTGTCCCAGTTTGACAACGACATTCCTATTTAACCTTCTGTCATCCCACTTTCTCAGCTGCCTTTAAAGTGTCCCAGTTTCCGTCTTCTCCTTCCACTTTACTCTTGTGTCCTCAGCTTAACACCAGTTGCTGCAAACTGAGTTCAAAGTACAAAAGCAATTTGCACTTAATTAACTCAGCAGAGGTGAGAGGAGGGGGGGAAATCTTGTTTTTCCCAGTAAGCTCAGGCAAAAGCAAACTGGTACAGTCTCTCCTAGTCTGTGTGTTCTTCCTCATTAGTAAGTTTTCCTATTTTGACCACACTCTGATGTTGCTTGGCCACCCATGTCCTAGTTTTCATCTGTGAAATGTTGGAGGTAATTCCTTCAGCCCCTCTCCATTTAATTTTTGGTCAGGTTTTTCAAGGTGGAAGCCCCCCAGATGTGCACAAACATGCAAAACAAACCCCAAAACCTTCCCACTTCACTCCTTTAGTTTATTTTCTCTCTGTTTCCCCTCCAAGGTGGTGATAGGAAGTGATGTAACATCACTTCTGGTTGCTATTTTAGGGAGGAAAGGGAGGGAGAAGAAGGTCTTTTTGCACACTCAAATGGGGGGGTGCAGCTTGTGGCACTGTTGTGGGGAATAGGCTCCCAATTGCCTACCCCTGAACTAAAGTGAATAAATATTTTCTTTTCAGGTTTTATCAAAATCTGAAAAACTTACTCTCTGGGTAGACTTGATAAGCACAGTGTGGCCTGATGTCTTAGAAACCAAGGAATCCAAATAAACATTATCAAATCACTTGCCAGTTCTCTCTGCCCACCCACACACTGGGTAAAATAAAATGAGGAACTCTATATTTATCAAAAAGATTCTGTTTTAAAACAGACATAAATGTGGCATGTTTCACTGCAATTGGGACAACACAAAGCCTGTCCATTATCCTTTCATCTCTCCTCCAGATAGGCTAATAGCTTAGTGATTATACTTAATAGCATGAGAGCTCTTTGTATCTGATGCTCTGCTCCCTCCTGCTTGTATTTCCTCGATGACATTTCTGAATATGTTTTCACTGTGGACAAAAGTCCTATCTAAGGTGGCAAAATATTTGGTTGCCAGCTTCTAAGATTCATCTCTGATGGTAAAAGAAGAAAGGGAAGCTCTGTGCAAACACACATGTATGGGAAAGGAAAGGTGCGTTGGTAACTACTAAGCAAGCTTCTTGCTTACCAGTTTGCACCATGGGGTCTTTTCAGGTAAGCCCTGAAGAGCAGCATGGTTCAGTGGATTGGATCAGAGAGAGATCTATATTAAAATGCCAACTCAGCTATAAATCTCACTGGGTGACTCCAGGCCTTCTGATATTTCTTGGCTGAGCACACCTCACAGTGTTGTGGGAGGCCTAAGGAGGGGAGAGGGGGAAAAAATATTAATTTCCTTCCTGAGCTTCTTCAAGGATGAACGAGTTAAATGTTTGAGGGCTTTAAATAGAAGCACCTTTTTTTTCTTACTTAAAGAGCATTCATGTACTGTTGGCCCTCAACATTTGCTTGAGATAGGGGTGTGGGGCCCCCACATAATTGGAAAAATCACAAATGCCAAAATGTGTATGTGTCTATAGGAAGGGGGCCAAGGCATGGTGGGCAGAGTTGATACTGAGGGTCCAAACCAGGTCAGGGAAAGGAGAGGGAAGTAGGGGTGTGGTTGGTATGGTAGGACTATATTTCTTCTCTCTTGCCCAGCTTCACCTTTGTGTGTATGTTGGGGCATCAGGAGAAGGTTCATGGTGCTGAGAAACTGGGGTGCAAGTGATCTGTAGCTGGCCAGACAGTGGCTGGTGGAGGATGAGGAAGACCAGAGGGGGGTTTTCATAGGGCTGTGAGACCTGATCAGAGCTACTGAGAGGCAAGGTTCTCCTGGAAAAGAAGTCCTTGCCTTGAGGTGGGGGGAGGAGGACAGGGGTTGGAGAAACTCACAAATATTCAAATCCATGAAAGTTAAACCTGCATATGTGAATGTTATAATTTTATTGATAATGAATTTTTTATCTTCTGTATGATATAAAAAAATAGCTGTGTCTATTTTAATTTTTGTAAGCCGCTAAGACTGGTAGAAAGTAGTGATACTAATGTCATCGTGATGATCACCACAGTCATCATTTGAATTTTATTTTTTAGGCCAAGCTTGGGAGCTGATTCCCCTTCCATTTTTTAATTTGCATCAGATTGGGAATTCCATCAGGACCAGCCCTACCATTAGGCAGAATGAGGTGGCTGCCTCAATCAGTAGCGGCTGAGCAACAGGAGAGGACAGCAACTTCTTATTCACTTTGTTCTTTTGTTGCTAGCAATAGGGATAGGTGGTTATGGGATCTTTCACCTTATGTGTCAAAATAATTTGGCTGTCTTTAGGATAATGCCCCTTGATTGGGATGGAATGGTTGCTCAGGGTTCCGTATATATTTCATCATGAAAGATACCTTCACAGCCTTTTGGAATAAGGTCCCTTTGTTGCTATGGAAGACCAGTACCACATTTAATGGATGACATTTTACAAAGCTTGCACAGCAAGTGAGGGAAATTTCAGCAGCATAAGCACAATGTTGGCTTGTCTGCCCTTTGTAACAATTGATGAGAATTGGGAACAACAAGAAAACTAATTTGCTCATCTTGTAAATATATATATTTTAAAAGCCACACAATTTGTTGAGTCTGAAGAGGCATTTTCAATTTTGCAAACCTGGTGAGATACAGTGGCATTGGGAAAGGTGACCTGCAAAATGAAAGTATGGAGAAAAAGCTTTAGATAAATATTTGCCACACTGCGTGTTTTTAAATAAATGTGCACAATACTCCTCCCACCTCTCCTCCATGTAAACATTCTCCCCCTTTGAATCAACAAGTTTGCAAACTCAAAAAGAATGCACCCAGTTTTTTCTGGCTTTGGTGTGCTGATGTAGCTGACTCATTGCCAATTAATAATGTACTGCTGAGGGTAAACATTTGTAAAAGATAATTTAAAAGGTGGCAAAAATCATTTGTGCCAGTGTGCCAGGCATATTTTTGTTTTAGAAAATTGAGATGGTTTGGGTGTTGGACTAGGACTTTAGAAGACTAAGAGTTGGAATCTTTGCTTGGCCATAGAAACCCACTGATTGATCTTGGGCAAGGCACACTCTCAGAAGAAGGCAATGACAATTATGGCAAGAACAACTATGACTCTCCCTAGTCTGGTCTTGCACAAAATGTGTCCCCAGAGTCACAAATAATCTCACGAGGCTGTTTTGTTTGGCCCCTGAACCTCCCAAGATTCCCCAGGACCATCCTTTTCTTCTGGCAAGTAGATTGCTCCTCCTGAAAGCCTCCAAGAGCAGTGATTCACCTTTTAAATAGGTTACTGGTCCCTTTGTACTGTTTAAAAGGGTTTCTAAACCAGATTTGCACTTCTAGCCACTTCCGGTTTTGTTTGGTTTTATTCTGGGGCATTTTTGGCAGTCCATGCAACCCCCAGATGATCTGTGGGGTAGTAGATTGGCTCCCATGTTCACCAAAGTTGCACATCTTCACCTTACTTATTATTAGACTGTGGTCACCTTTGTACAGTTAGGAGCTGAAAGTCTTCTCATCAGGCTATCTTCAAATTATAACCAGTATGGGTGGATAAAATTTGGGACATGGTGGTCATATACAGACTTAAACAACTTGACCACATATATCTCTTTGGGAATCCGGGCCAAATCACTCACTGTGTTGTGTCTTGGCATTACTGAACTCTCTATCTATTACTTGGCACTTTAACAATGTCAAGTTAGGACTGCTTCACAATCAAGGTTTTAGAAAGAACAAGGCATCACTGTGAAGACTCGTATGTTTGATTTCACCCATTGCATCTTTCCACAAACATTTCTGTAATACCCTTCCTGGTAGCTTTCTGTTTCAAGATGGCTCCTGTTTGAGGAGATTGACCAATGATAGTCTACCGTAATGAAATTTAAGCAGAAGAAAGAATGGGGTTTGTAGGTTACCCACCAGCACTTAGCACCTGGGCACAGGCAGATTTAGACTCTTGTTATGGGCTGAACCAATATATTTTACCAATTTCATGTCCTGAAACCTGGTTATGAATGGTAAGAAGAATTGCAGTTAAAAGTCATTGTGAACTGATTAATGGATAGTGACTTGCAGGATCAAAAACATTCTTCCTGTTTGGAGAAATAGCTTGCCACAAATAGAGTATGCATGACACAGATTGGGTTAACTGTGAACAAGGTAACAGTAATATCCACAGCATAAAGGGTCACAAATATAGAAAGAAACAAGAATACAAACAGGTGTAATCCCTCATCTTAGTGAGGCTTAGTCATACCTTCCAGCAGGTAGCCAGTAGCTTTTAATTGGGCTGTGATCCACATGCAGTAATTTTTTTTTCTGGCTGATTAGAAAGGTCCAGTAAACTGACTGGACCAAGATGAGTAAACAAAGCCAGGTGAGGGCTATAAAAATAGAGAAATAGTAGAACAGTGCCAGTCTCCTGACTGAGCCAAAGAAGAAGCGACTTGTGGATGAATCCCCAGAATAGATGAGACAACCTTATTGAATACTGGTCCAACAGATATAACTTAGCCTCTGAACAATGGTATAGTAGCTGGGCTGGATAAAGTATTGTATACAAATGTGTTACAATACTACCCATACTGAAATGTGTCTGTAACTGCCTATCTGAGATGTATAATTTCCTCCATAGACAAAACAGAAGCCAAGTGCTTAGATTATGTAAAACCTCGCCATCAATATGCTTAGACAATGAGATATCTATGTGAGATGGTGACCCTCTCCAAGAGGAGTGTACAAAAATATAATATTGTTTAGCCTAATAAATACTGAGAAAGATTACAAGGCTGCCTGCTTATTTTCCTAATATAAAACACTGCAAAATTCCAATATTCAGGGTGTGCTTAACGGTAGTGTTGATGTTAATCTCCCTCCTTGACAATACTGCTGTTTACAACCTTGGGAAGCTTAGGTGACTGAAACAGTAAACAAGAAAGAACTCTGGCTAGATACAGGATCGCTGAATAAGGACAATGAACCTTCAGTTCCGTTATAAAGAAGCGGGGTGAGGCAACCACAGTTCTTTCACTCCTTGCGGAAGTTTGGTAAGTTAGTGTCTGATTGAAGACTGCTCGTACACACTGTTATGGATTCTATGATGGATGGCAAGTGTGGTAAATGTATAAATTTGGTGGGGCATATTATATTTTATAGTAATTATTTTTAAATCTATATGTACACATTTTATGCAAATATGAGTATTTTGACCCATTTCCCTCTTTTTGGAGTTGCATTTCCCCTTTGTGACATTTGCTTTGCTTCTACTTTAAATTTTGGTAATTTTGGGGGACCAATCGTGATTGTCCTAAAAAGTGGACACTCTAGAAAGTGGGCTGGAAACTGTTAAGCAACAATAATTATTATTCATAGTGAAAAGCTCATTTCAGTCATTGCTACATGATTTGACATGACAGTTTGCATCTAAAAAATGTGAGGTACCTTTAGAATTGTATTTAGTTTTGAAATGTGTGTGATATCTCATCACACAGACACATTGTGTCACAGCACCCACACTAAAGTATATGTACAGACACAAATATTAAATCCATGTGGTATGAGGAAGAAGAAAAATATACTGCAGCCACAACTCCTAACTGTGACGGTGGTGTTGCCCAGAAAATTTGCTTCCTTAGGGAGCTGCAGCTCATTCTGCCTAAGGCTAAGGAGCAGGTGCTCTTATGTTCATACAGTTGTTACTCAGAAGTGCAGGGGGGAGAATTTCTTTATTTGCCAAGGGTGCTCTGTCAGCGTATTAGAAATTAGGCACCCAGGCCTGCTATACCAATAAGCAGTTTTACTGATCATCATGCGCATTCATCAATATTATAGGCTGCTGTCTACTGCTACTTCTGCAGTAAAAAAAACCTGGTGTATCCTACAGGAACAAAATAGCACTTTCCAGGAAGAGGTGTATTTAATGTGGAGGATGAATAGCTTGAGCTGTAAATGTAGCATAATGGCTTTATTTTTATAAAATAGCTGTAAATGAGACAGCAGCAACTTGCCGGTGGGATGCAGCTAGGCCTGTCCAAGCATAAATCAATTAGGGTATTTGGTTAGAAACCAGAATTTGATTGGCAAAGTTTCAAAGGATCTGGTGTTTACCCTTGAGTGGTTTCCAGTCCATCTTGGCATAGGAAGATCTCGCCTTCATAGAATCATAGAATCATAGAAATGTAGAGTTGGAAGAGACCACAAGGGCCATCCAGTCCAACCCCCTGCCATGCAGGAAAACCCTCAAAGCACTCCCGACAAGTGGCCATCCAGCCTCCGCTTAAAAACCTCCAACGAAGAAGACTCCACCACACTCCGTGGCAGCACATTCCACTGCCGGACAGCTCTGACTGTCCGGAAATTCTTCCTGAGGTTCAGGTGGAATCTCCCCTCCTGCAGCTTGTATCCATTGCTCCTTGTCCTGATCTCAAGAGCAGGAGAAACAAGCCCACTCCCTCCTCGACATGACATCCCTTCAAATATTTAAACATGGCTATCATGTCCGCTCTCAACCTTCTCTTCTGCAGACTAAACATACCCAGCCCTATAAGTCTGTCCTCATAGGGCATGGCTTCCAGGCCCCTCACCATTTCGGTTGCCCTCCTCTGGACTGCTCCAGCTTATCCATATCCTTCTTGAATTGGGGTGCCCAGAATTGGACGCAGTATTCAAGATGAGGTCTAACCAAAGCAGAATAAAGTGGTACCAATACCTCCCTTGATCTAGACACCATACTCCTATTGATGCAACCAAGAATTGCATTGGCTTTCTTGGCTGCCGCATCACACTGCTGACTCATGTTCAGCTTGTAGTCTATTAAGATTCCTAGATCCCTTTCACACGTACTGCTATCCAGCCACGTGTCCCCCATCCTATATTTCTGCATACCATTTTTTCTGCCTAAGTGTAGGACCTTCCATTTCTCTCTGTTGAAATTCATTTTGTTAGCCTTGGCCCAGCTCTCCAATCTGTCCAGGTCCTTTTGAATTTTGGTCCTATCATCAGGCGTATTAGCAACCCCTCCCAATTTGGTGTCATCTGCAAATTTGATCAGTGTGCCCTCTATTCCTTCATCCAAGTCATTAATGAAGATATTGAACAGCACCGGGCCCAGGACAGAACCCTGTGGCACCCCGCTAGTCACTTCTCTCCAGGATGAGAATCTGCCATTGGAGACCACCCTTTGGGTACGGTCAGTCAACCAGTTACAAATCCACCTGACAGTAGCCCTGTCCAGCCCACATCTTACTAGCTTCTTTGCAAGAATGTCATGGGGAACTTTGTCAAAGGCCTTACTAAAATCAAGATATACTAGGTCCACAGCATTCCCTTCATCTATCAAGCAAGTAACTCTATCATAAAAAGAGATAAGATTAGTCTGGCATGACTTATTTTTGAGAAATCCATGTTGACTTTTCGTAATTACGGCAGTGTTTTCTAAGTGATTAGAAACTGACTGTTTGATGATCTGCTCCAGGATCTTTCCAGGTACTGATGTCAGGCTGACTGGGCGATAATTATTTGGGTCCTCTTTTTTTCCCTTTTTGAAGATGGGGACAACATTTGCCCTCCTCCAGTCTGCCGGAACTTCTCCTGTCCGCCAAGAGTTTTCAAAGATTGTAGCAAGAGGTTCCGCAATGATCTCTGCTAGTTCTTTAAAAATCCTAGGATGCAGTTCATCTGGCCCTGGAGACTTGAATTCATCCAGTGTGGCCAGGTATTCCTGTACTACCTCTCTATCTATTCTGTGCTGCATTTCCCCCACTTCCTCACCTGCTCCCCAACTGCCAGGTTGAGTGTTTTTATCCTTTTGGGAAAAAACTGAGGCAAAGAAGGTGTTGAGGAGTTCTGCCTTTTCTTTTCCTCCTGTTATTAATTCACCATCTTCCCTGCGCAGTGACCCTATCGTCTCCTTCTTTTTCCTTTTGCTGCGGACGTATTTAAAAAAGCCCTTTTTATTGTTTTTAATGTCTCTGGCCAGCCTAAGTTCGTTCTGTGCTTTAGCCTTTCTGACCTCCTCCCTACATCTCCTGGCTACTTGCTTAAATTCTTCTTTGGTGATTTCCCTCTTCTTCCATTTCCTGTACATGTTTTTCTTAACACTTAGCTCAGCCGAGAGTTCTTTAGTCAACCATTCTGGTTTCTTCAGATGCCTTCCATTTTTCCTCCTTAATGGCACAGTTTTAACCTGTGCCTTCAGTATCTCCCTTTTAAAGAACTCCCATGCATCCTGAACTCTTTTCTCATTGACTATTCTTGACCACAGGGTTTCAGCCAGCAGCTCCTTCAGTTTGCAGAAGTCTGCTTTTTTAAAATCTAAGACGAGTGCCTGGCTACACTTGTCTTCTCTTCCCCACTGAATGCCAAATTCTAATAGGGCATGGTCACTCTCTCCTAAAGATCCAACCAGTTCTACGTCATTAACAAGGTCTTCCCTGTTGGTCAGGATCAGATCCAGAATATCAGGATCAGATCCAGAATATCAGGATCAGATCCAGAATAACCTATAGCTTTTTCCACAGTTATCCAAAGGTAACTATTGCCATGCATTGTCCTTGCAGCTTCCTGTAAAAACCGTCTGGAAACTTCAGGAAATTTAACCTGGTTATTGATTGGGACAAGCTGCTTGGACTATGTCTTGTAGCACCTTTATGAAGGAAGTGTTGCCTCACCACAAGAGAGAACACAATGAAAGTGCTTCAGTTTTTCAGCAAGAATCTATGTTTCTGGGTTTGTCCATTATTTTTAAGGACACAGGAAAAGCTGTGTTGGGTCATACCAGAAGTCTCTATAGTCTGGCATTCTGTTTCTTGAAGTGGTCCATTTGTGTGGGAAGTATACAAGTAATGTTATCGTCCCACTCATATTCTTTAGCAGTGGATGCCACCCTCAACACACCCAGTCTCATCTGATTTGATACGCTAAGCAGAGTTGGCCCTAGTTAGTACTTGGATGGGAGAGCAAAAGGGAATAGCAGAGATCTCCAGATAGTGGTATGAAAGAATCTTGCCTGAAATCCTAGAGAGCGATAGAGAGTTATGGCTAACAATACTGGGCTAGATGGCTCAAGGGTCTGACCCAGTATTAGGCTGATTATTATGTTCCTGTGCTGTACAGAGTCCTCTGTCTATCACGTAGTGATGCTTTCTACAGTTTAACTCTGTATTTTGTGAAGCACTTTTGTTTATCTTACCTGAATCTCCCACAGTTCAGCTTCATCAGGTGGCCTCAGGGTCTACAATAGAAAGACATGTCTCCTCAAACACTGTAAGGTCTCCTCACAGGAGAGATGCCTAACCCCTTGATTATTTGGGTTGCCTTTTCATTTCCAATTGAAGTAGGGGAAGGAGAGGCTATTTGAGACCCTGGAAGGTTTGGGAAAGATGTTGCTTTAAAATGGAGAATCAACAATAAGAACAAATTTTCTTTCAAACACATTCATTATATGTAAACATATTTGACTTACACAATTTAATTAGCATTCAGAATGTATGTATTTTTTCTTGGAATGAAAATCTGGAAAACTTTTCAGGATTTATTTATTTTCCTT
The DNA here is from genome assembly GCA_948472985.1 of Iguana delicatissima. Classification (NCBI taxonomy): domain Eukaryota; kingdom Metazoa; phylum Chordata; class Lepidosauria; order Squamata; family Iguanidae; genus Iguana; species Iguana delicatissima. The sequence goes on from CAOKZL010001251.1 coordinate 109,482, forward strand.
AAGTACAAGCTACAATACAGCCCTGAAAATAACTATAATCAAGACGTAAACTAATAAATACTCAACTTCATATTAGTAGGAAACATCACAATTCCATCTGGAAAGCAGATGCAACAAATGAAGTAATCGTGAGTAGGAAGTATTTTTCTTTATTTGAAAGATGCCCTTGGAAAACCTACAGAGATTTGTTTGTTAGGACAGTTTTGTGGGAGAAGGAGAAAACACCAGTATAGACCTGTGTCTTTGCATTTTAAATTAGACATAAACTGTTCAAGTTAATTAACCCTGTGCACCAACACATTCCTCAATGTAATAATGCCTTAGGAGCTAATCAGAATCCCATCTGTCATATATTAAACTCCTGTAATTCTGTAGTAAATTTTCAAAATATCAGGCAGCCAAAAAAATACAACCCCCACGTATGTGCATATATACATATATGTGAGAATTTTGGTACCCAAGCTAATTCACAGCACATGTATTATAAACAGTACTCTAATATGGCCTTATTTCAAAACATTTGTTGAATCCATACTTAGAGAAGACCTATTGAAAGTCAGTGGGACTTGAGTTAGCCTGGATCTAGCGCAATCTAACTAAATAATAAACAATTCATGTAAACCATTTATTTCAATTATGGCAACATTTTAAATTAATTGCAAAAACCAACTGTCTCAGTCATGAAAGTGCAATATCAGTTGGTATTATTTCCCTTTGTTAAAATGCATAAATATTCCGTGGTTGCTGGTGACTTCCATTTCAGTGGGATGGTGAATGTATTCAGAACTGGAGTCACAACTGTAGAGCAATATAATTTGCCAAATCTATTTTTGCAGATAAAATAGGCTTGAGTGCTTTTAAAGCTTCTTTATAGTTCCTTTAAAAACTAAAATCCAGTGTGGATTCACTGCTCCACTGGTGTGCAAAGTCACCATTGTAAATAATATAAGTAGCCATTAGTTTCTCTGAAGTGCCAAGTGCAGGAAGTAGTAGGCAGATGTCTTGGAGCTGCCTCCCTCATCTAGAAACCTTCCAGATGTTTTGGCTTACAACTTCTATCCGCCCCAGTTAGTATGGCCACTGGAAAAGCAGGCTGCTTTAGATGGCTAAACCTGCCATGGAGCCTGCAAAATTTGATGGCTGCTTTCCTTTGCGCTCTCATCCCTCTCGTTCTGGTAGTTCCCTCAACAGCAACTGAGATTTGTTTACTGGAGAAAGACTGTAGCCAATAAATACTTTAAAACTTCTAGGTGCTCCTAAGAGGCAGTACTGTAGTTGAAGAGGTCACTTCATGTTTTGTCAGCCCTGCTTACTGGATAGAGGAATACTGGCTATAACAATTCCTGCTGTGTGCTAGTATTGGAATTGGGTTATCAAGTAAAGGCCCTTTCTCAGGCATACTTAGAATGGTGATGAATAAGCCCTAACAATTAATAAAGAGGTTAGCCGGACATATGGATGAAAATCCTAACTTTTTAGAATAACCCCTAGTGATGTGTTATACTGTGTTATGTTGTTACTAAATTCATTTTAATTAAATGACAGGATGTTTTTCCTTTAATTGTAAGCATTTCAATAATTGGTCCCTGGGGAGAGATGAAAACATGCTAAAGCAGATTTGTTGTCCACTGGGGGTCAACTAGTATTCTCTCTTTTATGTAGAACATGGTATTTATTATGCCAGAATCCAGGTAAAAGCTTAGAGGAGAGAGATGACTATTTTTTTTCTCAAATTCTACCTGAACTAGCTTTAGGGCAGTGCTTTAATCATGCAAGTTAGAAATTCAGCAGTACTAGTGCAGTAATATTTTGCATTTCTGAGAAATTTTTGTAACACACATGTCTGTTTTAAATTCTGTACAATGAAGGGTTCTGCTTTATTCTCCGGTTCAGCCACAGCAGCCACAATATTCAAAGCCCTGTCCTGGGGAGAATCCACCCCTTAATTTTACTTTTAAACAAGCAACCATATTTCTGTTCTTTCCTCCTTCATCCCCATTCCCATAATGCTTAGAAGTACAGTTTTATTGTTCACTTAGCTTACTGCATTTTAGCTTGTTTTTCTTGCAGAGAAATCAATATATGGCATACTTCTTTCCATTACAACCTCATAACATGAACATGTTGCCCCAATAAAAGAGAACAAAAGAGAATATGAATTTGTGTAAATTCTGCGTGTGCCTATTTATTGATGTAGATGTTGATTTAACAAAAACTAATTTTAATTCAAATAACACTGTAGAACCTCTTGCCACAGTAATGAAGAGTGTGACCAAGCAATCTCTGGGCTTCTTTCCTCCTTCACCCCATCCCTCTAGCATGTATACATAGAATTTTACTATTTATTTATTGACATATTTTATCTTCAGCAGTTCACATCACTGCCTCTTCCACTGTATCTTTATAACGTTAAGTTGGTCACCAAGGAGGAAGAGATTCATCATCCTAACGAGCAGATGGATCTGTGAAGGTCAGCATGTACCAATTTATTATTGTGGACATGAATTTTTTATTCTAATTCAGATAGAAGTATAGGACTTTTCACCGTAGAGATGAAAACTATGATCAGGGGCCTTCACACACTACATGATTACAGCAGTAACTGCCATGGCAACATCTCGTTGAATCTCGCGGGGAGGAGTATTTAGAATTCTCAGCCAGAGAAACCCAGTGCCTCTCCAAGCTACAAACCCCAGGACTACATAGGATGTAGCCCTAGCAGTTGAAATGGTATCAGGGTGCTATAAATGTATACAGTGTGATGGGGTCCAGTGGAGTTTTGTGTCTGCTTCCCAGTCCACTGTGAAGGAAGCAATGTTACACACTTATTTTTCCTTCTTCTGGTTCCTCAACTTTAAACTGGATTTTGACTGGGCAATCTTTTAATGGGCCTTTGGGCAGCTTTTTTAAATTTATGATTCTTCTTGTTATTTGCCATTGAGCTGACTTTGACTTATGGCAACCCTATGAATAAAAGAAAGAAAGAAAGAAAGAAAGAAAGAAAGAAAGAAAGAAAGAAAGAAAGAAAGAAAGACTCTAAGAGCCCCAGTCATCAGCTGCTCTGTTCAGATCTTGCAAACTCAGGGCTGTGGCTTCCTTTATTGAATCAATCCACTTGTAGTGCGATCTTCCTACTTTTCTACTGCCTTTCAGTTTGCCAAACATTGCCATCTTTTCTGGTGAGTCACACCATCTCAAGAGAATGTACAAAGTATGACCACCTAAATTTAGCCATCTTTTGCTTTATTGAGAGTCCGGGTATGATTTGCTTCAAGACCCATGCATTTATCTTTTTAGAAGTCCTAATAGACAACTATAAAGCTGGACACAAGGCCATTCTACCTAGCAGCCCTGTGTGGTAGGCTAAGCACAATAAAAATCTCTGCACTTGGTGAACTGTGTGACTCTGACTGCAAAACTTTTATGTAAATTTATCTTTTATTTTATATCTGTCTATCTACCTTTCTAGCCATCCATCTGCTTTTAAGGTAAAGTAGCAAACTTAATAATCATGTTGTTCGTAGGAGTTATGCAAAGAAATTGGTGAGAAATGTGTTTTTTTTAAAATGCATTTGCTGGTTTTTTAAAAAAGAAAACGAAGATAATATTTTTTCAAGTGGGCTGCTTGGAAACCAGAGTTTCAGGAAGAGAAGGCAGACTGACTGTAGCTAGAGCATATGCTGAGAGATGACCTCCTCCTGTCTTCTGCTGCTACAGGTGGGTGGTGGGGGATTGTTGAAATTAGCGGGGGAAACCTATCCCTATGTGCTTAGTAGTATTTTATTCTTTCTGAATTCTAGGGCTCATCTCTGCCACTGGACTGCTCTGCTGAGCCCTGTCTGATCTTTGTTAAAAAGTCTGCAGGGATCTCTGTGGGGGTTGAGAATGAGTGGGTTGGGCTGGCGACACTTGCCTAGAAGAAGAAATGAGGGTTTTGAAAGGAGAAAGAAAGAATCTGGAAGAGAGAGACTAAGGGAATCCAGTCAGAGGCAGGGAATGAGGGGAAGGGGGACAGAATGTATTTCATCTACTTGTTAGTGGGAGAAGGGACAGGATAGCTCTTTGCTCCTATTTGGCAAGTCACCGACAGCTCAAGAAGAGCCTAGTGCTGATAGAGAACTTGGGGCTGGATGGTGCCTGCCCTTGTTCTGTGGTGATGTATTATTGGTGTAAGACTTAAGCAAAAGTATTTTGAAGCTTGAGAGCCAGTGTGGGATAGTGGTTTGAGCACTGGACTCAAGAGACCAGGGTTTGTTTAACCATTGTTTGAGCACTGACTCAGGAGACCAGGGTTTGTTTGACCATGGAAACCCACTGGATGATGCTGGGCACATCACACACTCTCAGCCTCAGAAAACCCCATGATAGGTTTGCCTTAGGGCAGTGGTTCTCAACCTGTGGGTCCCCAGATGTTTGTAGACTTCAGCTCCCAGAAGCCCCAGCCACTATGGTCAATGCTCAGGGCTTCTGGGAGCTGAAGTCCAAAAACATCTGGGGACCCACAGGTTGAGAACCACTGCCTTAGGGTTACCTACTTGAAGGTACACAACAGCAACAATTTTGAAGCTTATAAAGTAGATTGAAGTAGTGATTTAGGCAAACACTTGTTTTAATTATGAACTGGGCACAGGGTTTCTTTAAGCTAATAACCTTTGTGAGGGGTGGGGATATTGCCTGCCACATGATCTAAGATTACTTCGCCCATGAGGCAATTTAATTAATTGACGGTGTGCATACAGAGATACTAACTACAGAAAGAAAAAGACTGTGCTCTTTAAAATAGATCTTTGGTTTCTGATAATGTTTAACAGACTTTCACTAACTTGCCATTTTCAAAGTTCACGCTTGGCTTTTGTGTGCATTTTTCAGCACGTTTGACTCTTCTTTGTGGCAGTGTAGCACAGGGTTTAGCCATAGTATTACTGATCTCTTTGTTTTGGTGTCCAAACATCTGCCTGAGATTTAATGTTGTTATTAGCAACACTGGAATTAAAGCTATAAATCCTCAACTCCCTGTTGGAGATTTGGCTTCTGTCCTTCTCCTAACAAACTGTCATGTTGAAATTATGCACTTGTTCTCTGTGGCTGATGTGTGTGTCTAGAAGCTTAACAGTTTTGAAACTCATTTCTAATTATAGCAGAGAAACAAGCTTATGTTTCTTGAATGTTTCAGTGACAACTGTGATTTGGAGCAGTGACCTTGGATGTAATTTAAGAGGAACCAAGTTGCAAGAAAAAATTTGGCAACCATAAAATGTTTGATTTTTACTTTGGAATCATTTCAAAAAGAACAGCTCCTGTATGGCCTCAGTGTACAACAAGTGTCTATTGCATTTCAAATTCCAGCTCAAAGGTATATAGTAATGCAGAAAGTTGTGTAACTGAGACAATGTGTGCAAATATTTCATTCATTATAATATTTGAAAGGCTGCTTATTATCTGTATCTAAACATTTGAAAGTTTAAGAGGAGAACCCATTACATCTCTAAACAGAATCAGATGGGTTGATTTAATAATGGAAATTGGCACGAAAAGCATGTGGAATACACCTTTATAAAAATTTATGAGGTTAGCTACCCTTTTGAATTGCAGCACAGAAATATAAAGAAAATAATTTTACTATTTGCTGGTATATCTTAATATAATCCAAAAACCTTTGCTTGATTTTGCAATATATAATGTTTTAAATTACTACAGGAGGATATTTGCATGACCTTGACTATGTCTATATCTTTTTATATTAACTATATTATTTGCTGGAATGGCGTGCTAAGTCTAGGGGACCTTATAGTGATTTTCTTTTTTCAAATGGTAGAAAATGATATAGTCTTAGATGTGACATAGGTAGTTGTGACGTCGAAAGAGATACCACTGTTCTTGTGAAACTTTGAAGATTTCCACCTTTCTTGTGACATATACTCTCATGTCCAACCACTTACTTCATCAGAAGTGTTATTTCCTGCTCTCATTGATAGTATATATCAGAAATGGGGACAATTTGGGTTTCCAGATACAGCAGTTCCCTTCCAGTTTCAGATACAGTTTCTCTTTGGGGAATTTTTAAGTATCTTTATGTTATTTTTGTATTTTTTTGGTATTTGGATTTAATAATATTTAGAAACCAGTGATTTTTGGATTTTGTTACAAGTTTTAGTGATCATAGAATCACAGAATCATAGAAATGTAGAGTTGGAAGAGACCACAAGGGCCATCCAGTCCAACCCCTGCCATGCAGGAACACCCTCAAAGCACTCCCGACAGATGGCCATCTAGCCTCTGCTTAAAAACCTCCAGGAAGGAGACTCCACTACACTCCTGAGGCAGCATATTCCACTACCGGACAGCCCTGACCATCAGGAAGTTCATCCTGAGGTTCAGGTGGAATCTCCTTTCCTGCAGCTTGAATCCATTGCTCCTTGTCCTGGTTTCTGAAGCAGCGGAAAACAAGCCCTCTCCTTCCTCTCCATGGCATCCCTTCAAATATTTAAACATAGCTATCATGTCCCCTCTTAACCTTCTCTTCTACAGGCTAAACATACTCAGCTCTCTAAGTCTATCCTCATAGGGCATGTCTTCCAGGCCTCTCACCATTTTGGTCGCCCTTCTCTGGACTTGCTCCAGCTTGACCATGTCCTTCTTGAATTGGGGGCCCAGAACTGGACACAGTATTCAAGATGAGGTCTAACCAAAGCAAAGTAGAGTGGTACCAGTACCTCCCTTGATCTAGACACCATACTCCTATTGATGCAGCCGAGAATTGCATTGGCTTTCTTGGCTGCCGCATCACACTGCTGGCTCATGTTCAGCTTGTGGTCTATTAAGACTCCTAGATCCCTTTCACACGTACTGTTATCCAACCACGTGTCCCCCATCCTATATTTCTGTATTCCATTTTTTCTACCTAAGTGTAGGACCCTACACTTCTCTCTGTTCAATTTCATTTTGTTAGCTTTGGCGCAGCTCTCCAATCTATCCAGGTCATTTTGAATTTTGATCCTGTCCTCTGGCGCATTAGCAACCCCTCCCAATTTGGTGTCATCTGCAAATTTGATGAGCATGCCCTCTATTCCTTCATCCAAGTCGTTGATAAAAATATTGAAGAGCACTGGGCCCAGGACAGAAGCCTGTGGCACCCCACTAGTCACTTCTCTCCAGGATGAAAAGCAGCCATTCGTGATCACCCGTTGGGTTCGGTCGGTCAACCAATTACAAATCCAGCTAACAGGAGCCCTGTCCAGCCCGCATTTTACTAGCTTCTTTGCAAGAATGTCATGAGGAATTTTGTCAAAGGCCTTACTGAAATCGAGATATGCTACATCCACAGCATTCCCTTCATCTGTCAAGCTAGTAACTCTATCATAAAAAGAGAGAAGATTAGTCTGGCATGACTTATTTTTGAGAAATCCATGTTGACTTCTCGTGATTACTGCGTTGCTTTCTAAGTGATTAGAAACTGACTGCTTAATGATCTGCTCCAAGATCTTTCTGGGTACTGATGTCAGGCTGACTGGGCGATAATTATTTGGGTCCTCTTTTTTTTCCCTTCTTGAAGATGGGGACAACATTTACCCTCTTCCAGTCTGCTGGAACTTCTCCTGTCCGCCAAGATTTCTCAAAGATTATAGCAAGCGGTTCCAAAATGACCTCTGCCAGTTCTTTTAAAATCCTAGGATGCAATTCATCTGGCCCTGGAGACTTGAATTCATCCAGTGTGGCCAGGTATTCCTGTACCACCTCTCTACCTATTACGTGCCTCATTTCATCTGCTTCCTCACCCGCTCCCCAACCTCTAGGTTGAGTGCCTGTATCCTTCTGGGAAAAAACTGAGGCAAAGAAGGTGCTAAGCAGTTCTGCCTTTTCTCTTCCCCCTGTTAGTAATTCGCCATCTTCTCTGCGCAGCGGCCCTATCGTCTCCTTCTTTTTCCTTTTGCTGCAGACATATTTTAAAAAGCCTTTTTTATTGTTTTTAGTGTCTTTGGCCAGCCTAAGTTCGTTCTGTGCTTTAGCCTTTCTGACCTCCTCCCTACATCTCCTGGCTACTTGCTTAAATTCATCTTTGGTGGTTTCCCCCTTCTTTCATTTCCTGTACATGTTTCTCTTAACACTTAGCTCAGCCGAGAGTTCTTTAGTCAACCATTCTGGTTTCTTCAGATGTCTTCCCTTTTTCCTCCTTATTGGCACAGTTTTAGACTGTGCCTTCAGTATCTCCCTTTTAAGGAACTCCCATGCCTCCTGAACTTCTTTCCCTTTCACTATTCTTGACCACGGAATTCCAGCCAGCAGCTCCTTAAGTTTACAGAAGTCCGCTTTTTTAAAATCTAAGGTGAGTGTCTGGCTACACGTATCTTGTCCTTCCCACTTAATACCAATTCCAATAGGGCATGGTCACTCCCCCCTAAAGATCCAACCACTTCTACCTCATTAACAAGGCCATCCCTGTTGGTCAGGATCAGATCTAGAATATTTGATCCCGTTGTCGCCTCTTCCACCTTCTGGACCATGAAATTGTCTGGGAGACAAGCAAGAAACTTGCTGGACCTTGCTGTCTTGGCAGAATTTGACTGCCAGCATATATCTGGGTAATTGAAATCTCCCATTATTACTGTATCTCTCCTTTTTGAATGTGCAGTCATTTGGTTGAAGAAGATGTCATCAAAGTCCTCAGTCTGGGTTGGAGATCTGTAGTAAACCCCCACCAGAATATCCCTATTGTTTCTCACTCCCTTAATTCTTACTCAGATGCTCTCGACCTGGCTTTCTGGGTTTAAGTCACGGATCTTTCACATCCTTTACGTACAAGGCTACTCCTCCTCCTTTCTTGTTTGATCTATTTTTACAAAATTGGCTATACCCCTCTATTCCTATATTCCAATCATGAGACTCATCCCACCAGGTCTCAGTGATGCCTATCAAATCATATTTGTAAGAGGCATGGAAGATGTCACTAGGAAAGATTGTGAAGGGTACCTGCATGATTCACAGAAGGTTATTGTACAGCCTGAAATGAACATTAAAAGTAGAATGGTGAACACTACACCTCTTCATCCCAGCTTGGCATTTCAGGAGATAAGTCGATGAAATCACGCTTTACATCTGGCAGGCTTTCTCTGTTTCCTTAGGGCCTACCCATGAGAGGCCATGCAGGCAACATTGCTGTAGTTCTTTTGCTTCTCTGCAGTCAGAGCTTCTAGAAAGTGGAAGCACATTTTTGTCTAGTTATTTGGGAAACATGTATAGGCTCCTGCTTTTGGCCACAGTTTTGACTCTCCTGATTAGGGCAAAGACCAGGCCTAGTGTGCCTTTTGAACATGTGAGGCTTCATGAGAACGATCCTGCTATGATTGAGAAGCTATTTCAGTAGAGTGAGGTGGACAGTAAGCTGTGAAACATGTTGCATCCATTGATCAATAGTAAAATCTTCTTTTATACCAGTAGCTTATACTAGTTTGAATAATCTAAGGGGCAGCTGGGAGGAAGCTGGAGTAGATTCAGCTGGAGTCTAGAATAGCTCATGGCAAGACCATGAAAAAGAAAGACCAAAGGGACCCTCAGTAAAGGAGAAAATTAAAATTCCTTACTTTGGGCATGCAGAATTTAATATGGAATTGATTGCTTTAGAAGCAATGAGTTAACAGTATCTCCTATGCTTATTGTTCTTTTGCAGTTAAAAGTTAATTATTTTCACGAATTTCAATTATACTGCCTAAGCATAACTCTGGGAACTTGCCACCTTAACTAAATAGTTTTTTATATCGTGTATTTACGAGGAGATGGTTTGTAGCAACAGATGAATAGCTCTATGGATTTCAAAAGGTCAATTTTGTGTCTCTTGACAGAAAAGCCCTTCTTAATTTTAGTTGGGATGTAAAATCTGCCTTGAGAGTGAGATTTCTGTTAAGCTATTTTGGGTCCCTCAGTTGGGGGAAAAATTTGGATGTCACTGGTGATGGTATAGAATTCATATGTGCATTTTGAAACACAATCAATAATTTTAGCTAATTGTTAGGGTATTATAAAATTGCTGTAGTTTGCATACTTGCAGCAGACTAATACATCCTTCTTTCCTACTTGTTATATGTATTGCTAGAAAACTGAAAATAAAATATTTGGACTATATTTCTGCTAAATATAATTGTAATATAGTAAATACTTCAGCTGTCGTGGTTCCATCCTATAGAATCCTGGGATTTATAGTTTGATGAAGTACTTAAAATTCTCCTGTGGTACGCAGAAGGGGTATCAAACTGCTGTAATGGTGTTCTACAGCACTGCAGGTACACTCAAGGCTTTATTCATGGGAAATATTAGATTGGATGAAGATTTAGTCATATCTGGTATACCTGGTATGGACTTATGGAAATCAATGGGATTTAAGTTACAAATGGCTAACTCTCATTGATTTTGCTTGGTTTCTTTTAAGTCTGTGTGGCTATAAATTAGAGCCCACCTAATAATTATTCTGTGTCCGAACTGTTGCGAAAGTGGAAGGACCACTGTATTTTCATCTCTGTGGATTATTTCTTCAGCAGGAGGGAAGCAGCTAGTCTACCAGCTGGGAGCTCCTGGGAGCAGACTTCATATACCAGGCTTGTTCCTCCTGTAATTGTGTATCTCAAAAACATTTACAAAAGCTCCTTTTAACCTGCCCTCCCAAAAAACAACAACAACAACAACAACGTAGAGCTGCATTTCTTGAGCTGGAGCATGAGATAGATTGAAATCAAGAACTATCTTCTGTTTGAGCCATGGCCATCCTGGAGAATAACCGCTTATTTGCATGAAGCCAAGAGCAGCTACTGCTCACTTGTCACTAACTATTGCTCAGATCCTTGGTCTGTTCAGTAGCCAGCTGTTTCTGCTTGATTGCTACTGCATTTTGCTTTGTTTTTGTTGTTCAAACTGGCAGACTTCAAGAGTTTGTATGGTATGGATGCAGATTAAAAAGATGAGGTGTACATGTAAATGCTGCTATTTGGATTTAGAATTGTTGGAAATTGTTCGTCTCTTATCTGCCGAGTGGTAAAATGCTGTGTTCAGGAAGTTAGTTTAACAGTGACCACCTTATCCTCAAGGTCCTGCTCAGCTGGTCAATTGTCTGGTTGCTTCAGAAATGTCTGCACTGAATCTTCCTGTATCTCCAGTTAAAAAAGAAGAGAGGAAAGTAAAGAGGCAGGCTTTGTTTTTGTTTATTGTTGTACATTTTAGGCATTGCTTTTCATTTCCCTTGGAGAGAAGCTGCATTGTTCCGTGGTAATACACATGGTAATACATATGCTTTGCAGAAATCATTCTCTAATCTACAGTCAAAATCAATTCAGGTAGCAGTAGCCAATAAAACACCCCCCTCCATATATGAATAATTTTAAATTTGCAAATCTGCTGCCAGAATTAACCATTGTACCAGTGGTCTGACCTGGTATAAGGCAGCACATCTCCAGTGCTTTTAATATATCAACAACAGCAACATGTCCTATTTTAACTACTTCTGGAACAGGTACCATACTTGGTGCAGGGAGGGTGGCCAATTGGTTCATGTGATCCCTGTATCCCTGCAGTTGTACCAATTCCAAGTGTTTCTCACGACAATTTAAACTTTGGGTTTCAAACTTGACTCCTCAACAGTTTGGGTCTAAGTTGCTTGGAGAGCTGCCTTCCCTAGCAGCAGAGGGCCTTTTGGTCTACTTGTATCTTGAGAGCAGTCAGGTTGTGGAGGGAAGTGTCCTTTCTGCAGAGGGCCCACCTCTCTAGAACTCATGGCCAACTGGGGTCCTTTAGATCTATCTCATCTTGAGGGTCTTTCAGGATTCTCAAAAGACCCATTCATTCTCACTGGCTTTTTCTTGCATTTCTTAAAAAATTAAAGAGTAGTTGGTTGCACTGTTCATCACAGTTTAACATTTCTTGGATGAAATATTTGTTTTGGTTGTTATTAATTAGTTTGTGTATGCTGTGCTGCATTGCTGTAGATGTTAGCTTGAGAGAGCTTTTACCCTGAAAGATAGCTTAAAGATATTTTAAATGATTTAAAAATATTTCTGCATATGAGAAGATATTCAGGGCTCCTAATTGTGGCTTTAAAAATGGAAGGATTGTGAATAAAAATAGCAATGCTTAAAGGGTCATTCTTAGCTGCCAATGAACATAACAAGGAATCTTTTTAAAACACAGTTCCTTTATGCCCTGCTAGTTGATTTTGGAAAATAAAGGATTTTGCAGCCCTCTAGAGGTAGAGCAGGCATAGCTATCATAGCCAATGGTAAGGATGGTCAGGCATCTAGAGAACTGTACCATTCCTAACTAATTTAGATAAACCATGAATTAACAACCTAAAGAAAACCAGTGTCAGTGAAAAGTGAGAACCAGGTGGACATTTATTTTTAGTTCTCATGAGCACATCCTTGTGATTCTCTTCCAGCCCACTTTAAAGTTCTTATAAAATGCACAAAAGTCACCTTCCTGGCTGTGTTTTCTGTTCTTCTAAAAGTACATTAGATTCTGTCTTGTGCACCTGCACCATAAATCAGCAAGTAATGAGCTGCTTTACTGTCATGATTATGGGCTTGTAATTTGGTGGAGGCTGAAATATAGCAAATAGAACTCGTGCAGTTCAGGGGGGAAAAAATCATGGAAAGGAGTAGCCCTCTCTCTCTCCTGTACCTTCATTCAGATTTCTAATGGCACGCTTTGATTATTAAGGTTTGTAATTTAATTTTGCTGATGAAAAACATTCCCCCCCAATTAATAGGCTGAATTAAATTGTAGTAAATCTCCTATTTACAACATAGACCCAGTTTTGGGGGAAAGGCAGGTTATAAATGAATTAACAGGAACAGCAACAACAGTCATTCAGTTCATGTTAGGCCCCTCTTTTAGGAAAGCTATGTATGCATGTAGTGATGGAAGAGATCAATCCATCTTGGGATTTATGGTAATAAAGAAAAGGAAAAGCTGAGCATAGTCAAATCCTGTTCCAATTAGGTGAAGACCTGTACAAGAAAATGGGTGAGCAGGGATGTCCTAAAAGCAAGTCATTAAAGGCACAGTTGCAAACAATTTGAATAAATAAGAATAATAAAAAAAACTGAAAGAAAGTAAAGTGGCTGCATGAGTGGCTTTTAAATGAGTCTGGCACAGTTGCAGTTCATGTCAGTCATTTTGACCCAGTTCTCTGTCCAATCAAGAACCTTTTGAATTCTGCTTTATCTTCTAAGGCAGTGATTCTAAACCTTTGGTCCTCCAGAGGTTCTGGAAATAAGCTCACAGAAGCCCTAGCTAACATGAGAAATGATCAGGGATACTGGAAGTTCTGTGGTGTAGTGGTTTGACTGTTGGATGCTTAAATCCCTACTCAGCCATGGAAAGGCACTGAGTGACCTTGGGCAAGTCACCCTTTCTCAGCCTTAGAACAAGGCAGGGACAACCCCAACCAGAAGAAATTCTGCCAAGGAAACCCCATGATAGATTTACCTAAGTTTATCATGTCAGGTGTGACTTGAAGGCACACAACAACAACAACAACAACAACAACAGATCAGGAATTCAAGTCCAAAATTTTTGGAGGGTCAAAGGCTGAGAACCACTTTTCCTAGGTGTTCAGTTTGATCTTATCTGGAGGTCTGAGTGTAGCAGGGATGGTCATCCATTTTTACTTTATCTCCATCCCTGCCAGTAAGGTATCACTAATTACTCACATATCTCCTTCTTGGAGCAACAGCATAATTTTTTTCATCCACAGAGTCATCTGAGTTGTCCTCTAGATCCTTTGTGCTCTATACTTAGCATCTAGATCAGCTGTTTTTATTCTAGTGCTCTAGGATCATTGTCCATAGGGAGACCTTGAAGAGATTGTACGGCTCCAGAGACACCACGTGCTTCATTATGATCTTGCTCATGAGCTTCCTTTCTATTTGTCTTCCTTAGAAATCATTGTTTCCTGCTGTCCTACTAGAAATTCCTTCAGCATTTTGTCCAGGAATCTTTAACTTGTTTTATTAGGTCGAAACATGGATTGGAGTCTTACCTTCTTTTCCGGTAAAGATACCAGATAGTGCTTGCTGCTGCTGTCATTTACTGCTTCCTCAGGTTGGTAAATAAACATAATAGGGAACCTTCATGTTTCCTCAGCAGGCCCGTGTTGTTTGGTCCTGTCTAGAAGGTGACATAGCATTCCCAGGCTCTCCTTTAAACTTTTATGTTAAGCTCTCAGATAAAACACACTCTTCCTCTTACTAATTTCTCTTGTCTCATAAGCTTCCTGGGATTGGCAGGCTACTGGCACAGCTGTGTAGCTGCTATCCTTGGCCCAGCAAACTCAGTGACTCATGTTGATCAACACATGTAGCACCTGATGTAGAGGATACACCTCCTACAACAGAGGAGCCGGTTTCTCCTATTTGCTATCCAAAGAGCCTATAGACTCTAAAACAGAAATGGGGAAAGTTGCAGTCCATTGTAAATATATAAGAACATTTCAGTTTGCCATTCTGGAGGACTGAATGTCTTGAACTCCCTCCCACAAACTTGCATTTAAAACAAAAAAATACTTTCCAAATGTGGACAACTTCACAAACTTAAAACCACAATGGCCAGGGTCACAATTTTGAGAAAGCATTCTGGAGTTGGATCCTTTATGGTGGCTGTAATATTACAACCAAGAATTAAGATATATCATGTTGGTTGCATCATGTTCTGGTCAGATATATGTGCAGTGAGCTTACAATGCACTCCCTACAAAATAACAACAGCAGCAACTTAAAGTCACCTGGGCCTACTTAGATACATTCAAATGTAGGTATAAATCTAACTGCATTGACATTTCCAAAGTTGGCAGATTGTGCCTGTATCTCAAAAGCACTGAAGTGACTTCAATTGCAAAGCTGTGTATTGTGGGCAATGCTAGCTATGATATTATAGTAGCTAGCTGTATTCTCTTTCTTTGTGGACTCCAGCTTTGTTACCAGACTTCTGTGTGTTGTGGATAAGGCAGCCCTTGGAGCGCATCCACCTATTAAACTGGCACTTAGTAATCTTTGTTAATGCATGCATTAGCAGTGTGGTTGATTTCAAATGAGAAGCAGATGTAGGAGTGACTAATTAGGCGAAGAAATGGGAGCAGGGCTGGTTGGTTGGGGGGAGGGAGAAGGGAGTCTGGAAATTAATAGGAGAAAAGAATTACAAAATTGCCCTTCCAAGGATGCTGCAGAGAGCATAAGATTAATGGAGGGAAATGTAGTTTTGTGGGTTTGGGGACTGGCCAGGATCCAGTATTGTTTGGCTATCCCAGAATATCCATGTATCCATATCTGTTGCTTTGAAAGTTGGTTAGGGAGATGCTTGGCAGCACTAAAGCTCCTCACTTTATACTCCAGTGAAACATACTGCTGGCATTCCAAAAAGAATTTTAAGGTCTTCAGTGGGGCCCATGACTATTCCTTGTCTTTGTTCTTGGGTACACCTTTTCTGTTTCAGCTGGGCTGTCCCCCCTCCATAAAGATTACAATGGTAAACCTAGAAGTTTTCTCCACAATAATTGTAAAACGTCTTCTAATTTGCCAAAATAAACTGTATGTTATTTAAAAAGGGGGAGGGGGCTGTCACTTTCCTGATTTATTGTCCACTGGAAATATTGAGCACTGGAAATTTTATTTCTGCTAGATG
Source organism: Iguana delicatissima (assembly GCA_948472985.1). Taxonomy (NCBI): domain Eukaryota; kingdom Metazoa; phylum Chordata; class Lepidosauria; order Squamata; family Iguanidae; genus Iguana; species Iguana delicatissima. Next base: position 125,139 of record CAOKZL010001251.1, read on the forward strand.
ATTTATATTTGTCCTCCAGTTTCTCTCCAGGATATATATCCAGGATATATATGAAATATATATAATGAAAAATGAAGAAAATAGTAACTTGAAGTGTTCCCACAACCAGTGATCATGTGTTGTAGCACCAAATGGTTGAAATTGTGAAAAGGAATTCTTCATATCCAAAGAGTATTGGCAAAATCTTCCAAAATCTAGTTAGGTTGATGGGAATGCCAGGAGGCATAGCAGGAATGGCTCAAAATATTAAAGAAAGGTGGAAAGGCTCTGAATTCTCTCTTAGAAATAGATCCAAAAATTGTTCTCCTGTGTTTAATGAATGACAGTCCCACCTCTTGTCATAGAGACTTGCTCCACAGTCTTTTCCTTGCTGCCTAAATTGTGACAATGTCTTGGCTGGAAAACCACAGAGATTCTATCCTCCAGAGGCTGGATTAGTGGGAGGATGTATATGAGTCCAAAATTATGGGTCAAATAAGGTATAGAGGGCCCTCCTCTCACACAACCTCTGGACCCGTGAATGTGGAAATGTGTGAAGGTTCATGTTCCGTTATGACCAATGGAGGTAGCAGGTGTGTGCCTGTGCTGCTGCGGGAGCATACATGCTGTGTCCATTGACTATAATGGAGCAAGATGCTTCATGGTATTTTGTTTTACACAGGGGTTCCTAGAATGGAACTTGTACGTATTCAGGGGATGCACTGTAATGTAATTAAGAAAAGTTTTTTTACTCTGTTGGTTCACAATTTCGCTCTGCCTTTACATTGTGGTCTTATTGTGCGTTACCTTGGGGTCATGTTGGCACGAAAACTATCTATAAATGCTTTAATTTTTTTTAAAAGTACATATTTTATTATTATCTTCTGTTTTAAAGAATCTTTTGGGGGGGGAGTTGTACCAAGAGAAGTTCAGGCTCCATTCTTACACTGAGAATGGTAAATTATATTGTTACTTAAAAAAAAAATCTCCTTGATGTTAGAATAAAAGTGTCAAGTTGATAATGTTTGTTTGCTATATTTATTATTTCTGAAACTAGAATAAAAATAGGCCACGAGCAGTCCACACGTAGTCAAAAGTCAGTCAGGGAGTAACCAAAGAATCCAAAAAACAACCCAACCCAAAGTTCAGGAGACTGAAGAGCGGGGAACATTACACTGCCAAAGATAGTGGAGCTGTTGTTCTGTAACACAGACATCCCCTTGGCTGTAATAATTTACAGCTAGCTGTAACTCTACACAGCTGGCCCCATTGCCCCAGCATTCTCCTTTTAAGGTGGACCATGTTCTTTTCTTATTGCTGTTGTTTTGCTCTCTGGTGCCCCAAAGGATGCTTATGGCTCAGCCTCCAACCTCGTCTTTTCAAAGTCAGCATTCGACGGTCAAAGGTCAGCATTCAGGGCAGGGCTGCGAGCCTCCTTTGTCATTAAGGCAAGGTTGCCAGCCTCACTGTCACGTTCTGTGTAACTCAGAAACTCTTCAGCCCTGTTTTGGAGGTCCTGTCTCTTCTCTACATTTTACCACCCACAGCCGGGTGCTATCTGATGCTTCTCCTAAACAAAACAGTTATTGGTTTTTTGAATGTTTATTGTTCTTGTGGCAAAACACATCTCTAAGGACCTTCTTCCTATGTCACCTTCTTTAAAAATTTGCTAATATTAGTGTTTTCTACTGATCATATCCTTTAATTAAGGTGATCAAAACCAAGGAGATTAACATAAACCACAATGGAGAGCTGATCTGTGGGAAGGAGATGCATCAGCTGCTATGCTGAGATTGACAGCAGATGTGGTTTAACAGCATGCCAAAATGGCAAAACAAATCCTTTTACATTTTCTGCCGTGCATCAGGCTAAACAATACTAAATGCTATGTGAGAATGCAATAATTGGCATGCAAATTAATTTGTCTGAATATCAATTCTTCTTTCAGGCACCAGAAATGAGCTGTATGAAGTGATGTTTAGTGATATATTCAAGCTCAAATTGACAGGTGAAATTTTAAAAACGTAAATCTTATTATGTACAGAAAGGGAAGAGAGCCATAGTGGTATAGTGGTTTGTTTGTGGCACTAGGACTCTGGGAGATAGTGATTTGAAATCCCTACCTAGCCATAGAAACCTACTGATTAACCTTGAGTGAATCAGTTTCTTAGCCTAAGAGGAAGAGAGTGGCAAATGCTCTCTGAAGAAATCTTGCCAACAAAACTCCGTGGCAGGTTTGCCTTAGAGTCACCATAACTTGGACAAGGCACACAAGAAATACTAATGTAACAAAAATGACTGATCCCATGAATCAGGACAGTTCTCCAAGAACTAGGGTTCACACACACCTCTCACCATACAGATGTGGTGAGCAATTTTGCCATCCATACTTTTGGCGCCTGCTAGGATGTTTTAGGCCCAGAAGAGGCTCCATTCCCCCAAGCAGGAAGTGAACTGATTTGGGGGGGGGCGAGTAAAACTGTCCAGAGGTGAGGGAGACAAAAATGTGTTGAAATTGATTCCGTATTCCCTAGAGCAGTGCTTCTGAGGCCTTCCGATATGGAGGATGAGCCTTTTATTCCCCCCCAGCGTGCCAGGGACTGGCACTAAATCTGTGTCCATTGGGTACAATTATTTTTTTCTTTCCTGGAAACTTGCCAGAGACCCACACTGGACACTTTGGATAGCACTGCTCTGAAGGCTGTCAGGAGCAGGAGAAGAAAATTCTAAAATTTAAAAATGGAGTGAACTACTCTTTGGAGCCATAAAGATGGCCTTGGTAACACGCTTTCCCCATTCCTTCCATCAATTGTTCCTTGAGTTGTTCCTTCCATCACATGTCCATATATATATATAGATGTCTTGCATCTCAGAAAAAGAAACGTTAACACTCATCTAGAGGCCCCCTCTTACCCTTTTCCCCCAAGTGGCTGTTTACTGCCTAAAAGATGATAGGCGGTCATGCTTAGATCCTGGAGAAGAATTGGTCCTTTTCTTGCTTCTCCCATATCATTTTCAAATCATAGGATATTCCAGTAGTCAGCAATTATTTGTCCTATTAATTGATCTTCACTGGCCCCTGTTATCACTTTCCAAATCATTCAGTATGTCTCACAAAGGGCTTTTCACTATAGTGTCAAAAAGATTATTTGCCAAACTTTCAACTTTAATAATTTAATATGAAGTGTTGTGGGCTTCATTGGTATGGCATAACTGCAAATCTGTGGGCATTTCTTGCTGTTCAGTAAAGTGAAGAAGAGTAAACCAAGTGTTACCCTGATTTCTGGGGTCACTCTGGGGACACCTCAATATGCTCCATGTGATGGGGAATGGAAACTAGCCAGAGCATAGGCAATAGCAATGCAAGAGGCAGGGTAACCTAGTGGCGTCTTTTTACCCAGTTTTTATGGGGTCAGGCCAAGCCAAAAACCAAACAAAAAATGTCTAATAAATGATTTTATTGAAGGAAAGTCTCACGCAGCAACGCAGTCACTCACACACTCACTCGGGACCTATTAAGAAGCAAAAGAGAGGACACTGGATAGGGGAACATTGAAGGGGTGTAGCTGGGGTGATACTGCACCTTTGTCCTGAAGTCCTTGGTCTGGGAAAAACAGCAGAGAAGCGGGGCTCAGCACGGAGACGGCTGAGCGGATCACTCAACGGACAGAGAAACAGTCTGCTGGGATGACTGGGAGTGATCCAAAGAACCACTCAAAAATAGGGACTATTTGTAGGGGAAAAAGTACCTGGAGGACTAATCCTTTCCCGGGGAGAACAATGGGTGTTGGAGCGATAATGAAGCTCCACCATGGTAATTTCCTTTGCGTGATGAGATTGCAAGGTGTTGCCAAAGTCTCAGAATCTTCAGCTGTGTTTTGTGGTGTGACTTCATGTAAATGGTCCTTGCCTGATGGAATATTTGCTCAGCTTGGGGCAGATATGCTAATCCCCTCAAGTCAGCTTCCTGGGGCTGTGGACCCTTTGTTTATTGTGGGTTTGCACATCTTGAGGTCTCCTGGGGCTACGTGACTGGGGATTTTACTGGCCTGACCTGGCTTTCAGTCTTTTGACTATTGCTGACTGCGTGCCCCTTCAGGGGACCTCTCTGGCACACAGAATCATATTTTAATATTAAAATTGTAGACTCCGGGATAGAGTTTCTCCACCGAAGTAACACAAGACAATGCAGCAGGTAACTACTTGGGGAGGTTACCAAGATGACATGCTAACCTTCCATTAGAGACTCCTACCCCTATCTCCAAGATCTGGAATGTTAGATCAAGGTACGTCCAATGTGTTTCTTTGGGAGATGCTGTCTCTCCAGATTTGCCTGGCAGGGTTGATTCTTCTGTTACTGAAAGTGGCATACCCCCCTCAGAAGTATAAAGCTCTCCACAACCAGCCAGAGATCAAATGTCTTTTTCTGAGCTTTTAGGTAATTTAATTACTCTTGCTTTTGGTTTGTATTTGTCTTGTTGTTTTAGGTATAGAGTAGGTTCTATGTGTCCTGTTGTTTTAGGTATAGAGAAGGTGACCAAAATACCCCCAAGGTACTAGATCCTGCCTGATCTTCGAAGCTAAAGAGAGTCAGCCCTAGTTAGTACTTGGATGAGAGATTGCCAATGAATACCAGGTACTGTAGGCTATAATTCAGAGGTAGGAAATGGCAGATTGTCTCTTATTACTCTTTGCCTAAGAAAACTCTGTGAAATTCATGGGTAAGTCGACAGGTGACTTGAAGACACACAAACACACAGACACACACAAAGAAATCTGTAAAAGATCTGGAAAATTATAGAATATGTGCAATGAAGACTTTGTAAGTAACTCCAATCCTTTAGAGTACTTTGCTCCCCAAGAAATATATGGCTTGGCTTAAGTGGTGCACTGTTTCTTCCCCATTGGTGGTACATCATCTCTGGAGCTGGTCTAATTGGAGCTGGAGGGTGGACCATGGTGCTACCTTAGGACTGTAGTTACTGTGAGTGGTTCTTTTAAAACCTTTAACTCTGAAGTTCTACTTTGAAAAACAAAATGCTGATGTTAAATGTAAGAATGCTTCTTTATCGGTATTGCATCACTGGAATCTGTGCAGTCAGTTAATAAAATGCAAATTGGCCCTCCAGGAAAAAGAACAGATGGAAATTCTACAGTTTTCTTTTTTTTAAAGTAAGGCCTGGCAAGAATTTCTGGATTCTTTTTTAGACACTTTCTTTGGTGCTAATATTGTTCCATTTTAATATGCTTTGTGACTGCATTGTTCTTGCTTTTACTGTAAATTGCTATTGTAATCAAAGAGATACTCCAGCTTTTGTTTACTTATGAAAAAGTATGAAAATATTCTCCCATCAGTGATTGTCTAATGCACTCTATCTCAGCTTAATTTCAGATCACAGGCAAAAATCCAGTTACTTATGTCAACCAGAGTAGACCCATTGAATTAAATGCTGAATGGTAAGTTAACACTTATGTGAGTCCTCTGATTCATTGTGTGTGCTCTAATTGGGACTAGCAATTGAATTTGTGCCACAACAGTCAAGGTCTGAAAGGGCTGATCTAGGATGGAATTGCTTTCATGTGTGGAATGGGGGGGGGTGATTTTCTCCCTCTTCTGAGTTCTCTTTGCACCCTCAAAACTTTTTCTATAGTGGTGCACCTCATCTCCTGGACCATTTTTTCAAGTAGCATGGAGGACTGTGGAACAGAAGGGAGAGAAAAGAAGTCCTGTCCGCAGCACTGGATTTAGGTCAAGGTTGCTGTGCACTGTTGCCACAACTTTAAATCCAATCATGAAACTGTACTAAGGAAAAACACGCAATTACATTTCTGAATGTTAGCAGGAACATGTTGGTGGTCAAAGCAGGCAAACTAGCTGTGGAGAATTGCTGCAGAAAGAAGGAGGACTCCAGTCCTAGGTGATGGAAAGAATATTAATATGTGTGTGTGTGTGTGTGTGTGTGTGTATGTATGTGTGTGTGTGTGTGTATTTCAATAACATTAAAAAAATGGAAAATGGTAAAAAAAGAAAAAAAAGCCATGTTTTTCAAGTGGCAAATTGTCATGAGAATGATTGTGGACTTATGAGGATCTTTGCAGTTTGGAACTTACTCTGCAAAATTCACATGTAGTTTTGTTTTTTACACAGTCCTGTCTGCTCAAGACTATTTTCTGTGCAGAAAATGCTGTAATTGCAACCTTATTTTGCAAAAAGAAGTGCACATGGTTTACTTGCATACAAAACAGTATTTTCTGTATAGGAAGCAGAATTTTTCTGTGTACAAAACAACAACATGCAAATTTTGGACAGAAGAAGTACCAAATTGCGAATAGGCTTCAAAAATTGTTTGGTTTTGCAAGACTTTCTTGTAGTGGGAAGAAAATGCTAAAAGGGATTAGTAGGAAGAGGTAAAACAACACCTATCAGGAATCCTCTGCTACTGATAGAGGTCAAAAGAATAGGAGAATGAACCCATTTGAAGGACTGAAGTGAGCAGCAATGTTTGATCCCAGATGTTAGCAGGAATGGAGTGAAGTCTGCTCTGATGTAGGTGACAAATGACATGTAGTAGTGTGTAATTCTCTGATAATGGTCAGAATATCTAGATTGGAATGGGAAGCATGAGATCCACCAGCTGTTTTTGGACTGTAGATCCCAACTGCTCTTGCTGTCTGAGTCTAAAGGGAGGAATGCTGGAAGTTGCAATCTAACAATATTTAGATGACTGTATTATTCCTTGACTTTCTTTAGAATCTAGATGGTCAATTTAATGTGTGATTCGTGCTACACATACCAGGAGGAGTTCTGTTATATAAGGTTCTCCTTTACTGGGCTCCTTCTGGTGGCTATAACGTGTGGAGTGAATGGATACTTTTTAAGAAATAATCAGTTAATTGTCAATGTGGGCTCATTATGGAACAAGGTGTAAAAAATTCAACTTCCTAATTTTAGATAAAAGCCAACCAATTACAGCTTAAACCACAGGGCTGACTCTTGGTGCCAGAGGAGCAGATGGTCTGTTGTCATTGTAGAAAGAAATTATGTTAATTAATCTATTGCAAAACTCAGTCTGGTTGAACATTTTTTATTTTTGTAATGAATATGTGATTTACTGACTTTTCCGCAAGGTGAAGTTGAGAGAATACTTATTTCTGTTACAGTTGAGATAGATCTTTTAATATACTTTTTTTTTTTAAAGGACATCATATGCTGTTTATCTGTTTGGAGGGGCATAGCATTGATTAGTCGAGGAAGGCAGTGGAAAACCTTCTCTGAATAAATGTTGCCAAGAAATGTTGCCTAAGATAGGATTGCCATAAGCTGGGGTGCATCAACATAAAAAGCACTAGAGTGATTAGGAAAGGGGAGAATTCATCCAGTTGGTAATGATAACTTTAGTAAAGCAATACACACACACACACACACACACATATACGTATACATATACACACACACATACATACAGTGACAGAACACAGGCTTTCCACTAAGAAGATCCTATAGCATAGCAATTAAATGAGTTAGGTAGGCAGTGGTTGGAAAGATTCCATCTGGAAAGTGGCTCTTGGTCTAAGCAGACAATACAGGGTTAGATGTGAGGCAGCTTTCTGTGCAAAGAACTAAAGGCCCTAAGATCTCTAATGAATCTGGCCTATTGCAGGGAAGGCAAAGATCTGATTGAAAGGTGTGGTGACCCTAGAGACTGGGAAGTCCAGGGAGATAAGGCAGGAGCAGAAAGAAAAGCAGGTAAGTCTAGGGGGAGATAAGAGAAATGAAGGCTATGCTGGAGGGAGAGTTGTGCAATGCTTAGAGCCTGTGAACTGTACCCAGCAGAGATTCTGCTGCTAAAATGCAGCCACAGAGCTCCTAGCTTAGCCTGTCCTTACTTGCATGGTATATAAAATAGACACGCACTTGAGGAAAATTGATTAATCTGATCGATATTTGCAGTTAAGTGTGTCAGTCTTCTCTATTGCAGATGACTTCATCAGATGTCATCTGCAGTGGAAGTGAGGTGCAGAAACTTTAATGTATCTCTGTACAAAAGCAAAAATCCTGTGGTCTGAAAATCTGGGTGTCTAGGAACCTTCCTTGTTAGCTTTCATATGGACCATTTCAGTTATTTCAGCTGGAATGTTACTTTAAAAGAGTAAATTAAGAATGCGGATTGTGTTTTTCTCAGAGCTCAGTGAGTCTGGGGGCAGTGGCAGGTGTCAGATGCAGCCCTTGTGTCCTCCCAGGGCTCCCCAAGCCCCTAGAATATGATTTTTGCATTTATATGCTGTTTCAGGGGCACCTACCCTAAAATAAACAAAAGTTTAACTCCCCAATGGCTGGAATGTCACTTCTGATCATAGAAAATTGTAGATGTGGAAGCATGGTAATGTTGTATGAGGATCTGAGATCAGAAAATAATCCTACCAGTGCCAGAATGTGTGCACCTGTCGGGTATATAGACACTATTAACAGTTCTACTTTCTCCTATATTCAGAATGACAAAACCTACCCTGTCATTTAGTTTCTCATTACTCTAGTTACTTTGAAAAAAGTACTGGAATCCTAGAAGCTACTGGCCTCTGGTACAAAACACACCAAAGTAGAGAGTCCCTATACCTATGTAATTATAAAAATAGGAAAAAAAAAGTTACTGCTGCATTGCAAAAGTCAAGTTATCCTTCATCATGTCACAATCCGAATGCAGCTTAATTATAGCTACATTATTGGGAGGAGGAATAAGAACTTTTTACTTTCAAGCTCTGGGTCAGACTATAGCACAGAACCTATCGATCTTTAGCATAAATGCATCTTCTATTCCCCTTCCCATCTGTCAGGGATGGGTAACTGTCAGTTGTTTGAGGGCTTGATCAATTATCTGGGGAGAGCTTGTAAGTAACTTCAAAGTACTCCCCTAATTTTTTTTTTGCTTCAGATGTCCCCAGCAACCTCTAGGGATCATAGGGGAAAGTCTTTCACATTTTTGGCCCTCTCCAGGCCTTTGCAGGACCAGGAGAGGCTTCTTTTCCAAATAAGACATGACCCAGAAGTTGAATCTCTCCATCTGCTTTACACAGTTTTCTGTCAGTGGTGCTCTGTAGTCATCAGTTCAACTGCTAAAATGACACAAAATATCTGTGAACATCTGGTTATTTGTTAGGGACCCTCCATCTGGTGGAGTGAGGTATACAGTAATTTCTTCCAGCTAGAATCAGAAAATTTTGGTTGTCCTTTGTAACTGTAAGGTAGACAAACAGACTGCACCCCATGTTGTATCTCATTCTTCCCTGGTTGCAAGTGAACATTTTTAGGACTTCCAGCTGGTATGTGAACAGGCCTATAGTGTTTCTGATTTGATTTGCTTTTCCATATAAATGCATATCATGTATCCATCTGTCAGACTGCAGAAGAATCAACAGTGAGATATGGTGCTGTAAGGTTGAACAGAATGATGAAACTTCTCTGATGACAGTTGGAGATTCGTAGGTTGGAGATCATTTGTGGACTCTGAATTTTACCATGCTGACCTTGAGTTCTTCTTCTTTTTGAACCTTGGAGAAGAACTAGCATTAATTAAAAAGTTCTTTCTTTCTTGAGGGTGAGAGCATTGGAATGTTAAATAAGTATCTACTGGGAAAGAGAAGAAATCTGGTAGAGTCAGTAGTAGAGCAGTGATGCTGATAAAGCATGGAGAAAATAATAGTGAGCAAACAGTGAAATCCATATGAAATCCTAGGGTCCATCCTTTTTTTCAGCCCTCTTTAAATGTGGCAAACACAATTGAGCCAAGTTCTGTAAGATACAAGGGCAACACTTATTTGTGGTTAGTTTCTTCCCTGTTTCCTTGTTTCTTTGCTGCGTAGTGCTGATTCTCCCTGGAATATAGTTTTGGTCTCCTGTTCTTGTGTTGTCACTGCCTCCTGAGATAGTTTTGTTCTGGGACATAAAACAGACTCCTTCATTGTCAAGGAGTGTGTGCACTCTCAAGTTAAGTTGCACCAAGGCACCCAAACTCCACAGTGATATTTTTCAAAATTACATATGGATCAGTTTGGTCTTGCTTCCATTAGCAGTGCAGATTATGCTAATAGAGAATATTTGTATATATATTTTTGTTCTCCATGCTACATACAAGTCATAGTAATAAGAAGGATAAGGATGTATGTGTGTTACCTGCATTGCTGTTTGGGTCCTTTTTTTTTTTGGAAATCTTGCTTTTTCCTCCTTTCTCTTGCTTTCTGAGATTTAACTGGAATTTTCCTGATACTTTCAAACCTAGCTTCCCTAGGTAAAACCTTTTGGAAAGGATGTCTATACAAGATATGCACATAAACACCATGAGAGTAAGTGAGAGAAATAAATAGTTGAAAAAAGCAACTAACAGCACTATTTTTCAGGTAGAACCTGGATCTCAGAAAGATACTATAAAATTGAAGTTGATTTAGTCAGATTAAGTTATTGAAAACAAGTGTTTATAAAACATATCAAATTGTTCCGGTTTTCATGTTCCTTGGTGTTATCCATTGAAATAGGACATATCAAGACCATCTTGTAGTAGTTACAGATTTTCTAGATTCTGTTGATGAAAATTAAGAGGATGATGCTAGAGGCAACAAAGGTCTTATCCTCTAAATTAAGGCCATATGGTGTCAAGCCTGTAGATCCAGCAGTTTTCTCTTTTCTCAAGCACAACTGGATCACAGAACCATGCTTGAAAAGCTGTGTCCTCAGAGCTGAAATATTTAGTAACAGGTTTTTCCAGCTTTCTGGCAGTGATTGTTAATTTATGGTTCCTGAAATCCTGTGCACAGATTGGTGGAGAGTTTTCTCACATTGTTGCATGTTGCACCCAGGGTGCTGGCATTGAGTCACATATATGACATTGGTAGCTTTACAAAAATCATATTTTGTTTAATGTGATAGATTTTGTCAGTACTTTTGCCTTAAAAAATTGTAGGTTCATGCAGAGATGTGTAGGTCACGCAGAACTGGAATGCAGTGATGTGAACCAGTGAGTATTTTTATTGCAACTTGTGCTAGCACCTTCTTTAGAATAGGTAGTTGATGGAAAGTAGGGACTTACTAATATCTTTAGCAAAATGTGAGGAATTAATTAGCTTTCTTTGATTGCCAACCGGTGACTGGGAAATGATAATTGGAAATTAACCACAAAAAGCACAGGACTATCCCCATTTTTACTGCCTTATTTTGTGGAGGAGACTTTATGTGGTATTATTATTGTTGTTGTTATCATTATTATATTTATTTTTATCCTGCCTTTCTCCTCAAGGGGACTCAAAGTGGCTTATAGCCATTAAAACAAACCTGCTTAAAAACTGTCATATACAAAAGTTAAAACAAAGATTAAACTACAATAATAATTAAAATATGTTAAAATACACATAAAAACAGCATTAAAATATCAATTAAATAACAATCAAAATGACCAGCACTGATTCAAATTACAGATAAAATGCCTTCTGGAGGAGGAATGTTTGGTACAGTGGTTCTTCAGATGTTTTGGACTTCATATTCCCAAATCATTCATCACTGGCCATGTTGGTGAAGCCTTATAGGAGTTGAAGTACAGCACAGCTGGACGATCAAAGATTGAGAACGCCAGCTCCAGTGAATATAGCAGCATCTGAACAATATTGCACTCAATGTTAAAAGATGACTATCCTCTTTGGAACAGATTGTGTTTTAGCTCTGGGACTTTTTCCTGGTAGACAGATTATTGTTGTAAATACGGTTAATCCTAAATGCCAAACTATATATGATTGTTTTCTATATTTTTTGGGTGGCATGAATTCCAGTTCAAATATATATGATCATCTTTGTGTTTACAAAACAGATCTGTAACAATCTGTGCAAGGTGTTTTTTGCTGGTTGTGAATTTTATGAATTCTGTAAGAGCCTGAATGCCATCAGCCTATAGTATGTTGGTATAAAATGATGTGACATGAAATGTCAGGGACATGTTTTTAGTATGTTATTAAATCTGTGTTTTTTATTCAAGGCTTGTGTTTTATTTATTTTTTAAAGCCCATTATATCTTTAATATAGTATGAAAAATCTTTTACTAGAGGCTGTAACAGCAGATCAGTATGTAGTGAAATCCTCTCTATGACTGAATTGGTACCAAAAACAACGAGATGCCCTGGGTTGTTCGGTTTATGAATTTTAGATGATATATAAGACCAAAAAAGAAGTGGTCTGGGGTTTATTAGAAGATTAACTGTTTTCATGACAAGTACATTCTTCTTTTCCAAATGTTTGGTTTTGGTAATCCACTTGTTGAGATGTGCTGTGATGTTGTTGCCAAGAGACTTTTAAGTTTTTACATCATTTAGTTCTCTAAGACAGTCAGAAACATAGTCAGCAGTTTTTAATAAAACAACTGCTCCCCTTTATTTACAGGTTCAATAATGATGTCCATGATCATCTGCAGATTTCTTAGTGCTGCTCTTTCTTTGTTTGTAAGAATGTCATAGCCTGGTAAAATAGTTTGATTATTCTTGTTTCTGTTAATAAACAGAAGGAAAAGAGGATGTGTACATGTGTGCATTATTGCAACAAAGGCTTGGAAATTTAGGAAGGAAAAGTAAGAAAGAGTCTTAGGATAAACTTATTGGACTGCTTCCCTACTATCATATGAACAACTCTTGTGTCCCTACCTGGCGCCCACTCTCACCTTGACGTGAAAGTTCTCCATAGAAATCTTCAGTTCCCAGTTTAATCTGAGCATGGAATCTGTGATTACCAACTTTCAAATTTTGGTTTAAAATCCTGGATTATTTTGATGCTGCTAACTGTAGTTTCTTGGGATAGAATTACCAGAACTAGTCTAATACTGGGCCTATGGTACTGTTGAAGAAAGGCAATCTTGCTATACGTTTGGAGATTGATATTCACACTGTTGGTTATAAAAGGCTTTAAAATGAACATGGATTTCTCTTTCTTCCTTCTTGTGTGTTTTGAATCTTCATAAATTCTTTGTGCTCCATCATTCAGATTGTTGAAACAGAAGTCATTGAAAGTCTTGTTCATGTTGAGTTTTATTTTATGGTTTTGATTTGTAATTACATTCCTGTCTCACCTTTACACCCATACACACACACACAAACACAAAATAGTATTCAACATACCTAGCAAAACAATAAAAAACAAACAATAAATCCATTAAAATAATCATTGAAATCCTTTTTTACAATAAAATAAAACCAATAAGCAACACAGGAGTTTAAAAGGTCAAACTGGAAAGATGTATCTTCTCACCATTCTTAAAAGCAAGCAAGAGTGAGAACTGATTGCATCCCTGAGGGGAGTGCATTTCACAATCTGGGCTTAAAACGTGGCCATCAAGTGGGCCTTTGTGGGTGATGGTGCTCTCAGCAAGATCTAAGCATCTGAAAAGCTTCATAACAAGATAGGTTGTCTCTTAGGTAGTCAAACCATTTATTCTATGTTTAACATTATGATAACTATTCAAGCTTTGATAGTATCTTTAAACTATTTATTAATATACATGGGCCCTTTAGCTTACACAAGGTGTAGAGTTTTGTTCTAGATCAGGGTGCCCCAACCTGGTGCCTTTCTAGATGTGTTTGACTACAGATCATATCAGCCAGCCACCTTTGGGCATGCTGGTTGAGAATGACTTACAAATGAAGACTTGTTAAACCAGTGCTTTTATGCTATCTGATGTGGAGGCCCTCCACGGTTTTTCCTCCCAGTGTGTCGGAGACTAGCACTATATTAGTGCTCATTGACTACAATGATCCTCGAAACTCTCCAGGGACTGTCACTGATCCAGGGATCAACACTTTTGTGTAGTGCTGGTTTATAATTCAGCAGCACTACACTTTGTTCTGGGTTTGTTCTGGGTTCTGTTATAATTTATCTCTGGCAAGCTTCCCCACATGCCCACTGTGAAACAGGAACTGACAAAGAGCACTGGAGAGAGACAAATAAGACAAACAAGAAATGAGTAAAGGAAACTGTAGTTTGTTTGGTCCTCCGCAGGACAGTTCATGGATAAAGCAGTAAGCTACAGCTTGGTATGAAGTGTGCATTCAGCCAGTGAACTCAGCTGAGAAGTCTTTTTAACTCAGTGGTGCCAAAGCAAACCTGTTTCCAGTTTGCTTCATTTAGCTTACTGCAGGGTGCTCCATGCGCCTTCCAGGGCCACCGAGGTGTCAAAAATGCTTTTTGTACAAAATTATTTTGCCTCAAAATGCCCTGCAGGATGCTTTTCTGCAACTTTTTGGGACCTCTCTTGTCCATTTTAGACACAGGAAAAACCTTTTATAAAACCAGAAATAAAATGGATGCCAGTCCTTTACCGTTTTGAAAAAAGCCTAAAATGGCCCGAGGCAGGGCTAAAAACATGATGAAAATCCCCCCACTCACAAACCTGAGTTGGTGTAGGGGAACACTGGGCAGGTGCAAAACTTTTTGTTTGTTTCTTGTTTTTGCAATATTTTGAGATGCCATTATCTGTGTCTGATTGGAAGTAACCCTAGCATGCAGTTTCCTGAAGTTATAGAATAATTGCATGCAAATCTACCCAAATAATTCTTTCATAAGTCAGTGAACCAAAACATGTATTTCTGTTTCCAAAGTGAGTGTTTTGGGGACTGCTACTGTGTATTTTTATTTGGCATCATTTTTCTCTGCATGGCTTATTGCCCTGAGATCATCCTGTTAATTTCCAGTGAAGGCCTGGGTGGTTCACATGTTTCGGAGCAGCAACCCCTTTTGATTCACCTTGCATTTCATCCCAAGACAATTTGGGAAGAAAGGAGTTCTGAAAGAGTTGCTGTTTTATACTTAAGATGTTTTTGTGTGCATTCTTTTGGGGTCGATTGGAGAAGGAACCCCTTGCAGTTTTCTAATACAATTGGAGTCTGGATTTCTATCACGGTCCAGCAGCAGCAGGTTGCATACATACAATGACATGCACAATTTCTGCAAGTAGTTATGTATAACTTGTGCCCTTTGCGTATGCAGAGATGCAAAGCAAATCTAGACATTATGGTAGAGTTCAGGAAACTTGAGAAATATTAGCATCTATGTGGGGGGGTGGGAGGTTAGCATATTGAAAAGAGGGAAGAGTTCTTGTTCAGTGTCTGTGTGACTCCTGAAGACACACGGATTGCTTAGCCTTGCCTCCTGATGTCTACATGTTAAGCATGGGCGTCTGAACGGGATTTGTTTTTGTGTGCTTTCTGATTATGATGCCCCTCAGATGCCCCAGGGTTTTCTTGGCAAGATTTGTTCAGAGGGGGTTTGCCATTGCTTAGGCCGAAAGAAGGGTCACCCAGTGGGTTTCTGTGGCTGAGGGGGGGATTTGAACTTTTAACCCTGGACTCAAGTCACTGTTCCACACTGGTTATGTAAAAGGTTTCCATTGGCATTCAAACCCTATGCAATCAGGATTCCAGCTGCTGTGGAAATCAGTGTGCATAGCCTCCCGCTCATGTACATATCGATGCTTCATTCATGGTCATCAAGGGATGGAAAAGGAGTGCGATGTTGGGGCCGGTGGATTATTCCTGCTGTGCTTTTTAGTGCATAGTCGCCCTACATGCAAGTAATGGTTGGGTGCCTCTCTTTAAACATGTCACAACTTAACTCCAATACTGTCCAAGACTAACATTTTTGTTTTGTCTTTGTTGAGAACCAAGAAAGTATACAGACAATTTATTTGCTCAGCCTTCTGACCCAGAGGTTAACCTATGGCCCTCTCCAACAAGCCATCTCTGTGTCTCTTTCCTCAACATTAATCTGGCTTCCATAATCCACTGGGAATAGTTTAGTTAATCAATGGCTGCAGGAAGCATTGTCCATGGTAGTTAAATGCCTTTCAGTTTGTGTATGCTGTGCAAACAGAGCAGGAAACTTTAAAACTCCCCTTTTGTTAATAGTATTACATGCTCCGTGAACTCATTGTCCTTCAAATTAATAGAAAAATGTAAATATTTGAAGTAGCATTTTTATTTTTATTTTTTAACTTGAAAACTTCTTTTTGTGTAAACTAATTATGAATAAATCCTAAAGTAAGCAAGAGTACAGGCATTGTCTGAACTATGGTAATTAAAAATCACTGCTGCATTAGGTTGTCATAATCCTAACCCTTTTCTTTAAAAAAAAAAAAAAAGCTCAGCCAAGGAATTTTCTTCTCTGAGAGCTGTCAGCACAGGCTGCCCCAGTGTTTATCTCCTTTCAGCTCTGTGAGCTTTTGGGAAAGAAAGAAAAAAAAAAGAGTGTTTATTGATGTGTGTGTATGTGGTAGGTGAGCAGGCACAATCCACTTAAATTTCTGTGGTATGCCTTAATTGTAGATGCGCTGAATGATAGTTATGGGCACTGTGACCAGAAAAAAAGCAAGACTTAACCACTACAGTGAGAAAAACAAAACACACATAAAACATATATATATGTTCTTGCTGTATTTTATTAATTTGTATCATCTTTGTGTCATCTTTCTGATTGATATGATGATTTTCTAAAATAATTTTACATGCTGGTTTATTAACAGAGCAAATCTTATAATAACACTTATCTACATTTCCATATGATTTTCTTGCTTTCTTTCATTCTTTCCTTTTTTGAATATAGTGTTCCTTTTTTCCTTTTACTTCTTGGTTGTCTCTTCTCTCAATCTGATTTAATGGCAAATGCCTGTAATAACACTGGTGAGATAGTTGCAACACCATCTGAAAAGCAGATTTTGTTGGATAGCAGATGCCCGTGTGTATTTTCCCCCCCAGTACTTGCTGTATGCCAGTAATGTGTGCTGTAAGAAAGCAGTAAGCTTCTAGGATCAGACAGGCTCTGGTAGCAAAGTCCTACAGTCAACAGGCAATTCAGAGAAGGGCGTTTTCAAAAACAGAGTCTAGACAGTCTGAGTTCAAGCACAGAGGATGCTACCAGAGAGCAGGTACACTAGGTGAGGCAGACCGCAGACTAAAGTCAACCAGCAGTCCAGGAGTGAAATGAACTAGGCATCAAATGGGTCAGGTGAAGGCAGAATGTGGAATGTTATTTTTCAGAAGGAATGAGTTACACTGTTCACTCATCAGGTTGTTATTTGTTACTGTAGTCTGTAAAGGTGGTGTGCAGAAATGCTAATAAATTACTGTTGATACTGTATCATTGAAAAGTAAGGGAAATATGGCGAAATGCTCACTGGTTCAATCAAGTAGCCAGTTCGGAGGTTGTACCCTGGAAATTAAGAGAAAAATGCAAAAGACATTACAAAGCAGTCCTTCCGAAGCACTTTCTTCCAATCAAGATGCAGTAGACTACAACTTCCTCAAACAATCCTGTTCGAGATGGGCTTTCCATCTTTTTAAAACATGAAGTTGCTGGTGTATTTTCAGAGTTCCTGTGATTTTGAGCAGCCAGCCCTTGGAAAACTGTGACAAGCATTTGGCCAAGGTAATTTCCCTGGATATTAAAATGCCACATTAAGCCATAAATCTCGTTGCAAGCACTAAACAGTTGTGAGAGAAATCTATTTTTTTATCCCTTAAGACACTGGGGCTTCCTACTGGTAAGGTTATCGTCTGCCCCAGGGTGGTAGAGGGTCAGGCATTCCCATGCCACAAGACTGTGGCTGGTTTAGTGAGTGGCTCTTTCAAGAGGCTGCTCTGGCTTTCTGCTCTCTCTCCCAGTAGTCTCTACAGTTAAACCAGTAGAAAAGCCAAGTGAGTTCAGCCATTGGCAGATGAATAATCAGTTAAACACTATGGACTGGCCATTCCAGCTTTGGTGGCTTCTGCTAAAGAGTTGCATGCTACAATTGTCAAGTTAATCATAGAATCATAGAATCATAGAAATGTAGAGTTGGAAGAGACCACACGGGCCATCCAGTCCATCCCCCTGCTATGCAGGAACACCCTCAAAGCACTCCCAACAGATGGCCATCTAACCTCTGCTTAAAAACCTCCAAGGAAGGAGACTCCACCACACTCCAAGGTAACATATTCCACTGCCGGACAGCCCTGACTGTCAGGAAGTTCTTCCTGAGGTTCAGGTAGAATCTCCTAATAACTGTTCTTGAATCTGGATCTTGGCTTTTTATATATACTTCAATAAAGATGATCCTTGGTAGTATCTACTACTACTAGGGAGCCCTGGTGGCGCAGTGGTACTACAGCCACAAGGTTGTGAGTTCGATCCTGCCAGGCTCCAAGTTGACTCAGCCTTCCATCTTTCTGCAGGTCAGTAAAATGAGTACCCAGCTTGTTGGAGGCAATTAGCTAACAAATTGTAAGCCGCTTAGAGAACACTTAGCTGATAAGCGGTATAGAAATACACATGCTATTGCTATTGCTACTAGTGGTGGTAGATGAGAACACTGGTGATGTTTCTGTCAAATACAGTAGTTTGAGCTGGAAAGGATTATGAGGGTCATCTAGTCCAATGCCTTGCAAGGGCAGGAATCCACAGCTAAAGTCTGACAGATGTCCATCCACAGCTTATTTAAAAACCTCTGTTTAAATATCAAAGAAGGTCTGAGGACCATCAGTGGGAGAGCACATGAATTTCATTCATTTTAGCTCTGGCTGCCGGATCTCAGATAATAAGACTGGGGAAGATCATGCTGAGACCCACTGTCATTTAGAGGAGGCAGTACTGGGCTGGATGGGCCAGCGGGTTAAATAGGCGTTTCATACCTTTCCACTGGTGGATGTGAGAGCCCTTCTGGATGAGACGAAAGGCCAGTCTAGTTCAGCGTTCTGTTCTCAGCATGGCCAACTGGGTGGCTATGGGAGGCTCAAAAGCAAGCAGGACATTAATGCAACTGCACTCAGGTGGTAATACACCACTATTCTTATATACCACATTTGTTTCAGCTACAGAATATGTTTTTTCCCCCTTGAGTGTTAAGGCTTTTTTTTTCTCCTACCAAGTAAGCCACTAGCATTGTAATAATTTGGTTTTCCCATCGCACACAGTGCATCGCCCATGCTTCATAAGAGCATCAAATGGTTAAGGGATAGTGTATAGCATTTGGCAGCTTCCATGAACATGCGAATGTGGCCTTGCCACTCTTGTCCACTAAAGGTGGCCGTCCCTCAGTGCAGCTGTCAGTGGGTTGAAGCCAAGTGCCAGTTGGCTTGCTATTTCACAGCTGTATTGAATCAGAGAGGAATCAAAACTTATTCTAGGCACAAAGCCCTCTGGAACAAGCTCTGAGGCTTTGTGGCTTGAGAGAATTGAAGGCTTGTGTATTGTCTCTGGCAGCTGGCTCTCTCAGTTTCTATTTGATGCACATGGTTGTGGGCTGCACAGTTGAAAGGCCCCTTTAACTCGATTCAGAGGCATCTGCCTTTGGTTCTTGCACGACTTGAACTCTTCTGTAGTATTTCAGGCGCTGCACCTATTTAAAAGCTTGACAGGTATGTAATAGCAATTATGGCAGACAGAAATTATCTACAGGAGAGAGAAATTGTAGGCCATCATATATTGTAAACCAGTTTGGGATTTTTGGAACTGTAGCTACTATATAAAAGTCAAGGTTTGTCTGTTCGTGAGTTTGTCTGTTTGTCTGTGTCAGGCAGGCAAAGACCTCATACGATTGGCCGAATGAGGCGAAAAGACCTCATGTGATTGGCTGGCTGTGAAGATTCTGTGAAATCTTGGGGTTGGCAGTTTAGGGAGGGGCCTTCTCAGTGGAGAGCTCTTGGGCCTCAGGCCGGTTGCTATGGAGATGAGGCCCACCATCAGTGAGGATGCCAGAAAACATTTGGGAGGCATATGTGAGAAAACTTAAAGTGACATGCACAACATAGCCCATTTCCACACTACACTGGTCATAGTGCTATCATTCTACTTTCAACATCCTATGGAGTCCTGGGATTTGTAGTTTAAGGAGGAGCATTTAAGAATTCGCAGCCAGAGAGGTCTTTGGCTTCAGTAAATTACAAACCCCATAATTCCACAGGATGTTCAAAGTGGAATAAGAGCACTATAACAGTGTAGTGCAGAAATGGCCATAGTTACAAGGTCTTCTCGCCTCGCACAGTAGATTGTATGGGTTCGATATGTCAGGAATCTTAAAGTTTAAATTCAAAACAAAAAATGCTTCCAGAAAAATGTAAAGCCATTGCACAAATTCAACAGAAAGAAAGAAAAAAGGTCAGTACATCAACGTCACCAGACGACACAGATTGGATTGGGGACTATGGGGAAAAGTTGTAGGTACTGGAATAGGCTGGTTGCTATGGAGATGAGGCCTAGTAGCAAAAAAGGAAGACAGTGTATTCCCACAGGAACCCAACTTCTATATGTTAACAACTATGAATAAAGATTGGATTGGAGAATATGGGGAAAATTTACAGGTACACAAATAGGCCGGTTGCAATGAAGATGAGGCCTAGCAGCAAGGAGGACAGTGTACTCCCTCAGGAACCCAAACTATGTATGTAAATAATTCTGAATACAGATTGCATTGGAAAATGGAGTAAAGTTACAGAAAATGGAGAAGGCAGTTTGGTGCGTTCTTAAGAGGAAAATAAAAGCCCCAAGCAACGCCGGGTAAATATGCTAGTTAATAAATAAAAATAAAATATTGTGGCACTATAAAGACTTAAAGACTTAGAAAGACTGAGCACATGTGGCTTAAGCTTTGATGGCATAGAACCCGCTATACCACATATATGAAGTGTTATCTTCAGTAGACAAAGGAGTGTGTATGGGTGAGTATCCATACATACAGAGATTAACAGTACCATATTTGCCAGTGTATAAGACGCACCTCATTTGCATACAGTATTTTTCGAGAAAAAAAGTGAGTCCTATCTGTCAGCAAATACAGTAATCTTTTGCAAGGAAAATTGGTTAATAGCTAAGACAATTTTTAAAATGACAGTACTAATATAGCTGAAATGTATACAAAATAAGCATGCTGTGACCACTCGTAAGACCAATAGTGAGCAATAATCTGCTTAACTAAGCTATAATGCTTGTGTTATCGCTTATAGCGGTATAGAAGAATATAGAATCATAGAATCATAGAGTTGGAAGAGACCCCACGGGCCATTCAGTCCAACATCCATCAAAGCATGGATGACCATGCAGCCTCCGCTTAAAAACCTCCAAAGAAGGAGCCTCCACCACTACCTGAGGCAGCATATTCCACTGCCGGACAGCTCTGACCGTCAGGAAGTTCTTCCTGAGGATTAAGTGGAATCTCTTTTCCTGCAGCTTGAATCCATTACTCCTTGTCCTAGTCTCTGGAGCAGCAGAGAACAAGCCTTCTCCCTCTCCCACATGGCTATCATGTCCCCTCTTAACCTTCTCTTCTACAGACTAAACATCCCCAGCTCCCTAAGCTGCTCCTCATAGGGCATGGCTTCCAGATCCTTCACCATTTTGGTTGCCGCCTCTGGACAGGCTCCAGCTTGTCGATCTCCTTCTTGAACTGAGGTTGCCAGAACTGGACGCAGTATTCCAAATGAGGCCCAACCAATGCAGAATAGAGTGGTACCATTACCTCCCTGGATCTAGACACCATACTCCTATTGATGCAACCAAGAATAGCGTTGGCCTTCTTGGCTGCCTCATCACGCTACTGACTCAAGTTCATATGACTTGATTGAGACCTGAATTAATAAAATAAAATTTTAAATTGTAATCTAGTTATTTCATTCTTGAGTTTCCTTTGAAATGTTTCTGTTAAAGAAGCATAACATTCAAATCAACAGGAAAGAATCCTGGAAAATTGAATATTACCCTAATGAGAGAACTGTTGCAATTTCAGAGGCTAGATGTCCCTAGTTCCTGTAATAATGTTGCCTGAGCTGGGGATAGGTTTAGCACCGGGATCTGATGCATGGTCTGGTCCTTATGTTTGTGTCTTAGCTGGGTGGGCTGTTATTACTTACAAGCAGCTGTTTTCTCTTGGGAGGCTATCAAACAGCATACTCTCCTAGGCCTATGAGATGGAAGCATTATGGTCCAGAACAGATTGTAGATCAGG
This sequence comes from Iguana delicatissima, assembly GCA_948472985.1. Lineage (NCBI taxonomy): Eukaryota > Metazoa > Chordata > Lepidosauria > Squamata > Iguanidae > Iguana > Iguana delicatissima. The sequence continues at coordinate 147,107 of CAOKZL010001251.1, forward strand.
TTGTGTTGGGAGAATGGCATTAATTGGGCATTGTGCAGTCAGCCCTCCACATTTGCGGTTTTCACTTTCATGGATTTGATTATTTGCAAGTTTCTCCAGCCCCTGCTCCCCCATCACCAGTGGTTCTTTTTCAAGGGAACATTCCCTCTTGATAGCTCCAATCAGGCTGTGTAGCCTTTAAATACTCACCTCTGTTAGTCCTCTACTTCTGCCAGCCACTGCCTGGCCAACTAACGATGGCTCACAGCCCAATTTCTCAGCACCATATAGATTGTTTTGGTTAACTGGGGTGATGGGAACATTTTCTGAAGATCAGCAGGTTTGAAAAGACTGCTATAGACAGTGGATCTTGTGGTGTATTCTGGGTGGAGCAACCTTTATATATTTACAGTGTTTCTTGGGTTTTTAATATAAGGTGGTTCTTACATGTACCTCTTTATTTGAACAGAACTGTCCAGAGAGTTGAGTTGACCAGTTCAGATTGATGGCTGGGTTAATGTTATTTAAAATCTTAGTGGCATTTCTTGCAAGCTTTCTCTCCGTGGGTTCAGATGACACTTTTATAGTTGGGTGGCAAGGAGATAGGAGCTGAGGCATGGTTGATAACTGTGGGATTATGTTTATAACTCCTGGCTCTGCCTTTCAGGTAGAAATGACTCCCCACAATAGTATGCTACTGACAACCTCTGAATTGTTTGCTGTTACTTCTGAAACATCTTTTTTGTTGCTTGGATAACTGCACTGTTATGGTACATGTGGAGTGCTTAAGTCAGCTAATTCACACAGTTCTGATAATGTACTATCTCATTTGAGTTTTGGGTGGCTCATATTTCCATGATCTAGACCAGTGATTCTTAACCTGTGATCCATGGACTCCTGGGGGTACACAGTGTCCTTACAAGAGTTCCTCAAAGGCTTGAAGAAATGTTATGAGCTTTTACAGTGAAAATAGCATGAATGAATGAATGGAGGACAGACACACAGTTATGCATTAATGCTGGTGATAGACATCATTTGTACAGAGTTTTATTAAAGTATTGCAAATCATTCAAGAGCTGTGAAAATAACTGTTTGACAGCCAAAAACTGTACTTAGCACTTGGTATTTCTGCACATGGTGAGAACATGCTAATAAATGATGCTGAGCAGCTGAGAGAAAGCGCATGAGATTTCTTGCTACCACACATGCAGCCACATGAAGCCTCCTTTGTAGCTATACTGAACTTCAGCAAGTTTAGATAAGTATTTGATGCACTTTAGGGTTTAAAATATTGAGTTCAGTCTTGGTGTTCTGTGGCAACAAAAGATATTTAAAGGAGGCCCATGGTAAAGGTTGAGAACAGCTGACCTAGAGCCATTTCTTTCGCCCCCCACTGAAACTTCTCAGTAACTCCTAATGCTTCAAATAAAAAGCTGAATGTTGTGGAGGGGTTTTAACTCGTGAGACCAGTGAGTGAGCATTGGGTCTTATCCAGAGAATAATTGGAAGTGAACCCTGGCTTAATGAAAAATTAAAAAAATAAATTATGTGTCTTAAGCAGGAATCATGCTATGCAAATAATTAAATACCAAGGTACACACGTACACAGCCATACCACAGTCATTCCCAGCCCAACTGCAAATAATGCTGTAATTGAGTGAAACATAAAATTTGAAAGCCTATTATTTCTTTGCTTTTTGGTCTAGAGAGTAGAGGGAGGAGAAAGAGTCATTCTTTGTGTGGGGTTGATTCTGGGTGGTATTGGAAGGAATTTATGTTCTAGCTGGCTTTCTTCCCTTTTATATGAAATAGTTTTCTATCTTAATGAGTGAATGTTGTGTCTGAGTAATTTTTTGTCTGCTAGCAATCTTGAGGCCGTGGGGAGGAGTAAGAGACAATTGGCTAAGAAATGGGGATAGCTTCTGATGGCCAGAGGAACTGATGTTCATGCAGGAATATAGTATGTGTATTTTTTAGATTATACAGGGCTTCACATCAGACAGTACAGAAAATAATTACCCTTGATTTTTATCCAAAGCAAGGTTCCTTCAAGAAGATAGTAACTGAAAGTGTGATATCTTTTCACAGTTCTAATGGCCTTCCAAAGTAAGCTTTACCATTAAGCTGAGCCTGAGTCTGCTTTTTGTTTATCTGAAGAAGAATAAGCATGATCTCTCCTACTTTGAGTTTACTCATGATGCATTATCATCTGAGGAATGTGACCCCCCCTTAGCCTTACTCAAAGCTAGAGACAACAGACTTCTCCTGCAAAAAGCCTTCCTTGAGCAGGACTTGAGAATGTGATTTCCTTTGCTTCTATGAGGTCTTAGTGTTGGTGTTCGGCAGCTCTTTCTGGACCGTTGTGAAAGAAAGAAATGTGTCTGGATCCACCTCTAAATCCACTTGTTTGCACAAGCTTGCACATCTTGTGCCAGCTGGACAGACTGAAGAGGATTGCTCTGCATTGCTTTAAATGTATATGGGCTGGTGCATCCTCTGTGAGCTAAAACATACTTTTCTTCCTGTTGTGCTCCAAGACAGGTGGTGGTGGTGGTAGGGGGATATGATAAGTTATGCACCCAATCTTGTGCAGAATCAAGAGGAATGCATTTCAGATACCATCCCTTTGGGATGTGATATGATGCTTCTGCTCTAGCTTCAGGAAAGACGTTGTCATCATTGAAGCAGAGAGGTTCAATTCCCCTCTTGAGCTAGACCAGATGCTGTTTGAAGAGAGAAGGAAGGATATATAGTCCTGCTTCCACATTCACGAATTTGACTTTTCTGAATTTGATTATTTGCAAGCCAGGTGCTTACCTCCCCCTGCTCATTTTCCTTCTCCTTTCCCTTGCATTCCTCACCCTAGGCTTGCGAGGCTTGTGTTTAAAATGGATGTTTTTTTTCCTTTTGGGTGAGCAAAGCCCCCTCCCACTGCTGAAGGCGTGGCCTCTCTGCCATGTGGTTGCACATTCTTCTGTGTATTGGCTGCTGATTGGTTAAGTGCTCCTTTCTCAAGATGACTGCTGGAAATAAGTAGAACTCCAGAACTCCCTTCTTCTCTGTCTGAGGGGAAAGTGCCAGTAAGCATTTTCAGTTGTTGTTGTTTTTCTCCCCTCTCCCAACACTGAGGCCAGAGGCATGGGAGGGGAAAGCTCCAGAAGGGAATGGTAAGGGAAGCGTGGGAGGAGTTATCTGTAGTTTTTCCACTTCTGCGAGGGTTCTGTGTCCCAAACCCTCACAAATGTGGAGCGACTACTGTATTTAGGGATGTTGAGGGCCAACTGATGAAAAATGTTAGGTTGTGATGCTTACTTGTGTAATAGTCCACATCATTGGGTCACGAAATATTGTTGTCTTAGCAATCATGAAGACATTTGCTTTCTAAAATTAATTATCTCAGCAACTCCACAAGTTGGATGTAAATAGCATTTGTTTATTTGTCTCACCTTATGTCCTGAAGTAAATATGAAAATATACAGAGATGCCTACTTTCTTCTTCCCATGCTTCCCAAAACATTCCATGAGGGAATAAGAACATTTGGTTTACATCAGGCGTAGGGGTCATGCAGCTCTCCAGATGTTACTGGATTGCAAGCTGTAGAAGCCCTAAGTGGCATAACCAATTGAGAGAAATGCTGGAAGGAGCAGTCCAGCAACTTCTAGAGGGCTGCGTGATTCTCATTCTTAGGTTTTTCATGTTGAAGAAAGAGATTAGGGAAAATTAAGGGGGATTGGGCTCTCAATAGCTGCTAGAATGATGATATGCAGCCTCCATTTTTAGAGGGTTTATACTACTGGATGCTAGTTGTTGGGTGGCAGCAGAGTCCCTTGGATACCTGCTTGGAAAGTTACTTTTGAAAATAATTGGCTAGCATTTGAGCCCTCACCAAAGTATATTTAGCATCAATACAAGTTTTAAAAATGTGATTTTTACATTAATTTAAATTGTGACCTTTAATTAACTTTCTGATTTAAAAAAAGTAAAACCAACAGAATGCTGCATGTTATTGGCCTGTGGAACAAAGCATGGCTAACTCAGGCATCTTTGTATTGATAAAAGTTTATTGAAACAGGCTTTCATCACAAAAAGAGTGAAGCTATTCCTTGTTAAATTGCAGTAGTAATGACACTTAGCTATGTCTTCTTTATTTTTTTAAAAAATTATTACTTGTAACTTGATATTTGTGAAAACTGCTTTCAAGCTCTGAGCCGTTGTCAGAACCAGGGTGACAGCAGACCCAGTGAACTTCTTGTTCACTCCAGCAAGGCAGCTCTTATGTTAACTTTATCAGGCTGTTTTGAAACACAAACTCATTCTAATCAAAGTGAACAGCTACATCAAAATACAGTTGCACATTGTTGTTGGTAACATGTGTTATGATGTGGAAAAATATATTTCGGAACGAGTCTTTTTTTGGTCTACCAAATTAGTGTGTGTGTGTGTGTGTCTTTAATGCTCCAGAATTGTTTTCTCCAAGTGTGATAAGGCTTCTCAGAAACTGATCATGCAGTAGAAGGGGCCATCGTTGAGTTCAGTGTCTATCTGAAGTTTCCTCCTTTTCTGTGTCCCATGAAGGGTTCTGAGTATTGCTCTGATTTTTGCTTTTTTCCCCAGCAGATTAGAGTTGTAGCTGTGTGACAACTGGAAATTCACAGCTCCAGCTTTCCCCATCATTGTACTCTCATAAGGACAGGTGTTTGCCCATTGGGATGTTTATTAAAGGTACAGATTTGGGTCACAAGTTTGGCTGTCACAGTGCCTTCTGTTCTTCCCATGCCTTTCTTAATTTTACTTTCTAATTTGTGGATCTGTACAATCCATAGTCGGTTTCTAAACCGAAACAAGTTTTCATGGATTCACAGGGGTTCTGGCTTGGAGTGTAACTGTATTTTACACAAAGCATAATTCTCTCTTTGGGGAGTGGACATCACAGCCACTGCAGTTTTCACATACCAGGCAGCAAGATGGAAGGAGGCTGCAATGCCTGAGGAGAAAGTAGGGTGGCAGCATTTGGATCCCAGGTAGATTCTTCAACAGTAACCAACGTTGGTTTTAAGTGAGCTACTGCAGTGCTGTCTATCAGGGTTTTTTGAGGTATTTTTCCTCCTCTTAACTTCACAATGCAGCTTGTGCCCTTTCACCTTGCCAGTGAATTTCTTAAAGCAAAATTGAGTAACATTCAGGAGAATAAAAGTCCTCAGTTTCTGGTTTACAAACTTTTTGCAAACCAGGTGCACTTAAAGTAGGGAGACTCCTACTTGCTTTCTTGGATGAAGAAGAAGAAGAAGAGAAGAGCCAAGGTGATAGGCCCCAGTTGCAGCTGGAAGAGGCTGGCAGTTCTGATGTGGCATTGGCAGAGGAAGAGCCTGGCCTGTCTCAGACAACAGCTGCAGATCAGGAGCAGGAAGAAATATTTCATCGTGTTGAGTGTTGCAAGTTAAAACACAGGGAGCAAAAGGAGCAAAGCATTGCCTGACTACTGTTAAATACAGGATGCTGAGCTAATGAGGCCAGCTAGGTTGATTTACTGTTGGCTGTATAGTAGCTCAGCCCAGTCCATTCGGTTGCTGCAGAACAACGGCTCCTAAACCTCTGTGCAACCCTGTCTGACATCTCTCGCTTCCTGGGTCTCTGATCTTTGCCATGTATTTTTGGACTGATCTTTCTGACAGTTCACCTCTTTGCTAAGGAGTGCTCCCCCCCCTTGGACCTGGATCATGTGTCTGTTTGTTACCCCATGTAAACCTTTGGATGGCCTGGCTTTTGTCTTCCAGTTCTTGTAGTTTATAGGTGTGTTCACCTGGGCATTTGGTAGCTTAAAACAAGACACTAATTAAATTAAAGGCATGAAGTCCTTGATCTCAGAGGACAAAGATTTATGTGGATGGGAATGACTGCTGCCTGTATGAATGCCAGTATGATTTTTAATATCTTTGCCAAATGAAGAAGTCAGTGAAGCTTTGAAGTGTGCATGATGTATTTTGTGCATTTTGGCTGGCCAATAAAAGTATCGCTGTTTGGAGGGTTTTTGATTTTCTTGTATCCTCCTGCAATAGCCTGCCCAACTTAGCCTTTTTCTCTCTGTCCTGCTTCTTCCTCAAGGGAGGAAAAAAAGGGATTGATTTGGGGAAGAGAGAGGCAGTAGGTACGCTTGTAAAAGCACAGGATATCTATTTCTCAGGCAAGAATTGAGCCTCTTAACCTTGGCAGGAAAAAATGGCTTGTTTATTAATACAAGAATGGACAAATCCATGTTTCTGGCCTCCAAGCCCCACCATGGGCTGTACTGTCCCCCCGGCAGATCTGGAAATGGCCAGGGATCCATTCTAAGTCTTATAGCCCCTCTGACTGGTTTTGTAAGCCCTGTTGGACAGATTTAGAGGGCAAAATAGATAACAGGCTGTACATTGTATTAAGGAAGTTTCTGGAGACTTCCAGAAATGGAAATGGACCACTTTTTAATCAGTACTTTCTGGCAGTGGGTGGGTTGGAGGTGGCAGGGATTAAACCAACAGCATGCCCTAGCTTTGTGTTAGTGTCTTTCTTTCCCATGGTCTCATATTGTGAGAGTTGAAGACGTCTAAAATTGAGTTTAACTACCCCAAAGGCACCAGATGCTGCCTTGTGTTTAGGAGTTGTATGAGAGACTGCCCTGTTTATTACATGGATGGGAGACTGCCAACAAATACCAGGCACTGTCTGCTGTATTTCAGAGGAAGGAACTGGCAAACCACCTCTCAGCTCTCAGTATTCCTAAGAACACTGAGTATGCGTAAGAAAAACTTATGCTATGGTATGACCAAGAAATACATTATGTCTAAGAAATATACAGTATGCCTAAGAAAATCCCATGAAATTCATGGGGTCACCATAAGTCAATATGTGACTTGAAGGCACACAAAATTGAGTCAGGTGTTTATTTGAGTTCAGTAGTCTCAATCTCTATACATCTCTGATTCAAATGATCACTCTCATCCCTCCATGGGCTGTTTGCGGTTCCCTACAGGTTACCTTTGTTTCCAAACATTGAGCTAGATGGCATTGTCGCTTATTTCCAGCTTCTGGTTCATTCTTTGCTTTTGTACTTTCTGTTCACCCCTTTCCCAAATGTTTCTGAGCAGCAAAATTTTTTTGAATGCTTATGTGCACCACAGAATTTTTACAAGAGTCAAGGGCTCTGCAAATCTCTATGCCGAGGTCACTGCAAACATCTATTTCGTGGTTATTTTGTACTACTACTAATTGTTAATAAAAGTATTATTATTTGGGTTAGAACAAAGCATGGAAAACTATAAAAAAACATGATTTGGTTGGGTCAGAGGAAATATCAACCTACCTTCAGCTGATGTCCTCCAGATAATTTAGACTAAAACTCCCACTATTATTATTTTATTCACTGTTATCCTGCTTCCTCCTTAAAAATGAAACTTAAAACAGCATGCAAATTATTAAAAGCACTACAGATTAAAAACATTAAATATCAGTAAAACTATAAATATAAATGTTACTTAAAAACAATTCAACAGTTTGTAAAGTGAAAACCATTAATATTCATCAAAAGACCATACACACCCATACATACATAAACAAAACAGCATAGCACACCATTAAAAGACACATCACAGTCAGTTTCTAAAAGCCTGATGGAATATTTTTACTTGCTGGCAGAAGGAAAGACCCATCTTAGCCCTGCTTGAGAAGGATTTCCAAAGTCTGGGAGCAGTCACCAAGAAGGACTCTCTTTTTTCCACCAAATGAGCCTGAGAAGATAGTGGGGCAGAGAGAGAAGGCTCAATGTTCATAGCCCATAACAGCAGCCCCAGAGGCTGACAATCATGAGAGGTGTATAAAAATCTAATATCTAAAGGGCAGTAGATTGGGGAAAGCCTTGAAGAGAAGTGGTCAGAAAGTGACCATAAGGTCTACTAAAGCGGAACCATGCTATAGAGAAAGTCTGCTTAGGTACAGAAAAGGTTGTAAGCTCTGGAAGATTTCAAGTTTTGTCAGACATGCTCAGAACTATGTCTTGAAACATGTTGATAAAGATACCAGCTAGAACCTTAGTATAAGACAGAAAGAACAAGTGTGATGACATAGTTTGGAAATCCTGTGACTGTCAACCACTTTTATTGTTCTACTGCTGCCATAACAGTGTTCTGTAAGAAGTCTGTATGAACTTGGTTGTAATTGCCTGGTAACCAGTAGACCAGTGGTTCTCAACCTGTGGGTCCCCAGATGTTCGTGGACTTCAGCTCCCAGAAGCCCCAGCCACTATGGTCAATGCTCAGGGCTTCTGGGAGCTGAAGTCCATGAACATCTGGGGACCCACAGGTTGAGAACCACTGCAGTAGACTCTCATCATGCCAAATAGAATCTGCTCTGTGCAGCATCTACTCTAAATAAACTGCTGTGTTCAGTCTACTGATTCTACTAGTGAACCTTAAAGGGTTTATTTTCCCTGATCGTTACCTGTTGGGCTAAATAAAGTGGAACTTCTCATGCACCCAGTTACAGCCTTTTTTCTTAGAATGCACTGTGTTTTGCAAACGTAAGCTAGTAGCTCCCTCTGCAGCCAGTATCAATGCAGGTCCTTTCTTTCCCCCCAAATGATCTGCAAAGTGTGTCTTTAGTAGTTTGCAGGGGATAGACAGTCTCAGCTTTGTCAGTTTTGTCTTTAAAAAAGTGACTGTAACCTCTTGGTACCTCAGAAAGCTAGCTAGGTAGGTAGGTAGGTAGCTAGCTAGCTAGCTAGCTAAATAAATAAATAAATAAATGGGAACAAATTTAGATACTGCCTTTCTTAGGCATCCTCTCACCAAGGTCGCTGTATCTCTTTTAATTCCACTTTAATGAATATTATTTTTAGAGGATATTATTTCACTATGTAAACAGGTTTAGAGTGAGCACTGAAACTGAAATGAAGCATAGTGAGAATCTGAGGTTTCCTATGTTTATTTTCATGACTGATTTTTAAGATCCTTAGTACTGGAGTTTTCATGCATGAAATCCCACTTTGATTCCCAAGACTTAATCAGCATAGGCTCAGTGCAACCCACAACTGCTTATTTTTCAAATTTTTTAAAAAGGTGCACTGTTATACTTGCTCACCTGAAAACAAAAGTCCCTTGAACTCAATGAGATTGGATTGTAGTATTCGTTGTGAAATTGTGGTTTTACATAATGATGTGTCAGGGTTACCAGTTCTCTGGGACTATTTCTTGTCTCTCAGGCCTCAGGATGAAGGGAAGAATTTTAGGGGGAGAGGGTTGTCTTGAAAAGTTTTTTTCTTGGGGAAAAATAAAGCTGTGTGCTGTTGGTTTCCGTTGCTTCAGGCTGCTGTAGACTTTCCAGTTTTCCACCTGGCCACCGCCTCCTGACTGCCTTTCTCAGCATTTCTCAAACTGTGGCTCAGCCGGAGGGACTGGTCTGCGTGGGGAGGTACTAAACTCCATCAGTATTTGCTGCTTCAGGAGTCATTGGTACTACAGGATAGCTTTGTGGCTTTTCCTATTTATTGCTTAGGATTAGGCTTTTCTTATTTTCCTATTCTTTCCATCTACCTCATACAACCCCCAAATGGCTACTTTATATTTTCTTTTCTTGGTCTCAGGTGCACATGAATGCACTGTTTTCAGTAAAAAGCCTGGTATGAATCTCTTTCTTCTTCAGCTTGGCTTAGTCAATTGATTCCTTTCACATTTAATTCTTGCTTTCACACTTCTTTCTCACTGGCGGAGCTTGAAGTGTGTGGAGGGGGGTGGGATGGGGTGGGGCTATGGTATGAGGGTTGTGGCCACTGTGTGTGTGGGGTGTCGCCGTGGGGCATGGGGGCATGGCCATGCGGAGTGGGGGCATGGCCAGGGCACACAGGGGCGTGGCTATGGACTGGGACACCCCAGAAACATTGCCACCTGGGACAAACTGCCCCGATCGCCCCCCGTCCCTATGCGACTGCCCTTTCTCCCCCTTCTTTCCAGCCCTCCTGCAATTCCTGTCTTCTTCTTTCCCTTCCCTTTCTTTCATACACTCTGCCCACAACCTGCGACTAGCATTCTGCTCTTCCGTTCTTCTCACTCTCCCCACTTCTGTTAGTGGAGCTCCATTCTCCTCTAAGTTGCCTCCTCTTTGTCCTCTTCTTCTCCTTTGCTCCCCTGTTCTCCTGGCTACATTTCTTTTTTCCCTTCTGCCTCATTCCCATTTTCTCTATCTTACCTTCTTTTATATCCATTTCTCTTAGCTGTATTCACCTTTTTCTTCCCTCTCTCGGTGGTATCTCTAACTCTTCCTCCTCCATCCCTTAAAACCTTGAATCAGTAACTGGAATATGTCAGATTCTCAACATTTCAAAGTCCCACTTGGTAAATCTTGCTTCTGAGTAGACATTCATGGATTAGATGTATCCTGTTGGTTCTTACCCCACTCTTCGTAATTGTTGTTAGTTTCATCTCTGCCTATTCATTATCATTGTCTGCCCCTTTGATATGATTGTTTTGAAAATCAGCCAAAATCAATGATTGCAAAAATGTTAAACAGAGATGAGAAAAGTTTGAGATTTTCTGTTCAGAGTAGAGCATAATAAATTTTCTTTGCTTGGACTACAATTTCCATATGTAGTTAAAAACAGTGCTTGGAAAGTTATTAGGAAAATATTGTCCAGTAGAGAGCTAGAAGAACTTTGGTTTGACTTTGTCTGTCTTCTGTGTTAAGAGCACAGGAGACCAGGGTTCAAAGTCCCCACTCAACCAAGCAAATCTACTGAGTGATCTAGGGAAGCTGAACTATCTCAGCCCAAGGGGAGATAAATGGCAAACTTTCTCTAAGTAACTCTTGTTAAAAAAAAATCAAACCCAAGCACAAGGATATGGCTGCCATAAGTCCATGTTGACTTGAAGGTACATAACAATATGCATTGTCACCTAATAAGATATTGACTTGCATAATGGTTCACCAGCAGTCCTGTTAATGAAAATAAAACATTCTTTTTGCTCTTACAGGTATAAAGGTGGCTTGAAACAGTCCCCATAAAAGTCGTAGGTCCATGGTACCCTAGAGACCTCAGCCTGCTACATGTTGATGGCTCTAATACATGCAGTAGTTAAAATGGATTTAAAATAACATAGTTGGTTTTCTGCTAAAATTATTTCTGGTGCAAGTCTGCTAGCTTTATACCTTTGAATATAGTTGGCTTTAAATCAAGTGAGTCATCTATTTCTGAGGAAGGAACTGGCAAAACCACCTGTGAGTATTACTTGCCTAAGAAAACCCTTACGAAATTCATTGGGGTTGCCATAAATTGCCAAGTGATTTGAAGGCCACGTACACATACACATTGTGAAAATAAGTCAGCTTTCTTTCCCTCCCAAGCCTACCCTTACAGAAAAGGAACACAGCTCAACAGCAGAGCACAAACACAGATGTCCTGTAAGCTTACTTGCTTAGGCATTTCTCTTTCTCATTCAAGGACAAGTAGTTTTCTTGCTGTGTTCTCTTCAGAGGACCATTTTCCTGTGGAAACAGTCCTCCTGAGTAACACCTGTGTTTTTGCTGTAGGAGAATGCTTGTGCACTGGTAGAGAATTTTGGGAAGTATTTGAGCTTACATATTTCGTTCACATTTATTTTATTTGTTAAAATATTTATATCCTCCCTCTCCACATCGATGGTGAACAAGTAAAGTGAATTTCATTTTTTTTAAAAAAAGACTTCAGCATTGAAAGCAATAAGTAGACCACTAAATATTTAATCATTTCACTTGCTAAATTGATTAAAAGGCTAACCACTTTAGACCAGTTAAAAACACTCTCAAAATAGGCATTTTAGAATGGACCAAATTCTCTTCTATGGCCTCAAGGAGAAAAGTAGTACTATCTTGTAGGGACTTCTTCCTGTCTTCTTACTGAACCCTTTGAACAAATATCTGCCGAATCTCAGCAATTCTAAAAGAGTTCCTGGTCCCAGATGTACTATTGAGTGTCCTCTGAATCCAGTTTTTCCACTCCATCCAGTATTTCCCAGCACTGGTGTGGCAGGATGTGGTATCATTTACGTAATTCTTTTATTGGTCTAAGCATTCAGCAGGAGGAGTAGTTGCAGCCAGAGCAATTTAAACTGCCATACTGTTGTTTCAGTAACGTCTTCCTGTCAGCAGCGTATGGGCACTACCGGCGGCCTCTGTGTTATCTTCATATGCACTCTCAATGTAGAATTCATTGCCGTAGTACAGTCAGGACATTGCCAGTGTGTGAACTACTTTTGATAACCCATGGATTTGATTAAGGAAAGAGGTATGTGATTCTTCTGTTGGCTAGAATACTGGCTAGGATGCAAAATCTATGTGAATGGAAGGGGAGCTGCATAGATAGGTCTCTCGGGTGTACTACACCATCACGTGTGTTATAGATAAGAATAAGATTGGTCGTTCCTCTCTATGGAGTGACTAGCTTGTGTACTCAGCATTGCCCAGGATTTTATTTTCTCACAGGTAATACTTGTTAGAAAGATTTAAGTTCCTGTGCCTCTAATTCCCTGAACTGTCTTGTCCAGTATCTGTAACTTTTCCCCATATTCCTCAATCCAATCTGTATGCAGAGTTATTAACATACAAAGGCTGGGTTCCTAAAGGAATACAGTAGCCTCCTCCTTGCTGCTAGGCCTCATCTCCACAGCAACTGGCCTATTGAAATCAGGTACATTTGACTGAGGCCCAAGAGCTCTCTGGCTGAGAATTCTAAAGGTCCCTCCCTAAACTGCAAACTCCAGGATTCCATAGAATCTTCTTAGGCAGCCAATCATATGAGGCCTTCACCGGACACAGCCAATCATATGAGGTCTTTGCCTGACACTAACAAACAGACACACTTTGACTTTGATGTATTAGATATGTTGTAGCAAAATAGGTAAACTTGTTTGGAAACCAATGGCATTCTATATAATGTGTTTGCAGAGAAATGTACTACTTTATTTGAAACACTATCTGTAGTTCTTGCTATATATACTTTTTTAAAATATTACTTGAATCGAAGTTGTGTTCTAGAAGCCCTTCTCATAATGTCTGGCAATTAGAAACAAAGTATTAGCATATTTTGTAATATGTTCAGCATTAACTTGTGAAAGCTGGTGAGATTAGCAGACTATCCTTTGGCAAAGATGAATTCCTAAATAAACTGGCCTTTAAGATGGTATGAGACCAGAAATTGACTTCACAGTTTACATTTATTTATGGTGGCAGGGTGTTAAGTTATTCACCAACAGAAAATTTGGTTAGAGACAGGCCTCTTATCATGAGGACATAAATCTGTCCCAAAGGTCTAGATGAGTAGACCTCCTGAGTACACTTTGGCACAACTTGTCTTATGTATTAACTTCTCTTTCCTGTCTGATTGCAAAATATATAGAAGCTCTACTTAAAGAGTTTCTAGCATTAAGCTTTTAAAAAGCACCCTCTTGTGGTGTAGGAAAGGATCTGCAGACTCTTGCTGTTGTCTGTTTCTAATGTGCTCCTATGAGTTTCTGTTGTGAGAACTCAATTACCCTTTGTGTGAATCCTCCTTAACTCATAATTAACTAACTTTTAGTTTGACCACTCTGGTGAAGAATGCTGCAGTTAAATCCCTCTAAGTACTGTCCTAATGTTCAAATGGATAACATTGGTATCAGTTTTGTCTCTCTGAGACAAATATTCAAATATTAGTTTTAATGGACATACTAAAGACACTAGTGGCAGAAAAAAGATATGCCAGTCAGGATTTTGATGAACTTGTTTTAGTTCTCCACACCTGGGCAAAAGGCAAGGGAAGGGAGGGAAGGAATCTGTATGCCTTCCTTCTCTTCACACAGTGCTCCCCCTCCCATTCCCTTGCCTTTTGCCTGGGTGTGGAGAAGGAAGGCACATGGAGCTGGGCAAAAGGCAAGGGAATGGGAGGAGGAGAATAGGGGGAAACTGGTGTGCATCTTGCAAATAAGCAAATTTGCCACAGTCAAACCTGTGAATCCGGAAGGAGGACTATACCTGACAGTAATCACAATTTAGGGTGCAGTTACAATCCTAAAGTAGATCAACCGAAATATGAAGTGAGAACTAATGATCCGTATTTTGTGGCAACGCTGGAGGAAAAGACAGGAAAGACAATGCATGCATCCAACAGTAAGTCATGGTTAATCACTATATCCAAACCGGGCTTATAGGTAGATAACCTTATATCAAAACCAGCAGTTCTATCTGTTAACTTGGAATTAAGCATGGAGCATGGCTGCTCTGTTCCAGAAGCAGTACATTTACAGAGTGTACATTCAGCAAGATGAGCAGAGATTGAGGTAAAGAATTTATCTGCAAACACTCCTTGCATAATGTACTAACCATCACAACCTTTAGCTGGCTGACAAGAAATGGACTTCTCTGACCTTTTGTGCCAGGGCCTAAACCTTTTCAGAATCTAATTGAGACTGGCTTTGGAGTGGGAATCTGAATTGATCGGTTCAGCTTGCTGCTACAATCACAATAATGGTGCCAATGTCACCATCTCATGACGGAGGAGGTCATTTTTGCAGTAATGGGTGCTGAAGTGTAAAATGTAGAGATGAGGAAGTCTCAGCCCTTAGCTGTCATTGCACCTTTAACAAAAACATGCTTTGTACAAAACCACTGCTGGAAAAGTTACAAAGAAGAGGAAGGGGAATCACAAAATTCCAAGTCTTATACCTGTTGCTCACCATCGCAGTAAAACATGTTTTTCTGTGATGTCTGGACTGAGGTATAGCTGTACTCTAAAAGGAAAAATCTGAGTGTTCATAGAAAGAAAAGACCTCGATCTCCTCAAACTGCAAGGAAATGCAATGTATAAGTGCCCCAATGCCAAAAGACATGATCAAGGGAGCTGCAGCCCTGAGTTTGAGCAGAAGTTTGAGTTTGAGCAGGGTAGTTGATGATGGGGGCTTTTGGAGATCTCTCATTAACTGGGTTGTCTTAAGTTAAAGTTCATTTGACAGCAACCAACAATTCAAAATAGATAAGTAAATATAAATACATGAAACTTTATATAGCGTTGAACTCATAGATTCTAAAATATTAGCCTATCTAAGAGGAGAAGGATTTCGTTTTTCAACCAGGTTCTGTTTACAGTTCTGAGACTTTAGTCACAGCTCAGATGTGCATACCTCAGTTTAAAGAAATATATGTCAATGAGCCATATTACTTATGTATGTGTACAGCATAAAATACTTTATTAAATATTAGTTACCTCTTTTGTGATAGCAAGGCATTTAGAAAAAAGTGATAAATGATTGCCATTTTCAGAAGATGATGTTTTAGCAAAGTTGAATTACCTATTTATGAAGTTCAAACTTTAAACATCTTAAGTGATGTGTGTGTGCAAGGTTTTTTGTGTGTGTGTGAAAAAAGCTTCAAAAAAGCTAAGAAGTTTATTGTGGTGGAATTATATACATCAAACAAATGCCATTAATTTATATTTTACTAGTGTATTTACTCGGCATTGCTCAGGATTTTATTTTCTCATTGGTAACACTTGTTAGAAATATCTTAGGAATTATCTTACCTTACCTTAGGAGTTAGATGCGGTTGAAATACACAGATTTGAGATTCTGTGTCTCTAATTCCCCAATCTGTCTTGTCCAGTATTTTTTTCCATAGTCCCCAGTCCAATCTGTATTCAGAGTTATTAACATACCGAGGTTGGGTTCCTGAAGGAATACATTGCCCTCCTCCTTGCTGCTTGACCTCATCTCCATAGCAACTGGCCTAGGCTCTCTGGCTGAGAATTCTAAAGGCCCCTCCGTGAACTGCCAACCCCAGGTTTCTATTGAATCTTCACAGCCAGTCAATCATATGAGGTCTTTGGCTCACACAGCCAATCATATGAAGTCTGTACCTGCCTGACCCAGACAAACAGACGAGATCACTCACAAACTTGGACTTTTATATAGCAGATGTATAATCCCTCTTTCCTGCCAATGTTTGATGCCCTACAGAAAAGTTCTACCTTGTTTTAAATGTACTTGTGTACCATATTTGTTAGTGCTTAAGCCAAAGTTGGAGTCTGATAAATGAATGGCAGAAATTCAGTATAGTGTTTTTAGGCTGTCGGTCAGACATATGCTTTCTGTTAATGAGTGGGTTGTATGACACTCATTAAAAGTAATGCACAAATCTGTCATATGGTATTGGGCTTGCCGTATTTGTGTTTGCAGTTGAGCTCCAGGAAAACAGTGACAAACCAAAGCAATGTTTTGATCTTGTGCTTCTGCAACCCACCCAGCCCCTCTTGTCATTGGGTTTCAGCATTCCACAGCTCCATGCTCCATCTGTCATGGTTTGCTCTGTGCTTTGTTCTTGGATTTATGGCCTTTAGCAAAGCTGTCTCCAGCAAAATTGGCCCGGCTCCCGAGGTTCAGTGAAGTATTTGGTTTGTCTACAGATCTGATCATTGCTAACATAATGGTGTGTTTAACTTTTTAACTGGTGGGAGAATCCACAGCTCTGTCTTAAATATGCTGCACAGACAATGAAGATGTACACTGTATATTAGCGTAGTGACAGCTCCAGCTCTCTTTATGAGTCAATATAGTGTAGATGAATCCTTGAACATGATCCTTGTATTCTACCACCTGTTACTGAATCCTTTTGTGCTTAACTGTTTTTGGAATGTGCATGGGAAATCTTCTGAACATTTTGATGGAATTATTATGGGACGCTGCCGTATAACTGAATATGCAGTCTGTGTGTGATGGTAGTGGTTGTCAGACCTTAAAGCAGCAACCCCAGATATTTAAGTCAAGCTTATTCTGCCCTGTAACCTTTACATGGATCTAGTGTGTGGTATCTCTCATAAATACTATACATGCTGCAGCCTGCGTAATGCACTTTTATGTCTAGGAAGTTGAACTGAAAAGTTCAACACATGGTTAAGTCTCTCTCACTGAAATAAATAGGCTCTTCCTGGGTTTTACTTCTTTAACAGAAACTTTGATACCAGCTCTCATACCCAAACCAAAGGTAGAAATAACATGGAAAGAATAGGGTTAGGGATTTATGAGGTTCCTATGTCATAAAAATGAAGAGCAATTGAACATGTTTCAGCATACTTTTTATTGTATTAATTATTCAAAACTAACATTATGCACATGTGAAATGAAACAACTTAGGTCTGGTAAGCTTTGCATAAGTAAGCAAAAACATTTTGTGTCTTCTGGGGATGACTCAGGATTCTTCCAGAATGCATCCCAGGATGATATATTTTTCTTTCAACAGCCTCCACTTCTCTCATGATTTTCATTTTGGTGGTGAAACTTACCAGATCTGTGCCTTTTCAACATGCTGGGGGAGCTGATGAGGCATAATAGTTTGTTGTCCTCTTTTCTTTCTGCTTTGCTTTTCACATGTGCTCAGTAAATGATTCTGCTGTTGTTTTCCTTGCCTGTTGTACTCAAGCACACATAGCTACAGTAGGGTCACCTAAAGTAGAATCCCATTCTTTCCCAGGTCAAGGTTTATTGCATTGCAAACAAACTTTCAGCTGGACAAAGTACAAGTAAAGCAGAGTTGGGCTGGATTCCTGTAAAAAGGCTTTGTAAAAAGGAGCTTCTTTGTCAGTGGCTTTGTCAACTGAGGTTCACCTGTATATATTCAATCAAAACTGAGATTAATCACAAAATCAAGAGAAGGCTAAGACTTGGAAAAGCAGCTATGAAGGAACTAGATAAGATTCTCAATCATAAAGATACCTTATCAAGTACTAAAATCAGAATCGTCCCTACCATAATATTTCTGATTTCTATGTATGATTTTGAAAGGTGGACAGTGAAGAAAACTGACAGGAAGAGGGTAACTTATTTGAAAAGTGGTACTGGAGGGTTATTCTATAGATACTGTGCAAAATAGATAGACAGATAGACAGACAGGCCCAAGAGCAAATCAAACTCAGACTTTAACTAGAAGCCAAAATGACTAGACTGAGGTTATAGTTCTGTGGATATATCATGAGATGACACAAGTCATTGGAAAAGGTGATGATGCTTGGTAAAGTCAAAGGAAGTTGGAAAAGAGGAAGATGGCATTACGGGTGGATAGTCTAATTCACAGAAGCCATGGACCTGAATTTGGAAAATCTGAGCAAGGCTTTTGATGACTGGGGTTCATGGGGTCTCTAATATATTGGGTCTTTATAAATTAAAGTGAGTAACTTTATTTTTGGCATGGCCCAGCATTCTGCTAGGAACATATTCATGTGTAAGTTTCTCTTATGTAAGCAAATGTCCTTCTTTGGGCACTGAGGGGGCTAGAATTCCCTGTCTGCAGAATCAAAATGTGCTCCACATGACCATTCTCTGCTTTGCAGCAAGTGGGCAGGCTTGCAGAAGCATGGGGCTATGTCCTTGTAGCTGGATGAGAAATGATGATAGCGGTGCTGATATCTGCCAGGATTCTCCAGGGGTCTCACTGTTGATATAATCAAATGTCCTTTGGCTATGAGGATGTACCCAGATGCTTCTCCAGTCTTGCCAACTCATTGCAAAGCAGAGAATGACCATACAGGGGAAGCTTGAGGGGCTTTAGGGGAGAGATGTGTCTCAATGTAGCATAGATCTGCTTGCAGATATTTATGATACATTAGGGGAATGTTGGATTGCAGCCTATATTTGTTCTAATGTTCTATTGAGCTGCCTTGAATTCCATTTGTGGGCCAAAGGTGGGATAAATCTAATAATATTAATCGTATAAAGTGCTGGCTGAATTGTGTCCATGTTCTCTGCCAGACATTCATCCTTTTGACACTGAAGGCCAATTGATATCCTACCTTTATTATGCTTGAAATAGCTGCTTCATGGTAAATTGTATGTTATGTACAGTTGTTCACCAAAAGATGGTTACACACCATGTGGAATGTCTCCTTATCCATTCCAGCTGTGGTCCAGGATGTTAAGTAGGTTCAATGGAAAAACAAAGATGCAGCAACCTCTGTATCTACTATGTGGTAAAGACGCGAAGATTTCTAGTGAAATGTTAGGCAATAAAATAGTAGAGTTTTTTCCCCCAAAACTTGAAGGCTTTTTAAAACTAATAGACCAGACATATAAACAGAAGATTCAGAAATTGATTTACGTTCTCTTGTAAAGAATGCTATCAGCCACAATTTACAGGATTTCTGTTTTTAGAGAAAGGAAGTTGACTGCAAAGAGACATCACGAATGGGCTGATTGTGGATATTTTACTGAAGTGCAACCTGACTTGTGGACTTAAAGTAACTCCCCCCACCCCCACTCCACCGTCTTGCAGTTGCTTTCCTCTGAAGGCAGTCACCTCATCTCTCAATGCCATTCTGTATGACAGAAGGTTATTGGGTAATTGAGTTTGTCCTTGCAATGTTATGACAGTTTATGGAAGAAATCTGACAGTTAACTGCATTTCTAAACACAGTGGCCTTGCTGGGTGACTTGGGGTGATGTTGCTCTTATGCTTTTTTCATTTTCGAGTGAAAGCTATTAAATGGCTGGAGAATGTCACATACAGGGACTGCCCTTTAATGAACCAATATAACAGTGACAAGGAATGGGTAATATGTGTTTGTACTTTTGCCACAAGGGTGCTTTAATTAAAATCTTTGGAAACTTTCCCCCCGACACAGAGCAAAACTCTCTGACCTGCATTTTCGTGGAGATGAATCATTGCTGATCTGCTTCAAAGAATCTCCATTCATTACAGCAAAGATTCTGGAAGTTACAGTTTGAGATAGTAATGTTTCCAAGCCTCTCTCCGCCATGTGAGTGTACGTGCGAGAGACTGAGTATATATATATGTCTGTGACATTGGCCATAACAGAGGGTTTGCTTTCTAAGCAGAAGTGGTCACAGAATAGCTCTTACCTTTCACTCTTGTTCTGTTTTAAAGACTTGTTCTGAGTATTGTAATTGGGTAGTCATTGTGCCTTATTCACTTGGAAATGGGTATAATTGTAAAGCTGATGTTACCGTAATCCATGGCAAAAGCAATAGCAAACTCATAACTTGTCATTGCATGTCTGTTGGATCCAACTCGTTTTTATTTATCTATTTATTTATTTATCTATTTATTTTATTTGTATCCCACATTTCTCCCAACATAGAACCCAAGGTGGCTTGCAGGATAGATGAAAACAAATTTGAGACAATTCTTAAGTTTTTCAGTTGACACACTAACTGGTACGGCAAGACAGCAGCGTTACTGCAGGATCAAATCTTACAAAATTGCTTAAAGTCAATAGCGATGGCATGATATAATCTGCTCAAATGCAGCAGGACATAATGTTTGTGTATGAACAACTTCCAGGACGGCTGGGGTGGTTCTGATTTTAAGCCACCCAGAAGTAAGCTGGCCATTTATGCAGGCTTGTTTGTTTATTGTATTTGTAGGCCACCTTTCTCCCAGAATTGGGACCTTTCAACAATAAATACGTATCAAAATAAGTATCAAGAAGGAGGAAATGTGTCACCGAAAAAGAGGACAAAAGAAAGCAAGGGTGTACCAAAATGTACATGTGGTAGTTTGTCTGTAGAGATGCAAATTTAGTTATAATGATTTAACTTTAAATAAAAATACAGTTATGTTCCATCACAGACTCTGATCAGCCGACCTCTCTATCAGCTATCTGGGGAACTTTCTCACCACGGAATTATAGCATAGTGATTCCACTTTAACTGCCATGGCTATATCCTGTCGAGTTCTGGAATTTGTAGTTTAGGGAGGAGTGTTTAGAATTATCAGCCAGAGGGCTTTAGCACCATACTTTAAATCCCAGGAATCCATTGTTTGTTACAATGGCAATTAAAGTGGAATCACAGTGCTAACTGTTAACAGTACCTATCCTCCTCCTTCATTTTCATCAGTTGACGTTCCAGATCTTCTGAATGCCAGGTGTTTCTCAGATTAGGTGGCATTGTAATGTTCTCTCTTGTGCTCTTCTCTTGCCTTATACACCTCGTTTTAATTCTCACTTTTTTTGGGGGGTGTGTGTGTGTGCAACAGTAAGTAAAAATTAAAACAGCAATGAGTGCCTGTTGAAATGATGCAAGATGGTAATCGTAATAATCTTTTTTCAAATATCTGAAATCAGGGTTTTGATTGTGGCTTGCAGGCTAATATTCCATGAAAGGAGCAATGTGTGTTTTATCTAGACAGAGATATTTTAGTGAGCATTCCTTTTCTCCCTGTAATTAGTACAGTGTGCTATTCCTCTTTATTAGGGTAATTATTACAGGTTAACACAGCTATCATTTTTGCTCTTTCATGGCTTTGTGGAATGCCATTACATTTTTGTGAAAGAAAAAAAAGTAGATGACTTTAATGGCACTATTACCATGTTTCAGTGTTTAAATTTCATATCAAAATTGGTTAAAGGCTATGATCACTGTTTAAAATTACTCTGTGGGGAATGCAGTAAGATGATTTATAATGTAAATATAAACCTTTAATAGGAATTGTGAATGGCAGCTCTTGCAGATCCAGAAGTAATGGTATTTAATGCTGAACAATGAATCTACATGTAAATGGTATTTTTTCTTTATATTTTCACTCCCCCACTCTTCCATATATTCACTCTTTTTTTTTCTGTGCATGTTGAGGTCACTATTCTGAAGGTATTTACTTTTTGGTGGCAATACTATGTTCAGAGTAGTTGCTCTGACATTGTTTCAGTCTATATCACCAGGAAGTTTGATTAGATAACATGCTGAGCTACAGACTAAATTGGCATCTACAGTCCTTGGATGAGAATATTGGAACCCTTCATATTTTGTTGGACTGCGAGTCCCAGGAGCAGAACTGGCACAGTTGTAAGGAATTATTGTAAGGAATGCTGGGAATTACAGTTCAGCAGTATCTGAAAGGCTCTGTAATTCCCTCTCCTGCTCTACAGAAGAGCTTTAGAAAAAGTCCTGTGGAGGAATTACACGTGTTCAGAATGTTAATGTGGAATACAACGGGTACATGAGCCAGATCTCACATAGCATTCTTCATAGTTCCTGCTTGTAGTGAAAAAACAGCTATACGGAGACTGCAGTAGGCCCTTGGTATCTTCTAGGGTTTGGTTCCAGGACCCCCCCCCCCCGCATACCAAAATTCATGGATGCTCAAATCCCATTATGTACAATGGTGTAGTAAAATGGCATCCCTTTATATAAAACACCAAAATCATAGTTTGCTTTTTGGATTTTTTAAAAATATTTTCAAGTCATGAATGGTTAAATTTGTGGATGCAGAATCCACAGATATGGAAGGCCATTTGTATTCTTATGGAACCAGTGTAGAGGATTAGCTCCTTCACCATCTTGGGAAATTCTGCTACCACCAGCCTCCCTTTTCTTTGTACCCCAAGTTGGCAACAGGGCTGGATGTTCTCCCACTCTCTGATGTCCATGAGGGAAGCTGGGAGTCTGCATCTTTTTGAGACTCTGTCACATTTCCCAAGGATATCTGCCCAAGTAGGCAAACTCTTTTGTATGCTTCTTCATGAGTTTTGCCAAAATGTCTTTTGCATTGAGGGGTTTTCTTTTATTTTTTAAAAACCCTTGTTTGAAGGTTCTAGAAGTTGCCATACTTTTCTCTTGAACAGACATTCCCGTTAGGTGTTACATTATATCAGGTTGTTCCTAAATCTAAACATTAACCATTTGGTTCTTAAGAAGTAAGCCAATGCCTATACATTTGTATTACTCATAGTAACCAAGATGATGGTAGAATGCCATTATCACAGCAGAGTCGGGAAATATATGGCCTTTCTGATATTGTTGGACTGTCTCTGCCGTCAGAGATAGCTATGCTGGCTATGCTTAGCCAGCATAGCAATAATTCAATCTTGTAGTGATTATTTTTTGTACATCAATTAAGCATTGTTGTATGGCAAAACCTTCTGAGATCCCCAGAAGATTTAGTATGCCAAGCAGTCTTAAAGACAATTTTTAATTACAGTAGGCCCCCCACATTCACTAAGGTTGAGGTCAGAGGACCCTTGCAAAAGTGGAAAATTCGCAAATATCAGAAGGACAAGAAGATGTTTGATATCTCTCCTTCAAAAGGTAGATGAAAGTTGTACTGGTGATGATGGAGTTGGTGGTAGCATCCTTAATGTGTGAGGCAGATGCAGAAGATACCAAATTCTGTTCCGTTTCCAGGGTCAGACTGCCCATTTGGCAAAGTGAGGCAACCCTTCACAGGGGTGGGGGCAGAAACTTTCGACAAACTGTTGAAGGACAACATTATGTTGGCTGCATGGCCTGCCCTACAACATGTAAATTAGCCTGCTGACCCCAGGAGGATATAGTGTCACCACTGTTTGTTTCTATTGGGCCTTGTCTATTTAGGCCAGGCATCAAAATGCCTTTGGTCTGCCTTAATTCTCCCCATATCATCTATTATCAACTGAACCTGTGATAAGTATTCGCATGAAACACTACTAATGGTTTGATAGTCTGATTTTAATTGTAGTTTGTATTTGCCAGTTCCTTCCTCTGAGATGTAGCTTACAGCACGTGGTGTATGATGGATATACTGGATATAAATAAATAAGCAAGTGATGAAAATTACAAGCTTGTATCATAAGAACAGGTAATGCCATGCTAAATACATTTTTATTTTTTTTTAAAAAAATATAGATTCAATACAAATAAGTTACAAGGAATGTCTACATTTGTTCTGTCTGTCTGTCTGTCTGTCTGTCTGTCTGTCTGTCTGTCTGTCTGTCTGTCTGTCTGTCTGTCTATCTATCTATCTATCTATCTATCTATCTATCTATCTATCTATCTATCTATCTATCTATCTATCTATTTACACACACATACACATAGAGAGAGGGAGAAAGAAGAGGAGAGAGAGTGAGAGAGAGAAAGAAAGAAAGAGAGACTACAATACTTACAAATCTAAAACCACCATATTCTTTAAACCACCATTCTTTAAACCACCATATGGCGCATACACAATCTTGGTAATATTTCTGATCTTTGGAAAGACAATTAGCAGGTACCATACATCTTCAGAGCTTTGTGAGTTTTAGGTCTTTTGTTCCTTGGTCCATGTTTTTACATGGTTTAAAAAGTACAGGATTTGTCAGTCTTTTCTTAGTTTACATAAAGTATTTACTTATTTTCATTCTTATGTCCTGGTTTTGGACCTTTGTCTCATTTTATATATTTTGGAGTCCTTCCTTCCGTCTTCCCTTCCCTTCCCTTCCCTTCCCTTCCCTTCCCTTCCCTTCCCTTTTTTCTTTAAATATGTGTAGAAAAACATTCTCATACAGGGTCTTCATATACTGGGGCATATATAGTGTGCCCTTTGCTGGCATGATCTCTGCACACATGAATCAATGGTTGTGCGAAGTCTTGTGCACCAGTATTTCAATGGATGTGCTGGGCACGCACCAACACTGGTGTAGGTACATGCAGTTTGTGTCCATTGACAATAAAGGAACAGAACATTCACATTTTTTGTTTTACATGAGATTTCCTGGAGCAGAACCCTCACATATATGGAAGGTGCACTGTATAGCAAAGCAATATCGAAGTGTGGTCAAAAGGGTGTGGCTGTGATAGGGAAAAAGTTCTTAATGACGAAGAACACATAGAAACTACCACTTTTAGCAGAGAAATCCTGCAATGTATGCACTGTTTTTAGAAAAGCGCTGTAACCTGTTGAACTGCTTGTATGTTGATAAGGAACATATCCTTATCTTTCCCATGTTATCTCTGTCTCTGGTTCCAAATTTTCTATTAAAGAAGTAATGGCCACAAATGCATCTAACTGGTTAACTTGGTTATACTTACAATCAATTTTAATTGATCCTGCTCTTCTTGTGTCTCCTTCTTAGCTATTGTTCTATGTTGCGTGGCCCAGCTTTAGTACCTTATAAACAGGGAACATCTATCTGGTCTAGTGACTTTAGCCAGAGAAATAGAAACTGAAAGGAAATAACGTTCATAAGAAAGCAAGAGCTGGTAGTCATGCTGGTCAAAGTCATTTTGTTGAGATGAAAATCTGGAGTGAATGCCTGTATTTGATAAGTAAAGCAAAGTGTGAGTGTGACAGAGCCATTAATTCATTTTCATAGAGACTGTCAATGCAAGAGCAGCATGTTTATTGTGAGATTTGATTATAACTTACTTCTTAAATGAGAGAAAAATGCAAGATTTTATTAATACATTCTTCTAAATCAGTTAAATTTTAAAAATTAAATTAAAAGAAATTATTTTTAAATTATGGAGATTTTTGTGTGTGCACCACTTAAGACAGTTTTCTTTTATATTAATTCAAATAAAAGGTGCAAGCAATACTTGCTGGAATGGAAAAATGTAGAATTTCATTTGTTTTGAGGAGATGAATATGCCTGCTTTATCACGATGAACTTTAAAATATGCAAATCATTGTCCAGTGCTAACTGATGAGTTTTGCATAATATCCTTTCTTATTAATGGATGGTAAAAGTACTCTTTGAAATTTATTATGCTGTGTTCTAATTAGAATCTTGTTGTTTTTTTATGTCTACATTTACATAATTTCTTAATTGACGGTATAGAAGTCACTGGGAAGACTCTGGTTCACATCTTCGCTTGAAATAATCCTTATCATAGATTGCATTGCCCTCCCTCCTATACATCTTTTCATCTTTTCTCTTTGAAAATGTAGGTGTCCTGAGTGATATTCCTGATGCTGTGAAGCCATTCTCTGCCCTGCATGATCTGAAGGCCTGTTATGCGTAATGAACTGAACAGATTACACTGCACCAAATGGACTTTAGCATTCATTTGAAGGAAGGCACATAATTATGGGGGAAAATTCAAAGCAGAGGAGTACTTGGTCTGTATGGTGTGCAGATTCAGGTCATGGGGATGGTTACGTCTTATGCAGTACTAATTTTACTTGGTGTAAATTGAGTGGAGGAGGAGTGGTAGGGGATCATAACAAGAGACACAATTTAACTGTGTTGCTGTGATGATGTGCCACAATTATTTATCAAATGTTCATTTGCTGCTCATATTACTTTGAGAGAAGTTCAGAAGGACGGCGAGAGATCTGACAAATACTGGTGCCTCCATATAAGGGTTTATTAGTTTTGACTTTGCAGGTAGGACCTTGAGTCACAGAGCCATATGTGATACTGTAATATAATACGACAGTGGTCAAAATACATAGCCTTGATAAAATTAGAAGAAAACAATGAGAAATCTGCTCTTCTTTGGAGAACCAAATAATCTCTGTAGCAAAGAGTTCTTGGCAAGAGAATTCTCCATAGCTGTCTGCTCTGTCTCACAGTTATCAGAGCAGAACATGAGATTAGTTACATGCCCATGGCTAAATGTTGGGTTTCTACATAGCCATGACTCTGTGCCTGAGGCAAGTGTAAATCCCCCGTGGTTCTAAGGTTCATGGCATTGTAGACATCACCACCTTGTGCATAGCGCAAGTACCCCTGGTTGTTTTATAGGTTGTTGCAAGGTATTGTTGCCTTTTCTTGCTTCTGGGCTGTATTAAGGTCACAATGTGCAGCTGTCAAGTTCGCAACAAATCAAAACTCTGGGTAAATAATATGACAACTGAAAAAAGAGCAGGAAGAAGTAGACTCTTCAGTAACTGAATGGTGTGATGTTGGAGTTGTATCTTTGGCCTCTTCTTTTTCCTTTTTCCAATAGTTCAGGGCATCTTATTATGGGCTATATGGGAGTGTGGAAGGGAAAAGAGACTTCCTGGTCTGGTTATGTTGCTTAGGGCATGTTGTGGACCAGGGGTGGGGGGAGACCTGTTGCTGGGAAATGGTTGCACAATCCTTGCCAATGGGGAAATGCTATTCTTTGTCTCTTCTGCGCTGGCAAATCTACCCCACTACCCACTCTGATGAATTTATATTGTAATGAGGGGGACCACATTAGGCTTGAAGTTGTGGAAAAGTACAGTATTCTAGAGCAGTTTTGGGGTCTTCCTTAGTTCTTCCTTAGTGCAGAAATCCTTAGGGATAGCTCTGAAATGTAGTGAGATAATACTGTTCCTGTGTGACAGATAGACAGGGACTGTGGCTTTCCTAGGCCACCTTTCAATTTTATGATGTGACTTTTGGAACTTGATTTAAAGTTAAAACCAAACTCGTAATGGCAGCCCAGTCCTTCATTAGTAAGGCCATAGCTATGATACCACCTTAGTGTTGTTCACTGGGTATTTTAATATGTTGAGCAGGGACGATCAGCCCATGGAGCACTGATATTTGAAGCTGAATCTAATGGAGATTCTGTTTGGATGTAGCAGGATTCCACTCTTCTTATGGCTAAGGGTGGATTGGTGGAGAAGTTCCCATTAATGCTTGTACCTTAATCCTATAATAGTTCCAACCATAGTAGACCCATTTAATAAACGGTAACTTGGTGGTTCATAACTTATGTAAGTATTGATGTCAAGGGTCTACTCTAGTTGAGAAGTGGATTCAGGCCTCCAAAACTGGAGGTTGTCTGGAAGGTGCTCATAGCAGCTATGACCCCGTTGTGAATACTTGTTCTAATCTGCCAGTTCTATTCTTCACCAATCATGATAACTTAGTTTGACTAGTCCCATTCTTCTTTTCCTTGTGTGATGAAAAGTCCATGAAAAGAATAACTAGTGACACATTATAGAATGTGTCCAAATTGTAGAATGTGTCCAAATACCAGAACTTTAGACAATTCAATAAGGTAGAATTTCACATTCCCTCCGCATGTTCATGACATAACCTGTTGCTTTCAACCTATATTACCTTGTGTTTCATTTCCTGGTAATGCATTAAATGACAAGCTATTGATCCTTCTTGTCTGTGGTATTTATTAGTCACTTAATATGTTTGCTACATGCCACGATAGGAACTTTACAAGATTAATAAAAATTTATGAACTTAATTACTAGATCAGCTCGTGTCATTGCAAGCTTAGCAGCGTAGTTATTGGCTCATGACCGCTCAGTGATTGCTTGGAATCATTCCAAGCTCATAAAGCTGTCTGGATTTATACTGCAAATGACTTGATGGGACACTCTTTACCAGAGGGAAGAAGGGCACTGTGTTTATAAATAGGTCACAGTGAGGTTTTTAGACTATCCAAGATGGCTCTACACTTTACCCTGTGATTTTCTGCAGCAAACACATGAAGTTCAGATGATTCATGTATTTCTTGTAACCCTCACACAACACATACAGAGTTTAAAGGTGTATGCACATTAACTACACATTTTCTAGTAAAGTAGTTTGTAATAGTTCATCTCCCCACTGTTACCCCAAAACAGTGGGACCTCATGAGGTCCTATATCAGAACCTGTAATTAAAATGTAAAAATGGAGAATTAATTAACTCAAATTAAGAACTTTGCAAAGGGGCGTTACTTTAGGATCTCTCCACTTATATTTACAAGCCACTGTTAAAGAGACCAGTCAGAAAACTTGTAGTACAATTTAAATGTGTTTTATTGGGGGAAATTATACAAACACACACTCAGATAGGTCACACACAAGCGATCACCAAGGCTAATGGAAGAGAAAGGGAGGAAAATTGATAGAGAGAATAGAAAACGAATTTTGGGGGATATTTACCATCCAGGGAGAAATAGAGAAATGGTGATGTAACTTGGGTTGATGTACAAGCAAACCGACAAAGAGGTCCCCTGAAATTGAAGTACTGTGTCAAGGACCCCAAATCAGGGTCCCTTTATGTCCCCAAATGTGCCCTGGAGGTGTGACTTTAACAAAGGATTTCTAGGGTGAACAAAAGAGACAGGATGGATTGATGGTTCTAATGTGTAGCGGAAATATGTTGATGGCTTTTAGCATGTGGATCGCAAACGTTTTTGATGGCAGTGTGATCAGAGATCAAGGGAAAAGATCATAGATGTGAGGACAATGCAATTATGGATTTGTTTGAAATCTTGTTTTCCTGAACCAGAGTTATCAAACAAGCAAAAAGTGTTGAATTTTCTAGCAAATGGGTGTCAGATTAAGTTGGTATGGATTTGTCTTCCACAGAATATGAAAACCACAGGGAGTTACTTGCTCTTCTTGGAGATGCCTTTTGTTCTCCTTGCCAGAGCCATTTTTAGCCATGCTCGGGGCACTTCTGACTTGTTTTTCCAGTCAGTTCCTCTTCTACATGGCTTTATATTTATATGATTTCTATTATATGCCAATGAAACATATCTGCCAATTAATATATCTTGGCAATTAGATTATCAGAGCAGTGGAGTTGCACTACCTAGACATAAACGGTTTGAAGGAAGAGACCCAGATATCTGAGGACCACTTTCCACCATGTAAGCCTATCTGAACTCCTACAATGACCCCTCTACACTCCTTCCCCCCCCTAGGAAATTTATGAGAGTATAGACTGGACAGGAGAGCCAGTGTGGTGTAATGGTTTAGGTGCTGGCCAGGAGGAAACCTGCTTTGAGCCAATCAGCCTCATTTAAACTAGCTTTCCTCACAAAGGGTCACCGTGAAGAAGATGGGCAGAGCTCCTGTACTTCTTGGGTGAAGGCTAGGATAAAGAATGCAATAAGTGGTAAATAAGTATCTGACCTCTTCTCAGGGCTGCCTATGTCTCTGATGTCTTAAAATGTTCAGATATGCCTTAAGAGCAAAACAAAAAGATGCACTCCAGTTTGAATAGCCAAGTCTGTCTTACTCGCTCTTGCTCGTTTAAATTTCTGGAGACAAACTTTTCTTTTTAATGAAATGTCAGGCCTCCCCTGGACTACAGCATTTAGTTTTGGATGCTTCATTTTAAGGAGGAGACAGGCAAGTTGAAGTAGGCTCAGAGAAGGACAATGAGAATGATCAGAGGTATGGAGAATAAAACATATGAGGAAAAGTTGAATGACGTGGGGTGTGTTCATCCTGCTAAAGAGAAGACTGAGGGGTGACATAATTGCTCTCTTTAAATGCCTCATGGGCTGTCACAGGGAGGAGGAGGTAGGCCTGTTTTCTGCTGCTTCAGAAAGTAGGACCAGGCCTAATGGTTAAAAGATACAGGAGGGAAGATTTCAACCGAACATTAGAAGGAACTTCTTGACAGTAAGAGCAGTTTAGCGATGCTACCAATTGCCTAGAGAGAGGTGGGGTCTCCTTTGGACATCTTTAAAAAGAGGCTGGACAGCTACCTGCTGGGGATGCTTTAGCCAGAGATCCTGCATTGGATAAGGGATTGGACTTGATGGCCCAGGAGACCTCTTCCAACTCAGTGATTCTATGACTGTGAAACTTTCAGCACTGGCTGATTAATTGTCATTACCTGTGTTCTGCTTTTGCTGCTTAATGTCTTGGGAATTTGGGATTTTTTTTGGCAGGGCGCGGTGGTGGGGAGGTTCATAGGAACTCTTCATTTATTATCATTCAGCTCTGCCAGAGATGTGTAACTTGTAGATTCTGCTCCCATGTAGCAAAGCAGAGAAATTGGAGCTGTGAAGAAGAGATCCTTCTGACATACAAACAGTGTGCCTCAGTCTGTTCTTTCTCTCTTGGTGTTTCCTTTCTCCTCCTGGGTTGATGCTTGAGTGGAACTTCCAGATATGGGTCTAAATCCAATAACCTACCTAGAATAGACCTGTTGAAATAAATGGGACCTGTTAGTCACAACTGACCTAAACACTATCAATTTCAGTAGATTTACTTTTTGTGAGGTCACACCTTGGAAATAATTCATTAGAAACAATTAATTACTTTTAGTTTGATACCATAAAAAATATTATGGATTTATTTATTTGCTAAATGGAGGTAGTAGAGGAACCAGAGGAATAAGCAAGTCAAATCAATCTTGGACAGTGAAGGGGAGTCTGCCTCCTGGAACTTTAGCATCCAAAGTTGATTTGAGTTGCTTATTCCTCTGGTTCCTAATTGAAAGCTGTTGTGGAGGGGACGTATCATTCCGAACTGGGATTGAAAAAAAAATATAGAAGTCAGGCTTGAAAAACTACTTGGTGGGTAAAAATTGGGAAACTGAGTTTCAGTTCTGCTTAGCTGTGATTTGCCTTAGTCTATTTTATTTATTTATTTGATTTAAAACCTGCTTTTCTCCAGAATGGGATCTGGAGCGGCTTTAAAATGTAGGTTAAAACAAAATAGCTAGAACAACACCTAGCACAAAAGTTTTAAAAAGCATTAAATATTCAATCCAAGGAAAACTTTGCTTTTAAAGCATTAACAACTCCCAGAAAACATATTTTACATTTTGAAAAAGAATCAGCACATCTTATTGTCCCAAAGAGTGAGACTAAAGTTCTGCTTAAATAGGAAGGTCTTTGCTTCCTGACAAAAAAAGGGCAGAGAGGGTTCTATGTGAGCCTCTCTCAGGAGGAAGTTGCATAACCTGAGAGCTGGTACTGAGAAAGCTTGTTCCTGTGTAATTCACCAGACGAGCCTGGCAACAGCGGTGGAAGGTAAGAGTGGTGGAGGAGAGGGAGAACCTTCCACTGAAGATAATAAGACTCAGGCAGGCTTATATGGGAGGTAAGGGCTTTCCAGATATTGGTGTGGACTTGATCCTTATAAGACCATATATGTCATATTGGATTATATCTTGACCTAAAAATCTTGTACGTGCAATATGTTTGAAACCTTTTTCCTCTTGTTGTTCCTCCTTGGCAAATTAGTTGCCACATGTAGAAATAGCTGCTTCTTGTTTCCTGAGCACTCTCAATGTATGGTTTCATTAGTACCTGTATTATATTATAGGGTATCAAAACTCTTTCCCTCTATTTACTACAGAAAATGTTGTTCTGTGCCTTCAAGTCATTTCCAACTTATGGCGATCCTAAGGCAAACTTAATATGAAGTTTTCTAGGACTGAGAGTATGTGATGTGCCCAAGGTCGCCCATTGTTTTTCCATGGCCGAGTGGGAAATCAAACCCTGGTCTCCAGAGTTGTAGTCGAATGCTCAAACTGCTATACCATGCTGGCTCTCACAGAATAATATGCTGTGTGTTAATTATTTTAAATACCATGCCCAGTGCCTCTATCGTGATATATCTGGTTTAAAAGGAAAACGATACAACATATGCCCCGAGCCTTCCTTTTTCTTTCATTTAAAGAAAAATAAAGTCTGGAAAAGGATAGCACAGACATAAGTGTATAAAAACAGGCACATTAAAACATTGACAATTAGGGTGCAATGACGACATGCCATTCTATCCAACATACCATTCTCTGTAAATCCCAGGTTCTTCTTACAGAATATATACATATACCACAAACCCAACAATCCAGTTAACAAATTAATTAATTAATGATTTGTATAGTGATTTAAATCGTATCCTTCCTAATGTTAATGACAAGTAGTCCATCCCTCAGTTGTTAATGGTCAACATTAACAAATTAATGTTAAACCTGGCATTTTAGGCTTTGGGCAGGACTAATGTTGAATTTAGCCCATGTTCTCTGGCCTTGATCTC
This sequence comes from Iguana delicatissima, assembly GCA_948472985.1. Lineage (NCBI taxonomy): Eukaryota > Metazoa > Chordata > Lepidosauria > Squamata > Iguanidae > Iguana > Iguana delicatissima. The sequence goes on from CAOKZL010001251.1 coordinate 179,508, forward strand.
TACTTCCAAAGTAGAATCGTTCCCTTTACAAATTGTTTTCTAGGAGGTTTTGGTTCTTAATAATTTCTTAACCTTGAATTCTCTTGCTAGTCACAACTAGAGTAGACCCACTAAGCAAATGTTTCACAATAAAATGATCGATACAGTAGATCTACTTTTAATTGGGATTACCAATTGGGGGAGTGGGAATCACGTGGCCTTTCAGACTTGTTGTACTGGAGGTCCAACAGCCCTCATCATCACAGCCACTAGTGAGAAATGATGGGCATTACAGTCATCTGTCAAAGTGGATCCAAGCCTTAATAACCAAGGCTGTATTCCGACAGGCAGTTTGCAAGGCATGATGCTCTCTCTCTCTCTCCAAGTATTTTATTTCAGGTTCTAATCAGTGAGTTGAATGAATATGTTAATCCCATTTTCTGTAAATGTAAAAAATGGAAAGTGTGAAAGATGTAGCAATCATTTAACTACCTGACATCTGTTGGAGGAGCAGAGTTGCATACCTAGTGGAAATGTATTGATTATGCATTCTCCCCACACTGCCTGCCTGGCAAGATACAAACGCTTCTGAAGTTGTTTTAATTGAGAGATTTGCATAGAGTTTAAACCCTATTTTAAATGGTAGATGCAGGCACCTTTTGCAAACTTGGCAGAAAGGGCCGATTTGAGGAATGTATGTTTTAAAATAGTACATGCAATATTAATTTCTGTAGAATGTAAATATGCATTTCTTCTTTATGTTTTTCAGGTAAGAAATTGCATTTCACTGAACTGGGTTGCCCTTTGGGACTTGACAGGTGCTCCTTTACTCTCATTTGTAAGCTGCCAAATGATGCAAAAATGTTCTAGCTTGTGAAATTAGGGACCTGGCATGTAAGTATTTCTTCTTCCTTTAAAAATAGTTCCTGGTTTGGAAAAGAAATATTCTGTGGAAACAGGTCTGTGCTGGTATGGATGGATGACAGGCTGACACAGTCTTGAATTGCTGACCAAAACCTTAACTCAAGAATTGTACCTTGCTCTTTTGCTGTAAAAACTCACAAAAACTTACACATACCATTGAAATAAGATAAGGAATGTCTTTTAACTGGGGACAGGAGAAATGTGGCTTGTTTTGTATGTTTCCAGGTAATGTGGTCCTCTTCTTTCCTCACAAGACCAAAAAGCTGTTGATTTTAAAGTACAGCTTGGTAAAATATAAAATGTGAGGTAACTGATTGGATAGAAGCAAATATGACAGTGCTGTTTTTTGTCTGGAAGGGTTTACGATCTCCTAAATATTTTTGTGGAAATGGGAGTTTGAAGTCAGTGAAATATTGTTAGCGGTCTTTTTTTTCTTAATTAAAGAAATAGGGCATCAAACATGTGTGGCCCTGCAACAAAATGTTGCAGTGCAGAGGGATCAAGCACTGGGTTCCAAACATTTAATTCCATTCTCTTTCCCATTCAGTTGTCAAAATTCCTGCACCTCAATCTGTCAATATTAAGTCTCACTGAGTTATTATGGGATGCTTGGGGAGTACCATCCCCACCCCCCACAACAAGATTTTAAAAAACACTTTGTACACTTGCAGCTGTTGGGGTTACTCCATATCTCCTGAGGCATCCCTCTTCTGTGTGAGTGTTGCAGTTTTGGCTACCTTTGTGCAACAGAGGAAGACTTTAATCATTAAAAGGAAAAAGTGAGGTCCTGGAATACAATATTTCAGTCGAAGTTGCTTCTGTTTGGGGTTTTAGTGACTCTTTTTTCCCCTCCATGGTGGAGGGATTGTGGAATGGGTGGATGGCTCATGAGCTGAATTACAGAAAAATCTCTGATATGTCTATTGTTGATTTTGAGTACCTCTCACTTTTGTCCATGGGAATATCTTAAAACAGGCTTTCTCAACCTGCTTGTCTTTCAGATATGCTAGACTGAAACTGCCATCGTTCCTATTTTGCGTTGTCTTTAAAAGGCAATGGGCTGGAGAAGGCTGTTTTCAGATGAAGTCTCTGTGACAACCATCTTATCTTCTGGACTGGTCATATCCTTAATTCAGTTTATCTCTGTCTCTCTTTTCTGTGCTCCTCCAGCCAGTTCATTCCATGACACTTTGATATGACAAAAGGAATGTTATTGTTATTCCTTACTGCAGTGTCCAAGGGAGCAGGGAAATTCACTCTTCTTTAGGGTTTTTCCCTCATCATGATTTTTGTATCTCTTGGGCTTCCCTCTTCTGTGTGGATGATGAAGCACTGATTATATTTACACGAACATGGAAAAATTTAATTTGGTATTAAAAGGAAAAAGTGGTCCCACGACCAAACATGTAGCTGGTATGCATGTGTTGTCTGGTCTTGTGGCTGAAGGGGCTTCGGGAGAAAAAGTTAGCATGAAAATTATGAGCTCCCATTCTCATTTGAATCTTAATTCATGTGCAAAATTTCTTTTCTTTTCAAATGCTGAACTAGTTAGACTGCTGGACTAGACAGCCTGGCTCTTCTTATGTTCTTACTTTTTCCAAAATATCCTAAGAAGTTATACAAAATTGTAATTATATCATTGTCTGCCTTCCTTTTATCCTTGTAGTAATGAATTCATCTAGCTAGAACAGCGTAGTCCAGCATTTTATTTTCTCTTTCTTCGGTGGTGGATACATTTTCTGATCTGAAACATTTCATAAAAAGAGGGAGCGATCTATGAATGCATAATGGAGAATTCTCTCCATTGTGTGCTTTTCTATGTAACATCCAGATGGGAAACCAGAAAAGCTGAGAAACAGATGAGGAAGTGACAGAAATGTGCATGAAGGCAAGGATTTCAAAGGATTACAGGACTGCATAGTTGGAAGAGATCCCAAAGTTCATCTAGACCAGTGGTTCTCAACCTGTGGGTCCCCAGATGTTCGTGGACTTCAGCTCCCAGAAGCCCTGAGCATTGACCCATAGTGGCTGGGGCGTCTGGGAGCTGAAGTCCACGAACATCTGGGGACCCACAGGTTGAGAACCACTGATCTAGACTAACCTCCTCCCATTGCAGGAGTTCATAGCCAAACATCCTTGGAAGTAGTTGTCCAACTTCTTTGTTTAAATCTCTAGCCAATGAGAGTCTACCATTTTCAAAGACAGTCACTTCCATTATCAGGCAGCTTTCATTGTGAGACCTTTTCCCCTGATGTTCATTTGGAATCTTATTTCTTGTGTGATTAGAATAATTTGGTTCAGGTCCTATGCTACAAATCAGTTTTCTCCAATTTGTCATGTGACAACTCTTCAGATGTTTGAAGACCATACTTTGAAGACATATCATGGAACAACACCACTCATTGGAAAAGATGATAACACTTGGTGGAGTAGAAGGCAATAGGAGAAGAGGAAGACTACATTATAGATAGATAGATGAATTCAATCAAGGCGGCCATGGGCTTGAGGTTGCAAGACTTGAGATGAACTGTTGATCGCCAGGGCTATAGAGATATTTCATTTCTAGTGTTGCCATAAGTCAAAGCTGACATGATGACAAATAGCAGGAGCAACCACCACAAGAGCAAATAGCAAAGAGCATCATGTCATCTCTCAGTCTTCCATTCTCCAGTCTAAACAAACCCAGCTCCCTCAGTTCTGTTCCTGATAAGGGTTGATTTCTAGACCACTTAACTCTGCCTTTCTTTCTGTCCCATTCAGTCAAGAAATAGCTTGAAACAGAAACCCCAAATATGTGTCAGTAATGAGAGGTGCTGTTTTACACTTGTTCATCTGCTCTTCTTAATGCTTTTGTAGCATGGGAGACTGCTGACTGTGTCCAAAAATACCTTTATGGGTTTCAGCACAAGAAGCTTTTTACAGAAAGGAATCAACATCAAAAGAAAGATGGTTAACTTACCAAGACTTTTTAGAGTCTGTTCAATAAGAATATAGAATTAAGTTGATTGAGAAACTATTGTCAGAAGAATACAGTTTCCAGTTGTTTTTTTATTGACAAATGGTCAAAAGAGTTAAGATGGATTTAAAAGATGAATGGTTTTGAACAAAGGAAATCTGAATTTGAGTTGCAGCTGTGTACTGATGGTGAGCATCTGATTTGGTAAAATGTGTTAATATTGGATATGGAAGAGGAACAAGTTAAAGATTGTATGATAAAATGGGCCCAGAACTTTGGATATAAAATATAGAAAAGAATCAATGGGAAAGGCTGTGGTCAAAGGGGTTGAAATATATTTTGTGTTGTAATCTTAGAGAGAATTGGTCGATAAATGAGATACTGATGATATAAAACTCCAGAAAAGTTTGCTAGAATGCATAAAGATGTTTTAAATGTATGATGGGTATATGAACAGCATATAGGGACGTTTTATCATAAGTAGTGGATGTGTGAGGAATCAAAAAAGTTTTGGGCTCAAATATATACTTCAATGTAGAAAATTTTGAAACTGAATATCCAGTTAAACCTTTGCCAACTGCAGCCTTTCCTTTTGGGATTAATAGATGGGTAATTGGAAAGGAAACATGAAAGATTACTATGGTATATGATTAATTCAGCTAGACTGTTATACCAGCAAAGATGGAAGACTTCAACAATATCAACAAAAGAGGGCTGCTGTTAAAATTGAATGATTTAGCGGAAGTGAACAAATTATCCACTCTGATTAGAGTTAAAACATTAGAGACAGTTCTGAAAGATTGAGAACCCTTGATTGGCTTTTTTTGTTTTCAAAAAGAAGGGAATGATATGTTAACTGTAGGTTTTGATAGCTAGTAGGGTTGGATTATCAGAAGAAGTACATGAAATAATTTGTTAGAGAAGTAAAATGTTACTGAGATTTATAGCCACCAAATGGAAAGTCGGAAGTCACTGTTCTTTCTTCTTCTGTCTTTGGCTTTTTTTTGTCCTCTATCCCCCTTTTTTTTCTTTTCCAATTTCCATCTATACTTGCATATGTGTAGTTTTTAGTGCCCTTGAAAATCCTCAGTAGAAATATTAAAAAGAAAAGAGAAGAAATGTCTGCAGTGGAGGGAGCCCAGTATGGTGCTGCTTGAGAGTTAGTCCTTTGCACTGACCTACTGCATGAGTAGATGTCTTGGACCCTGGCCCTACAATCCTCTGGAAGTGTAGATGTCTATTAATATTTGCTCGTTTTCCTCTGCTGCTCTATTTTTACTGACTGCTTCCTTTTCTTGGGATTGCAGTTATGTGGTTGGGTTTTGAAGTAGTCTTGACTGTAGGAATGGTGATCTGATTCAACCTATTCAGAGATTAAATCATAGTTTGAAATGAACAGCAAACCCTAGCAAAACCAGGAGCTGTTCACCTGCTCTCCTCTCCATCCAGAATGTTAGTATAAATTACACGAAGATTGTGTGTTGCTTCTCTGGTCATAATCATCTGTTCACAACCCCAGCCATGAGTGTATGTGTCTCAAATATCCTTGAATTTCATTTAGACACACACACACACACACACACACACACACGGCTGGATATCTCAAGAGCTCCATGTGTAGAATAGTCTCATCCGTATGTAACAGTTCTATACATGAGTTCAGTGATGGCTGTGTATTTCATTGACTTCACCAGTGATAACAGCTATAATAGATGCACAACTGAGGAGCTGCACAACTTAAATAATTCTGAGACCACCTGTAAAGCATTTATTGATTCATCCAGAGCAAGGAATTCATTCCTCTCACCAGCAGTCCTCTCTTTCCCCCAATGCCCCCAATCTGTTTGCCCCACTTTCCTTCATTCGGAATCTTTGCATTCTTGTAGCAATAAAGCAACGAAAGAGAAAGAGGATTTCCTTTTGTCCCCAGCCTTGCCTGATCCTAGCCCTGTTTGCTGAGTCTAGAAGCAGCTACCTGCAAAACTTCCATTCTACTAGCAGTTCCCACAAGTGAGGAGTAAGGCCAGTGCGGAGGCACCATGCAGAATAGCAGGCTGTAACTGGGTGTTAAAACAAGAACAACTGGCACTAACTTCACTGCGTCAAAGTCTGGGCCTTCCCAGTTATCCAGGCATTCCCAGTTCCTTCTTGTTCATACCCATGCGCGTACACATCCACACAGAGCACATAAAGACTCACCAAGTACTGATATGATGTTTTATGTGTGTGTGTGTGTGTGTGTGTGTGTGTGTGTGTGTGTGTGTGATATATGCTGTGAGATGAGAGCTTGAGTATGCAAGTCTGACTCATTATTAATTTGCTGGCATATCCTCAAACCTACTTCTCATTCAGGAGAAGTGCTAATGATCCAGTGTTGTGGGTTCTCTTTTCAATGTGACATTTGCAGCTAAGGACCAGCTATTCTGCTGCAGATATTGGCTCAGTCAATATTTTTCTCTTTCTTTTTCTAATTGCTAGCCAGTGTATTGGCAGATATAGGCAAGCTGTCTTTTGAACAGATGGTCAGAAAATATTTGGCAATGCAGAACCCTCTGCATGTTAATAAATCAAATATTTTTGCATAAATATGAAATATAATGGACGAACTTTAGCCATGCTGGAAGTAGAGCATGTATATGGGAAATGGATTTATGTGGCAAACCATATGCAAGTGCATATGTAAAACATTTAACTGTTGGAGTAGATTTGATCTGTTATGATGGTGTAGAGCTTGACTGTATGGGATTGACTTAAGACTTTATTTTTCATTCCAGGCTTTGCTTGATTCACATTTAGATGAGTACAGCAGGCAAAGCTATTTGAAAATGAGATATTCATTGTGGTCTAGGTTAAATATAGATTTGTTTAACTGACACATTCTGTGTGTGATAAGTTGTCTCAGAAGCCACAAGATTAAGGCTCCAGTTTTATACCTTGAATGATTCCTCATTAAATCCAAATAGGCTTTATTTCTCAGTAGACACGTACAGGGTTGCTTTGTAAATAGCCCATCTGGCAGCACCTTGGCTGCTTGGGAAGTCCAAATTCAGTCTATAGAACCTGAAGTTGTCCTGGTAATGAATCTACTACTTTCTTCTCTGATGCTGGCTGCCAGTGGCTGGATGAGTTCACTGTCTCAGTCAAGATATCTTAAGGGAACAATAAGTAGAGGGACAGTAATTCCCCACCCACCCATTCCCAAAGAAGGAAGGAAGGAAGGAAGGAGGGAAGAGAAAAACTGCATGAATTGTAAAGATGCTTCTGGCTAAGAGATGCCATTTGCAAAAACTTTATGGCCATTTCCGCCCGATACTGTTACAGTGCTATTATTTCACTTTTGGCATCCTGTGGAATTCTGGGGTTTGTAGTTGACTGAGGCCAAAGAGTTCTCTGGCTAGAATTCTAAATTCCCTTCCCTCAACTGCAAACCCAAGGATTCCATAGGATGCTGAAAGTGGAATAATAGCACTTTAACATTCTAGGGCTGAAATGACCTAGGTTATTCTAGCTCTGTGAAAGAATCTCTGGTAGCTGTCCTATTGAATGGTATTCAACTTGACTAAAATACAGAGGGAGACCATTGACAACCCCACAACCTTCTCATAAACATAAAGGTTATTAAATGGAGGTTGTGTACCAAAATGATTCATTAAAAAAAAGGAGCTTGACCATAGTTTCATTTATGGCCCTTGCAGTATCTTTCTAATAAACACATTTTAATCACTACACCGATAAAACAATAAAACTGTGACTCCATGATACCGCTCTTATACCAATAACTATATCAAACTTAACAAGATCAGTTTTACAGTGGGAATAGTCTTTACGTACCCTAGTATGAATAACATTAACTTACCGTGAAGGTGAAATAAGAGAACCAACAAGAAGTCTTGTGGCCCATTAAGATCTAACAAGTTTCATCCTCCAATATCCTTTGTACAACTCTTGATGACTACTGTCAAGATCTGTAGTACAGTTGGACCTCCACATTCACTGGTTTCATGTTTGTGGATTTGATTATTCACGGATTATTTACTTCCACTGATTTGCTTCCATTGCTTCCACTGATGCCCTACACCATTTTTAAGTGTTGCATGGGATCCACAGTTTCTCTGGAAGCCTTACAAAACTGAGAGAGACTGAAAACACAGCCTTGAAAGGAAGCCCACCACTTCGAGGACAGAATTGGTCAGGTGGCATGCTTTCCACAGTGGATTCAAATGTATTGTATATTGCACATTTGAATCTGTAGTGAGTTTAATCTTGTGTGTGTGTGTGTGTGTGTGTTAAATATGGTTCGGGGGAGAGGACTATAGATATTCCCCTTTTTTTCCAAAGGTCCTGTACCGCAACCCCCCATGAATGTGGAGGGTTGACCATAGCTACACCCCTGTGACTGTTGAGTATGTATATGCCTTGAAGTAGCCTATTGACTATGGTGACCTATGAATTTCATAGGGTTTCCTTAGGCAAGGAATACTCAGACATGGTTTTGCCAGTTCTTTCCTCTGAAATGTAACATCAGCCTGTGTGCTTCATAGATTATAGCAAAGCCTTCAGTTGTGTAAATCATGAGAAACTATGGATTTCTCTTAAAGAAGTGAATATGCCACAACATTTGATTGTCCTGATATATATGGAGGACAAGAGGCTACTGTTAGGGCAGAATATGGAGAAACAGAATGGTTTCCCATTGGCAGAATGGTCAGGCAAGGCTGCATTTTGTCTCCCCATCTGTTTAACTTGTATGCTGAACATATCATACCCAAGGCAGGATTTGACACAGAGGAAGGAGGTGTGAAAACTGGAGGAAGAAACATCAATTTAAGATATGTAGATGACTATCATAGCAAAAAACAGCAAAAACTTTGAGTGATTACTGAAGAAAGTCAAGGCAGGAAGTGCAAAGGCAGGTTTACAGCTGAACATTAGGAAAATAAAAACAATGACCACATATGATTTACATAAACTCAAAGCAGATGATGAAGACATCGAAATAATTCATGATTTTCCATACCTTTGCTCAGTCATTAATTAGAATGGAGACTGCAATTAAGAAATCAGAAGAAAACAAGGACTTGGAAGGGTAACTATGAAGGAACTAGACAAGATCCTGAAGATTCATGCTTCTCACATTCCATATTCCTATAGTATGTGTTGTGCACCTTTGGACTTTCCTTTATCTTCTGAGCATGTCAACCACTTGAGTCCAGTTGTGTCTATAGCTGTCCTCTGCTCTTTCCTAGTAGCTCATTGAGTGTCTTCAGACCCAGGAATCTCATCATCTGATGCTCTCTCTTGTTTCATTTTGGATTGTCTCATCGTAGGGTTTTGAGTCTTTTTCTCCACAGTGCTATCAAAGGTTAGTTTAGTGTCACTACTCTTTGTCTCTGGGAAATCCTCCACTAGTGTCATCCCCTATAACTGCTGCTTCCCAGCAGCTGTTTGGCACACTTTGTCTGGCTCCTTAGCAAAAGCCTGTCTGAAATGGGAGACCTCATAGCTTCTTCCCTCACAGGACCATTCCGTCCCACCATCACAGGAAGGTAGTGCTGTAGTGGGTGAATTCAGTAAGGTAAGGATTTTACTTCAGTGTGTTGAGAATTGTTGGATGTATCCAAGGATGGTGACAGGTGCATGTGTCTGTACTAAATAAGTCCCTTTGTCCTTGTCTCTTCATTTCTCTTAGGTGGAAATAGAATTTCACTGTGCATCCTGTGCTTAAATAGAAGGTACAGTCTTGTCTCTCAGTAGCATATGTTGTGCATACACCTGTATGTACAGATGCATCAAACATACTTGGGAAGCTGAAGATACTATTTATATACATCTTGATTTCGCTTTGTTTCTCAATGACCCATGGGTTTGTGAAGTTGAAAAAGTAGGGTGCTTCTGTTTATATTTTTTAGTGGTAAATGTAAACACTGAAACTTTTCAGATATCATTGTTGCTCCAAATCATGGTTTGAGACTTGGGAACAAGTCTCCACTGCTCTCTCCTCTATCCACAAAAAATTCCTGGCTTCCCACAATCTCAGTTTGTTGTGAGAACTGAATTGGCAAAATGTGGGTTTATGAAATCAGATAGCATTCTGCTGAGGCAGAGAATCCTTGAGGGAATGTTCAACCTCATTTGCAGACTTGCAAACCATAGACTGATTTGTGATGTCTGATCACCTCATTACCTTCCTCCCCCGATGTAATTATTGTATATAAGAGATATGCCAGACAAACACACATTAGTTCTGTAATAATAATGTTAATAATCTCAGCTGAAAAGGAATGTAAAGAGACAAGAATATTGCCTTGGCTTTTTATTTTGCTAAAGTGAACATTAGAGTTAGCTTTAATGCAAAAAAAAATCTCATTATGGTTAAATATATGATTTATACTTGGTGAGGGATGAATTTTAAGTAAACATAAATTTTGTTGTTTATTGTAATGCCGTGTGTTCATTAACGAGTGAAAGGGTGAAAAGCCGTAACACCTTAATCTAGGATCAGGAATATATTAACTTGTGGAATTAAATTATGCATGGATTTTATGGTGTTCATCTTTGCCTAATATATCATAGTTGTAATTTTTATTCCACTGTGACCTTTTTCAGCATAAACTTCAGAGATTTTTTTCCCTTGGACTCAAAACAAGTCCCTAGCCTTGTGAGTTGTTTAGTTTGGCTAGTTCTGTGTTCATAGAGATCAGTCAGATTGGCATTAAAGTTTGTTCACTCTTGTCAAATATGATTACTAGTATGTTGCTGTATTTTAAGATCTCTCTTTTATTCAAGGATTGCTATGGTAACATAAAAGCAGTGGTTACAAGCAGGGTCAATCATGTTGTATAAAATGATTTTGAGTCTTTATCTGCATAGGTATTGATGTGTTTTTTAATGATTGTGTCAGAGTACTTGTTTGCAGTCCAATGGCCTAAGGCTGGCCTAAAGCTGCATTTAATTTATTGTATTTTCATATTGTCTTCACTCCCAGGTCTTTATGGAGATGTATACGTTGGTTGGCCCATTTTGTTTCTATAACAAACACCTATGGTGGGTTGGGTTGGAAAATAGTAATTGGTTCATCCCAGCTAGGGTTGCCAGATCTCAGTGCCTAGTCCTGAGTCTCCAGTTTTCATGGGCCATCTCCAAATGGGAGGCAAGGGTCCAAATTTTCCAGTTTTGGTAGGCTCAACCCAAGGCAAGACAAAAGAGCTGTGTGCAGATCTATAGCCCAAATAGTGGAGCAGCAGTATGGTTCCATTTGCAAGACTCAATTGATTTGTTGCTGCAACTTGCAAAGACTCTCCAGGCAATCTGTGTATTTATTGTATTTGCTGGTGTATGAGACTCACTTCCCCCCCCCAAAAAAAATGCTGTTTGAAAATGGGGTGCGTCTTATACACCGGTGTGTTTTTCACGCCAGCAAATATTATTTGCCTGTGTATAAATGGGGTGCGTCTTATACATGGGTGCATCTTATATGCCAGCAAATATGCTGGCAAATACGGTACTTGGTTAGCTTCCTCCTTCCTTTTTAGTTTTTGTGGTGCTAGGGCTTACCCTCCACTCCACTCTACATGCCCCTTCTGGCTGGAAGCAAGTAGGCTAGATTAGTGATTCTTAACCTTGGGTCCATGTAGAAGATCCCATTCTGAGTGGGGCCAGATGAAGACAGGGGATGCTGCTGCAGCAGGTGTCACCCTTGGCAAGATAGTGGAAGTTGGAGAGATGGCTTACTGTTGGCAAAATAAGCCACCACTCAATTCAGATGAAAGCATGTGCACTTGTGAATGAAAAAGAGGAGGCATGCTTGAGGTCTTTTATAGAAGGGCAACTTCAACCCCCCTGTTTTGCCTTCAGCTCCCTCCCCCTTTGCCTTTTCCCTCCCTCCCTCCCTTCTTCTAGGTCTCCTTTCCTTTTGATGAAGAAGGCAAAAAAGGGGGTGTTTGTGATAGACTGGAAGCCTGGAAAAGAGGGAAAGGAGAGAATGAGAGAAAAAGAGAAAAGAAGGCAAATGGTGGATGGTTGGCTGGGCCTGTGCATTGTTGTTCAATCCAGTCTAGCCTTAACCAAGTAAGAAAAAGCAAGAGAAGAGTCTTCCCTCCCCTTCCAGTGCCCCTCAGGAAGTGTGGATTTACTTATTTCTCCCTTGTCTTCCAATCTGAAGACCTTTGATGAGCAATTTTCAATGAAATGTTTTATGGACTTTACGATTTTAAATCTTGAGTTAAGTCTTGGGGATCTACAGCAACAAAAGATATTTAAAGGATGTCCCTAGTAAAGAAAAGGTGAAGAACCACTGGGCTACATTAAATGTTCATGTCCCATCTCTCTAAGGAAGTGAGAAGAAATAATTCCCCGCTACCCTTGATCTGAGAACAGGCCCCTTAGTTAAGAATTTCTGTCTTAATTTCCAAATAGAAACACAGTCTCTGTGTGAATTGGTCTGAATGCCAAGCTACAAACAACTGTTGTTAGTACTTAATATGCAGTGGTTAAAGACATCACCAGGGCAGTCTCTAGTTTTGGCATGGAAACCTTAGGGCCTGGTATGATCCAGAACTAACAGCCTTAATCCAGTGAGTTTCATAGCCGAGTGGGATCTCATCCAGTCAGATACATATCCTAATCTGACTCTTTCTTCATACTGTCTCTTGAACTTGTTAAATTCTACCTTGTTGTTTTGTCACTGGACAGTCTCATCCCCATTTGAAGAGCTGAAAGATCAGATTGGCACACATTGCAGGTTATCACTAGTACTGAGGTTATGTAATGATGCTGTTATTTATTCTCAGGTCTAAGAATAAGGAACACACCAAAACATGAGGGAGAATAGTGTTGTTTTTGTGTTTGCAGGCTACTGCAGCCAAGCAGCACTCTTGCTAGGCTATACATGGCCCAGGACAACTTTTTCTGCTTGTTGTTGTTGTTGCTGCTGCTGCTGCTCCTCCCCTCCTCCTCTTCCTCCTCTCTCCTCCTCCTCCTCCTCCTCCTTATCCTATATGTTCCAGGATGCATGGCTGCAAATGGACAAGTGACCTTCTTGCTATGCACCCTTAGGAATAGTGGCAGCAAACTTGCTGGTTTGGCAGCCAGATGCCTGAGGTATATGACTATTTTGCATTTGCAGTGGTCATAGAACCTCTTGTTGTCCTTTCCTGAAGTTAAAATTGTGGGGAGACTGCTGGTTTGGCTGCGGTGTACCTGAGGAGTCTTGATGGTACAGCTTTCAAAAGCCCCTCCATCCTCCTCCCATGCTCGTTGCTGATGGGGGCAGTGATTCTTCTTTATCATCCCAATGCTGTGAAAGGGGAGAGCAAGGTAAAAAATTTGTGACAGTAGCAGCTGAAGGTATCACACCGCACAAGCCAATGAAAAACAACCGTATCGCTCTGTGTTGCTTCTTTTTGTCTTCTCTCTTCCCTTCCCTTTTGTTTCTTCTCATTCTCCAACCTTTTTCTCTTTCTCCTCCTTCCCTCCCCTTTCCCATGAAACTGAACTGTAACAGCAGCAATTTGAGTACATAAAAACACACAACTCCCTAACAAGGAGGTAGGAGGGAGTGGAAAGTGGGTGGATGGGTGAGAAAATGGTATCTTGTCATTAAACATGTTGTCAAAACATTTACTTTGCCAAATAAATTCTTAATAGCAAAGAAAGAATGGGAAGAAAGCTGGGTCTCACCAGAGGTGTCACATCTTCTGTGTGCAAAAAATCCCAGAAGAGGCTGGATGTGTAAACCAGAATCCCTTTGCATTGCCTTTGGCCTTCTTTGACATTTTGTGAAAAGTGGGAACGGTGGTCCAGTTGACATTCTGTCAACCCTGGTGGTAGACACCTGACCTTACCATCCTCTGGACTGGTGTTGAAGGTGGCAGAGATAATGTACATTAAGAACCCTGTATAAACTCGTCAGGGACAGTGGTTGACAGATCGTAAAATTTCCTGTGAGTTTATGGCCTGGAGGATCTGTTTACAAGATCAATATAAATAGTTAGCCCTCTGTGACCTCTCCTAGAAGTTTTAGAGGGTTTTAACAGGATTTGGTTTGCTTCATTAATTAAAAGGCAGGAGTTTCTGGCCGGTATAATAAATTTCAATGGATCTTTGAGGCAATTGCATAACAGTTCAGAATTATTCTCTTTCATCATCAGCCAGATTTTTTTAAAAGGAATGTCTAGCCAGTTTTTCAAGTATCTCTCTGAAACCAGGTGTGCAAGTATAAAACTCATCTGCATGAAAAGCAATAGAAACATGAATCGCATATGGAGAAGAAATAGATAACCAACTGTGTGCAAAAACACACATTTTTTTAAAAAAGAGATAAAATGCCAGTTTGCTATGAAGCCCTATGTTGTTGCTGCTTTTCTTCAAAAATTATCTCGTAGAATCAGGTGTGCCAAAACTGTGGCCTATGGTCTACACTTCCACCCGCTGCTGGTAACTAAGCTTTAAAAAGCCTTGTTTGATGCAAGTGGAGGCGTTCAAAAGGGCTAAATACCATATTGGTGGAGGTCTTTCTAGGAGAGGGTGACAAATCTTTTTGGTGTAATTACAAAGACACAACCTGAGGTGTGTGGATGTTCTTGGTACAATAAAGTGAATGTAGGTGTTTAATAATCATTTTGTAATAATAATCATCTTGAGAATGTGGAATATGGAATAGGTATAAAGCTAGGCTGTGTCCAAAAATGCCTTTATGAATTTCAGCACAAGAAGCTTTTTTATAGAAAGAAAACAACACTAAAAGAAAGATGATTAAAGATTTTTTGCAGTCTATTCAAGAAGAATATAGAATTAAACAGATTGAGAAATTATTGTCAGAAGAATACAGTTTCCAGTTGTTCTCGTATTGACAAATGGTCATCCTAGACTTAGGTTTGGAAAAAAGGCCTTCCATTGAAGGGATTCTCTCTGGAAGCAAACCCCTAAATGTCTCTCCCTCTACTGTCAAGGTTTGGAGAAAGCCCTCCATTTTAGTGGAAGTTGTGGGGCAAAGCTACACCTAAGGAGCATGAATTCACACCTTAGAAATGTTACTTTTAAAGCTAACAGCCTCATATATATATATTAACCATCATTACTGATTTCTGCTGCATGCAAGTAATGTGTTACACCTAATTCAATATTTTTTTTGGGGGAAATGCTCTTAACACAGCATCTCACCAAATATATTCCTAGAATGATCTCTACTCAGGGGAAAAAATGTTAAAGTAGTCAGTAATGGAAACATTGATATTGTCATAATACTATAACTAATGAAGTTGGCATATGTGCTAATTTTTTAATAAACATGGAAAAAAATGATATTATGAATAGTAGTATCAGTGTCGCTTTACTTAGGCAAGCACTAAGCATTACTCAGAAAGTCTGGCTGGCAGCCACAATAGTTTCTCAAACTTCTTTCATTCTGCTGTTGATAAATTTGGTCTACAAATAGCAAACAGTTGAGTTCTGTGCTCTTTTGCGACATGGCAGCCATATGAAGGTTTAAAGATGGCATGTGTGGGAACTGTGCAGCCATCTAATACAAGACAAAGGTAAAGGAAATGACTCAAAGGGGAAGAAGCAGATCACAGGAAACTGGTTAGTTTTTCAAGATAACATTCTAAGGTCTGGCCAAAAACTCAGCTCCAGACAAGCTTCTCCATGACAGAATTCCAAGGCCAATGACATGACCCTGTCTCTCATGACAGTGCTGACATATTGTGGAGGACGCCCAGTGAGCTTTGTGGGTGAGTCATAAGTCCAGCATTCTCTCCACAACATCGCATTTGCATCTATTCCACATTTTAAGCCATCAAAGTCATAGATTAAGGCAACTTGGAGGGTTGATGAAAAAAAATCAGAATTATGCAATAATATAATCTTAATTGTTTGAATCAGACAAATCTGCATTACTTCTCTCACTGTCACAATTTGTTCTTTTTTTTTTTTAAAAAAGAAACTGATCAGGAAAAAAATGCGTTTGCTAGTCCTAAGGAAGAGCAAACATGCTTATGACTCCAAACAACTAGAAAACTTACTCAGGTATTTTCTTCAGTTCCTCCCTTTCTTCTCTAAGAATATATATTACAAGTCTGGTATCTGTTAACTTGTACTTAACAACCCAGTGCAAAGAATTGATGAGCTGAACCAATAGAGCATGGGGCCAGTGTCCTAGTCCAGAAGGCTAATTTATTCCTTTTTGTGGATATCGGGACTGTTGCTCTATGCAGGAGTTGTGACAGAATTGCTAAATTTTTGAATGAGGAACCTGGAGGAGGAAGCAGGGTAGGCAGATTAAAAAGATGGGATCCCTGATGGCCACAAGTAGAAAATCGTATCTAATACACTGGAAATGCAGAATTAAAAAAAGAAAAGATAAAGTCTTAAAGCTGTTCCTATTTCAAAACTGTTTCTGTCTCCTAGATGGTTTCATCTGTTGTTGCGCAGAGCAAGCCCGTCTTTTGCCCCAGTGCAATTAAAGGATCACTATAATCAGTTTACCTGTGTCACTAGTTACTGAAATAATATCACTAATCTAGAAATTCTTTTAGATAGAACAAAGTGGGAGCGAGTTTAAAGTGTTTGCAAGCCTATCTCATACAAAGTAAATCTCCACATGCAGTGGTTGTCTCCCTGCCTCATCGTCCCCATCCTCCCCGTCTCATATGGAAACACAAAGTTACCACTTTCACTAAAAATGTAGAGCTGTGGGTTGAAATCTGCATGGAAGGGGTGGAACATAAGGTCCTAAAACAGTGATTCTCAACCTGTGGGTCCCCAGATGTTTGTGGACTTCAGGTCCCAGAAGCCCCAGCCACTATGGCCAGTGCTCAGGGCTTCTGGGAGCTGAAGTCTAAAAACATCTGGGGACCCACAGGTTGAGAACCACTGTCCTAAAAGAAGCTGAGCCTCCAAACAGTGGGAGCATACAAATACATACCCTCAAACTGTCCTGATCTGTCAGGGATACTTCCAGTTAATCCTCTGCTATCACACTTTTTCAGCTGATTTTAAAATGTCTCAGTTTCTCCCTCTTCCGGCTTTTCCTCCACTTGCTTCAGTAACTGCAAACTAAGTTCCGTGTGCAAATGTAGGTTGCATTCAGTTAACTTAGGCCATTTCTGCCCTACGCTGTTATGGTGCTACTATTCCACTTTCAGCATCCTGTGGAATTCTGGGGTTTGTAGTTTCCTGAGGCCAAAGAGCTCTCTGGCTGAGAATTCTAAAGGCCCCTCCCTAAACTGCAGACCCCAGGATACCACAGGATGTGGAAAGTGGAATAATAGTGCTATGACAGTGTAGTGTGGAAATGACCTTAGTTGCAGGACAGTGGAGAAGACAATTTTGCCCTTCCCATTAGGCTCAGGCAAAAGTTGTTGGAACTTCTCTAGATTGGATGATCTTCTCCATCGATTAAGTTTGCCATCTTGATGACAGTCTTTATGTTGCTTGGTCACATGTGTCCTGGTTTTCGTCTGTGAAATGTTGGCGAGTATGTGAGGTGAATGGTTTGAACCGACTGAAGCCCATATAGCCAGCAGTCACCATCCAGTTGCCTATGGGAGCTCCTCGAGCAGACCCACCCCACCATCCATCTCTATCTTGTGAGGATTAGCAACTGCTATACAGAAGAATGCTAACCCAGATATGGTTTAGTGATTTAGACCTGCAAATTTTAGACCTGCTTCTCTCTTTTTGTTGTATCTTTTGTCATTACCCCTGTGTACTGCAAGGGGGTCAGGAGTCTGAACAAAAGCAAAGGCAGGTTTCTCAATGCAATCATCTTGTCAAATCATGCTTAGCACAAGGCCCAGTTTGCAAGAGCACATCAAATTATAGCTTCTGATTCTTGATCGACGTGATAACTTAATTGGGCCAATTGCAAGCAATGGTTTGTCCATTTATTTATCACATGAAACCATACTTAACCATGTTTGAAACCATTTTATACTGTCTGGGCATACTGAATAAGTTTGCGTTGAAAAATCACTGTAACACGGCTAGAGAACAGCCTGGGCTTTAGCTGTAACGAGTCTACACTTAATACTAAAGGAAAAAAAAAGGTTGCTAAATTATAATAGAACTGTTACATCTTCTAAATTTATATGCATTTTTCTCCATCCTAGAGGCATGCTTTTTCCCCCCTCTGAGACATTTTTATCTAAGCACCCAGTGGGTGGCAGTGTACTAGCTTTGCAAGAGCACGTTGATTCTTCTCCCTCCTTCTCCACGATTATTCTGAAGCTAGTTTCCATGGTGATCGTTGCAGCTTTGATACTTCTGGGGAAGGGAGGAGGGTGATAGTTCATTAAAACGGGAGCTGGAAGAAGCAGGCAGCTACCTGAAGAGTAGCCTCTGTTAAAGCTTTCTCCTTCCTTCCTTCCTTCCTTCCTTCCTTCCTTCCTTCCTTCCTTCCTTCCTTCCCTCCCAGTATCAAGGAATGAAATGATAGAAGCTTGTTAAAGGAAAAGTGGTGGTTCCATGGTAGAAGGGATAAAATGTAGAAAATATTCAGTATATCTTTGTGTGCTATAATCCCCCGAGCCAGAACAGTTTGAAAGAGTGGCTGATTTTTAAGTTACATAAGTAAATAGGGGATACATAATTTATTATTAATTTGCCAAGCTGTTTAAACACCTGCCTTTCTCCATCTACAGGCCTGAAATCTTGATGGTCTGTGAGAACCAAGTTTGAAATACGAGACAATGTAATTCAGCAGTTAGAGCATTTCATTCTTGGATGGGGAAGTGTGTGAGCATGAGGCACACCATAACCCATTTCCAGTTGTCTAAAGACATTGTTTACACAATCATTTGAGCTGAGCCTCCATCTAAAAAATAGGAGCAGTATATTAACAAAGATGAAGTGCTTTTGGTTAGACCTCATCTTGAATACTGTGTCCAGTTCTGGGCACCCCAATTCAAGAAGGACATGGTCAAGCTGGAGCAAGTCCAGAGATGGGCGACCAAAATGGTGAGAGGACTGGAAGCCATGCCCTATGAGGATAGACTTAGAGAGCTGGGTATGTTTAGTCTGCAGAAGAGAAGGTTAAGAGGGGACATGATAGCTATGTTTAAATATTTGAAGGGATGCCATGTAGAGGAAGGAGAGGGCTTGTTTTCTGCTGCTCCAGAGACCAGGACAAGGAGCAATGGATTCAAGCTGCAGGAAAGGAGATTCCACCTGAACCTCAGGAAGAACTTCCTGACGGTCAGGGCTGTCCAGCAGTGGAATATACTGCCTCGGAGTGTAGTGGAGTCTCCTTCCTTGGAGGTTTTTAAGCAGAGGCTGGATGGCCATCTGTCGGGAGTGCTTTGAGGGTGTTCCTGCATAGCGGGGGGTTGGACTGGATGGCCCGTGTGGTCCCTTCCAACTCTACACTTCTATGATTCTATGCAATAGTACATGAAGTTTTAGAAAAAATGTAGAGTCCCACTTTCCTTGCCTAAGATTTGTCTCCCCCCAATCTGACTTTGCTAGGAACTTTTCGTCGGAGTTTTGGGGCCTTTTCATAACTGTAGTGTTGTGATTCCAGTTTAACTGCCGTGGCTCTACCTTGTGGACACCAGAATTCTCTGGCTCAGAATTCTAAATGCTCCTCTCTAAACTGCAAATCACAACACTATAAATGCGTAATGCGAAAGGATTCTTACTTTCTCTCTCCCACCTGCCTGCCTGCCTGCCTGCCTACCTACCTACCTATATTTTGTTCCTGTTTTTCTCTCCTTCCACAAGTCTTTTTTCAATGATCCCAGCAATTATATGTTGTTTGTTACTTCATCCTTACTGATTGATCTGGTCCCCAGTTTTAATGACATTTGAAGACATTAATTTATCACTTTGCTGAAAATAATTTTGTGTGCACATGGTGGTGTGCCCTGAATTTGAATGCCTAGATACTGGAATTAATACACTGCAGTAACCGTTCAACTTGTTTATTGCATATATTCATGAGCATTTGGAAACATGGCTATTTTTTGGTGCTGTGCATAAAAGGAAAAAAAATGTACATGTGCTAGATATAGGGATTAGTTAGAATATTTCATTTTGGCAGAATATTTCATCCTACAGACCTGCAGTGTTTGTTAACAGATGGCATGGTGCATTCTTGAATCAAACAGGTGGGAACTGAGAATAAAATTGATTCTATTTTTGGTGTTGTATATGGTGGGGTCTTAAATTGTACTAGAGTCCACTTAATAAAGAATCACATACTCAAAGATACCTCATGTACAGTTTTGAAAATCTTCTGTAGCACAGTATATTCCAAGCAGTCTGTGGAACTATGCCAGAGGGTTCTTCAACTTCCTAATAACTCTCCATGCATATATTAACTTAGTTTGTAGAAGTGTATTTTGTTTTGAGAAGAACACATATATATGTTAGTTGGAGTTTATTAGTTGTTATCACTCCTAATACAATAAAGTCCCAGTTGCCATACAGTGAAAAATAATCCCAAAGACCTAATGATAAACACATATTCAGCAGAAGAAATCTCTTCAGCATAACAAACATGTCTCTGTCCACATACGTCTCAATGTTTCCTGTTTTAACTATCCTAATGATTGGTTTCTACTTGTTCAATGACAGTCATAAACTGTTAGTATCATAATAAAGAGTCAGATTGTGTGTGCAGGGATTGCATATTGGAAGGATCCTTGCCAAGGTGAAGCCCCATGTAAGATCCTGGCAAGGGTCAAGTTACTAATGAAGGTTGATGGATAGGTAAATTGTTGATGTGAGTGTCCTCAAGCACCGTCTCCCACTATCTCTAGTGTGAATAGTTCCGTTCAATGCTGAGGCAACAGTGGGGCCGGGAGGAGAAAATTAAAGGAGTACAACTAGAGATAACCTTGAGATAATGACTAAAAGTGCTCCCCCTCGCTGATGATTTCACACCCTACAGCCAGAAGCCATTTTTTTCCTCACTAAAGTCCCTAGGAACAAGCCTATGTGAAGATATGGTAGGACTTGAGAGGAAGTTCTGTGCAGAAATGATGGCCACCGTATAGAGCTCCACAGCTTGCTACCTATGAAAGAGGTGGCAAAAAGGAGGATATTCAAAACAAGCATGCGTGCACGTTTTTGCATGGAAGGAGTTGTTAGCTTGTCATGCAATGACCTTTCAAACACATTCTCAAGCCAATGCATAGAGTGAACGTGAGCTTCCCTTCTATGTTACATTGGCCTAAGACGCTAGTCCAAAGACCTGTGTACTGGCTGTAGTCTCTTTCACAATGTATATTTATACCGTTCTGATTCCAGTTTAACTGCCATGGCTACATCCTATTTTTATACCATTTTAAATCCAGTTTAACAGCCATGACTGCATCCTATGGAATCTTGGGATTTGATGTTTCTTCTTTTTGTTGTGTGCCTTCCAGCCATTTCGGACTTGTGGTGACCCAAAAGTGAACCTATGATAGGGTTTTCTGTGGGCAAAGAATGTGTGATCACCCAAGGTCATCCAGTGCATTTCCATGGCCAAGCAGAGAATCAAACCCTGGTCTCCAGCATCATAGTGCAACACTCAAACCCTAACATCACCTGTGGATCTCATATTTGCTGTTTAGGGAGGGGTATTTAGAATTTTCAGCCAGAGTTCTCTAGCGCCTCCCAAAACTACAGACCCCAGGATTCTGCAGAATGTAGTCATGGCAGGTAAATTGTATCATCTTTCACCAACAGATGATTTATAAATTGTCAACATAAACAAGCTACACAATAAATATGTATTTTATTGAATTTATCTCCTGCTTTTCTCCCAAGACGGGGTTTAAGATGGCTTATAGTAGTTTAAGAAAGATTGAGTTAAAACATTAGTTTACAAAAGTTTAAAAAGAATTAAACAACAATATTATTTTAAAAAATATGATTAAAAGCAATTAAAAACACTAAAACATATTTCCAGTAAAAGGTTAAAAATACAGCTTACCACTTTACACACCCTCATCCGCACGCGCACACCCACACTCATATACACTATTGATCTACAATTAAAATTCAAAGGGCTGGTTTAATAAAACTGTCATCACCTCCCAGCATAAAGAGCAGGGAGGGAGTCAATTGGGCCTCCCGCGGAAGAGAGTTCCACAGTCTGGGAGCAGCTCTCTCCTGTGTCCTCACCTTATGTCTGTGAAGATGATGGGACTGAGAGAAACACCCCACCACCACTGATTGTAAAGCTTGCACTGGCTTTTATGAGGAGAATAAAAGGAGTCTTTTATACAGTCTGGACCGAAACCACATAGGGAGTTAAGATCAAAACAAGCACTTTGAATTCTGCCTGGAAATGGACTGGTAGCCAGTGGAGTTGTTGCAGCAGGGGATTCACATGATCTCTGTGTCCAGCCCTGGTCAACAGTCTGGCTTGCAGTATTTTAGACCCACTCAAGTTTCCAAACAACTTTGAAAGGCAGCTCCATATAGAGCAGTGGTTCTCAACCTGTGGGTCCCCAGATGTTTGTGGTCTTCAGCTCCCAGAAGCCCCAGTCATTATGGTCAATGCTCAGGGCTTCTGGGAGCTGAAGTCCACGAACATCTGGGGACCCACAGTTTGAGAACCACTGATATAGAGTGTGTTACAGTAATCCAAATGGGATGTAATCAAGGCATGTGTCATCACAGCCAGATATAACTTCATGAACAATGAGCACAGCTGGCATAGTAGTTTTAACTGTGCAAATATATTCCTGGCCACAGCCAAAACCTGGGCATCCAGACTCACATCTGAGTCCAGGAGCACATCCAAGCTGTGAATCTGTGATTTCACAGAGTATGTAAACCTATTGAGCACAGCCTGAATCCCTATTTCCTCATTTGCCTTCAGACTGACCAGGAGTACTTCTGTCTACTCTGGATTAAATTTCAGTGTGTTCACCCTCATACAGTCCATTACTGACAGCAGACATTGGTTTAGTAGAAAAACAGCTCCCTTGGAATCAGATGGAAAGGAGAGATAAAGGTGGGTGTCATCAGAGTACTGATGACACTGAACTCCAAAATTCTGGATGACCTGGTTTTGTGTAAATATTAAACAGCCTGAGGGGACAGGAGGGCGCAAGATTACATCCACTGGACCTCTATCAACTACAACATCCAAGTCAAAGAGGATCCCAGTGATTTTATCTGCAAAATGTTGATACTGCAGTTAAAATCAGTTATCGTAAAACAATTTTGTACTTTTTAAAGATTTAATGGTATTTTAATGTGATATTTGTTTAATTGTGCTTTGTTATTGTTATTACTTTTTTAAAAAGATAATCCTGGTTTTAGTCTTTCTAGACTGCCTTGAGTTCCATGTCAGGAGAAAGGCAGCATATAAGTAAAATAAAATATATTGGCAGAAAGTCAGCAGTGGTATAGTGATTTGAGTCATGGACTAGGATTCTGGAAGACCGAGGCTTGAGTCTTCATTCAGCCATGGGTAACTTTCAGCAACTCATTCTAAACATCTAAAACAGGGAAAAATACAAAAAAACCCTCAAATATACAAACATTTAAGAAAGGCTAAAACTAAATAAGACTAAAAATAACTAAAAAGTACAAATAACTAAATAACTAAATAACCAAATAACTAAAAAATTCAAAGACATTCTCAGCCTACGAGGAAATCATCTCTGCACAAATCTTGCCAAGAAAACCCCATGATAGATTGGTTTTAAGATTTCCATAAGTTGGGAACAAGTTGAAGGTGAACAGTAACAGCAAATACAGTCAGATTGGAATGTTTGAGATAATAGCCTTAACAACTGGTTTTGAAGAACCAATTTCCGGCAATAAAAAGAAGTAGTGAATGTTAATTGGAGAATATTTCATAATATTTTAGTGTATTGTCTCTCATATCCTTGACATTTTTATGTGAAATACGTTGTTTGTTTGTTGTTAAAAACCATCAAGTCGGCTTTGAATTTTGGTTATGAATGAACACCTAGACATCATATTACTAAGAGTTCTGCTCAGGTTTTGCAAGCTCAGGGCTTTGACTTGCTTGCTTGAGTCAGTCTACCTGTGTGAATTCGTATGAATGCGCAGATGTAAATCCACACTCCTGCCCACCCTCATCTCCTAAGTTGATGGCAACATGCAGTTCACTGATGCAGCCATTTATACCTCTTTCTGTTGTTGTTGTTATTGTTGTGCGCTTTCAGATCATTTGTTTTATGGGGACTCCAAGGTAAGCCTATCACAGGATTTTCTTGGCAAGTCTTGTACCAAGGGTGGTTTGTCATTGTGTTCCTCTGAGGCTGTGACTTGCCCAAGGTCACCCAGTGGGTTTCCATACGTACCATTTTCACCATTTTGTGTGAAGAGATCTGGCGCACTAAGCAAAGTTTCCCCAAGCCTAAGCAAATATGTTTTTTTCTTCACTACTTCCTTCAAAGTGGAGCTAATTTAATAGCTGAACCTTTGCTCTATTATGTTAAATTACATTTCATGCATATCCAACTGCAAAATGGATCTGATTCACCTCACCTCTGTGACACTCGGCTGTCCTTGTGCCAGAGACTCTGAGAGAAAGAGAGAGAGGGACAGAGAGAAGGCTTTTTTAGTATTCTAATGCCCACGACTTGCCATATTAGATTAGAAAGAAAAAGAAAAGAAAACGAACACGGGACCTTCTGGGTTCACTGGGAGAAAACTGGGTGCTTATTCTCAAGCTAGGGAGCCATAGATAATTGGTACATAGCTAGTCTGTAAATTTTAAGGTTCATATAAATTTCGATAGGGAACAATGGTAGGAACATGGCAACAGAGAGTCTTGTCAGATTAGTAACACAAACGTGATAGACTCCCTGTCTCTAATAAGCATGTTCCACAGTTTGTATTCTTAAACCCAGGTCTTTGAAATGTAATCCAGTGGCAGGTGGCAAACTGGTAGTGCCAAATTGGAAGTAGCATATGAGTAATTTTACTACCATGAATATTTCGTCTGGGCATACACTGTAGTCATATTCTGGTTCACATTGACTGTGTTTTGGAGATTATATGTGGGATGTTGGATGGAAGGTTCAATCTGCATTTAGTTCTGCTATTTTGGCGAGGGATTGTGGAAAGCACTTCTGATGAAGTTTCAGCAGGTGACTTCCAAAGCCACAATGTACCTTAAATGCTACCTTTAATAAGATCGCAATCCCTAATATGCTGTAAAATAATCAACAGGACTTTATTTTGCACATACACTTTATATTGTGCTATCTTTATTTGTGGCACTTGAACACAAATGTACACACATATATAGAGAAACTCACGTTCTATGAAACCAAGTATCACAACTTCTAATCTTTCCATGGGTTCTCATGTTCAAGGTGGATCTCCATAGTCTCTCCTCTATCCCAATGAAATCACTGTATTTTTCTGTCCCGAAATCAGCTCCTGCTTGTCCCAAACTGAAGAGTGTCCCATCCCTAAGAGAAGAGAGAGATTCCAGTTTGCTGAAGGCTTTTTGTTCTGCCATCCAAATCACTGATCAAGTTGGTCATGCAACCATTTGATTAGGGATGGCCACAGAATGCCCACCAGAAAGACTGATCATGTGGACTTCATCCCCTCTAGACTCTCTGTTGAACTCCAGAATGCAAGATAGCTTACAAAGTTAAAACAAATAGCCCCCCCACAAAAAATACACATCACTAAGACAGAACATATATAAAATTGTAAAATATTTTATAATTTTAAATAGAATTAAAGTTTAAATAGAATTAAAAGCAACTTAAATGGCCACTAAAAACAGCAGTAGCAACAAAAAATACAAATAGTACATCAATTCGCGGAAAGCCCTTTCCCTGTCAAACACTTCTCTCTCTAAGGCCTGTCAAAACAAAAACGTATTTGCCCACCTCTGGAAAGACACTATGGAGGGAGCCACTATCACATCTCTGAGGAGGGACTTCCAGAGCCTGAGAACAGTCACTGAGAAGGGCCATTCCCATCAGAGTTGGCTAAGGAGGTTGGTAAGACAGAGATAGGAGCCTCTCCTGAAGATCTCAAAACACAGGCTTGTGAAAGACAACGGTCTTTCAGATGACCTGGATCTGAGCCATACTGGTCTTTGTAGATCATATGGTAGCCAATGGAGCTGTTGGAACAAGAGAGTTGAATAGTCTCTGTAACTAGCCCTAGTTGGTAGTCTGGCTATAGCTCTTTGGACCAGCTGAAGTTTCCAAACACTCTTCAAAGGCAGGCCCATGTGGGACAAGCTGCAGTAACTCTGTCAGGATGTAATTAAGGCATATATCACTGCAGACAGATCATACATTTCAAGGAATGGGTGCCGCTGGTGCACAAGCCTTAACTGTGCCAATGCACTCCTGATCACCACAGAAACCTGAATATCCAGGTTCAGTATTGCATCCAGGGGTACATCTAAGCTGCAAACTTGTTCCTTCAAGGGGAATGTGACCCCATCCAGCTCAAACTGAATCCCTATTCCCTGATCTTCCCTTTGACTGACCAGGAGCACCTCTGTCTTGTCTGGATTAAGTTTCAGTTTCTTTGCTATCATCCAGCCTCTCCAGAAAGCCCCCCTGTAAGGTACAATTTACTTTTTAAATAGGGTTTAGCCCCCTTCAATTGTTTAATATAAAAGCATAGCCATTTTTCAAAATCAGAAGTGGACTTTCAAGCATTTCCACTTTTGCTCTTTGGAGCCATTACTGGCAGAATGTGTAAGCCCCTGGAAGATCCAATTGCAGTTGTCCGCCCAACTTAGACTAATCAGTGCACACAGAGGGACAGGCACCTCTCTCTCCAGCAGAAGCGATTAGTATTTCATCAAACTTAAACTGCACCTAGACTGATGCTTCATTCCATATTCAAATAACATCTTCCATTTCCAGATAATTTTCTTTAAAAATGCTCAATCTCTGTGCTTGAGGATTAATAGGACTTAATTAAAAAATCATGACTGTCATCCCCAGAGAATCAGAAAGCCCAGTATTTCTGCTTCTGAACTTCTTTTTTTGGACTTATTTTTAAATAAGGCCTATCTTATTCACAGTAGTCATTACTCGCAGGAGCATGTAACATCTTTTATACTTAAGTATGCCAATACACGTTTGGTTGCTTGTCAAAACAATATTTGTCATCAGTGTTGCTGATACTGGTGCCATTGTCTTCAGAAATGGTGATGGAAATAGATTGAGTGTGCTTTTATTTAAGATGCTTCAGGATTTGAAGGCAGGGGAATGAAAAATAATTAAATCATCCTCGAAAACATGTTTGATTTGGATAATAGGCGTATATAAAGTGTGTTCTATTTTTTTTCTTTTAAAGTGACTGTTGAGATGTCTCAAGAATCATGTTTTAGGCACATCCTATCGAGCAGGGATGGGCAGTGTGTGATGCTCCTCATTTATTGTAACTCCTATCATCCCTTACCATCAACTGTGATGGCTCAGCCTGTTGGGAATTGCTTTCAAATAATATTGGGAAGGCTGTGTGTTCTCTGTCCCTGTTCTATAGTGTAGGTCATTTAGTAAAGTGGAGAGAAACAATAGAAAATTATAGTTTTGGCTTCCATGTGTATCAGCTGGAGCAGAGAGGGTATCTTCACACTGTTCTTTCTAGCCCAAGGCTCCTTGTGTATCTATGAATTGGAATATGCATTCATGAAAATGTTGGCTTTTTTGACAAAATGGTTCCTTAGAGAAGGAGAAACCTAACTTTTACCATAGTGGTAGAGCATGTGTTTGGAGGAAGCAGAATAATGGCAAGAGAGAGGCTTCAAAGCAAGCCTGGCATCACACCCACTATGAGAGAGCAGGTTCCAAGACCTTCTAGGATCAGCACCAGCATTGAGTGCCCTTCTGCATTTTACAGATGAAAACTAGGACACGTGGGGACAAACAGGATTAGAGTGTGGCCAAAATGGAAAAATAAGGAAGAACCCAGCACCTAGGACAGGCTGCAGCAGTTTGCCTTTGCTTGAGCCTACTAGGAAGGGCAAAATTCTGCCCTCTTCTCTCCCTTTCTTCCTGCACATGAAACTCAGTTTGCAGCCACTGAAGTAAACCAAGGACAAAGTTGGGAAATGGGAATAGGAGTGTGAAACTGAGGCATTTTAAAAGCAGCTAGAAAAGTGGGATGATGGGATTAATCAGTACTACTGTCCCTGCCAAATCAAGACAGTTGGAGGGTATGGGATTGCTTTTTATTATTACTTTCCCTCAATGTTAAAAGGTCCATCACTGAAAGAAGGGCCATGTGCAGCTGTGATGGCCAGCATTATCTTTGTGCTTTGACTTTGTGCTTTGAATGGAACATTGCTGTCTTGGGAGTTGTAGGCCAGGGATGTAGGGTGAAAAGAAGATGCTGGCTCCTGTAGCTTACCTGGCATGTACAATTATATACATTTGACATTTGTTTAAATTTCACTTTGTGTGCATTTGTGTAGTATGATTATTTAAAACAACAACAACAACAACTCCCCACCAATAACAAGCCATTTCCTCTGAAGCATGGTGGGACTTTATTTTGGTAAAATCAGTTCTTGTTCATTGAATTGTTTGTATCTGACCCAATAGGGCAGTGGTTCTCAACCTGTGGGTCCCCAGATGTTCATGGACTTCAGCTCCCAGAAGCCCCAGCCACTATGGTCAATGTTCAGGGCTTCTGGGAGCTGAAGTCCACGAACATCTGGGGACTCACAGGTTGAGAACCACTGCAATAGGGCCTTTGTTTAAAGTAGACCAAGTCTGAAGGGAGTCCTAAAGAAGGTGCTGGCTTCTCCCGAAGTGTTGCTCTAGCGCAGTGGTTCTCAACCTGTGGGTCCCCAGATGTTTCTAGACTTCAGCTCCCAGAAGCCCTGAGCATTGGCCATAGTGGCTGGGGCTTCTGGGAGCTGAAGTTCACAAACATCTGGGGGACCCACAGGTTGAGAACCACTGCTCTAGCTAGTGGGTGGCATCTCCACCCTCCTTGAATTGAGCGGGCAGTGGCAAGAAGCACAGAGAGGTTGCTATGGCTGTTTACTTAGACTCATGCTTTTCTTATAGCACAGCTTTGAAAGGAAAGATAAAAATACTGTGAACTGATTTCTTGATTCTTCAGTAAATTACTCGATTGTGCTGTAAGAGTTGTGCTGTAAATTACTGAGAAGCCATCCAGAAATTATAGAAATGGTCTTGTGTTGAAAGTGTATAGCATTTCCACAACCAAATCACCTTCGTTTTCACAGAGAAGTGACTTGTTGTTTTCCCTGTATGTATAACTTACACTCAGCATGATCAGTTAATAATCAGAGAAGACAGATGTAGGATTATGGGGAAAAGGGGCTTATTAACCAAAATACCGGTTAAAATATTTTTTTTTTACTGCCATCTTCACTCACCTCTGTCTTCTGTGTTTTTAATTTAATATGTTTGTGTTTGTTTGCATGTTATCTTAACACAATTTATCAGTAACAAACAAGGAAAAGCGTTCATGCAGGTGTAATAGAAAACAATTTCTCATTAAGACAGGGAAAGAAAATTCTGTGATTGTGCGATGGGGAAGAGAATGTGCTGTGGTGTTTTGTAGTGTCACGTTATTTTGTGCAAAATGGTGTTATAAATAGCTTTTAAAGAAGTAAGAAAATTGTTACTAAACTGCTTTTCAAAAAATATTCATATTGTAAAACTTGAAATGTGATGGAAATGCCCCCTACCCCCTACTAGGGAGCATTTGGGAACAAATTTTTTTGAAAAAAATTTGCAAAAATGTGTTTTCACCTCCCCCACCCCCCGCAAGTGCTTACATGACCTCCATCAGTGGTGGAAATGCTCTCCACATCCCTAAGAGGTCATTTTGAGGCATTCTGGAGGGGAAAAAGAAATTGGAACAGCACTTTCCCCACCCCTCTTCTAAACAAAAGGAAGACAGTATATTGCACAGATATAATGGTCTGTTACACTGGTTTAGTACATTTTTTTCAGGTGTATGGAGTAGTGATGGGAGGAAGGCAGAAAAAACCACCTCTGAGACAACGTTTTTCCAGGGCTGCCTTCCCAGAATGTCTCAAGCTTCAAAGACTCAGTCATAAGCCAGGCTTTTGCCTGCAGGGTGGCAGGTTTTGCTCTGAATGGCAGTGGAGCTGGCTTTTTCTTCCCCCTTCTCCCACTGCTTTGCCTGCAACCTGTTTATTTATTTAAATATTTATCTTCCACCCTATATCATGAGATCACAGAGTAGCATACAAGTAAAATAAATATGACCGTATTAAAACAATTTAAAACAGTAACAATAATTTAAGTAGACCAAAAACATATTAAACGAGTTCACAAGTTAAGTGTAGGTTAAAACAATTTAAAACCATGTGTACAGGCATACCTTGCTAATACAGTGGGCTAAGTTCCAGACCAGTGCCATAAAGTGGATATCTTCTTAAAAAGAATAAAAGCCTTTTTTTACTTGCCAGTGCATATAAAAATATTTACACCATCACTTATTAAGCGGGCCTAAAAACACGATGAAAAAAAATAAAAATGATACATTTTAAATTAGAATACAACATTGAGACATGAAGTGCCCAAACATTGTAGAGAGATGGAGTGCAGATAACAAAATAGTGCTATACTGTATAATTGTACAGCACTATACAGCTTGCCCTCCTTGTTTGCAAGGGTTTGGGGTGCAAAATCCTTGTGAAAGTTAAAAAAAATAGAAATATCTCCCCCTGCCTCAGTAAGCAAGCAAGGAAATACACACCCACACCTTTCCTCCTTCCATTTCCCCTCATCCCATTCCCTTCCCCGCTGCCCACACAAGCCAATGAGTAGCAAGGGAGCACACGTGAGTACCTTCTCTTCTTCCACTCTCATTGCATTCCATTTCCCCCCACCCACGCAAGCCAGTGAATGGGTGAGAGAATGCCAGTCTTCAAGACTTCCCTCCACTGCCTCTTAGAGCAACCATACTGCTGCAGAAATCTCCTTCAGTCTCACTATCCTCTCGAGGAAAAGGAAGACAGGATGATGACAGTAAAGGATATTTTTGCAGCAGTTGCAGCAGGACTCAGCCAGTGGTGGCAGCAGAAGCTTGTCTTCTTCCTCTCCATCTCCTATTCTACCAACAGCCTCCTCCAGCCTATAATACACGTGGTCTGTGAATGAGATGTCTTCTACCCGCTGGTCTCCTGCTTGCTCCCTCACCCATTTGCTCACTTTTCCTGTTGCTGGCTGGCTCTCTCTGTTTACCTTGCTCCACCTGTGCACCACTCTGGCAGCCCCGCCATTCCTCACCATTTGCTAGATGCATCTGCTCTGTGCCACCTTTGCCCTCTCAGGCCTCTGACCATGATGTTAAGCTTGAGGCCAGGCCAGTTAAAGGGAGAGGAGTGGTAGCACCTTTTTTATTTTCCACAGCAATGTGAGGATGTCCACAGCGTTTAAAATGAATAGGGTTATGGGGAGAGACAATCATGCTAGATTCCCCCTCAAACTGTCAGCTTTACTCTGTCCAAGGGAAGAATGGCATCCCTAGCAAACACAACAGATGTGCACTGCTGGCCCCCCACTTGCTGGTTTCCCATCTTCCAGTCCAGCTTCTTTCTTGTGTGTTTTCCTCCATTTCCACCCCGCTATCAATTTTGTAAGGAAAAAAGGAAAAGGAACAACCATACTTATGTGTAGGTAAATGGACAGCTAACTCTGCCAAAATATATGGCTCTCTGTTACCACTTACTCCTTTTTTACCCTTGTGGTATGGGGGTGGAAAAGAGAGGGAGTGTCTTGAGAGCAACAATATTCATGCTTTGGAAGTGTCCTTGTAGGACAGTGGTTCTCAACCTGTGGGTCCCCAGATGTTTCTAGACTTCAGCTCCCAGAAGCCCTGAGCATTGACCATAGTGGCTGGGGCTTCTGGGAGCTGAAGTCCACAAACATCTGGGGACCCACAGGTTGAGAACCACTGTTGTAGGATGTTGTACTCGAGAGAAGGACAAGGACACTTGTACTCGAGAGAAGGACAAGGACACTGCAGGAGATTTTTGCAGCAGTGTTGTCATTGTAGGAGGCAGAGGAGGAAAGTCTTGGAGACCAGTGTCAGCTACAAACTCGCAAATAATCAAATTTGCAAAAGTAAACTTCACAGAAGTTGAGGGTCAGCTGTATTAGCGAAGTACTCTAAATCTTGATGCCTTAAAGTAAGGTATGCTTACAGAAATGTTTTGGAGCAAATCAGTTTCTCCCACTGTTGAACTAAAACAGTTGCGGGCTTTGTTATGCTGAACAATTGGATCTCAACCAGAATCTTCTAAATGTATGTGTTTTCTCTTCATAGGTATAGCTCAACTATTACTGCAGCTAACTATAGCATTATCAACTAATCTAAACTTGTATGAACTTCCATTTTTACCCCCAAATATGTTCAAACAGCTATGTTTAACATCAGCAATATCTTTTGTAGTGAACTTCCGTGTAGGTAGTTTCTAAGGCAGCTGATTTGTCCAGAATGAAGTTAACGTTTGGGTTGGTCGGTCAGTTATAGAAATTATACTGTATTTTCCTTAATAGTTGTACCACTTGGAGACATTTGCGTGATATGTTTTAACATTGCTTCCAAGTTATCAATGTAATAAAATTTAGGTATTCTTTTCTGATGCAGTCAGACATAATGAAAACTCAAAGTTATCAACACATCTGAATTTTTTTTTTAATTTTTGAACTTCTCTTCAACTAGAGTCTGCTGTTATTTTTCCCCCAAGGGCTTTCTTGTCTCAACAGCATGTGATATCATGACTTTTTCTCTGACAAAGCCAGTCTTTCAGATTCTTTCAGGCCTATCAGTGTTATACTCGGTTCTCTTATTAATTTTCCCAAGTTGCTTCTGACGTGGAGATACTGATCTAAAAGAAGGCAATATTAATTCTTTTCCCTGATGATCTGATCATAACAAAAACCAGAGGCAGTTGCTATTAATTCTTTACATGTACTAGTAGTCTTGTGATTTCCCACAATATCAAAGCCAGTCAACCATTTGTGAAAATGTGGACTTTAGAAGTTACATGTGATTATGTTGTTCAGCTTGGTCTAATATTAGTTGGTAATAATGACTTGCCTACAAGCTCATTCAAACTTTATAGTCAAAGCATCTGCTTCAAAAGCCTATATTTAATAGCTTAATTTCATTTAATGGAACTTTGGGCAAATATAATTTGCATGTGGACTAATAGCCAGTTTTCAGATACCCGTGGCTCTGTACGAAGAGCGTATTAAATTCCTAGTAGTTATTTGCTTGAGGGAAACTGTTTTTATATGGATTGTTTCTGAGATTGTGTTTTTCTCATGATCAGATTTGGTTTTAATTTTTGCAACTGAGTTTACAGCTAGAACAGATTCTTTATAAGGTCATGTTTTTAGCATGTCCAACTTAGAGTATCCTATGTGAGAAAGTTTTCTGACTTCAGAATGTTTTGCAGTGCAATTTTTAGTTACTTCTTCACTGAAAGGAATGTAGCTTCACTCAGTGTTAAAGGAGGAATATCAGCTGGTGCAAGGCTCCTTCGTTGTGTTCTGTTATGGCTATTGAAGGAACAACAAGGTAGATGGGAAGAGAATATGGTTTGTACCACAGGTCGCTGTCTAGTACTGTCCAACCTTTTCTATAAAAAGAGTAGCAACTAGTTACTTTTGAGAGATGGAGAATTAAAGGGTTACAGTCAGCCCTCCACATTTGCGGGTTTTACTTTTGTGGATTTGATTTTTCATGGATTATTTGCTGTCACCTCTGCTGCCTCCCTGTGCCATTTTTAATAGGGACTGCAAGCCTTGTGAAACTGAGAAACTGCAAACGAAGCTTGTAAGTCCCTATCCAAAACAGTGTGGGGCAGCAGTGGAGGTGGCAGTCAGCCCCACCAGCCACCCACTTCTGTCTTGTGAAGGAACCCTGATGCTTCAGAGGAATCCACAGTGGGTTAAATATGGTTATTACACCTTGTGTGTGTGTTAAATATGGTTTGAGAGGGCCTATAGTTATTCACGGTTTTTCCACTTTTATGGAGGTCCTGTGCCCCTAACCCTAGTGAATGTGGAGGGATGACTGTACTTTTAACACTGTAATGTTTAAGACTGTAGGTTACTTTCTAGCCACTGAAACCAACAGCACAAAGGTGGGAAATATATCCTCATCCCAGTAGTGTTAGACTGCAGTTCCTTGGAGTCTTAGTCCAGACAGCTAGTAGTGAAGTATGATAGGAGCTGAAGTTCAGCTACCTTTGACGGTCCATGAATTGCCTATCCCTGCAATAGAGAACAAGCTATATTTCCCCAGCTGTCACTCTGCTTGCCTCAGCACCAACCTTAACAGTAGGTGGAAATGATCAGGATTCCCTGTCACCCATAGTTGCTAATTAGATTAAAAATGTGTGTTCTTTCCCCATGAAATAAGAAAAAAATACTGTTAACCTTAGTCATGGTCATGGGGATATAGACCTAAGCCTTGGCCAAAACTGATGTAAGGAGTTCAATTGGGAAGATACTGGAGGGACTGAATGAAGAATCCAGTGGCCAGCTCTGGCAATTTCCACACTACACTGTTATAGTGCTGCTATTCCACTTTCAACATCCTATGGAATTCTAGGGTTTGTAGCATTGAGAATTTTAAATGCCTCTCCCTAAACTGCAAACCCCAGGATTCCTTAGGATGTTAAAAGTGTAATAATAACACTATAAGAGTGCAGTGTGGAAATGGCCTCTCAATGAGAGCTTGGGAGTGTTAACATCTCCATGGAGTTTAAATGTATAAATGTGACACTGAAATCAATGCACAGCTACTGCACACAGGTTTCTTGTATAAACTAAAGGTGGCCTTATCTCTGCTAAACCTGAGCAAAAGTCTATAAAACTGAAGGAAGCTGTGATATATTGCTTTTTTTTGTTGGGGAAGCTCATTATGACCAGAACTGTGAATCGTTGCTCTGTTGTTGAGGGCCGTGGGAGGAAAGCAGCCTAATTACTTTCAATTTCCAAATTAGAAAATAATGAATGCTCAAACTGCAGAAGTTTCCACTGTTGGGTCTAAACTTACCACATAGTACAATGGAAAAGACCTACCTTGTCCTGACAGTGATTAAACATGCTGCTTATAGCTCTAACCTATGTTTAGGACTGGCAAGGAAAAAAACAAGACCTTCAGCTGATAAAAAGAGAGTTTTATTTTTGCTTATATGTTATTTTGAAACAAGTGTTCTCTTTGGCTGTGTTTTTAACTGACCTCAAACCAGCTGGCTTCGGTCCTAATCCCCATCCAACCCAGCTATTGATCAAACTACAGATATGCCTTTGCTTAGATATGATGTGTTACGTTTCAGTGTCCTATTGATTGGTTATGCGGTGACTACTTTGTAGATCACCATCTCAGAGTATGTTTCATTTTTAAATAGCCGCAGTTGGAAGCAATACTATCTGGAGCATGAGCTGGGAACATGTGGCCCTTCAGAAGTTTTTGGACTTCAGCTTTCATCGACCCTAGCCAGCATAGTCAATAATGAGAGGTGGTGAAAATTTCATTCAACAACTTCTGGAAAGCCCCTCTGTCCATTAAAGGACATCCTGTAATATATACAGGGTTGGGTTGTATCATTATGGAAGCAATCTTTAAAGGTGGCATTACTTCGTAGAAAGCATTTATACTGGTTTTAGAGAATATGTAGTGGGAATGTTCCATAAGAGTGCTGGTTTTTGTTATATAGTGAAGTTCTGCTTAGCTACTACTAGCAAAAAGTAAAAGCAACTGATGGCAGGAATTACCATTTTTAGATTTCTCACAGATATGGATGTAACCTCTGTGTCAGGCAAAGCAACCTTAAGGCAAGAGTTCTTATCTTTAAGTCCATGGATGTGCTTTAAGCGTATCTGTGAACCAGGCATGATAGTTATTCTCCTCTTTGATTTGCTTTCTGTTAATAGGGATTTTTTCCTGTCAAGGTAAACTTTAAGGTAAAAAAATTTAGTCTTTTTCAAGTTTTGAAATGTTTTCATGCCAGACAAGCCTATGTGAGGAAAATAAATTTCCAATGTGAAAATAAATAAATAAATAAATAAATAAGATGCAGAATAGTGTATGTGTATGTGTGTTTATGCACATTTTCTCTGGAGAAGTGATCCATAGCTTTCATTGGATTCTCAGAGGGGGAGTGGTGTGACACCAAACAGGTTAAGAACCATTGGGATTGGACATACAACTTTTAGCTGGAGACCTCCTACAAATACATACCCAGGCCAAGAAGACCTACAGTGCTCTGTCAAAAGAAAATCCTTACCTATTTCGTTCCTAAGGTGCTTACAAAGATAAAGGTGTCTATAAGAACCCGTGATGGACTGCTGCTCCCCACAGAAGTAGCCAAGGAAATCTGGACTCTTTCTTATTTTTAATCTTCTTGTAGGAAGATGTAGCTCCTGATAGCTGGCAAGTACCATAAGAGATTTGCCAGTATCATCAATATCTCTATTTTCCTCTTAGCATCCCACACAGTGGCGGAGCTTGGAGGGGGGAGCGGGAGGGGGCAGGCATACGGGGTGTGTGTGGGTGGGTGACTGCAGTGTGTGGGGGCATGGCCATGGGGCATGGGGTGTGACCATGGTGTGTGTGGGCATGGCCAGGGCATGCGGGGACATGGCTATGAGCTGGGATACCCCGGAACATTGCCACCAGGGGTGAAGCAGATCCACTGCCCCCCGGTTCCTATACAACTGATCCCACACCAGTTATAGTAACAAGGAGTTTACAGAGGGTAGAGTATGATCTGAATGCCTGAAAGGGATCAGATCCCCTCTGATCTTGAAAGCTAAGCAGGGTCAGCTCTGCTTAGTACTGAAACAGGAGACCATCAGTGAATACCAGGTTCTGTAGGCTACATTTTGGAGAAAAAAAACGGCAAAGTCACCTCTGAGTATTCCTATGAATTCCTATGAAAAATCAATGGGATCACTGTAAGTTGACAGGTGACTTGAAGGCACAGACACTTACAAAGTGTGTATCTTTAGCTCTCTTAACCTTTCAGTTTGTTGTTACAGGAAATGACTTACTAGTTCTAATGGACCAATGTAGGGAGGGCCTGCTTGTATACCATGCTTGATGGCAGGGACAAGGGCATTTTGAGTTGTGATAAAAGAACAATTATATTCTGCTTTCCCAGATAGTAAAAAAAAAAGGTTATAACCAACCAACCAACCAACCAACCAACCTACCTTCCTTTCTCTCTCTCTCTCTCTCTCTTTCTTTCTTTCTTAGTTCTTTTCCCTGTCTCTTTCTCTTAGTCTTGCCCTCTACGAATCAGTTGTCAGTTCTCTATTTCTTAGCAGTGGGGCCATTCACACTATACAGTTATAGTGCTTTTGTTCCACTTTAAGTGCCATGGTTTCATCCTATGGAATCCTGGGATTTGCAGTTTAGAGAGAACATTTAGAATTCTCTTCTAGAGAGCTCTAGTCCTTCACCGAATTACAAACTCCAGGATTCTGTATGATGGAACTGTGGCAGTTAAAAGTGAAGTAATAGTGTTATAATTGTGTAGTGTGAATGAGTTCCACATGCTAAGAGTAGAGAATTGACAACAGATGTCTAAGGAGAGTGAACAAGCTGCCATAATGTGGTCGATGTTTCAATATTCCTAGTTCTGTTAGGAAAAACAGAATATCATTTTTTATTACAACCCAGATTGCTATTGTGGCCATTGTTGTTTCCATCAAGCATGGTTATGAATTACTTTGGTCAGCCAAAGGCTGTTAAAATTCTGATAGGGACCCCACTTGCCAATGTCAGCAATTGCTAGTAGCAATATCCACTATAACCAAACAAATGTGTTACATAAATCTTTAGCTAAGGAGAGCTTTGTGGGTTTTTTTCTTTTTTTGTGGGTGTTTCTCTTTATGTGGGATGTAATAAATGTGATTCCCCCCCCCCGTAGCTTGCTGCAGACATAAAACAAGTGTTTGCACACTTGATTGATCAAGCAAGTTGCAGAGAATCTTTCTTTTCAGTTTTTTTAAACAAGGGAGTTGTGCTTGAGAAACACTTTCATAAAGAGCCATTATTACCGTACAAACCAAACCTTATCTTCCATCTCTAATAGCAAGACTTATTACTGCAGAACAAATGGTTTTGCTCAAAATGTAAAGTGCCAGCTTCAGACTCAAGAGAGGGCTGAAATTGTCTCTCCTGCTCTAGCATTTGCCCTCCATTGGGAGCAATTATTCCTCAGCTGCAGTTCACCTAATGTCAAAATATCAAGCTGTAGATCCTTCCGTGCCCGGCTCAGTAGCGTGGATAGCAGGATAAATAGCACTGTTGGCAGGGAATGCCTCTGCCTCTCTACCATAACCAGCTTCTGAGGACTACTTGGAATGTTGATTGGGCAGATGTGATTTTAGGGGCGTTTTGCCTCTCCATGGAAGGACCCAAGGAGGTCTGTACAAATGTGGGGGCTACACGTGGGTTGTATTGCGTACTGGAGCTTTATGCCTGAATTTAGAGCTCGTTCTTGCTCTGATATCAAGTGGAATGATAGATGTACTTCATTTTTTTTCCTTACATGGGGAAAATTGAATATGGATAGGGGTATACTCTCTCTGGATATGTTCTCCAAATTGCAGATCCCTTCTAGCAGAGCTTCTTTAGGTTCTATGCCTCAGGTCTTCTGGTTGTGCTTTGGGGCTGGCCTTCCAGATTACTCTCTCAGGAAGGCACCCTCCCTCACGCCACTCTTGTGCTTTTCCCTGTGGTTGTTGCCATAGAAAATTACTCTCTAGTGCTCTCTTGTCTGGAAATCTTACATGACACTCCTTCATTCTCTCACTCCTTGAACTTCTTCACTGCTGGACATGAGTCCAGCATGACACTAAAATGTTTCCTGTTCTGTCACAGAATCCCTCTGTAAAAAGCTCTCTGTTTAGGGCTACTTAGCCCAGGACACGTGAACCTGCCTGTGACCCATCACATTATTGGCTAAACTGAAAACACACCAGTGCTTTAAAAAACAGGGACAGTATACAGCCTATGGTCCATATACAGTCCTCTGGGGTTGTTTTTGTAGCCCTCTGAGGTATTTTTAATGTTTTTTAAGAAAACTGTTTGAAATAGGGGGGATGTTTTTTGCCCCCAAATATCCTCTAGATGTCACAGGGGCATTTTCACCACTTTTCAAGCTCCCCTGGGTTGTTTTTATGCTGAGGGGAGGTCTTTTGCTAGAATGAACAAGTGCAGTTCCACAACAAATGGCCTCTCCTGGGCCTAAATCTGCCTGCAAGGAAACATGAGGAAAATATTCAAGAATATTTTGGGACATTTTTTTCTCTTGGGAGTCTAGCACTCAAAGATTTCCTTCAGAGCTGGTACAGCTCCCAAGCCTCTTATAGCTGTCTTCCCTTGCTTTAAACTATCACTTATGCTTCAAATCAGCATCTGTTGCATTTCATGCACAACTGTATAAAATATTTTATTTATGTCATAATAAATATGATAGGGATAGAGATAGAGAGAGCAGAGGGAGAAGTTCCATTATGCCAGAGTTGCATGCTGTAATTCAGTGTCATACTTGATTTTATAACATTTCCTCTTTTTAAGGAAAAGACCAAGAATTCTTGTGAGTAATAGCAATAAATAACATGTGTATTTCTATACCGCTTATCAGCTAAGTGCTCTCTAAGAGGTTTACAATGTGTTAGCTAATTGCCTCCAACAAGCTGGGTACTCATTTTAGCGACTGTGGAAGGATGGAAGGCTGAGTCAACCTGGAGGCCAGCAGGGTCGAACTCACAACCTTGTGGCTGAAGTACTGCATTTAACCACGGTACCACCAGGGCTCTAATGCGGTAGGATTGGGGTCAGAACATGGGCTAATAGTATGCTGAAGAACTGAGGCAGGCATACGTTGCTCTGAGGGAGCCCCAGGGAAATTGTACCAATCCCTGCACCCCTCTCCCATAGTGAACAGCTTTCTAGCTTTGCAGTGTTACCAAGCGGTATGACCTATGTGAAATTGTAAAAAATACCAGTGCTGTGCTGCTCCCAGGTTTTCTCACTCTCAGTGTCTATGGAAAGCAGTCAAAATAAGTTCTCCCTTGCTGTTCAACTCTTTCCAGTTTGATTATTTTTATTTATTGATTTCTTTAATTTATATCTCACCTTTCTCCTTGTACAGCATCCAAAGCTACTATGATCCTAATGACCTAAGGTGTGGGTAGTTCTCAGAAGATGATTCTCATGGAGCTGGAGTAGGCCTATATTGTTTATTATGTTCAGCATACATTCACACAAAATGGCTTCTGTTATAAATTTTCCACTCTGAGCTTCAGCATTCCCTTCTCAGATACAGGAAGTAGACCTTCTTCATTAAGGGCCAGTAAAATTTTATGCTATAGTTTTAAAGTTTCAGAAAACTTTGAAAATTATCATTGCCCCAGAAGATACAGCTGTTACAACCATACAGTGAAGCCTAGTAATTGTCTTGTAAGCCAACCAATTTTCTTGTGCAAGTGGGGTTGATATCACCCACTAAGGTGAGATATATATCAATGTCTTGAGTAGGATATCTGAAATATATCTTCTGAAAAAACTTTCTGAGGCACAAAACGAAGCGGAGCTACAGAGCCAGTTGGAATAAAATACAAATACTATGAAAAAGTTCCTCCAGTTTTCTGAAGCAGTGGTCCTTCATCAGTGATAGTGTGACCATGGAAGATCAAGTGTTCAATGATCCTCTTTCCATTTAATACAGACAATGGCTAGAGCTCTGTCTCCAGTGAGATAGATTCTCAGATAGTAAAAGAGAAGGAACCCAGCCTACCTCATCTCTCATCCGCATTTCTGATCCAGCATCATGGCCACCAGCAAGGCAATCTCCATTTGTAGGTACAATGGTTTCAAATATAGTACATTAACAATTCACAGCCACTGAGCTCAGCTTGGTTTCTCTGACCTCTACTTGCTGCCCACCCAGTCACTGCACTCCAGGGAACCACCTACTTTGTCAGCTTCCAAAGCTGACTCTGATAGATGCAGGAATGTAGAAGAAGGAGAGAAATGAAATGAGCAGTAAGAAGGAAAGAAAAAGAAGGGAAAGCGAGAGGGAAGGCATAGCATACCTTGTGGAGATTCTGCACTTTAAATAGAGGGTCTTTGATTTATATTTTCGTGGAGTAGAGTTATGGTTGGTATCGCTCATGAAAACAATTTAAAACAGGAATAGAGAGAAATGCTATGAAGTATGAATTTCAACTTTGGAGGCCAGTAAAAAAAAGAAAGGGATGTTCTTTAATTCAGATTGGCAAAAACGGACTAAGGAGATGTCATGTAATCGAGAATTTACATAGTAGATAT
This sequence comes from Iguana delicatissima, assembly GCA_948472985.1. NCBI lineage: Eukaryota > Metazoa > Chordata > Lepidosauria > Squamata > Iguanidae > Iguana > Iguana delicatissima. Next base: position 220,642 of record CAOKZL010001251.1, read on the forward strand.
AATGAAAAGACAGAGCAAAGTTGGCCAGCCTATCCTAGACAATGATTTTTCTCTCCTATAAGGAAGAGACATTGTCTTCTATGTGCTTGCTTCCAGATGGCTGCTCCACCTAAAACAACTACTTACAAGCAACAGCAAATGACAGAATGAGATACTGCGATGGCAGCATTCGAGATCCTGTACAGTGCAGTGGTTTGAGCATTGGACTACAACCTTGGAGACCAGGGTCTGATTCCCTGCTCAGCCATGGAAACCCACTGGGTGACCGTGGATGTGACACACGGTCTGAGCCCCAGAAAACCTCATGATAGGGCTGCCTTAGGGTCACTATAAGTTGGAAATGACTTGAAGGCACACAGCAACAGCAGCAGTATTTCAAACTATCTTGAACTCTACCCTGCCTATATTATTTCAGTAGCTGATCCATGACATCAGGGACTCACATACTTGCTCATCTCCCAGTGTGGTAAGTGCTATTAATTGCCAGCCATGCTTTACTGCATTCTACAGAGGATCAATTTGCTGCTTTCTAGACAAATGAATTAATGGAGGGATGAACACATGATGCTAGAAATGACAATGTTAAAAAACTGGTGACTGAATATTTCAACTTCCCTGTAAGCTCTTGTCAATGACATTAAAATGGCCATAATTGAACAACAGACCTTTAAATACGTACTCCTTTGCAAAACAATGAAAAATTATTCACCAGGGAGTTCAGACTCTTCACATGTGGCTTGAATAGAATCAAAGGCTATTTATTAAATATGTCAGTCAATGTATCAATGCAAGAAGGTCTGTTATCATCCCAGAACTGTTTTCTGAATTGGCACTGTGGGGGCAGTTACCACTGTCTGTCTTTCTTCTGTTTCAGTACCCTGTCATTTCACAATACTCCTTCTATATATGATCAGTGCAAGCTGAGAAGAACACTTAATGAATCTTATAAAGTGGACTGTGTGCACATGTTTAGTCTTGAAGCCACTGTAAGACGCTCTGCTGTTTAGGTTGAGTGTGAGCCATTGTCCTATTTTAGAAATCCCAAGAAACCTCACACTTAAATCATCGGAATGGTACTATGATATTGTTAGCAGTTTACATTCTTGTTTTTTGTTTGGTATATTAATTTCAGTTATTGAACTCTGAAGCTGAACTTGCTTTGCTGTTAAGATTTCTCTCTATATTATTTATTTACTTATTTTTATCCCACCTTTCTCCCATGAATAGGACTCAAGGAATCTTACAATTTAAAAAACAATATAGCTAAAAACATACAAAAATAAATATTAAAATAGGATTAAACTATTTACAATATTGAAATGATTTAAAACTTAGAAAAGATATACGTCAGGCAATAATCGATTTCTGTGTGAATTAGTCCAGTGGATAGTCATATAGCACTGTTGTTTTTCCCTGGAAATTATGCTGTTTTACAGTAACATATACTCTTTGTTGATAATGGATAAGACCATTGATTTTCTAATGTTTGCAATGGCAAAAGATGTTTTTACATGCATTGTATATCTTGTCTTCAGCTACCAAGCAAGCCAGCAGTCTGCTATTATTTCTTATATTGCAAGTTGTACCTGCAGCCAGGGAGGTTTTAGTGAGTACTCATATTTTGATGACAAGATTATACAGTTTTAATTAATAAAGTATTTAAATTAGGACACACACATCAATTTCTTGCTGTCATGTGCCATCAAATCATTGTGTTCATACTCAACTTTGCTGTCTGTTAAGTGGAAGATTTTCCTCACATCATACTTTGAGATCCACCCCCCTCCATCACATTTGGGGTTGTCTGTCTTCAAATAATTTCTGACTAACACCAACCCTATCATAGGGGGGTTTTTTTTGGCAAGATTTGTTCAGAGTTTCAATTTCCATTGTCTTTCTTGAGGCTGAGATAATGTGCCTTGCCCAGAGTCACCCAGTGGGTTTCCATGGCCTAATGGGGATTTGAACCCTGGTCTCCTAGCTCTCTGATCCAACACTCAAACCAATGTACCACATTGGCTCTGCCATTCCATCCATTGATAGCCTCAGTTTCTCCCAACTGCTAAATATTCTTGGCTAAGTTCAGTGCCTATTGAAAGGCATCTTCAGAAGACCTCTGCATGCTCTCAAAGATGCTGCTTTCCCATGTTACCCATTGAGACACTCTTGTCAAAAATTGGGCAATTGCTGTAAAATATTTTTGGTCTCCTATGCAAGAGTGATGAGACCTTGATGAGACCTTGATCATCAAGATTTCGAAAAGTTGTGCAAAAGCTCTCTCAGCGAAAGTAGTTGCTTTTCCCTAAAGCTCACACAGACGTGCATAGGTACACTCAGCACAGACAGACAGGATTATTTATCAAGAAGAGACAGACAATCCACCCAGTGTTTCACTTTTTTAAAAAGTCCATATAACAAAGAAGCAGCTATTGAGGTGATTGGCAAAAATGTTTTATGCAGGTTGAGCCAAAAAATGAAGAAAACTTTTGCATGCAAAAACTCTCTTTGAAGAATGAGCAAAAACATTCATCATCTCACCTAAGAGGAACCATATGTTGAGATTTTTTGTAAGTGTGGATTTACTCTCTGACTTATTCAATAATTGCAGGAATGCAAGAACTATAATTTAACCCTGTGTGGTTGGACTTACCACTCCTCTCCCCATGCTAGAATTAGGTTTTGGGTGGTGTTTGTCGGGAAACTTCTATCGGAACACTCTAAGGGCTTTTTTGCATAATTATAGCACGATGATTGCACTTAAACTGCCATGGCTTCACCCTTTGGAATCCTGGAGTTTATAGTTTTGGTAATGCATGAGAGCTTCCTGGCTGAGAATTCTAAACATCCCTCCCTGAACTGCAAAACCCAGACTCCCATGAGATGTTGCCATGGCAGCTTAAGTGGAAACATAGTACTGTAATTGTACAGAGTGAAAGAGCTCCAGTCTTTTCTTCAAGCATAACTTTGCTAGCAAGACAATAATCCTTGTATTCTTCCTGCTTAGTATATTGTGGTCCCCTCCTGTATAGAGATCTGAGGTCTATAGGTTCCTTCTTCTTTGCTGTTTTTGCCGTACTGAGAAATTAATTTCCGTCTCATGTTTTCTGAGTTTTCTGATAAGAAACCTTCACCTAGTAGGCAGAAGAATGAAGAACTTACCTGCAAATGACTTGTGGGACACTGTATGAAACGTTGTGGTGTCCTCAAGAGCCATAGACACTTGCATGTGCAATTAAAAGAAAGATTAAAAATGGACCAAAAATTAGAAGGAATAGAAACAAATACACAAATGAATGGGGAAAAGTGATATTTGAGAAAAAAGAACATTTGACATCCCAATTCTATAAGTTTGTATTGAATCAAGAATTGGAAACCGAAACAATAAAAGATACAGTGATTGTTTGGGCCCAAAATATAGAGCATGAAATAAAATTAGAGCAGTGGGAAAGGAGTTGGGATATTACACAGAAATTTACCTTGGCACAAAATTTGAAGGAAAATTACCTAAAAATGCTGTATAGATGGTACTTGGATCCCAAGAAGTTAAGTAAGATATATAAAAGACAAGAAGTGCTGGAAATCTATGCAAGAGAATGGGACTTTCAATCATATGTGCTGGCAATGCTCAAGTGTTAGAGGATATTGGAAGAAGATACATAAACTAATGATGGAGATTTTACAAATAAAGATTCCTCTAACGCCAGAAATCTTTTTATTAAATATGATGCATCAAGTAGACAAAAAGTATAAAAGATATGAGAATACAATCTTATACATTATCTCTGCTGCCAGAATAATATACACGAAGCATTGGAAAAGACCTGAAATACCAGAGATGGAAGAATGGTTAGATAAAGTCGAAGAATACGTAATATTGGATGATCTAACACGAGCTATGAAGGAAGAAAAAAGTAGTAAGAGAGAAAATAATATAAGGGTAATTAAGAAATATATTGAAGAGAAGTGGATAAAGTTGTGCCAAGGAGATGATACATGAAAAATAATAGAGATTAAAAAAAAGAGAGAGAGAGAGAATGCAGAGTAGCCGAAAAGCTAACTGTTAGATTAATCTCGTTAGTGAAGAGGCAGGTCTTCAGTGATAGAATCGGCTCTGGGGTCACAGAGAAACAGTTCAAAGAATGTTCAAACGAGGGAAGGGAGGAAGTTTAAAAAGCATTGAAAGATAGATAGGATGGAAATATCTAATAGATTTTGGAAGAGAAAATGCAAAATGGAAAAATGTACAATAAGAATAAGAAAACAAATATATGTATTTTTATGTATATATCTTTGTGTATATGTATTTTTATATAGTGGAAAAATGAATAAGACATAAAGACTGTAAAATTGTGAATATATGGGTTTTAATAAAAATAATTAAAAAAAAGAGAGCCATAGACACTGCAAATGATTTCAGGGCTGGATTACCAACAGGAGCTAACAAACTATCTGTCCTCTCCCACCTTTACTGCTGAGATAGACTTATGTATAATCAGGATTGTTATGCTTAACAACCAAGATTCATATGCCCTGTGAAAGTATACAACTTACAATTACCTCCTCATTCCACACTGCTTGTGGTGGTAGTGGAGGAAATGAACGGGCCTTGATCATTCAGTGATTTCCAGGCAATAGTCCTGAGGACGTAAAGTGCTTTCAGTTGAATCTGCTCCTTGCTGCATCTCACATAACAAAATATTCCCTTTGAAGCAAGGTTACTGAGCAGCATTTGGTGTGCAGGGTACTTGGCACAACTGAGAAGCCGGCACAGTACATCTGAAGTTCATTCAATATTGATTTGCTTCTAGTGAAACGCAGAGACAGAATCTTTAACTTCTTCTCTTACTGAGCATCGTCCCAGCCTGTGAAAAAGAACCCTTGAGAGAGAAAGAAGTAAAGTAATGCTGCCAAGAACTTAGCAACCAAAGTGTTATATGGATTTCAAAAGCTTTTCCCCATTTTAGATGCACATCTCTCTCTCTCTCTCTCTCCCTCTCCCTCCCCCTCCCTCCCTCCTTCCCTCTCCCTCTGTGTGTGTGTGTGAGAGAGAGAGGGAGACAGAGAAAGCAATTAATGGCTAATTTGATAACTGACATTTTAGTTTTGTCCAGAAACTAGCCCAGTGTTCAGTGCCCAGCGGTGCTGAGCATCTGGGTCTAATTAGAATAACGGATAAATTGCAGAAGTAGGTTGGTAGTGAGACAATAGCCCTGGTTGTCAAATGAATGGCTGTGTAAATTTGAGGACTGTACCTTATCATTTGCATAGGGACTAGAAGAGGTCTATGGAGAGAGGATCAATAAACAGTTATTCGCCTGGATTATCCTCTCTTCCCATAGACATGCTTGTTATGTTGCCTGGCCTATGTTGAGGGCAGCAATACAAACAACAGCAACTGTTGTAACTACATTGTCTAGTTGACTTGGATTGGAACTGCAGTTTTGGGTAAATCCCATTTTAGTCTCGGCATGAGCAGACCCCCTGAAATTAGGGTTGTTGAAGTGAAAACTGGAGACAGCTCCTATACTCTTAATGGTTGTGGGGAAGAGGGGATTTGCTTGCTCTTGACAAGTAGTGAGTGCCTGCTGAAATTTCCTGTTCTGTACAACCATTAAAGGTACAGGAACCTTCTCTAGTCTTCACTCTGGCAACCCTAACGGAAATTAATGAGACATAAGGAAGTGACTCTTAAGAAGGCAAAGTCATCAGGAAGAAATTCATCCAGTATTTTCATAGGATAAAAACATATTTAAAAGCAAAGAGTATCTGGTAGCACTTTACAGATGTGGTACAGAAAATCTTAATTCGGTAGATGCCCCTCTGAAATTTGTAACATTTTGTGATATTTGGATGCCCTTTCTGGATGCTTTGCCTATCATTTATGATAAAATTATAGGTAAAGCATCATTTATGTTAAAATGATAGGTAAAGTTACCCTATGTGACTTACCCTCACTTGCCAAACCTGAGAATTGGAAATGAGATCTGGAAGTTTTTTCAGCAGTACTTAGTAACCACTTAAAAACACATGCACTGCATTGAAACAATCCATTAGATTGAAAACATTAAACTTATTCCTAAGTAAGTATCCTGTCTGGCACCACTGATTAAACATAATTGTGATTCAGAGTTTCCTAGTGAGGGTCTGTTAGCTTTGTTTGGAGTCAGACCACCCAAAAGAGATAGAGACAGTATGAATATGGTTGTAGTGGTTTTTTCTTTTGAAAATTATATTTAAATTGCAACTTTTCAAATCATGCTGTTTTTGTAACATGAGCGAAAAACTTTCCCTTGTTATTGTTCTCAGCATTGTTGTTATTTGCAGTCTTCTAGTTCCTAGTGTCTGGCCCCAAACATAACTACTATTCCTAGTTTGCATTATGAGCAACAAAAGATCACTGTGTCTGACTAATTGCAGCAGAACTCAGGGTCATCCAGTGAATCTGATTGACAGAGATTTGGGAAATAAAAGAAAGCACTCCTTCATGCAATTCGTCAATTAATCAGTGGGGTTCCCTGCCAAGAAACGTAGATTGACCACTTCCTAGCTTAGATGGCTTTAAAGGGGTATTACAATGACTGCTTGTCATTATGGCTATAGGCAGAGTCAAGTTTAAGAGACAATGTTCCTCTTAATACCAGTTGCTGAGAAGTAGCAACGGAAGGGGACTTTTGTCTTCAGGCTCTGTTTTCCTTCTTTTTGGGGGATATGGTTGGCCACAGTTCAAAAAAGATCCTGGACTCCATTGACTTTTACCTGATCCAGTCAACTGATGGAGGATATGAAGTCTAATCTATCTTTCTTTTATGCCATAATCTTTGCAGCAGAGTTCTTCCATAACTTACAGGTCAGTGTATGTATGCATGAGTATGGAAATGAGTGCTTTCACATGATACAAGAAGGCTTTACTTCATTTTTTGAGGAACCCATGGCTATCTAGATGTTTTGAGATGCTGAGATATGGGGAAGGGGATAAAATATACCTAATAGTAAACAATGAAGGGGGTTGGTGGTCCAGTAACTTCTGTCAAGCTGTGCAACTGTCATCTCTGCTCTAAGGACTTCCATCTAGTAGCTGGCAGAAGAAAGACCTCCCTAGTAGTACCATACCTGCTCTCCAGTATTACCCTGCCCCCAAATCTTTAGCTGTGCCTACCTCCAGGCCCTTCAGGGCAAGTAGATATGTTTATTTTTTAAATTTCATCAGGCTTTTGGTTCTACTGAGAAACATTTTTTCTACTTTAATAAATCTGGTTGATTTTTTAATTCAGTTTCAAAAGGGCTAGACTTAGCCTGTAAAATGGCAAAGCGCTGGGAACCATGTTACTTCGCGGAACATTTTGTGTAAGCTTGCTTATGGTCCCACCCTAACATGAGACTGGATGGATAAAAAGCTGTGACAGAAATGCTTCTGTGAGACTATGGAATACCATCTTCAAGCAGTTCTTCTGAGATCTGGCTCTGTTAAGCCAGTTAGTCCAGTTAATCTAACTCAGTCCCAAATCAGGAATCAATAGAACTTACTAGTTGTTGGTCTCAACAAGAGTAGACCTGTTGAATCATTGGAATGTACCAGTTACTAGTCCTGACCAGATTTGAGTTAGTGAAACAATAAGTGTTGACTCACCAGTAGGTCAACTTTTCAACTTCAGGCATCATACAGCTTTTTGAGCTTTTCTGCCGTATATTGCATTAGGCTTTTAACCTGTTGTTTTGGAGCCTCTCTTTCAAAATATTTCGCTTTTTGTGAGGAGGGTGTGCATCACATATTGATTTTCTGTGTCTGATCGAGTAAGCTGCTTTGTTCATTTGTCAACCAAAAAGTGGGATAGAAATGATAAATCAAATTATAATATATGTCTCATTTCACCATACTTGCCATGATGGTGGCAACAATGAGATACCTCTGAATTCATCAGCCAGCAATATTTTTTAATGTTATTTAATAGCTTGATATTTAGCAGCAGTTAGATTTTATTTAGCCAGCTCTTGCTATTAAACTGTTGCTCTAGCTGAGGAGAGTTAGAGAAATGATGGAACCATCTCCCATCATTTTGTAAGAGTTAAGAACTATAGCTGTGATTTAATTTCTCTATTGATTTTGGAATTCTTGCTTGTTGAGCAAGTGCTGAAAGTCTAGTGATGATGGAAGCAGTGGTGAGAAAGAGGCTCCTCAGTGCCTTTCAGGAAGCCAAGCTTGTGTTATTCAAAGTTTCGTCTTTTCAAAAAGTTTTCCAGTGTGGGAAAGATTGTTCATCAAACTAAACAAGAGCATGTTCTACAGACATCTTTACTGAAACTTGGCAGAGGGCACAATCAGCTATTTCTTTTTAGTTCCAGATGCCTTTCCTTCAAAATTGTGTACTCAGCAAAGCGTCTACCAGCTAGCATAGCTTAAATACCAGCCGAATACTTAACAGAAGTGTATTGGAGTGTCTCCTAACAAAGGATAATTTGTTGGTATAGCCTGAAAAAGTTATTCATGAAAAAACAAATTGTAAGAACAATACACTAAGATTTAACTTGTCAACTCTGTATGTAACAGTCACTCTTGCTACACCCTATATTAACTTTTTTGTTGTATATTATTATTGTTGTTATTTGTATCCTGCTTTTTTCTCAAAACTGAGACTCAAAAGTGGCTCACAATTTAAAAGAACATTACAAACTAGAAACATACAAAAACCAAACATTAATACTGAATTAAATGATTCACAGTATATAAAAAAATAAACCTCAACTTAGAAGAATAAAATGTGATTTAAAAAGATAAAAAGCTATCAAAATCACTTAAAACACCCCAGTTTAAAATCCATAGTTAAAAATTGACTGGGTAGGCCAGCCAGAAGAGATAGATCCGTTAAGTACTTTTAAAAATTCAGAGAGCATGTTTAGCTTTTGAATCTCTTTCCACATTCTGGGGCAGCTGACAAAAAGATCCTCTGGGTGACCATTGCCAGTCTAGTCCTGGCTAGTTTAAGCAAGGAGGAGGAGCTGAGTGTACTGGGTGGATTGTATGGAAGGAGGTGATCCTGCAAGTAACTTGGACCTAACCCAAGTAGAGCTTTAAAGGTAATAACCAACACTTTGTACTTTGTCCAGAAACTAATTGGCAGCCAGTGGAATGATTTTCTTATTGGTGTGATATGCTCACTCTTTGATGTACCAGTAACCAGTCTGGCTGCCAAATTTGGACAAGTTGAAGTTTCCAAACTTGGTAAAAAGGTAGTCCAATGTACAGTGCATTGCAGAAGTCCAAACTTGAGGTTACCAGTGCATGAACTGCCATATTTAGGTCCTCCAATTCTAGGGAGGGATACAGTTGGCATATCAGTCAAAACTGATAATAAGCACTCCTGACCATTGCGTCTATCTGCGCTTGCATTTGGAGGGAAAGATCCAGGAGTACTCCCAAGCTGTGAACAGTCTTTCAGGAGGAGCGTGATCCCCTCCAGAACTGGTTGACACACCTCCAACCCCAGATTAAGACCCATAATACTAAGCACTTCTGTCTTGTCTTGGTTTAGTTTGAACTTGTGTTTCTTCATCCATGTTCAGAGATGCTGAGTAGGAAAAACATTAAGAAAGGAAGCTGATTTTTGCTGTGTCCGAGTTGGACGAAAGCATAACAGTGGAAGGTGCTTTTTCAGAGATTGGCCAGTCCTCAACAGTGCACACATGTGCATACACAGAGGCTTGCCTGTCTTTTTCACATTTGCTGTACTTGCAGGGTGACTTTTCTGGTGTTCCTCCACCCTTGAGCAACTATCACACATACCCCTTAGGATCCCACCTCACAGTTTGAAAATGTACAGCCACAGGATGTTTCTGTTGTGATTGGCCTCATACTTTACTGTTCACATTTAGACTTTCTATAGATGCAAGGGTTAAGGGTGCAGGACCCTCACAAAAGTGGAAAATTGCAAATATAAAAATGTGTTATACATTTCTGTGGGAAAGCAACTGAGTTACGGTGAGGGGAACAGGCACCCGGGTTCCAAACCAGATCAGGGAAAGGGGGTGGGTTGACATGGTGGCCCTAACTTCCTCTCTTTGCCCATTCCCTTCCTTTCATATGGGGAGGGGCATTGCGAGAGGGTTTGTGGTGCTGAGAGACTGGATTGCAATCCATCCTTAGCTGGCCGGGCAGCGGCTGGGGGAGAAAGAGGAGGGGGAGCAGAGGTGCGTTTTTAAAGGGCAGTGCAGCCTGACTGGAACTACCAAGAGGGAAGGTTCCCCTGAAAATACCCACCTGAGATGTGGGGTCAGGAGTTGAAGAAGCTCACAGATAATCAAATCCATGAAAGTCAAGCCCACAGATATAGAAGGCTGACTGAATTCCCATTTATCCTATAAGAAATCCTAGGAAGCTAAAATTTAAATGCTAGAGCCTATACATTTTGATGTTGTTTCTGTGTTTGTATTGCAATTACACTAAAAAAAGATTGGCTGTTCTCCTTTTAGGTGGTCTTGAGTTGGAAATGTTCTGTTCTCTGTAGAAATTATTCAGTTATCCCCCATGAACAGTTAGATATTTCATTAGAAATGCTGGTTAATTCAAAGGCATTTGCATTTGAAAATGCTTTGTATGCAGTGTTAATGTTAAGGTTAGCCATTTTAATGGTACATTATTTATCATGAGAATGAGTTAACGTACAAACTTAAAAGATTTACTATATGAAACTTAAATTACAGGAAGTAATTTGGTCACCAGAACCCTCCTTATGCAGGAAGCTTGAGGGAAACAGGAAATTCAGTACCTGCAGATGCATATTGTTAATAAACTTCCCTCATACTTTTTTTTAAAAAAAAAATTCTTGGAAATTAATGAGTGTTTCATCGATTGCACCACACAAACTCTACTGCTTAGGGCACATTGGGAAAATTGCTGTGTTACTTCACAAGCTAAACTTAGCCAGCAAGAAATTAACACGAGTCTTGAGTTGAGAAAGCTGAGAAGATGAATGAAAAAAGATAAAGATGGGTTTTTTTTGCCAGGCAGTACTAGTTGAGCATGTGCTGAATGGGCATATGCTTGAATCACAAATGTTCAGAGCGTATGCTTGGTTCACAAATGTTCAGAGATGTGACAGTGGAGGTTTGGTTCTATTGTAATTAAAACTGTTCAAGAGGAACAAGCTGTGGAAGTAGAAAACCAAATGTTGGTAGGCTTGTACAATGGAGGAATTTCATAGTTTTTTTTTTTTTTTTGAGTGGGTGGGGTTTTTTTCTTGTTTTTGGCATTGGGTTTTAAACTAGGAGGAAGAGAAGTGGTATCAACATTTTCAGTGGGGAGACAAAATTGCTAGCAATAAATGTTTGAAGTGTCTAGGTGTTTTTCAGTAGCTAGATGCAAGTCATATTGGTAATGACTCCTGATTCAATTTTTTTTCTTTTAAATTAACAAAGAGTATGACACTATACTGACTATGAAATATTTTATTTTGTTATTGTGGATTTTGTTTATTTTTTGACTTTTTTATTTTGTGGGAGGTGTTGCTATGTATACATTTAAATAAAATTTACTATAAAAAATGGTAGAGTGACAGTGACATTATCTGTAGGGACATCCAGAAGACCCTTGGAGATTCCTGTGGATGCCTGCTGCCATGCATCCAACAATAAGAAAATAGATGGATACTTGTCTGCTGCTCCCCACTCCCGTGCTATCCATCCATTAGGAATTGGATAGGTTCAGGGAGCTACAGATGAGAAAAGGTGATATTTTGGAGGCAAGTAGATAGCTACATGTCCTGATGCAGGATTGCAGCCTTGATTTCCTTTAAGATTGAACCTGGACACCCAGTTTGTAAGACTTAAACTTACTTTAAAAACAGATAGCATGCATTTTGACATTGAATGAAGAAGTAGATTTGTTGTTTATTGTTACTGGCCATTGAGTACCCTTCGACTGCTGGCAATCCTATGAGTAAGAGAACCTCAGAAGCCCTAGTAATCAAGTGCTGTGTGCAGATCTTGCAAACTCAGGGCTGTGGCTTCCTTCACTGAATCAATCCACTATAGTTCAATCTCCTTTTCTTCCTATACAGTTCTTTAACTTTACAGACCTTTCTAGTGAGTCACATTATCTCATGATATGTCCAAAGTACAAGAGCGTCAGTTTAGTAGTCTTGGCTTCTGTTGAGAATTCAGGCTTGATTTGCTTTTCTTTTTAGCAGTCCATAGTATCAGTAGATATTCCAGCATCACATTTCAAATGATTTGATTGTCTTTTTAGCAGTCCATAGTATGTGTAGATATTCCAGCACCACATTTCAAATGATTGTCTTCTATCAGCCTTCTTCACTGTCCAGCCTTCACAATCATACATATTATAACCAGAATAAGAATCCCTGCACTCACACAGGCTCCATCTTTATTGCTCTATACAGATCCTGTACTGCGAAAGTCATATTAAATGTGTTTGGTTTTAAATGAGAGCCATTTCGTTTAGGGTTACTCGCTAATTAAAAAAGCAGAGGTGCTGCTGGTTCTCCATCTCATTTTAGCATTTCCCTTTCTAAGTAATGTTATTTAGTAAAGGCTGTTTGTGTTTATGCATATGTAAAATGGCAATCTCTATCAACTCCACAGATAAAATCCTGTTTGCCTTTAGCTTGTACAATTAAATTATAGCTTCTTTTCCTGGATAGAGGAAATCATAAGAAATGGCTAAAGGCCACAGTTGTTAATTGTGTCCTGGCTCTGACTTGTGTCAGATTCTCAAGTTTATGCTTGCTATGACTTGTATTGGGAGCCAGCATGGCATAGAGGTTTGAGTGTTCTACTATGATTCTGGAGACCAAGTTTGAATCCTTGCTCAGTCGTGGAAATCCACTGGGTGACCTTAGGCAGTTGCAAGAGCAAACACACTCTGAACAAATCTTGCCACGAAAGCGATATGTTCACCACAAGGTCAGTGTAAGTCGAAAAAGACTTGAAGGCACATAATGATGATAATGACAACAACAGACTTGTATTCAAGTCAGAGCTGTCTGCAGTGACTTGGCCCCTTTTGTTGCTCAACTCCTCACTAAAGGTGAATGGCCCATTATGACCCAGCTCCACGCCTGTCTCTGTCTCTTCTCTCTTCCACAGTCAATACTGCTTATACAAATGGTGTCCACATAGCTAGAGCTCTTAATAGGCAGGCATAGCTGAAAAATGAGAGGCTTACATATAATTTGAGGAGGAAGAAAGTTTGTTGTTCAAAGGGTGTTTATGAATCTCTGTCGGAGGGAGGAAATTTATGCATATGTTGCAGTGGAAAGTGCAGGGTGGAGCCATTTAGATAATGCAGAGCATCTGTGAAAGATCTCAGGCAAATCTTCATTGTCTTTGAAAGTGCAGAATCACATTTAAGAAGCTGGAGTTGGACATATGTAAGCCACAGAATATTCCGTTCTAAAAGTTATGTTGGTTAGTAGCTTTTGGGATATAATGCTTCCCTTGCTGGTACTAAGATGCTTTTCTGTTATTTTCTGTTATAAGATACACTTTATGTATACAAGTGGTGGAATGCGATTGCAGTTATGGTCAATGCATTTGCCCCAAACCCGGTGAGGTTCCTCTCATGAGGAGCTTAAATCTGCTCGTGCTCCTTCTGCCTACAAATAGCAGCATGCCCAGCAACAGAACCTTGCTGCTGCCTGGGGCATCTTTTTCTGCTGCCTGGGGCATCTTTTTCAGTTTTGAGTGGGAGGGAAGTTGAACAGACACTTCTCAATTCTGTACTTTCAAAAAAGTGGAAAGTGACTGTTATACTGCTTCTTCTATCATCCTCTCTAGGTTAACATAGTTTAGGTATGCACTTAAAGATACAAAGTGGGCATATGGAAAGAAGGGTGTGACACTGGCACACTCAGTATTTTCTTTTTATCTCACCTTTATCCTGGCATGGCACACAAGGCAGTCTTATTCTTATGAACAGGATGTGAGGGTGATCTGGCTGCGATATCTGTCACCCCATTGATTCTTATGAACAGGTGTGATCTTAAATATTTCTTTCTTTCTGCAAGGTATTTCTGCTTTACCTTCTAGTCCACAAGGGCACCTAAGATGATGAATAAATAAAAAGCAATTAAAACAATACAAAAATGTTTGTTTGTTTATTTTTTAAAAAATTGCATTTAAGTACGCTTAAAAAAAACTTTTTAGAACAATCTAAAAACCACTCTGAAATGCAATTTCAAACCAATTAAAACAGAGCAGTTTCAAATTTTAAAAGGCCACATGGAACAGCACTGTTCTGGCTGCCTGCCAGAACTTTTAAACAGATAGGGCCAGCCTAAATTCTTTTGGCAAGGAATTCCATAATTGGTCCATATATGTACAGCATATTACTGGCTTTTTTTTTCTTTTTCTTTTTTGTTAGAGGGAAACAGTTTCCTGCAATAGCTGGCTAGCAGGCAGTGCACTGTTAACCTCCATATTATTCTGAATACTCCCAGTGCCTTCTGATTTAAAGAATTAGGTAGAGTAGGCCATGGTTAGCACTTGGATAGAAAATCACCAGAGAATACCAGTGATCCCCAAACAAGGCTAGGAAACAATCTTGCCTGAAACCCTGGAAGGCTACTGCCAGTCAGAGTTTACACTATGAGGCTCCATGGAACAGGGTTCGAACTCAGTGTAAGAGAGCTCCTATTAATATGGCCTTCTGGAATGGCTTTTTCTGCCAAACCCACATCTGTCTTCTCTCATTCTTTAAATAATATGAACTTATCAACGGGGAGGGGAGAGGAAGAGATAGAAAAGATATCCTGTAGAGCAAGACCGCACAGGAATGTGGTAAATATTTCACCCAGTTTCACAATAGGTCCATTTATCTCAGTCTTGTCTACAGCAGGGGAGGAAATCTCTGGCCTATGGAAGTGATCTAGCCTTCTGAAGTGCCAAGTCCAGCCTATGGAGCCTCTCTGAAGTCCCATTTTGTCAAATGTGAACTGGAACAGGAAAGAGCCAAGCCAGAGCCTTCTTCATGGAAATCGTGAAGAACAGATTTCCCCTTTAAGAACAGAACAGGGGAACTGCACTTCACTGGGTGCATGTCGCCTTGAAACCCACTTTCGCATCTCCTGAAGCTTTCCGGCAGTTCCCCAAAACTTCCCACCTACTTCAGGTTTTGGAGGCCTGATTTTTGGATAATTATTTGCCTTAAAACTGCCCCAAACCCCTCACAGATGCAAGAGTTTACCCTTTTGTCCCACCCAGAAGTCTTTTCCCTACCTTTTTTTCCATTGAGTAATGGCTGCTGGTATATAAGGCATGTTCATGGTGTAGGGGAAGGAGGATGACAACTGGCCCCTGCCCCACCTCACATGTCAGTTGCCTATCCCTGCTTTACAACCAACAAAGTATTTTCAAAGCCTCAGGTTGGTATGGAGGAGGAAATACTGCTTCCACCCTGCAGTAGTATACTGGGCAGGGTTTTGCTTGTCCTTTGGCCAGACTTTCCATGAATTTCGTGTTTTCCTGGTGTGGAGATAAGATGCTTTATAAGAATAGTCAGTTTTGGTAAAGTGGCTCAGAGTTATTGGGACTGTCTTTGATTTATTTTTTGGAACTTGTTTGAACTCTCATGTCTTTGTTTGCTTTGCTTGAATTGTTCTGGGTGTTCAAATATTGGAAATGCCATGCATCTGGACAAATTGAGAGCTTGTGTTAAAATATTGATAGACTTCTGTGAGAGATGTTTGTACAGCACTTCTGTTTTACTTTGCTTTAAGCATTTGTAGAGTTGGGTTAGGATAGTGGAGGATGTTAAAGAAGATGGCTTCTGCTTACAGAATCCCTCATTAAAAATTCATCTCCTTTTTTGTCTGATTTGATTTCCAACTGTAGTAGCAGTAAGAACAGATTTATAGCCTTGTTTCTGTCACTCTCTGATAGCAACTTTACCTTTTCTCTGGTGCATGTTGACACTTGGAAAGGTAGTACTTTGAGTTTAGCCGTTTGCAATGTAAGAGGCAAATAGACTTTAGACATCTCTAAATGTTTACCAACTGCTGTATTGGGCCTGTTTCTGAACTTCTGGTAGTCCTCTATCAGGCAGGTCCTGGTATCTCATATTAAGCCCTGGGACAGGTGTGAGTTCTACTCTTAAGGAATAGTTTCTACCGTCCACATCAAAAGACCTAACAGACAAAAAGATACAGAAGGCATCCAAATCTTCAGTTGCCCAGCTGTTGGAAACAAAATATGATACTAGTTGATTTTTCCTCAGACTTGGCTCCACAGTTGATAATTGACTACAAATCCAATCATTACCAGCCACTGACCATGTTTACAAAGTTTTAGTGTGGGTTAAGCTGCCCTGAGATCTTTTGACAAAAGACCAGGATATAAATATTTTAATAATAATAATTAATAATAATAATGAAAGAATAGAGAGGATAAGGCCAAACTTGGTCTGAACCACCAAAGGACATTCTTGTATTTCTTTGCTCATCCCAGTGTAGAAATTAATTCTTAAAAACAAACAAATCTAGTGATATTTTTCTCTCAGCACTTTTCTCTCAGCTTTGAACACCTCTCCCCTCTGTTATCATAACCATCATCTCTTTGGTTATATGACCCTCTCCACATTATTATACTGAAGACCTTTTAAGAAGTTCTTCTAAGGTGTCTATATTTTAGTCTACCAATAATAACCACACATTCATCGAGAAAATATAGCCAGAGTTGTTTTATTTTAATTTATCATTGGATTATGTGTAGCCAAGGGGTTTGCATCCTTATGTAATGATACCATTCTAATTCTATTGTGTATGAAATACTGCATTAATACCTTTCAGATTGCTCGAATGCTACAGCAAGTATTCAGCATTACGTAGAGGATGAGGCTTAAAAGTTTAAAAGGTAGTACTTCAGTTGCTTTATAGAAGCTCCTCTCTTTTTTTTTTTTTTGGCATTTGATATGAAAATGACATAAGAATATTTCATGAGAGTGAAGAAGGAAATGAAATCCCAAGTGTCACTTGAGTTTAATCATTTAAGATTCCTGGTTAGCATATTTCATAACAGAAACCTGTTTCAATTTCTTTCCTTTTCTTCTAAATGCTTGCTTCTTCTCAAACAAAACAAAACAAAACAAAACAAAACAAATGTTTATTTCCATTCAGGAGATAAATACACAAACAAACGTCTTAGTTTCTAGGAAAGAAGCTGTCCAGAAAACATGATATTCTTGTAGGATGAGTTTTGTCATCGCTTTATTTAATACTTGCTGCCACATCCAAGCATCTTTGCTTGTGTCCCTTTGCTTCTTCTGTCTTGGTCCCTACCTTTGTTCATAGTTACTTGATATTAATTTCATCTACTACCTTTTGGCTGTTTGAAAGTAACAGCAGTGGGAAACCCATCTGTATATGTATACTCAAGAAAATACAACCAGACATCCAACCAAGAATCCATGTGGAGTTGACATCTCCGTGACACATGCTCAAATACTGAAAGAGTTATGCACTCCATATTCCACTGAAAAATAGGGAGTCTTTGCTGTGCTGCTGTGTAGTCCTAAAAATCCAATTGCTGGTCCCAAGCAGAGTACACCCACTTAATCAGTAGAACTTACACAAGTATTGATTTACCAGATTCCTATTGATTCACTGGGTCTTCTTATCTGGGGCAAGCAAATAGATTTAGGTTTATATCTTTTCAGCCACTGGATGTTTACGGAGAATCAAGTCCTGCTTCACCTTTAAGCAAGATGATGGATGGTGTTATGTCTGGAATGGTCTCATGCATCTTTTAAAATAGGATAAATCTGTGAAGGATGAAAAGAGCCTTTTTCCCCTCATATCTAATTTGATATCTTGCTTCCAAGGTGAAGCTAAAATATGAGGATAGACCTGTGGTCACAGTGGCTCACTAATACCTACTTTTAATCCTCAGTAATCCTGTGTTGCATCATTTGTCCTCTAGCCATGAAATTTAGTACTGCCAAAGCTATGCAGAAATTTGTGAAGAGAGGGAGGGGGGCATAAACAG
The DNA here is from genome assembly GCA_948472985.1 of Iguana delicatissima. Lineage (NCBI taxonomy): Eukaryota > Metazoa > Chordata > Lepidosauria > Squamata > Iguanidae > Iguana > Iguana delicatissima. The sequence goes on from CAOKZL010001251.1 coordinate 238,633, forward strand.
AAATGCATTTCACCACTGCTTGCCAGATAAATGAGTACTAGTAGCTCTTCTAGCCAACACTGGGAATACTTGATGGAGCAGGATAATTTGGAATGAAGAAAGCTATTAGCAGGAAAATTCCCAAGAGAGAAGAGATTATGCCCAACTAAGGGGTAACTGGCTGATTATTATATTTTTAAATCATTCTAAATCTAAGGAGTGACCAAGAAAATATGTGTGTGTGTGTGTGTGTGTGTGTATGTGTGTGTGTGTCTATTTAAAATAAGAATATAAATTTCTTAAAAGGGGACTTAATGTTGAAGAAGAAAGTAAAGTGGTCTCTTTTGGCATTTACTGACACACTTTGGCTATTAAAAACCCTAAATTTATTTCCAGATCTTACTAGCTCAGGATCTTCCTGAGATGGCTTCATATGGGACAGGAACAAATCTAGATCACAAGAGAAGCTATTTTGTTGGTGCAAATGAAGCACAGAAGTTCTATTATGGTAAAATAAATTAATCATTCTCAAGGGTGCTGTTACATTCCTACCCTTCATTTTTCTTTTTTATATCTATGACTGATCTTCTAGTCAGGGAAAGCTTGTTGAAATAATGTTATGAAGCACCTCATGGATGTGAATGCCAAGAGAGAGTGAAACGTGTTTTTGCATATTCGGGCCCTAAACTGTGTAGTTTAAGGCTTCAGAATTAGTTTGAATTAGGATTGGAATACACTGGCATAAGCAGGCAGTGTAGCTCTTTTTGAACTGAAATAACAAGACTCCAGTTGATTGCGTTGGTTGCAATTTATGGCTGCTTCATTGTCTAGTCCCTTCTGCTTCTGATTTTCAGCGGACTGCCAGCCAAAAAAGCGCTGTGGCTCACCATGCATGCGCAAGCACCAGAACTGGCTCTCAGCATAGTTATCCAACCTTGAAGTAAAGGCTTTGTGAGTTGCCGTTGGTCAGAACATTTTGGTTTAATTCCATTGGACCAGGAAGAAAGGAAGGAATTTATGGTTCTACTTATATTACATTTGGTTGTTTCATGTTTTAAATTGCTGCTCTGTTTCCTAAATCAAAGAGATACGATGTGTGTTACGGGACAAGAAAAGTTCCCCAAAGCATTTCTTCTAAATTAAGACACTCAACTTGTATCTATACATTTCTGTCACAATAAATTAAAGAACTCCCTTTCTTGAGAATCAAAACAGGTAAAATGTAATCAGATATTACCAGAAATGTAAGCAAACCCATGCACATTGTTTGCGGTATGTAATTCCAGAGGCTTTTGCTTTGAAAAACAGAAGCAGAACAGATTAGAGTGCTTTGCAGGCTTTTTAAAAATGACTTTGCTGTTCATTAACATTTCACATGGCTACCCAGTTAAGTTATGCATTTTAGGACAGATATTGTAAGATATTTTAAACGAAGGACATAACAACATATCTAAAACAAAGAAATATAAAATATTGGAACTTAAAAGATGACTGCCCTGTACAGCATATTAAAAGTGGTGAGTTGATAGGTGGACAAGGAAATGATCAAATGTAACAAAGATGAAATGTTCAGCTCCACCATTTTTTGATCATATTTATTGTGTCTGTGGCTTTACCAGAATTTCTTTGCAGGCGCATTTTTGTTGGCTTACTGTTTTGACTTCCTTTCCCCTCTGTCTTTTTTTTGTGTGTTTCAAGTTCCACCATTGCCCATCAAAGCTGCTTCTTCCTTGAAAGGAAAGGAAAAGTTTTTACTCTTGTTTTCTGTTAAAAATTTCCTTTTCGTTAAAATCGTAGCCTGCGTCTTATTTTTAGTCTCAACCACAACTTTTTCCAAAGCTTTTGCTCCAAAAAGTAGGCCTTCTTTAAATGGCTTTAAATTGGTTAAATTTGCTCATGATACCTGGTCTGCCTCCCAGTGTTTTAGCTATAAAGATCTCCCGGTTACACATGCTGTTATGACGGCACATGCAGCAAAAGCTGCTGAATCCTCAGTGCCATCTGCCACAAAATGGAGCACCTTATATGCTTTCCTGAGTGCTTGTTCAAAGGATGAGCACATAAGTCTATGGCCCTTTCCACACGGGGGACGGGGGAACGGGGCAGCGCACGCAGGGACGGATCTTACCTGAAAACGGGTTGCTCCGTCCCTGCGGGGAGCGCGCGTTCGCCGCTCCACATGCTGGCGAGTTTCGGCAGCGTTCGGCGGCACCCAAAATGGTGGCCGGCGACTTCCGGCGGCGCTCCGCCAATCAGGGCGGCGCGCCAGCCGGAAGCCCGCCCCCGGGCAGCTCTGCAGGGACGCGCTAGCGCATCCCTGCAGCTTCACACGGGGCGCTGCAACAGGTTAGTGCGCTCGCGTTTCATAAAAACCACATAAAATGTGGTTTTTAAAAAACGCGCCGCACCACCCCTTGCAGCCGCGCTAGCGCGGTTTGAGGTGTGGAACCTCCACTATTCAAACCGCTCTAGCGCGCTCCATGGTGTGGACGACCTCCGGATGAGGTCGCCCTAAGCCGTTTTTTTTACCCCGTGTGGAAAGGGCCTATGTCAGAAAAAAATTCTTGAATCCTTAGCAGTGTGGCACTTGCAAACATTGAAGCTACTGTTGCTGTTCTTACAACCAAAGCTGAAGCCCCACATCTCCTCTCCAGGCTTATCTCTTCTTCTGCCTTCCTGGTCTTCTAAAGTTATGCCAGCTTCCCCCACAAGGTGGTTATTGTTTTTAACTGCTGTCAAGTCAACTTCAGTCTTTGGATGAGAGAACTCCAAGTCACCCTCTCCTCAACCTCCTGTTGAGCTCTTGCAGATTCAGGGATGTGGCTTCCTTGATTGAGCCTATCCATTTGTAATGCGGTCTTCCTCTTTCCCTACCGCCTTCCACCTTTCAAAGCATTATTGTCTTTTGTAGTGAGTCATAACTTGTGATATACCCAAAATATGACAGTCTTAGTTTAATCGCCTTGACTTCTACTGCGGTTTGATTTGCTCTAGGACCTATTGAATTTTTAGCAGTTCAGAGCTCTTTTCCAGCACTGTATTTCTTTCTATCAGCTTTCCTACCTGTCCAGCTTTCACAGCCATACATAGGAATTGGAAATAAGATGGCATGGACAATCCTAACTTTAGTATTCACTGATATATCTTTGTACTTCAGGATCTTGTCTAAGTCCTTCATAGCTGCCCTTTCAAGGTGGTATAGCTTCTGAAATTAATACTCCAGTCAGCACATCTGCCAATGGAATGGATAATTTCTCCATTGCTGACTTATCAAATGTATAATATTTGTGAGACAGGTTTCACAGTTGGTTACTGCTTAACGGAACAACAACAACAGCAACAAAGATAGCAAGAATGTTGTTGATAGGTTTGGCTTAGGGTCACCATCAATCGGAAACAACAACAGCAAGAAGATACAGAAACCTTTTCAGTTTTACGGTTGAACGTCACTGTACAATGATTAACTTATATTAATTATTGTTGGTTTTATAAAATTAGGTTATGAGTCGCTTTATAATTTATATACAATCACATTAATTGTTATTAAAATGATTATGCAGTTTGTTAGGATTTATTGTTCTGACTGCTCGATAAGCTGATGATATGAGACCTTAAAAGTAAAAGTTAAAAGAGGACAGAACAAATATAATGGAGGCATCAAATGCAGTGAAAATGGGGAGGAATTCCTCAGGTGTACCAAAGCAGGCTGATGGAGCCTAAGGGAGCTGTGCACCAAAGGCTCGAACCAGTTGTGCTGAAGTGTGTTTAGCCATCTGTGGGATCCATTTACATAGTTCTGTGTATCTGAAAACTGGTATTCTCTTAAAAATATGATTGACAGATATATAATTTAAGATGGAAAGTATCAATAGTGAGAGCAGTAAGCAGTTATATTTCTATACCATTTATCAGTGTGAAGCACTCCCTAAGCGGTTTACAATGTTTTTAGCCAGTTGCCCCTAACAAGCTGGATACTCATTTTACCGACTTATGGAAGGATGGAAGGCTGAGTCAACCTGGAGCCCTACAGGATCAAACTCGCAACGTTGTGGCTGCAGTACTGGAATTTAACCTGTGCACCAGCAGGGCTCAAATGGTTTCATGAAAAAGCTCTTCTAACAGCAAAATGTACAAAAGTTGTTCCTATTGTTTAACAACCACAAAAAACAGTAGTTTTTGGCTACCATGCAGGTCCAGAAAACTGCATGGAGTTGAGAAAGTAGGCTGAAGGGGTTGAGTGAAGAAGGGAGCTTGGCTTCCCTTCTTAGCGGTTGTTCTGGGATGAGTTAGATTCTTCATCCTGTTATACCAGCCCCAAGTAGTGTTTTTTTTTAAAACGAAGCAAAACAGGCCAATAATTTTTGTGGACTTCTTTGCAAGGCCTATGTGATATATATTCAATGGCAGGATATAATTTTCCAGGAAATAATCCAAGTTTGACTACTGTTCTTGTGCTGCATATTGTGTAAACTCATCAAGGTTTTGCTAATCTAAACTGAATATAGTAGTTTCAGAGGTATCTTCTGTCACATGCCTGAAAATCCTATCTCCATTCTTTTTCTTTTGAGAAATCTGATAGTTTAATTTTAGGCTTAAAGAGACTCACATCCTTTATTTAAAAGAAAGTGTAGAAGGAGAACAGAAGGTTTTGATGCCTTCAGAGGTCATTCTTCATCCTTTTATCATTACCAACATCATCTATTTCCCACTGACTCTGAGCTGTCCTTGTTCAAACTGTGTATGGAGAATGAATGCCTAAACACACAAAAAGAGTGATTTGTCTGTGCTACCTACTATTTTATCTCCCATCAACAATGATGGTGGCATTTTCTGTGTGACAGTACTTTGTGACCATAAATGTCAGGCCCAAGAGGCCAATAAGAAACAAAGCAGTTTACTTGGGAGGTTATTTTTGGTGTTTTTTTTTTAAAGGTTGAATAATAGCAAGTCATCACAAGAGAAGCTGAATGACAAGAAGTACTACAACTCTGTGTGGTTTCACCTTTTCATTTTCACACCCAGACACTGAGAAGCCATGTTGGTTGTCATTTTATTTTCTGAATATTCTTTTAAGATGCACTCTCCCTGAATGTAAATATTTTTGCTCAGTGCGCTACCTTCTGAAATTATTTAAATTAAGGCATGCTATTGTTCTCTATTCACTGTGCTACAGCATATTTCAGAGAACTGACACACCCACACATCGTAGGATGTGTCAGATTAAACAGATATGGTCCTCTTGTCAAAATTAGAGCTTGCTTTTAGAACTTTTTTAAGGGTGAGGAGGAATCTGATGTTAAGATTTCCATCACTATTACTATTACTTTTGACAAGGGCTGGAGGAGGAAGCCCTGTACAATATTCATTAACATGTTTTATAATTGTCTTACCTAGAAAATTGAAAACATTCAGTGGGACTGACATTTCAATTCGTAATTAATTTTTTCTTTCTGTGTATGCGTACACTCAGAAAGAGGTTGTGACAGACTTATTTGGAATTTTATGAAATGAAGGAATATTTCCATTTAAGGAAAAAAATTGGCATGAATTTATACTTTGTGATCCTATTCTTGAGCTGTATTGTCAGAACTGAAAATAGTTCATTTGTAGGATTGCTGTTATTACCTGCTTGACCAGATTTTACCAGGATTCTAGGCATAGTGCCTGGAACATCTTTGGGCCATCATCTGATCCACATTCCAAATTTCTGTTTAAAAATTGTTGTTCACTAATCCATCCAGCAGCCAGGCTGTGAGGCAAAACATAGAGTCCTATTGTCTTGTGCAAAATGAGCTTGCTACTGCTTTTGACTGTTTAGCCAATGAGTGAAATCTCAGCTTGATAGAGATTTAAATGCCAGAGTGACCTTTTCCCAATTCTCTGAGAACACATTTGAAACTCTCCAGGGAGATACCCATGTTAGTCTGTGGCAACCAAAACAACAGCACAAAGTCTTGTTAGTTTAAAGACCAACAGGCTTTGTTTGGCGTAAGCTTTTCTGATACAATGATTTGTTGTCTGAGACAGGAAGAGTACCATCTCTCCCCACTTCTTGGAGCTACACTGTGTGCCATTGCCTCTTTCTACCACTATTCTTATTCTTATTCGATACTGTTTGGTTTTGCCAGCTCCTGTACTGACAATTAAGTCGTAAAGAGAAGCAGCAGCTGCAGGATGAGAGCAGGTAGGTAGGAGATGGAGTGGGATATCAGGAAGTCTAGCTGGGGCAGCAGTGGTTGCCACTGCTGCACAAGCAAGCAATAGTTGAGAAGGATGAGAAGAGGGAAGAGGAGCTGCTGCCACACAGGTGAGTAGGTAAGGAATGTAGGTGGTAGGAGATGGAGGGCCAGGGAATGATGAAAGGACAGCATGCAGGGTAATCACACATGTTTCCAGATTCTGCTAAATGTCAGTCCCCCGCTGTCCTAGCAAACAGAAACAGTGATGAAGAATCCAGTTCAACAACACTTGGAGAGCTGCATAATTTCCATCTTTGCCTTACACATTAGTATAATGTATTTACTCAACTACTTTATTCAGCTTTTCTGTATACAACTTGCGGTATTTAGTGGCATAGAACCGGTGCAGCCCCGCTGCCTTATTTTTGACATGCTCAATAATTTTAAGTTTATTAATATTAATGTAAGTATAGTTCTTTTTTAACCTTGTAATTATTCACCTTTTATGAGCAGGATGTTGACAGGTCTGCCTTGACTGTCAAGCGCATCTAGACTTGGATATCTAGACATTCATTAAACATGATGAATGTTTTAATATCTTGAATATTTCACATGCAGGCAAAAAATCCAGCCTGATCTGACTTTTTTGAGCTGCAAATGCAAAGATAATACATTGCTTCAAGTTCAAATAAAATATAAAAATATTGATTAATTTCCAATGGACTGTGGGGGGGTGAGGGTTCATTTTAGTATAGCAAGTGCAGTGTAGGTTAAGTGAGGCTGTTCATTTGGAATATGAAACCTAGTATTATTTATATGTGCCCTGTTTTATAAAAGTCTATTAAAACTCTTTAAAAATAACAGTTTAAAAATGTCTAGATATGTGAAATTGAGGCAGAAAGAAAAGACAAGAAATAAATACAAATGTGAATTCAGCTGCACTGGGCAGAATATAAATTTGAGAAGTGCTGATTTAATAAACTAATCCAAACAGTGCATTATTTATTTAAAGTGGAAGCTTATACTCTTAACTCTACCACTGAGCTGATCTTCACCATCAAAGTATGAGCCAATTGATATGCTCGTTTTCTGTAAGCAGATATATGTTTTTATATATAGGCACAGTAAAATATGTCATCCAGCTACCTGCAGATATGTGTCAAGGCAATGCAATATTCATCTGCAGTATCTGACCATCACGGTTCATAGACAATGATAGGCCAATTATCTAAAGGTACTTTGATTTTTTGAATTTCATGAATGTGCATTTCCATTCTACCACTCAGTGCCAGTAAAATTGACATATCAGTACTTTGTGTGAAGATTTTGTGTTCATGTTTGACTTTGCTGACTTTTAATTGGAAGATTTTTTTTTAATAAAGCCCTGGTGGCATAGTGGTTAAATGCCAGTACTGCAACCACAAGGTTGTGAGTTCGATCCTACCAGGCTCCAAGGTTGACCCAGCTTTCCATCCTTTCGCAGGTCGGTAAAATGAGTACCCAGCTTGTTGGGAGCAATTAGCTAAAAATACATTGTAAACTGCTTAGATAACACTTAGTTGATAAGCGGTATAGAAATAAATGCTAAATGCTATTGAATCCCACTCCCACCCACCCCCATTTTTTGTTGTGTGCCTGCAAGTTGTTTCCAACTTATGGCAATCTTAAAACAAACCTATCACGGAGTTTTCCTGGCAAGAGTTGTCCAGAAGGAGTGTGCCATTGCCTTCTTCTGAAACTAAGAGAGTGTGAATTGCTCAAGGTCATCCAGTGGGTTTCCAATGAACTCTGCTCTCCCAGTCCAGCAGTCACACTGTTATACCATAGTGGCTCTCATTTTTTCCTCCACACTTGTTCATAATTTCTGTAAATGTATTAAGTCCCTATTTGGTCATCTAATTGTGTAAGCTGCAAGCTCAAGCTATTTAAGTCTTTCTTCATAATGGAGATGATTCATCTCCTGTTTCCATTTAAAGGTGAGAGAAGAAAATATCACATACTAGTCTAAATGAATCCACCATTATAGCGCTTGCTATTTTAATAATTTCAAGATTGCATTTGCCTTTTTAAAACTGCGCCCTCAAGCATATTGAGCTGACATTTTCAGTGAGCTTTCTGCTATTACTCAAAAGGTATTCCTGAGTGTTGCATAAACCCAGCTTAAAATCCTGTGAAACACATGTATGGTTACGGTTATTTTTCTCCCCCATTGCAGTGCCTTGCACAGGATCAGAATTAAGCATCTGCTATCACCATGTTGTTGTGTGCCTTCAAGTTGTTTCTGGCTTACAGCATCCCTAAGGTGAACCTATGTTATGATTTTCTTGTCAAGATTTATTCAGAGAAGGTTTACCTTTGCCTCTAAGGCTGAGACAATGTGAACTTGCCCAAGCTCACCCAGTGGACTTCCATGGCTGATCAGTGATTCAAACTCTGGTCTCCAGAGTCATAGTCCAACAATCAGATCACTACACCATGCAAAATGGTCAGCATTGTGATGGCCCTCAGCAGAACTGAGGAATGGTCCATAAGAAAGCTGTATGATAGGTTGTGCCAGCACATATAGTGAATTGAAATATATGAAGTTGTCATGGCACTATCTGGCTAGCTAGGTTGATATCCCTTGAGCTGCAGAAGAAACTAGAACACTAGCATACTGTGATCTACAGCACGGAAGTAAAATAGCTTGAATGTGCTGTCCGTCCCTCTCACTTGTCCCTCCAAACTTTACTCCTTGAAATATAGTCCCTATGCAGCCAAGTGAGAGAATCTTTTGAGGCTTTGATTCAAAAGGAAAAGTTAGAAGAGGAGGGGAAGAATTATTCTTTTCTGTTCTTTCCTTTGAAGCAGAAACCTGGAATGTAAGTATCTGATGCAGTAGGGCATTGTAATACTGATGGATATTAAAATTCATTGCAATATCTCTGGGTGTTTCCATTCTGTAATTCCTGTTGCTATTTTTGCAATAATCTCTGGTTGATTGCTTTTGGTTTTTTCATACACTCATAGAGGAGAGTGTGCTTGTTTGTATCTGTTCTCTGTAAACAGCTTTCCTTGTTTTTTCATATATTTATTGTAGATTTCTAATTCATCATAGTTACATAAGATTAGAGTGAGTAGCCATTACTTACTTATTTTCTTTCTTTTCTTTCTTTCAAAAGAAGGAAAATATGAAATACTTCTCTTTTACAATGCACTGTTAACTTTTTCGCTGTTGTCTCTTAGGTCCTTTTCTCTGCCCCATTCTTTTATCTTGGAAAGCATTCCCCTGCCTTGTATGTTTTTCAGTCCTTCAGTAATTGTGCCAGAGGCTTTCATTCTTGCTTTGAATACTGCTGATATGTTAAGTTGGAAGTTAGAGGTTTCGCTCCCCCTGTGCATCCATACTAGTTATACGGAGATACTGTTGGGGGAGAGGAAAAACCAATACAAACAAATGTTAGCCAGATCTTTCAAGTAGTACTATCAGATGATTTGTTCGAAAGTAAGACTTTTGCAAATATATTCAATAGTAGCTTTTGGTGCTAGATCAGAAATTGTGTAAGTTTGTCCATCTGGTGTTAGTAACACTGCAATAGAGGTCAGCAACTACAGACTCCTTGGGCCAAATTTGGCCACACAGACCTACCTACAATATGGGTACCTACAATATGGAGAAAAATGGTTTCCCACGGTTACTAGGCAGTATGAGTAGGTGAGTAGCACAATAGTTCTGCATGTCTTTTTACTGAGGTGGGAGAACCTGGAGATGTCTTGCCCAAAACCTCTAGATCTGGAATGGCCTACTGAGGGGAGAAAGGGCAGATGTGATCAAACTCTGCTTTCTTCATTGTTATACTGGCTAGGAGTGCTGGGAGTTGCAGTCCAACAAATTCTGATGGCTTGCATGATTACCTGCAGTGCAGGTAGTAGAGTTTGGCCAATGACCCACCATGTGGCACTTTTTCTTCAGAATGGATCATTCCAGGTTCTTGAGCCCTTTGTGCAGGATCTCTTTCGGCTCTCCTGTTTTGTTAAAAGGCTTACGGAGTTGTTCGTCACTGCTTTTGGGATAGGACTGGAGAAGCTTTCACACAGTCACCAAGTATCCCCCACAGGCAAAATATTGGAACAGTAGCTTTGCCTTTTTCTGGCACTTGTAGGATGCAAAAGCATATGAGAGTCATGGATAAATGCAGGAAAGGGAGTCTCCCTTTGAGTTACCTCAGGCAGTAGGAAGGCCTTCACAAGGAATACCTGTTGCTAACCAAGACCTTGGGGTTAGAGGCTCTCTTGAACTGTTGGTATTAAATACATGATGGATAATAGTGATAAATATTTGACTGTTTTTAGCCAAGATGGTCTTATTCTTGTGCATGACAACAAGTAAGCTGGTGGAACTGGAAAACTTCCTTTGCATATGTTACTACATTTAATTTAGAAGAAATTATGCAGATATACTTAATGGATTATTGCCACCATCTTGTGAGGCAGGAAGTCATCAGTGGCAAGGAAGATTGATTAAACACCTCATCATCGCCTTTGTTATCAATCATTACCAAAAAGCCATATGTAGCAGATTGGGTGGAAGGTAATGAAGGGTGGTACTACGGCCCATAAACATGAAAAAAATGTAACCAACCTGAAATAAATAGACTCCTCTGTGTTATCAGTACTGGGAACATGTTGCTGCTTAATGATTTTCTTCAATATAACACTGAGGATGGCTTGCAGAATCTTATTCAAAAGCACATAATCACAGCTGGTTGCCTAAAGGGATCATCAGTGTGAAACAAAAATGGCTTGAATGGCAGTATTAGGGTGTAGCACCCATATGTAAACCTTGTAAAAATGCCTTTACATTAGTTTCCAGTTATTTCTTTGTACATTATATTGAGACAATGAAGTCCAGAGGTTTGGTACAGGCATGTGTCCAAAAGACTTAATTATATTTGTTTTTGGTGACTTGTCTCCATGTACTGTACCAGTGAATCAGATAATCAGCTCTTGTTGCAGAGTAGAAGTTAATTTTAAATTTAAAAAGTTGTTGAAGAGGAAAATTATATATGTGCCTGAGAAACAAATATTTTTGTCACTTTTTCCTCTATGTGAAAATATGGTTATCATAATGTTACATGGTTTTCATAAAGGAAAATGAATACAATTTCTGCTTCTCTTCCTCACCACCTGTGTGGCCCCCGTTGAGTGTCAGCAGAAGCCCTTTTTTGTTCTTCAACAGTGAACATGTTCTTGGATGTCCAGTTAGCACATTTTGGGGGAAGGGGAGAGAACAGCAGCAGATCCAGTCCTAACCTTCACACATTCATTTTGATGTGTGAATATAGGTGCTTGTGTAAAAGGCGCTCCTTGTGCAAATGAGCTTCCTGGGCAGTTAGGAATCTCCCTTGATCCCTTCCTCACATTCTTTTTATGCCTCCACCTGGACTGAATTGAAAGGAATATTCCAAGGTACTGAAAATATATGGCAAATATCTGCCTATTTTCATGTTACCACCCAGCCAGCTCTTCTCTCAAGTAACTTATGGTCAGTTGAAAACAATGATGAGGGGCAAAAAATGGACCAGGCTTGAAGTGTTGCAGCTCTGCTGGGACCCATTCACACTACACAAACATAGCTCTATGATTTCTGTGGAATCCTAGAGTTTGTAGTTTGATGAGGCACTGGAAAGCTCTTGTTGAGAATTACAAATATCCCTTCTTCAATTCCCAGCCCCAGGATTCCATAGGACAGAAACATGGCAGTGTTAATGGACCCTTGGTCTGTCCAACATGTCAGATGCTTGCCTGACTAATGCACACATGCTTGATTCCTTCTGGTTTGGATGTTGTACTGTGTTGCTCTGAATAGGTAGCCAGGTAGGAAATTAATCAAGAACCAAAAAGCTTCCCTGAATTTTCTGTTCAGCAATCAGAATCAAACTTAGGCCATTTCTGCCCTACGCTGTTATAGTGCTATTATTCCACTTCCAACATCCTGTGGAATTCTGGGGTTTGTAGTTTCCTGAGGCCAAAGAGCTCTCTGGCTGAGAATAGTAAAGGCCCCTTCTTAAACTGCAAGCCCTAGGATTCCATAGGATGTTGAAAGGGGAATAATAGCGCTATAACAGTGTAGTGCAGAAATGGCCCAACATTCAATTTTTTTAAAAAACCATCATATTTGTTTTATTTATGTATTTAGAGCATTTATATCCTCCGCTTAGCCAATCAGGCTCCCAGAATGGCTTAGAAATTCTTAATTTGACAGTTTCCTGCTCTCAGGCTTACAATCTAAAAACAGACACATAAGGAAAAGTGGATGGAAGTGGAGGAGGATTAAGTCCAGCAGATGATGGCTCAGAGACCCCAACAGTGTCAGTTGGATGGAAGGAAGGCCTGTCACCAGCTGCTGGAATCCAGGCACAATGTCACAATGCCTGTCTGCTGTTCCTTCCCTCAGAGGCCACATCAGTGGCAGTTGAAATGGAGGGAGACCTCTCACCAGCCTGCGGGAGCAAGGAATGATGGAGCTGGTTCACCATTCAAACTGTTATCTTCAGTCTTTGTTGAAACATATGGCAGCTTAGCACCTATACACTGCGTGTTCATTCTTTCTTCTGGTTCTCCATATGAGGCTCCTGCCTCTTATTCTAGCACTTTTCTCACCGAATATAAGATTCTGCCTAATTCTTTGCTGCCACTCAATGTGAAGACTTCTACAGGTCTCACTGCTACCAACAAAAGTGAGGGCTTTCCCTTATCCCCACCTGTGCTACGAATGTTAGCACCTCTTTCTCTTTGGTCCTTTTCGCATGGCATCTCAAATCTGCATTAGCCACCCTTTGCTCCCGCTCGAGGAGCTGTCTTACCGCATGATGTCGCCGCCAGTCAGATGCTATCCTGGCTGCAGGTGGTGCTAATCCTGCTGTTTTTCATTTTCGGGGAAAACCTGAAAATAACTGGCCTTTCCTGCAACAATCGTGAAAGCTGAGCCCCCACAGAGCCTGCACCCGGTGTCCTTCCGTAAATGAGCCGAGAGTGGGCAGTCCCTGCCTGTCCCTTCCTCAACAACTACCAGGGGAAGCTCTGCCCAGCAGCAGGCTAGCCATTGCCCTCATTGCACTGGCAAACATGTGAGGAGACATCTGCTGGGAAGGTCACCTGGGGGTGACGTCGCCGCCTATCCCATGACAACATCAGCCCCCAGGGTCCAGCCGAATTTCAATATTTTTTTAAAAGTTGGTACCACTGTTAGCGTATTAGCACAATAGCACCTGCCGCCACCATCTTTTGATAGATGCCCACCATCTATCATGCTAGCATTAGCACATGTGTTGGCCAACACCCCCCCAAAACCCACTGACCAATTGGGCAGTGGGGCAGAGACAGGGTGGATCTAGGAGTGGCCTAGGATGCTGAGCTGCAGAACATGAACCAGGTGCAATCCAGTGCTGTCCCGCAAACTGCCAGGTGCCTGCGGAAGAAAAGAGCCTGCATATCAGACCCAATCCACCAATAGCAATCCTACGATGACGTTGGAACATGATGCAATTGGGTATAGTGCGAAAAGGGCCTTCCAATGCTGTGGCCAGCCTTTGGGATCTATTAGATGACCTCTGGCTTCCTGTGTGGGATATTATCTCCACTGATCACCAACTCCCTTTATCCTCTGCTGCTGCCACAGACACTGTGTCTGAGCCCAATCTTGATGTATATAGCATTTCTGGAGACCGAAAATATATGTTACACAAAGACAATACTTTATGAACAGAAGTTGAACATAACAAAACAGCTTAATAATTTAGTGCATTTAAAACAAAGATTTTACTCTCACTCACAGTCTTCTGTATGAAAACTAACTCAAACTTTTAAACCCTACTCATTAATTCCTAAACCTTACTGACTCTCTTAATCCTAACCCTCCCATTTACCTCACTCTCCACACCGGTCTCAACTCACAGCTGCCATTCACCAGCTGTATTCAAATCCCTTTGAACATTCCCACAACCACTCTCAGTCTCAGTCTTCCATTCACTCACCCCCTCTTGCCAGCTCCTTACGTGATTGCTGCCATTACAAATATAGGGTTGTTGTTGAGTGCCTTCTAGTCGTTTCTGACTTAGGGCTACTCTGAGGCAAACCCATCACAATTTTCTGGGACTGAGAGTGTGTGATGCACCCAAGGCCATCCAGTGGGTTTCCATGGCCAAGTGGGGAGTCCAACTCTGGTCTCCAGGATCTCATACCAATGCTCAGACTCCTATACCATGCTGGCTCTCTACAAATACATGCAAAACCAAGTTGCCTAAATGCATAAAACAATATTTTACAAAAAGTCCGTGAAATCACAATCCATCACATTAACATGCCTCCTCTATGAAAATAAACCTATCTTCACGTGGCTTTTATTATCTTTACTTGATTGACTTTATACATCTATGTATAAAAAGTCTATATATTTTTTACTTTAACCAATGTGCTTGAAGAGTTATTCTGTAGTTTAGCAGAACCCATTTGCTGTGTGTAGAAAAGCTAATGGCATAAATCTTCTGTATGTGCATCGCACTCCTATTGCATTATATATTTTCTTCTTGCTGCTGCTGCCATTATATTTATTTTGCATTTTATTATACCCTTCTTTTTTCTCAGTTCAGGACTGAAAGCAGCTTACAACTTTTAAAAATAACTCAGTGAAAAATTCACAACATAAAAAATTAAGAAGTAAGGTATCAAAAATTAAAACCAATTTAAGACGCAAACTGTTTAAAAAACATAGTTAAAAAGGGGTTAAAAAGGCTAGTGCATCATACAAAGGACTGTTCCACTTAAGCAAGCAGTCCTCAGAGACTTGCTTAAAGAAAAAGGTCTTCACCTGCTTGAGGAAACCTAGGACTCCATAAGCCCACTTTGTTTATACATGTGCTCAAATGAGTTCTGTGTACATTGCAGATAAGGATGCTTGGCAAAAGTGAGGCTTAATAGATATAGCAGAGCTTGCAGTTAATTTTGCAACAATTTGTTTTCAGTGCAACAAATGCATACTGAAGGGTCTTGCAGTGTTTTGTCCTCAGCTTTCCGTTGTTCAACATCTTTATAAATGACTTTGAAGCAGAGAGAGGAGTTGCTCATCAGATCTGCACATACCAGCAAACTGTGCAGGATAGATAGTACCTCACAAGTCTAAATGAGGATTAATTGATTGAATTGTGTCGTAACAGATTGGAGAACAGGACCTGAAGCAAGCAATTTCAGTAGGGATAAATGTCAAATTCTGTATATAGTCAAGAAAAATCAGATGAACAAGTGCAGAAGGAGTGACACCTGGCTTGGTAATACAGAGTCTGTGTGAAAAAGATTAGAAAACCACAAGCTTAGCATGAGTAAACACTGAGATGTGGAGGGGAAAAAATCACCAATACAGTTCTAGGCTGCATCAAGAGAAGTATATTGTCTGGATCAAGGGAAACTACTAGTATTTGTTTATTCTGCTTTGGTCAGAATTCACCTGGAATGCTATGAAGTTCTGGGCACCCCAGATTAAGAAGGATGTTGATAAGTTGGGATATGTCCAGAGGAGAGTGGCAAAGGTTGTGAAAGGTCTGGAAACCAATTTCTGTGAAGAACAGCTGAGGGAATCGAGTATTGTTAGCCAGGAGAAGAGAAGATTGAGAGGTATTATGATAGCCAGCTTCCAACATCAAAAGGGCTATCAGGCAGAAGATGGAGCATGTTTTGTTTTCTCCTGTTAAATTGGTGGGTACAAATTTAAAGAAAAGAGATTCTAACTAAACATCTGAAACAACTTCCAAATGGTGATAGCTATTCAGGAGTGGAATAGGCTGCCTTGAAAGGTGGTGGACTTTTCCTTGTTGGAGATAATGAAACAGAGGGTAGATGGCTATTACTCAGTGGTACTTTAGTTGTGGATTTCCTACATCAGCAGGGGGTGGACCAGATGCCATTTAGAATCCCTTTTAATTCTACAATCCTGTATTCCAGACCACTTTCACCACTCCCATTATGTCTCTTGTTACCCCACTCCACTGCAGTTCCAGAAGATTGTTCAACATTATCGTCACCTCTGATGAATTAAAGATACTTTCAGCACAAATGCTGTGTCGACACTTGCTTGACAACGCAAGTGAAGTGATTAGAGGAGTAGGGGAAAATATCCATAAGCCTGTTCAGTGTGTTCTCAAAATCTGAGCTGGATGAGAAAGCAGGGAATAGTGAAGTGGGTCAGGCCTGATGACCACAAGGAGCGGGAAAAAGCAGAAAATTGTCTTTCCAGAAATGCAGTCTTTCCCTCTGCTTGGAGAAAACGATAGCAATTTGTAAAGTCTGCCAGCTGAATTGTAATCTTGCTTTTTCTCTTTTGAAGTAGGAATGTTGCAAATAGTAGAAACATTCGTAGGCACACTGGGGAAAAATCGCTCATTGTTCATTGTATGGGAAAAGCGAAACTTATGTTGCATGTATGACACGTTTGTTGGAATGTGTAAAGGCTTGGACAATCTAAGAGGCGGGGCCGGTTTTCTTTGGGAGTGATCCCAAACCGGTACATCTTGCTGGCAAGAAAAATAAAGAAAATCTTTTTTTTCAAACCGAGGTCTGATCTCTGACTTGCCACTTTAATAGGAGCAGGAATATTGTTTTGGAAAAGCTTGCTATGTAATGTGCCTTGGGTGGGGAATGTGTTGCATTGTGCACAACAGAAAGAGGAACTGAGTGTTTTCATGCTGATCTGCAGAGTGAGAAAGAAATTACTGATGACCTCCTTCCTTACAAGGTGCTTGGCTTGAACCAGATTAGTTATCAGCTTCAGAAGAGAAATGGGAGGCTATGGGTATTTTTATTTATAAATATGTATTTGTATCCTGCGCATCTTACAAATGCAGTAAGAACCCTACTGGCTCAGCTTAAATGCCCATCTAGTTCAGCATCCCGTTCAATGGAAATCTCACAGCTTGAGACAACATAAGGGACTTGATCTCTAATTTGTGTGATGGAGGTTGAGGGGCTTTAACACTTTGCCCACAGCTGTGGTCACAATTCATATTATGCTTCTGGTAATTGTAATCGCAAAAAAATTCAAATATTTTAGTATAGCAGTTTGCGTCAATAAAAATTGCAGGTGGATTCTGCTTACCTCATAACCTGAACTGGAACCACACCAGCTGTATCATGTCCCCTGTGCTAACTCTGGAGTAAGATCTTTTTAAAAAACAAGAAAGAAAGAAAGCTGCAGCTGCTCCTTACATCTTTAAAGTTTTTCCTAGGTTCTTCCTTAAGAGAGAGAAGGGGAGCTACTTGTTTTGGGATCCAACAGAAAGGAATCTGGTATGAAGAAAGGGGTATTCTGGCTTCAACCATTTTGGAAGTTTGTGCATGCAAACATTTAGTCCGTTATTTCTTTATTTTAGGTACAGCAAGAAATATAATGTCAAGCCCAGTAAAACATTCATATTCAATAAATAAACAATTTCAGCCAAAACCATTCCGCTTCAGAAGCCCATAAAACCTCTTTAAAAAGGAAGTAGTAGAAAACAAGTATGCCTTTTGGGCTTTTCTAAAGGCTTGCAAACATGGGGGCAGCATGTATTATTTCATTATGTAATATGATAATCTTGTATTAATATTCAGGGTTGTGAAACATAATTTTGGATCCCTGAGTGCTACAATTATTTTCAGAAGACAGCATTAGGGAGAAATGTATACTTTTGGCTCAAACATTTCTGCAACCAAATCTATGAGATCCTTATAACCCTACTGAGAACTTTCTGTTTGTTTTTTCAGCTTGTACTAAACCTTGGAATGCTAGGTTTTGAAATTAATTTGTTAGTGGCAAACATTTCAGGGCTGGCATGGTGTAGTGGTTTGAGTGTTGAGCTACAACTCTGGAAACAAGGGTTCAAGCCATGGAAATCCACTGGGTGTCCTTGGAGAAGTCACATTCTCTCAGCCTCAGAGGAAGACAAAGGCAACCCCCCCTAACAAGAATCTTGCCAAGAAAACCCTGTGATAGGCTTACCATAAGTTGGAAGTGACATGAAGGCACACAACAACAAACATTACAAGTTAGAGAGGTTGATATATTGTCTCTTGGAAATGAAGTGCAGCAAAGAGTCTAAAATGCTAGTTCACTCCAACCTTTTTTGGATACAGTATGAAAGAGAGAGAGAAAGTAAATACTTAATACTTTGTTTTTGTTTCATTTTTTTCCAAATTTGTTTTCTTACCAAAGTATGTTTTGGTCTGATAGTCTGTTCCCCAGTCCTTTGATTCTCACAGGTCATGGTCTAGTGGTGTTTTCCCCCAAATGCTCAGCTGTGAACTTTTTGATCTGCATACAGCTCACTCTTGATATTTAACTTGGCCTAGAAATTTTCATTTCAATCAGACAAACATCCTTTTGAATGCGATCCTTCAGATGCCCCTTTCTTATCTTTCCTCACCTTTACTCTTTGGTGTCAGTGCCAGAGAGGTTTTGAAGCTATGCCTTCCTTCTCGTTCCCTAAGTTGGCCTATGCTTGACAAGTATACTTCAAAGAGAGCAAAGGACAGGAGAAGAAGCATAAGGAAATGTCACAGTTCTTAGGCTTTGGTGATTGCAGAGAAATGTCTTTGGAATCCAAAGAAGCTCCAGTTAATTCTGTTCTTTCCCAGCAAAATATTTCCCCATGTTCGACAGAAAATCTGCTGTGTTCTCTTACTCTTCCTAATCAGAGATATAATTGTCTTCTTGCCTTGGGTAAGTACCAAATGATCCAGGACGACCATATGTGTCCCTCAAACCCTTAGAAACTTAAATATCTCAAGGCTTTATTTGTTGTTAAAACTGAATTGTACTCCTCTCTGTGTCCTCACTTCTCTCTAGATGTGAAGTGTAGGAATGAGAACAAAAGGCTTAGACTACAAACATATGCACATTTACTTGGCAGCAAACGTTATTGATCTCTATGATGCCTCTTCCAAGACAGCTTGCCTTTTCTTTGGCTTGTTAGTGTGTGGGTTTTGATTCTGAAATTGATTTCTAAGGAGGCTCAACAAAGCATCTAAATCAGGAGAGGAGAAATAGAGGCATATGGTCTACATGTATTGCCCACATGCATCCCTGTGACCTTCTCACCCCCCCAAATTTGGGGATTTAGTGTTTTCTTCCCAGAATGGAGAGTAGTGCCCCCAAAGCTTTTAGAGGGATGCTACTGGCCGTTTTCCTGTATTTAACCTTACTAAATGCCCAGATGGGGCTTTTGTTTTCTTAGACAAGAAGTGACTTTCTCCTAGCTCCTGGCATATGCCCATTGCTGATCTAAGTCTGTGCATAGACCTTGTTCTGTGTCATCATTTCTTTGCTTTATCTTCCTATCTTTAAAAATGTGTGTAACCCTGACCTGCATTGTGAACCCTTTTTTTGTGAAAATTAGTAATTTATGGATTTTTAAAAAAAAACTGAAATGATAATAAGGGAAGGGATCTTTCCTGTTCTTTAGAACTCTGTGTTCCAAAGGTGCTAACTCTCACCCCCAGTCTGGCTGTTCTGCACAATTCAGTGAAGATAACATTCCCTGCAATCAGTCCTACACAACTTGAAGAAGGCATCCAAACTATGTTCACCAGCCTGTATGATTTGGTCTGGAGGAAAATTTATTCCTTAACTTCAGTATGGCAGCCAGCCTCTGAGTGTGAGGAAAACTGAGCCAATACTTGCTGTAATTTTCATTCTTAAAAAAATAAAAACAAACAGCTTTGAAAAGTAGCAGCTCATTCACTGCTGTTTCTGTCTTTCTTTTCCTCCCGTGGCAAATGCCTCGCTGAGCAGGGCTAAGCTTTGACCTGACCTACGCAAACTATGGAATGACAGATGTAACATCCCTCGCTTACATAAATCACTCTCTTTTGTCACTGCTGGCATATGGCCAGTGAGGGTTCTAATTATTGAATGGCTTTTATAGCCCCATTACTTATAATCACTTTTGGTCTGCAGCTGGAAGAAAAGGATGGAACAGAATGAAATAACATAAGCTCAAAATGTTATCATTTGTGTAGCAGCTCCTGGGATTAGGTATTTGGCAGAAATGATAGTTTAGATGCTGGCTATCATGCTAACCTGTATTCTTTTAAACATGCACACATACGCTCAAAAAGTCGTGCTTCAGTGCTGCTGTTCTGGATACTGTAATTGTGTCTGAGCTGCTGTACTTCCCTCTCTGTATATGCAAGGTGCTGATCTGAAGCTTCTCACCTTTCTGAGAAACCTTATTCTTAGCAATGAAGAGATTTCTTCCTGGTAAAGAGTCCTTGTGAGACTGTCCTTTGCTCAGTCAAGAGCCAAATATATTTTTCTTCCACCTAGTCTAGGGTAGGCAATGACTGTGGGTCGAGAGGTTGTCTCCTAAAATGTGTGAAAGGTATAAAGACGGCTTTTTGAGTTTCAGGAGTATTAGCCAGGTTTTCTTTCTAGCTTATTATGAGATGCAAAGTCACATGCAAAGTCATATATGTATACATAGGTTATTATAAAATAGAAGTGAGGGGATCCTTCCCAGGAAGTGAGGCTAACTGGAGAAATGACATATGCAAATGAATGGGAATAGCAGAGGAACAACTGTTTTGCATAATAGTACAAGCTTCATTGAGGATTGATTACTCAGGGAGAAAGCACCTTTCATAATGCCCTGTATTGTTTATTTCTTTTTCTTTTTAATGACTGTGATTTTAACTGCTTTTAAATCTGTCAGTAGTTTCTTGTGCATGATGTGAACTTTTGTAGTTCCGGCTGTAGCTGTTTTAGTTAATTTCTGTAAGTCATTGTAAGTTGCCTTGAAAAGTTGCCTTAGAAAAGATAGGTTGATATAGTGGTGGTGGGCCATCCAAGGAACAGAATATGCATATCCATAATAATAATATTGGAGTAATGAGGATGAAGATGTTAAAAACAGGAGAAAGGCAGAGAACATCTGGTGTATCCCTCTTAGGGCCTTTTCCTACCATAGCACTGGGATTCCATTTTAACGGGCATGGCTGCCTCCTATAGAATCCTGGGGCTTGTAGTTGGAGAGACACTAGAGCTCTCTGGTTGATAATTCTAAATGCCCGCTCTCTAAACAGCAAAACCCAGAATTCCATAGCATGGCAGTTGAAGTGCGAGCATAGCACTATAATTTTGTAGTGTGAAAGAGCCCTTAAATGGCACCTTGGCTATACAAAGCTTCAAAACATTTTATTGAGGTCTGCATGGAGCCTTAAGGGACAGGACAGATTGACCACTTCAGAGCTAAAGCCCTAAGTGGCTTGACCTGCTGGAAGGCTTCCTTTTCCCACGTGATCCACTGCTGTCTCTGCGATCAAGCCAGAGCCCCCGCTTTGAGCTTACACTTAATGGTGGAGGTGGGGAATGATTTGCCAAAGAGACTTAAAATAGATTTATAGTTAAAAATGGATTGGATCCTGAGTTTTCTGCATGTGCTCCTAAGCTTATCCTCTGTTTCTATCAGGGCAGCTATGTAGCACTTAGGGTGTATAGTATCAGGAGTTACAAAAATACCACTTTTGTAGGATTTAAACCAAACTGATATTTAGAGCTTTGAGCTGCTACTTTTTGGTTTAAAAAGAGACTGTCATTTTCTAAGATGTTTCTTCCACTTGCCCACCAAACATCACTGATTTTTAAAAAACATTTTGTCAAGATATAGGGCATTTGACTTTATCTTTTTGAGCTGAAAATGCCTGGGTCTAGAATTATTATTCTTGTATTCGTAACAATCAGCTGTGACTTTAAATTTTCATTCCTGGAAAAAAAGAAAAAGAAAGAGGGCGCTACGCGTGGTGTGGTTGGGTGTTTTTCTGTTGTCATATTAAGCAAGCAGTGCATTAATGCTGGATGAAAAATGTCCTGAGACCTTCAGATGGCACCTGCTCCTTTTGATAAAAATCACACCGGAAAAATTCAGCTTTACTATGCAAAGCCGGCTCTTGGAAACTGCACAATTTACTTTCCAGACAAGCTGGCAGAACTCTCCTGGATAGAGGAAGAGGTGGGGATAGAAGTGAGCATTATCTATCTCTAGAGCCCTAATGTAGGTCACAGACCATTGTGGGCTGGCCTTGACCTATCCCTGCACAAATAGTTTTCTCCTTCTCCTTCTCCTCCTCCTCCTCCTCCTCCTCCTCCTCCTTCTTCTTCTTCTTCTTCTTCTTTTTCTTCACAAGTATAGGTTATGACCCTGATTATCTATGCTTGCTGCAGAGGATAAATGAAAGGAGACTGGAGAAAGCAGCAAACAGCCTCAGTAATGACTGGGAGTGTCCAAGACTATCTTATCATTTGGCCTTCCACATCTTATCTTAAAACAGGCAGGGGAAAACATAATATCACACTTTATAGCCCCAGTCACCAGTGTATAGTTGGACAGGAGGCCCTTCAGAAGACTTGCATCTAAAACGTGGGTGCAGTTTTGGGAAGTTTAGAAAGAGATAGCCGAGTCAAGAAGAATTCATGGAATTGGGCACTTTTGGCATCTTCAGAGGAAGGCTGAGTTTGGAAGCATGTTCATTTGTGAAGTGGCTGTATGTAGAATTGAAAATTAGAGACTTCTTCCGATGTTGTGATTTTTCTTGGGTTTTCCCGTTATCCTTGCATTTGTTAACACTGATTCCAGAATCTGCTGACAGTGTGATCTGCTAACACAAGATTTCTGTTTGTTTATCCACTGACTGTTGCATAGGTGTAGTGGAGCATGTTTTTTCATCTACTGATCGATGGTATTTGTTGAGTTTGTTCAGTTTATATATCTCAAGGACAGTGCAGTATTAGCAGCCACTCATTAGCTAACCTTTAAGAATGGTGCCCTTTGGACATATCCCAATATGGACCCTTTCTCTGTAATGTATTCCAGTCCTGTATATCCATGAATAATGAATAATTAGCATAGAATCACAAACTTGGAAGGTATCCTAAGGGCTATTGGTCCAGCTCCTGGTGGTGTAGCAATCCATAGCATCCGTGAGAGAATCATAGAATCTTAGAGTTGGAAGGAACCATAAGGGCCATCTCATCCAGCCCTGTGCAATGCAGGAATACATAAAGCACTCCTGAAAGATGGCTATCGCACCTCTGTTTAAAAACCCCCAAAGAAGGAGACTCCACCACCTTCTGAGGCAGCATATTCCTCTGTTGAACAGCTCTTACAGTCAAGAAGTTCTTCCTGTTGTTTAGATGGAATGTCTTTGCTTGTAATTTGAGTTCATTCATTCATGTTTTAGTCTGGGGAGCAGTAGAAAACAAGCTAGCTCCACTTCCAAGATGATGTCTCTTCAGATATTATGTTTTAAATATGTTTTACATGTTTTTACGGTTTTCAAGCATGTTTTAATGGTAGTGATATTTAATTACTTTTCATCTTTTGTAAAAAAAAAATTTTTTTAGTAGTATCTTTTTAGATTATTATAAGCTGCTTTGGATCTCATTTGGGAGAAAGGTGGGATATAAAATAAATAAATAAATAAATAAATAAATAAATAAACAAACAAACAAACCTCTCCATATTCACAACGGTTTGGGGGCACAGAACCCTCACAAAAGTGGAAAAGCTGTGAATAACTCCCCCCTTTGATTCCCCTCCCATTGCCCTCTGGAGCTTCCCCCCTCCCATTCCTTTGCCTCTGTTCCCAGCATGGTGGGCAGGGGAGAAAAAAGACAACCTAAAAAGTTTACCAATACTTTCCCCTCAGACAGAGAAAATGAGAGTTCTGGAGTTCTAATTGCTTCCAGCAGCCATCTTGAGAAAGGACCACCTGATCAATAAGCAGCCAATACACAGCAGACTGTGCAACCACATGGCAGAGAGGCCATGCCTTTAGCAGTGGGAAGGGGTTCTGCTCACTTAAAAGGGAAAAAAAAGTCCTTTTTAAACACAAGCCTTGCAAGCATGGGGTAATGCAAGGGATGAGAGGAGGAAAATGGGGGGCGGTGAAAGCGCGTTCTTCATGAATAATCAAATTCATGAAGGTCAAACCCACGAATGTGGAGGGAGGACTGTCTACTGAAAGGTAGGTATCATGTCAACTCTTAGTCTCTTCTTTTCCAGGCTAAGCATACCCATCTCCCTAAGCAGCAGCCATACAAACTCTCTTAAAAGACCCACGGTGAAAAAGATTATCAACCATCTTCCCAAGAAGGCTATTCCACTGTTGAACAGCTCTTACCACCAGGAAATTCTTCCTAATTGTAATTTCCTTTTAGTATCTGCTAGGCCTGTGTTTGTTTCCTATATAATATACTTAAGGATTCACACAGGCTGCCCTACCTATATATGTGTTTCATTAGCATATAGCTCCTTTCTGGATAGGATCCCTTTTCCCAAAGATAGCTCACAAGTGGCTTTTGTCCATATGTAAATGCCATTTAGTTGAACACAAAATCATGGAATTGTAGAATTGGAAGAGGCCCTATAGGTCATTGAGTCAATTCCGCCACACGCCACCCTCAGTGCAGGAAATCCATCTAGAACATCCCCAGCAGGCTAGCTGTCCATCCTCTTTTCAAAGATATCTAGAGAAAGAGACCACACCACCTGTCTAGGTAATTGGTTCCATTGTTGAACTCCTCAATAAAAAAGATCTTTCTTTTTTTAAAATTATATTTCTTTATTAAGAATAAAAAAT
The DNA here is from genome assembly GCA_948472985.1 of Iguana delicatissima. Classification (NCBI taxonomy): domain Eukaryota; kingdom Metazoa; phylum Chordata; class Lepidosauria; order Squamata; family Iguanidae; genus Iguana; species Iguana delicatissima. Next base: position 263,433 of record CAOKZL010001251.1, read on the forward strand.
AAGTACAAAATATATGCCAATGTATATTCTTATCTTTCAATCTTTTACAATTATTTTCATGTTACATAAAATTTCCTACACCTCCTCCCCCTAAGTTTATCCCCATCCTCTACCCTCCATCTTTCTGCTTGGAATTATTACCACAACAATTATATTTCTTCTTCTAAATTTTAGTATCAAATTTTGAATGAATAATATAAAATATATTATAATCTATTACATTTGATATTGTAAATATCTTTGCAATTATTTATGTTAACCCCTTCTTTTCCGTCATATTCTTTAATAAATTCTGAAAAAAGCTTCTCATTCTCTCTTGAAGCTTTAGAAAAGTGTATCTTTCAGTAATGTCATCAGTTTCTCCATCTCCATCATTTCTAACATTTTCAATATCCAATTGTCTGTCAAAGGTTTTTTTTTCTGTCTTCCATTTTGTACATGAACAATTCTGGCTGACGTGACCATATATAAAATTAATTTTGAGTGCCTTTTCAATATAGGATGTTCACATAACATGTTCAAGAAATATAATTCTGGCTTCAGTTCAAATATAATCCCAAGGACATTCAAAGTCAATGTGTGAATTTGTTTCCAATATTTCTTGGCTACAGAACAAAGCCACCACATGTGGTAAAAAGTGTCTCTATTCTCTTCACATTTCCAATAATTTCCTCCTTTTGTCTTTATTCAAGATATTTGACTAGGTATCATATATCAGAAGTATAGCATTTTATAGTAATTCAAGAAATTCCTTCTAATGTTCAGTTGAAATCTACCTCCCTGTAACTTAAAATCTTTAGTCCTGATCCTACCATTTGGGGCAGCAGAGAATAAACCTGCCCCATCATCTCTGTGACAGTCCTCTAGATATTTTAAAAGGGTGATCATGTACAAATGGCACCAATTTTCACTATGAAACTGTTGGTAAATGCACTGTTAAATTGAAATGGGGCAATAGTGGGATTTTGGTGGGTACTTTGAATTCTGTGTGAGTTCGCTATATTAAAATAATTGCATTTCAGCTTAATCCTCTCACATACCTGGAAAAATCAATTTTGGGTACTTCTCGAACATTGAGGAGTGTAGATGAGTGTGTGACAAAGAGAAACACTGGTTCCTTTTGAACTAAAAAAAAAAAACGTTGACTGATCTCTTGCCCTGCTGGAAGCTAATTAGTGGGGTTTCAACAGAACTAATAAAATTGTTCTTTCTCAAATCCCAGAGCAGTGATTAGTCCCGGAAGTCTCCGACGGAAGCTTCCTATAGAAAACCTTAGAAAATTCTTGATTATTATTTTTTAATTAACTGTTTCAAATTCACATTTTAACTACAGCATATTAAGTCCCTGCTGGTCTGTGACCAAATAACTAATGAGTTCATTTATTGAAGTATATGATTATGAACACAGAAGAAGCCATACGTGATTTATAATCTACATAACTCTTAGGTGCTGATGCTGCACAATATTCCCCTTTAATATTTCATCTACTTGTACAAACATTTCATTACTGTGTAATAAATTTGACTTAAACTTATATATATCCTGCTTGGTTACCAGAAAAAGTGAGATATTTGAAATTTTAAAGAAGGAAGTTTATTTTTTTCTCTAGCTACTCTTAATACATTCAGACTGTTCTTCTCCTATGAATTCTCTGGTGTTTGTGTTGTTGGAAATTGTGTTTGTGTTATTGCTAAGAAGGAAGTGCAATTTTTTTGGCCCATATTTATTTAAACTTTCACTGGAAGTAGTGGAATTTCAGCTCACTATAGCAGTTTGGACATAGGCCAGGTTAGAGTAGGCTTCTGTCTTTTCCTCTTACTCTTCTCTTTAGACCTCTTCTTCTTGTGCGCTGGCTTTGGCGTTTGTTTTGTACATGACTTGTTTAAGTCAGAGTTCTCTTATTATGTCCCATGTTTGTTTTATACATGACTTGTTTAAATCAGAGTTTTCTAGCAGATGGGGAATTCTAGCTTAATAATGTTGCCTTTTGCTAACTAGAAACCATTAAACCACAATCTGATCCTCGTTTAAGATTTTAGATAGTACAGTCAGCCCTCCACATCTGTGGATCCTGTATCCACAAATTCAACCAACCGTGGCTTGAAAATGTTCCAAAACAAAAACAAGAACAAACAAAAAAACAAAAACAAAAAGCAAACTTTGATTTTGCCATTTTATACAAAGGATGCCATTTTTACTACACCATTATGCATAATGGAATTTGAGCATCCATGAAATTTTGTATCCACTGGGGGTCCTGAAACCAAACCCTAGCAGATAACAAGGGCCAACCATAAATTGGGTTGCTCATTTTCAGTGCCCTTGCTTTAAATAAATCGGGACAAGTTGGCCTTGATGGTGGCATAAATGCACAGGCCTGATGTTTATTTCTGAAGCCTGATGGATTCGTATGCAGTTTGCCTTTACTCACCTTGTTCTCTAGGCACACACAGGAGAAGAAGAAATATCCTTCTTTCAAATATTTTGTCTTTCTTCGTCTCGTTTGTGCCCTTTTTCTCTCCATCCAGGAAGAAAAAAAAATGATGTAGTGGTAGTAGTGAGAAATAATATCTTTTTAACACCAACAGGAAAAGAGATGAATTATAAGGCCAGAGAGATAGCACATTTGCAGCAAGTTATTTTTGGTAATAAACCATTTACAGAAGAAATGCATAAAAGCAGCGCAGCATAATTCAGAGGAGCTTCAAATTGCAAGTCTACTGTGTGCCAGGGCTGGAAATGTTAATCCTCTCCATACTCAACTGTGATTTCTTTATTTCCTGCAGGAAGTCGTCTGAACAAAGATCTGAGACATTATCTCAACCAGAGGTTTCAGAAAGGATCTCCAGATCACGAGCTGCAACAGACTATTAGAGATAACCTTTATCGCCATGCTGTGCCTTGTAAGTGAATTAACCAACTCATCTAGTGGATTTGGTGTAATAAAACTCATGCCTCCTTCTGTGGTAACCTTTTAATGTCAGCCTGTGGGGCTACTGTATGACCTGGTTTTGATAACATTGAGATGATTCCAGTTGCAGCTGAGAAAATGTTGGATTTGCGTTCTCAGTGGTTTTAGAGAATGTGATGACTAAGAAGCTAGTGGGCTATAGTGATAGAGCTTTTTCTTCGTTCTCTGGCATCCTTGTTTGACCTGCAACTCCCAAAGTCCCTCACCATTCATTGTGCTGGTTAAATGGGAGCTGTAGGGAACAAAAATGACACAAAACTATGGTGGATGACAGTTGCCAATTTCTACCCTCAAGATTGTAGCGGTCCATGTAGCTGATGCTGGTGTAGATAAACTAGTGATATAGATTACTGTTGGGCAGCTTGCTGTCTTGAGAGTGATTGTTGACTAGTAAAGGTAACTTTACGTTGTTGTGGTCTTCCAGACACAATCTGAAAATGCTGAATTTGGATTTGGCCTCCTAAAAGGCTATTCTTTTCCCTTGTGGACAGTACCATTCTTGAATGTGAACTGAAGCCACTTGGTGTGGACACTGAGATAAAATGTAAAGGAAGTACAGTATCTCCATAACTCAGAAGTTCATTCAAACTAACTCTTTTGGAAAGGCTTTGTAAGTCCTTTGTCTTTTGGTAAAGTTGTATGAAGTTGGAATAGTACTAGCAATATGAGGAAAAAATGCTCCTTGTATGCTTGAATCCTTTAAAATAAACTAGTTATTTTATCTTCTCTTGCTCCTCCTACAATTTATTGCCTTCTGTTTAGCCTTTATGGAATGTGGCCTATGCATGAAAAAAGACTGAAATGTGACATTATTTTCATTTGGCCAGGACTTCCATCCTTATAAAAAGGCCTAGCATCAGACTTTGGGATTTGTATAAAACAAGGACATGTGCTGGGAAAACTGTCTGCCATTGGAACTCTTTGAATCTGTGGTGTTTTGCTGGTGACTTCATTGCATATATCATCTTCCCCACTTTCAAACCCCAATTTCAGAAATGACAAATAAAGCAAATGAACCTAAGTTCTTCTGTTCAGGCATTTTTCTGCGTTGCCAAGGTTACATTCTAAAACGCTCTACACTTGATTTTTTTTCTTTGATTTATTGGACTTGACTGTGAACTAAACTACTTTGCTTGGTTTTTAATCTCACCAAAGGCCTTGATTACAGAATTAGATTTGTCTAGGGGTGGGTGGGTGTGGGGGGGAGGAAGGGAATTACTTTTGCTATTTTATTTAATTTTTTAAAATGGACTTGTGATGCTGAATGAGAGATGTTTCTGTTCTCCCATTGATAAAAATATACACGTTTGTGCCTTGGTTATGTAACCAACAGAGAAACCTGCAAAGGAGAACCAGGAGTTATGCAATGCTATCTTTACTGCCTTGTTTGTTGAACAGCTTTCTTTCATCCTCACCTTGTTTTCTGCAAGGAAGCATTCCTACATGTTTTGCATATAATAAAGATACACTGGCTTGAAAGTGAATAAAAGTACTATATGTATAGCTGCTTGGAGATGGTGAGAGGCTGTGGGAGGAAGAGCAGTGTTTTGTTTTTTACCAAAGCAGAATATTAATCTGGCTGCATACTAATATATATATGTTTTATTCCTTGATACACGTGACCAGAAAATCCAGTGCCAGGGCCAGTCTCTATTGCTAATGGATTATGAAGTCTTCTATTTTGAAAATGGAATTCCCTGCTGATTATGTGGTAAACATGTTAAAGTCTCACAAGGTCACTTGCACTGAGCAGGGCTGCTTGCTGATTGTTATTGCTGTAACTTAGAAGAGTGCTGAACTGTTGATTAAGGGCCCAGAATATGTTTTAAAAAAGATTATTTCCTCTACGTCTAGCATGATTCCTTTGAAATCCTGGCAGAACAGTGCTAAATAGTTCAGAGGCATATTGTGTTTGCAGACCAAAATCAGTATCAGTAAAATGGCACTGGCATCAGGGGCAGCGACTGGGTGACCACCGTACAACTGTTAGAGCAATCAGCAGCTCGCTTGGTGCATCTGTAAATAACCTCCCACTTCCTCTTTGATACTGGAAGGAACCTCAGTATTCAGAACAAACAATGGAGACCTGGAATCAGGTAGCAGCAAGCAGCTCTGTACTGTAGTCTGTGTGTGTGTGTGTGTGTGTGTGTGTGTGTGTGTGTTTGTGTGTGTGTGTTGACAACTAAGTAATTGGCTTCCTTTAGGTATGCTAGAGAACAATGCTCCCTATTCATTTGGTCTGCCATTGCGGCTGATTTAAAAGCAATAATTAGCATTGCCAGAGTGGCACCTATGTCTTTAATGGTTGTGCAGAAGTGGGGATTTCAGCAGGTGTTGTTTGTCATGCAGTCAAATAGCAAATACCTGCTGAAATTCTCTCTTCTACACAACCATTAATGGTAATAATAATAATAATAATAATGAATTTTATTCTTTAGCTACCACTGTATTCTGCATTGGTTAGGCCTCACTTAGAATATTGTGTCCAGTTCTAGGCACCTCAATTCAAGAAGGATATCGACAAGGTGGAGCGTGTCCAGAGGAGGGCGACCAAAATGGTGAAGGGTCTGGAAGCCAAGCCCTATGAAGAACGGCTTAGGGAGCAGGGGATGTTTAGTCTGCAGAAGAGAAGGTTAAGTGGGGACATGATAGCCATGTTTAAATATTTGAAGGGATGTTATGTTGAGGAGAGAGGGGGCTTGTTTTCTGCCACTCCAGAGACTAGTGGATTCAAGCTTCAGGAAAGGAGATTCCACCTGAACCTCAGAAGGACTTCCTGATGGTCAGAGCTGTCTGGCAGTGGAATATGCTCCCTCAGAGTGTGGTGGAGTCTCCTTCTTTGAAGGTTTTTAAGCAGAGGCTGGATGGCCATCTGTTGGGAATGCTTTGATGTATATTCCTGCATAGCAGGGGGTTGGACTTGATGGCCCCTGTGGTCTCTTCCAACTCTATGATTCCAAAATTTTATTTGTTACCCGCCTCTCCCCAAGGCTCGAGGCAGAGTACAACCTGGATACAATTAAAAACAAATCATAGATGAAATACACTAAAACACAGACCATTAAAATACAAATACACTATAATTAAAATAGGTCATAATTAAAGTACCATTAAAATTACAGGAACCATCTCCTCCCATTTTCATTCTGGAAATCCTAGTCAAAAGGGTGTTTGTTTATTTGATCAGTGATAGAGGACATTTCACTGGTCTACCAAAAGTTATACGTAGTTCAAGATATATCTTAACTTGGGATGGGCACATTCTAAGAGTCAAAAAGCAATGTTTATGCCCCCCTCCATTTCTGGGCAGCACCAGCACCATTTTGACAGATGCTGAAGTGACTTTCAGTTCCTCTTCACGTTTTGAAGAGTTCCCAAAACTAAAAATGTGTATACCCCAGTGACTGATTTTGCTGTGAAAAAGGAAAGAAAGAAAGAAAGAAAGAAAGAAAGAAAGAGAAAGAAAGAAAGAAAGAAAGAAAGAAAGAAAGAAAGAAAGAAAGAAAGAAAGAAAGAAAGAAAATTAGAGGCATTCTGGGTTTGTGGAGGACAGCAGTGGCCACCAAAAGTCCACTTAGCACCCTCCCAAGGGACATCTGTGACCTTCAGGCCTCATGATTCCCTTATGAGATGGCTGTGCACTGTATGGTACCTTAAGAGTCATATGCATGTGTCAGCATTAGAAACAGTGTCTCCAACTCACTTTGAGATAAGAGTTCATGAGAAGAGAGATATACCACAGAGAATGACAATTCCAGCAAACTGCCTAGCTTGTATGCACATAGAGAGAAGGTGAGAGACTAACGCCCTTTCCACACGGGGTAATTAAAACGGTGTAGAGCGACCTCTACACCGTGGAGTGTGCTGGGGCATTTATAATTTTGAGGTTCTACACCTCAAACCCCCCTGAAGCAACTGGAAGTGGTGGCGCCGTGTGTTTTTTAAAAACCACTTTTCAAGTGGTTTTTATAAAACATGAGTGTGCAGCCCCGTTCCACCCCATCGCCGCGCCCCAGTGTAGATTTGCAGGCGTGCGCAAGTGCATGCCTGCAGATCTGCCAGGGGGCGGGCTTCTGGCTGGCGAGCTTCTCTGGTTGGTGGAGAGCCTCCGCCAGCCGTAAGCCACCATTTTGGATGCCGCAGGACGCCGCAGGAGTATGGAGTAGCGAACTCGCGCTTCTCATTGTGGTGACGGACTTACCCGGCTTGTGGTAAGCTCCATTTCTGCGCGTTTTACCCTATTTCTCCCTCCACGTGTGGAAAGGGCCTAAGAGATAGAGAGACAGAGTATGTATTTTGAAAAATGCTGTTTCAAGTGACAGCAACAGGGATTTTCCAAGGACACCAACTGGGATGCGTATATGGTGTGGATTTACTGTGATCTGTTTAAAGAAAACTGATTGTTTTGTCTGTGTAGTATACCCTAAAGTTACACTAGATCCCATGTGATCTTGGAAGCTAAGCAAGGTCAGGCCTGGCTAGCACTTGGATGCGAGAATGCCAACAAATACCAGGTGCTGTAGGCTATATTTCAGAGGAAGGAACTGGCAAAACTACCTCTGAGTAGTCCCTGCCCAAGAAAACTCTATGAAGTTATTGGTCACCATAAATTGACAGGCAACTTGAAGGCACATAGTATATGTACTTAATGTTGTAGGAGCCAGCTCTGCTACTTCTTTGCAATGTAAGATGTGGCCAGGGATCTATGAAATGCATGAATGGAAGGGAAGAGAGCAAGGGTGCATGTCATCTGCTTAATTCTTCTCAAGGAAGCTCTGGATTAATGAAGGCATGGACTTCACAGCACTTGTCATGAGGAGTATCTCTGAACTGGGTTTGTATTAAGCTCATCTAGCAAACAGAAAAAAGCAGCAAGTGGGAAACAACAGTAACATTTGTGCTTAGGCCTTTCTTCTTTTTTAAAAATTTAATTCATTTCCCCAGGTTGCCCCTCCAAAAGCAGGAGTCCTTCAAAGTGGCTCACATAATGTGAAAAAGAAAAAAAAATTAAAACACACTGACAACAAGCAGCAGCATAAGCAAAAACGCAAAGAGCAAAAAAGTTAACAACCAGTCAGTGAGAAAGATCTTCCATTTCCATGTGAGTTCCTTCAAGGCCTCTTGAATAAAAAGGCAAATAAGAAACTATTATGCAAGCTAAGGTGAGGCAATCAATACAGAAGGTATATTAGACAGGAATGGAATTTGTAATTGAAGTATTTGTTGCCAGCTAGAACTGGAGTGGGAACTGTGTGGCCCTCTAGAATTTCTCATCATTGGCTATACTGCCTCAGACTGCTGTGACTTGTAGTTCAAGAACATCTGGAGGACCACACAATTCCCACTTATGGCCTAGAGAGATCCAGTGATGAGCTGCTTTAGAAGATGCCCTCTCCTTCTTCACATGTTGCTCCAAGGTTATCTTGCTTCTAGTTCTTTCCTCAGTTGTAAATTCCCATTCTTGATGTAGGCAGTGCTACTGTAAAAACACCAAAGGTGTAGACATCTATCTTTCTATATACTAGCCAAGTTAGTGAATTATTTCACCTGATTTCTCCTAGCTTTCTAAGCAGCATATCAAAATGAAGCATTTTTACAGTATCCTTATCATCCATTAAGGGAAGCAAAGATAAATTTAATCACAGTGTGTTCTCTCAGGAATCCTCTAAAGCTGTTGAAGATTGTGTAGCATTTTGCCAGCACACAGGAAGAACTAATGTGCCATGGATAAATTACATGAAGAGATTTTTCATAAACAACCACCACAACAACTGCACGGTAGAGATAGCACGTAGAGTCTCTGCCATCCCCATCAGCTATGTTTCACAGAGGAAATCCACTAAAGTAAATTGTTCTCTAGACCCACGTTGAGACTGTTTCCCTGAACATGTTTACAATATTAAGGAAAGTAAGAGTCCTGCCTAAAGTGTGAGACGAATCACCCCAGGAGAGACAAAGGCATGAGCTTTACTTCCCAGCCACTGTATCTCAACTTAGTGAGGAGACAAACACTGAAACAAAAATGTCCTCCTTTAACAGTTGTTCTGTATAAAATGAAACCTTCCCTCCAGTCCATGTGTGTATTTTTCAGAGCTGTGGATCACTGGAGAATCTCTTTGCTTTTCCATTCGCCCTATGCTAGTGTAAAAGATTTCCTATATGGTGAGGTCATTAACCACATTGGAAACTGTAGCAAAGAAATCAAAATAAGACTTAGAAAGGTGACTATAGAGGAACTAGATAAGATTTTTGGATGTGAAGGCATTTAATTAAACACCAGAGTCAACAACAACAACAGGCAATCTTAGAGGTAAGGCAGCTTGCAATAAATCTAACAGAAAACAATTTAAATGCAAAATGAACACCACACACACACACACACACACACACACACACACACACCCCTGACTGGAACACCAGAATAGAAAAAAAGATTGTAAATGATCAGACCAAAATATGTGAGTTATTTAAACTATCTGGTGAACAATGACAACAACAAAAATCTTCTGGTGTCACAGCAGTTACAAAGATGGTGTCAGGTGAATCTCTCTCTGGGACGGTTGTTTCGTAAGTGGAATGCCACTGATGGCTCCAGCTCTATTGCCTTATTCCCTGGGTGCAGGAGAGGGATGGGGGAGGATTGTTTTTTAAATCATACTATTCTGTGATGCCATGTGAAATGAAATTCCCACCATTATATTCATCCTCCTTCTTGTTTTGTCAGTGAGGGCAGCTGCTAAAACTTGAAAAAAAAAAATCCATCTGTCTTCAGATGCCCAGACACTTGATTTCTTGACTTAGGAAATGTTTTCTAGGACCTAATCTATTTTTTTTACTTGTATGTGTTGTTGTTGTGGCTGCTGCTGTGTTCCTTCAAGTTGTTTCTGGCTCATGATGATCCTAGACCAAACCTATTATGGTCCTGTCTTGTCAAGATTTGTTTGGAGGGAGTTAGTTTGCTGTTGCCTTCCTCTAAAGCTGAGTGTGTGTGAGACTGGCTCAAGGTCACCCACTGGGTTTTCATGGCAGAGTGGGGATTTGAATCTTGGTCTTCCAGAGTCCTAATCCAGCACTCAAACTACTGTACCACACTGGTTCTCACTGTTTCCATTATAACCTTTAACAAATCTGCAGAGAACGAGGCACTAGGTCAAGGTGTTCTGTGGTGTTTTGGATAGTTTTGGGTTTGTTCACCTATAAGTCATCTGAAATACTTTAACAATAAAGGGGATTGCGTGTGGGGTGAGTCTCTGGTTAAATATTCCTCTGTATTGTGGATGATGATGATAATATTAATATTAATGGTGGTGGTGGTTATGATTACAACAGTGGCAAATTTTAATAACTTCTCAGCACAGAAGAGTAGATGTCAAAGAAAAAGATAAGCTAGATCCGTTCTCCCTAATATCTTTCCTTTGTGAGTAAAATTGTTTAGAGGGCCATTTGGTCAGCTGTAAATGATGATCATAATAATGGTGGTGTGATAATGATTACAACAACAGCGACAGCTTTAGTAACTTCTCAGCAGGAGTAGGTTTCAGAGAGAAGGCTGGGCTGGATCTATTCTTCCTACCATCTAGGTTTTTTTTTTTGTTTTTGTGAGGAAAGTTGATTGTAGAGCCATTCAGTCAACTTTGTCCCCAGATTTGCAGCCAAAAGTGATATAGCCTAGAATCTAGGGTTAATTCAGAGAGAACTGGGACTCACAGCAAGCTTTAGAACCATGGGGTTTCTGAAGCAAGGGGAAGAAAGATAATGTATGCATGAATACTGGCCTCTTGAGATGTTTCTTATTGTAACCTGAGATTTATTGTTGTCCAGATGCTCATATCTGTCCATGCATATCCACAGTTCTGATAATGTCCAAAGCTGTATTGTTGTTATAGTCTTTGTTGGATGGGCATCCACAAAAAGTTTAGCTTCTTTTTCTCTGACATGCTTGCTGTGTACCTGTGTAGGTAGTGGCGCTGAACAAGACATTGGCAAGTGCAAGTTCCCACTGTTTGGAGAGCATGACTTCTGTCAACTTTCCTTGCTTCCTTTATATATTTATTGTTCTGCGGACATCTTATCCAAACACATGCCAAATATTCTTCAAACTACTGAGAGTTCTTATATTTGTATTTTTTTTTTCATTTGAGGGAAAGAGAAATCTCTCTCTTTCCTCTTGCCAACATTATTAAAGAGCTGATCTTGCTTGAAATTGGCTGAAGATTAAAAGAATACAACAAAGTCAAAGTGAAGCCTTTCTGCAGTTCAGCAGCTCATAAGGTTTTTCTATATCGTTTGCCAAGAAATCTTCCAATAAACAGTGTGGGAAGACAGTTGATGTTTTAGGCGTCTTTGTTTCTTTATTAATTCCCAGTACTCTTCAGTTTGCCCCCCATAATGACCGAATGCAAAGGAGTTCAGAAACTTTTTTGTTTCCTTATTATGAGGAATCTGCAGTGTGTATTCAAGTGGTTCTAAAAAGTATTAAGACTGAAAGCCAGTAAACAAGAGAAAAGAAATTGCACTTTAATGCTGAGTTATCAGAGCTCTTTACTATATGAAGGTTATTAAAGATCTGTACAGGTTTCTGGGGGTTGAATGGGTGTCTCTCCTTTAAGGGAACAATGAGTTCAAAGAGGCAGGAGATGGTGGGAGCTTTCTCAGTCAAAGTTTGGCAATGTTTTGCCCTCAAAGAAAATGTTGAAAGGGATTAACTCCCAGTGTTTACACTACTTCCCATAGCTCTGGATAGCTTTTCTCAGAGCTTTGGGTAGGGCAGAGCTTTTATCTGAACTAGAGCTCAACAGAGATTTAGAAATACGGGAGAGCATGATGGCCCAGTGAGGAGTAGCAGCTGATGATAAGCAGTACCCTCTTTTCTGTGCAACAAGGTGTCCTTTTTTTGTCAGCTATGTGCCTTTTGTACATTCTTCCCCGTTTTCTTCCCCTAACTCTCTAGCTCTTATGTCCCTTTTCTTTTCTGTGTTTAGCTGTGTATTGGGCTAAATTGGTTGCATCTTTTTTTTAGGATGTTCAACTCCCCGCCGCCCGATAAATATATCTATCTCTATTTTCACTTGTATAGCTTATAGTGGTTTTGGTGTAATTTGAATATTTGCATAGTTGCATATTTAGGCTGCAGTGCTAAGCACGCTTACTATAAGAGGTCAATCCAGCTGACCTCATTGAGACTGAATTTCCCAAAACCATACTTTGATCAGAAGTGTTTGATGTATTGAAACAGAACTGCAGTAGACAGCTGGAGCAGTGCCACATCTTAAACCCAGTACAGTTGTGTATTATGGTATAAGACTGCACAACAATGTATGCTAGGTTATATTTTCATTAAAATATTTATGCTGTATCACAAGGTCTTGTGGCAACATACGGAGAAAACCAATATAAAACAATTCAGAACAATTTGAAATTTAACGCAGTGAGGGATAACTTAAAACAGGTTAAAATATATTCTAAAAGTTCAATCAAAACGAACTAGAACAGTTTAAAGCCTGTACAGATATAATCTCTCTCTCAAACACATACACATATATATCTAATATGGTTATATATCAGATTATAAAAGTACATGCACTTATACATAAATATGCTTTCCTTGTTTTTATATTAATATTTCCTTGCATGTTTCTGCAGTTTAGTAGTTTGGTCGTTAAACTTTCCTCCACAGTCATGAGCCTTGGAAATTTATCAGCTCCTTTAGAAGTGCGCTTACCTCCAGTGTTTCACTCAAATGAACTTCATGATTGAAGTGGGGATTTAAATCCAGGTTGGCTTGGCCCAAAAGAAAATAGTTTGATTGTGTGAAACTATTCCAGACAGAGAGTAAGAGGGATTCAAGTGCTAAAAATCAATTATCACATAAAGCAAATATTTTCACTTCTGCTCCTGTTAAGGAGAAAATAAATCTCTTTGCTTAAGTCATAGCACTCTGGCTATATCCATAATCAAAGACTGTCCTTCTTGAATAATTGCAGCTTTGAGTTATGAAGTCAAGATTGCTGGGAAGTTGCCAGAGCAGATTTGTTTCATAGTGTAGAGGAGGTGTCTCCCTCTGATGGCCTTTTAAAAGGCACTGTAATGTCCCAGGCTGCACTTAATTAGTGATTTAAGAGCAGACACATCTGTTTTATTGAGAATTGTGAAAATTATTATTATTTAAGTGCGAATGCATAATAAATGGTCCTTGAAGGGCTAATGCATCTTGAAAATGAGACATGTATTGTAAAATGATCAGGTAGATATTGGCTTGGTTTGCACGTAACACTGTACTCAACTATGGTTTAGCCTCCGGGCTCACACACTCCCCATCCCCTCTCCTTCTCCAGCATGCCTGTGAGGACAGAGGAGATGCGCTCATTTTCAACATATTGCAGTCAGTTGGTATGTCCAAATCCCAATCAGCTGTGGTTAATAGAAACTAGTGTGTTAGGAAACAACTCAACTCAACCCAATCCAACTTAAAACCATGATTAATTTTCCGAGGATGATTTTAGGAGAAAGGAGCCTGTTACCCTGATTTCTGGGGTCCCGTGAGGGGCACCTCAATGTGCTCCAAATAATCAGGAATGGGAATTAGCTAGAGCACAAGCTAAGCAATGCAAGAGGCAGGGCAATCTAGCGAGATCTTGGACTCAATGTTTACGGGGTCAGGCCGAGTCAATAATCAAGCAGAAGTAAATAATAATTGTTTTTCTTTATTTTAAAATACAGTCAATACGTATGTATGTAATCACTTACACAGACCTAAGAAGAGAAAGGTAGGAGATTTGATAGAGGATTTTAAGAGGGATTTTTCAGGGGAAATACTACACCTGATCCTGTAGCCCGGGTAGTCGGAAGAAAAGTCTGTTGGAGCGGAGATTCTCAGCACGTGGAAGCTGAGGGGAAGGCTCGGCAAACAGAGCGGCAGCAAGGTGGGATGGAAGCCAGGAGCGATCTGAAGAAGCACTCAAAATCAGGGGTTCTTATAGGGGAAAATGTGCCTGTAGGGTAGTCCGTTCCTGGGGAAAACAGTGGGTTTCGGGCTGGAGAAAAAGCCTCCAAAAGGTCAGTACTTTAGATGATTGAATTATGACAGCGTTGCCAATAGCACAGATAGTATGCAAATAGGGAGTGCTTGACAGTTGGATATTCGGCTTGTCAAGCTGCCTGCTCGGGACAGGGGATCTTTTGTACGCTGCGTGCATACATAATGTGTTTTCAAAGTGTACTTGCCTGGAGGTCTCCTGAAGCTGCCTTCCAGCAAGTTACTGGCCTGCCTGTAGTTATCTGGTATTGTTCAGCTATTTTGGCCGTGCCCATGTGCGTGCTTGTCCGAGGACCTCGCAAGCATGTGGAGAGGAATGGTTTGTGATGACCAATTTCTTGATATCAAGTTAAATTTAATAGACCACAGGCCCGGACTAGAAACTACAGTAACAAGCCCATTTCTCTCATTCTCTTCTACAGGAATAGGCTCTCTTCTCCTAAAATGAATGAATTGCCCTGATGTGGGGAGTGGGTTGTCCTGTTGCATAACTAGCTTCCTAGCCCGCATGATGTGCATTTTGGTTGGCCAATAAAGGTACTCTGTGGATTTTGGATTATGCTTTTTCTAACCTGAAGTGTCATTTGGGGAAAGGATTGAGAACTTCATTTTGTACTAGGCTTCTTTTGCTTCCTTCTTTTGCTGCTTCTCTCCCCCTAGAGGGAAGGTAAAGGAAGAGTGGAACATACTCAGCCAGAGATTCAGAAGCCAGCTAAGCCCCTTACCCTCTAACATTTCACAAATGAAACCAAGAAAATGAGGCCTAGGAAAATCAGAATGATGTCAAAGTGGCAAAAGTTATTAATAAGGAAAAACGGACAAGCTAGGAGATGCTTCAGCAATTTGCTTTTGCCTGAATCAACAGGGATTCTGACCCCACCCCTGTTAACTACTTCTCCATTTTGAACTCAGTTTGCATCAATTGAATAAGTCATGAAGGGGGACATGAAAGAAACAGATACATTTTAGAAGCAGCTGAAAAGAAAAAGGGACATCAGAGGATTAACTGAGACTGCCAAATTGGGACAGTTGGAGGGCATGAAGTCCTCACCTTGAGGGTCAAGTGCAAAGTCTCATAGGACTTGTTTTCCAATAGGGCTGAACAAGTGTTCAACCACAGAATGTATACAGAAAAAAAAATATTTCGCAATCTCTTCATCATAATCATAGATATTAATGGCTTGGAAGCTTATTCTGGTCTTTCTCTGGTGATTATGTATCAAATATCATTCTTGTTAAAAAAAAGGGTGGGGGAGATTATCAATTGTTATCCTAGAGTATGTAAAGTGAGAAGAAAAGGCAAAATACTGACCCTTTAATCTGTGGTGAACCATCTGTGTTTGATTTCCACATCTTGCTGAGTTTTCAGTTAATGTGAATTCACAGTTTGTTTCTCCATTTGGTGCTCCCACATGCTAAGTGAATTGGTTCCAATATGTAGTGATACAGCCATTTGCTTCTGCGTAAGAACATAAGCGTTAAAATGGAAGCGTCCTGATTAGAGGGCTCTAAATTTATGGAGTAGGTAAGGTTGTACGTGTGAAATGAAATTTTCTTTTCTTGCCAGTGTACTACAGCAATGCGTTATATTTATTTCTATTTTACATCTTTCTTTTGTACATCTCTATGTACATTACTTTATCTTTTTGATTTAATAATGAATAAATTATTAGAGACTTTTCAGTTTCCCTAGGTTTTCATAGGTAAATGATCTCCCATCTCACAGGCTTCACCCTGCCTCCCTCTGCAACTGGAAACTTGAGGCCTGAATGGGAACTATGTAGCTAGCTGGCTGTGTGTAACATACGCTGGCCATTTGTGTCCCCTTTCTCCAGAACTCCACCCCATCCCAAACTGTTTTTGCCCCCAAATAGATTCTCATGCTTCCCAAGGCTTCTAGGAAATGCAGTTCTCCAGAAAGGCTACCTACCAATACAGACCTTTTGTTAAGGCATAAAATTAAACAGTTTTGGAAAAATAAAAATGAGTAGATGTACCCTGGAGGGATTTAGGGTGGTTCTAGAAAAAGTGAAGGGTGCAATCCTTGCAGTTGCCCATCCCTGCTTCAGGGGGAAAAATCCCCATGGTGTAATTGGGAACTGACTTCCCCAGTCTCCTAGAGGTCTGCCCCAGGAGCTGTGGCAAGGGTCGTTTCAATTCACGAAGTGTGTATGACCCCTGCTACACGCTATCTTACAACCTAAGTTCTGTATTTAATGGAACAAAGCCCAAATATATAGCTGTATGGCTTAGTGCAGTGGTTCTCAACCTGTGGGTCCCCAGAGGTTCGTGGACTTCAGCTCCCAGAAGCCCCAGCCACTATGGTCAATGCTCAGGGCTTCTGGGAGCTGAAGTCTACAAACATCTGGGGACCCACAGGTTGAGAACCACTGGCTTAGTGTAAGTTGTAGCTTCACTTAACACAAACAGGCAGTGTTGAAAATTCCAGGCAAATAGTCTGATGAACATGGATCCAGCTCTCCAGGATTGGCAAGCCAGTAGGAAAGGAGTTCAGTTAGGGTGGGCAGATGATAGTAACTTGCCCCACTAGCTTGGATTTCTAATGCAATGTATGTCTTGAATTTCCAGGACACTTTGCCTAAATGCTTCAGAAGCATGCACGAGATAAATGAGGGTAGAGCTATTCATCACAAAGGCATCAGAACAGCCTTCCCTAACCTGGGTTATCTTGATGTGTTAGACTCTAGTTCTCAGGAGTTGCCTTCTGGGAGTTATAGTATATATATGGTGTTCTGACGAACACCAGCCTAGGAAAGGCTGCACTGGAAGAAACAGGACCAGTAGTGACCAGCCCAGTGATCTGATCATATGGGGCAATCTTATGCTAAGTTAGATAAATGGATAATCTAGCCTGGTATTTGCTCCTCTAACATATTTGCCTGTCACCTGCTGCCTTTAGCTGGCAGTTAAATCTGGGATCTTCTGTATGCCAAGCATGTGTTCTAATTACTGCTCCTTGTAAGGAGTGCATTCCTGCTTACTAACTCACTATAAATGCAGCAGAGTATTCTTATCAGTATACAAGTCAGCGAGTGGCTCTCATGGAGGCTAATATACCTGAACAACATGTAGGCAATATTTTTTGGAAAGGGCCCTGTGATCAGTAGCCTTGTAAAAAGTGTTGTGAGCATGTTTTTTCCTTTAGGTTTACTGAAACCGAGAAATTTAAAACTATGTTCTGGGCATAAGCAATGCAAGATAAATCTGTTGCAGAAGGAGAAGGAAAATGTTCTGTCGTATAAGCCTCATAAAATTCCCCATCCCCTCCTCTGCAGTCATTATGAAGAGTCATTAAGGCATTAACATTTTGTCGTCAACCAGATATGATATCATTTAGTATTCCTACAAATGCTGTAGGAGCCAAGTTTAGGCTAAAATGATACTACTCAAACTGGTGGTCTGTTGGCTTCTGGTCCTTGGCAAGCATTTTGGAAAGAAAAAAACAGTTGTAGCCAAAGGGCACAAATTGCACACTGGAGGTAGCATAAGAAGAGAAGGGCTCGAATCTCACACATCAGATAGCTTAAGAAGCACTGAAACTCAAGTACATGTAAGGGGCTGCAAATTCCTCCTAACTTCTGGGAGGAAGATTACTGCTAGACTGGATACCAAATAAGCATATGGTGCTATGTGGATGTGAGAGAGGGAGCAAGAAGGCTATTGGACTGTGCTCTCAGTGTTCGGCTCCACATAGATCAGCAAGCTCAGTGAGTATTGCTGAAATGAAAGAGGTTCCTTTTGTATTGTTGTTGTTTGTTGTTGTTGTTAACTGCTGCCAAGTCAACTTTGACTTATGGTAACCCTATGGATGAGAGACCTCCAGCTCAACTTATCATCTACCACCCTGCTCAGGTCTTGCAGATTCAGGGGCACGTCTTCCTTGATTGAGTCTATCTGTCTGTAATGCGGTCTTCCTCTTTTGCTACCTTTCCAAGCATTATTGCCTTTTCTAGTGAGTCATGTCTTCTCATGGTATAGCCAAAGTATGACAGCCTCTGTTTCGTCAGCTTGACTTCTAGGGAGAGTTCAGGCTTGATTTGCTCTAGAACTCCATTCATTTGTCTTTTTAGCTAACCCTCCTTTTTAGTAATATCCCAAAGCTCCCTACTCTCTTTCAGTCATATTTCAAAAAATGTTCTCAAGGGAGGTGATTGCTGCTTGGTGTTGCCAAGTTTTCAGAATATAGCGATGAAGGACAATCCAAATTCACAACGTACAATGTTGACAATCAGTAAGTAGCTGTTAACAAGTCTGAGTTCTCCCTTAAATGCTAAATGAAAGCACTGATTTTAGTTAACTTAGCGATGAGTTTCTCAGTAAAATTAACACACGGTCCCCATTCATAAATTATAGGATGCACACATTTCTGTCTTTTTGAAGAGTCCATACTCCAAAATAGATTTGTTTGTTTGTTTATTTTTTGCATCTTGTTAAGTCTCTGTAAAAGGAAGACCTTTCCAACTCTCAAATAGGAGATATCCTTTTTAATAAGGGACACCTACTGGTCTGATAAAGGATAAGCTTTCCAGATCTCAGATAAGGGATAGTTATAAAAGACAGCTGGCAAACTTAGTGGAAGGAAGTGTCTTGTATTTTGATTTGTGTTTGCATTTCAGTAGTCAGTATTTCCAGCGTGATGTAGTGGTTGGAGCGTTGGACCATGACTCTGCAGACCAAAGTTTGAATCCCCATTCAGCTGTGGAAACCCTCTGGATGACCTTGGGTGAGTCACACTCTCTCGGCCTCAGAGGGAGGCAAAGGCCACCCCCCCAACAAATCTTGCTTAGAGAATCCCATGACAGGCTTGCCCAAGGGTCACCTAAATTGGAAATGACTTGAGGGCAAGTAGCAACCACAAAGTCAGTATTATACATCCCAGAGTAGTGTTTTGCACCTACTAATTCTTCTGGCCACTCAGCCAGTTTAGTGAAGAGTCCTTTGAAATATGTTCAATTTGGCTGCCTCCAAAAATGCCTCCTGAGCTAGTTGTAGAGAAATGATGGTGGGACAGGGATAGTCCCATCTGTTCACGTCCTCATAAATCACTATAATCGCTAGATTCCCCCTTGCTCATTTTTGCATTTTTATTTGTATTGTTTAGTTTTACATTTATGTTAGTTTTAATAAATGCGGGAAGGTGTGTTTTGCTGAGGTCTTTACAGATACAAGAGAGAAGGAGAAAGGTTCTGTGAGGGAAGATTGGGAAGCATGGGAGTGCCTGGTTTTATCTTAAAATAAATCCAGTGGAGAGAAAAAAGATCTAGAACTGCTGCATTTGCAACAGACACACATATATATTCATTCCTTCGTTCCGTTGCCTTGTAAACGAGGGCAGTACCATTTCAACACTTCTCAGGGCGTTCTCTCAGACAAAGGGAGGGAGAAAATTAAAAGGGAGACGGCAGGGCTCCCCCTCAAATCCATCTGCTGGCATTTCACATTTCAACATAACGCAGGTGGCTTTTGAATCCCTCTGGCCTACATCCTCGGCACCTCAAGGAATAGAAGGAGCTGTGATGTAATGCTCTTTTCCCTTACACTCCCAGCTCTAAACACAGATGGAAGTTGTTGTCATGTGTTAGAAATGTCACCAATAATATAAAAGGTAGGCTCTTGCGTTTTCCTTTTTGTGCTGTCGGCTGCCGCCAGCCACCAGCTTCTTCTCCCCTTCTCACCCCCGCCCTCTCCCATTTTTTTTTTTTTTGGTGTCATGTGGCAGAAGCTCTGATGCAAAAAAAAAAAAAAAGCCCTGACCACCCCCATCTGACAGCCCCCATCTCTCTTTGGGTTGTGAGCTTAGCATTTTTTTTTAATTTAAATTATACCCCCCCCCTTTTTCCTGCTGCAGCTTTGAGGATCATTACATACCACGACTTTAGAGACAAGACCTCACAAAGGAAGGATTAATCTTGTGGTTGTGCTTGAATTGGAGAAGGAATCAGAGGCAAGTCGGAATGCGGGGTGTGGATGGGTGTGGGGGTGTGGACGCCTGGCAAGGTTGGGGAATTCTTCTCCCCTTGTGATGCGGAGGCAATAAATGTTCAGGCAGCAAGTGGCGTGAGCCGTTCCAGGCTTTCCTGAGCCAAAAAAGGCACAGGTTCCTCAGCATCGGAGTGTAGGAGCAGCAGGGAGAGGGAGGGGGACACACACACACACACACACACACACACACACAGAGGCAGGCAGTGGGGGTAGTGCATAGTGCATGACTACTCTGTCTGAGTTCAGCCTGGGAGGACAGATGGCTAGTGCTGCTTTTTTTTTTTAATTCATCAAGCAAGCTTTACGTGAGGCCCATTCGTGAACGGGTGCACTGTGAAAAGAGGGGTCAATGGGCACGAATAGGTTGAGATCAGGACCAGATGCCTGCTGAACAATGGGGCTTTTGAGAGCGAGGCAAGGGGAAGCGTGGCGCTTGCTTTGTCTTGCCTCTGCATTGCAGGTTGGAGTTGGGCAGCTATATTTTAATGAAGTGCATTCCAAAATGTGGTCGTCAGTCTGTGGTGGTTCTTCTCCCTCCCCTCCTCCCATGGCCCCCTTCTTCCAGGGGAGGGTGGGGGGGATGAAACTTGTCAAAAGGGGATTGGGGTGCAGGGTGGGGGAGGAGAGAGGAAGGCAGCAGCTGATGGGCTGCATAGTGGAAGAACAATGCTGTCTCAGTGTAGGGGGGAGCGCATGGGGTCGAGAGGGGGAGCCATCAATATCCCCCATGCATACTAATAGGGCTACAGCAGGTGTTGCAAAAAGTACTGTTCCTGCATTGTGTTCTTCCTGCAGCTTTGCCTAAGGCTAAGGGATGTATTGGGGTTTGGGGGGGGGGGAATCCTTGTGTGTGGAGCAATTTGGAGGGAATAAAAAAATACATTTGCTCTTTAGGCATCCCTGCATGTTTTCACAGAAAGGGGAGTGGATCAACCACATCTCCAGTTCTTCCCTGGTGTCTGTATGTAAAGAAATGAGAGAGAGGTGTGTGTGTGTGTGTGTGCGTGCGTGTTTCTGTGCAAGCAAGAGAGACTAGGGGAGAGTGCTTAGAGAAAGGAGCTTGGATCTGTGAGGTAGACAGCTGTGAGCTGCTACACTGATTGCCTGCTTTGAGTGCCTGATTCTGGCAAGCAAGTGACTGAAGCTGGAAGAGGCTGGATTCTTCCTTAAAGGGACAGTTCATTGGCATATCACAACGATATCAAAAGGGTAGGTACGTGATGGAGCCAGGAAGATAAATATATTTTAGGAATGCTGGGTGGATTTTGTTTCTTGGGAGAAACTAAGCAGATGCTGACTGAAGGCAGAGCAGAGTCTCTTGTTGGGTATCTTCTGCATCTGTTCTTTAAAAAAGAAAGAATAAAAGAAACCCTGTTTTTTATAAGCTGGGCATTGTAAGATCTAGAGTATTCAAAATGGTGATACTTGTATTAAACTTTACCTTTGGTTTCCTGTTGTGGACATTTATTTGAGGGGCGTTGGTCTTTGATTTCTTTCTGTACCCTGGTTAGTTACTACCGTGTTAGCTGGATTCACAGTGGACAGTTGGAGAGCAAATATGGAAGGCGGGGGAAGAGAAAGAAAGAGAGTTCCTCTTTCATGAAGAATACTCTTATTACTGTGGGTGGTTTGTGCTTCCAGTTGCATTCCAGTGTTGATGGGCAGAGCAGAAATGGCAAAAGGGCATTTTTGTGCTTTACCCATGAAGCGAAACCGTATTATGTGCTAACGTATATGTTTTAGAAAAGTTAAAGATGGAATACCACTTTGTGAAACCTATGTTATAGTCAGTGCCTGTGGCTACCTATTGTTAGAATGTGTGTAAATGCTTAGGTGTTTAAATTTGTTTTCTAGGAATTGTGTGTGTGTGTGTGTGTGTGTGTGTGCATTCAAGTCACCTGTCAATTTGTGGCAGCTCAGTGGATTTCATAGCATTTTATTAGGGAAAGAGGTGGTTTTACCATTTCCTTTCCCTGAAATGTAGCCTACAGCTCCTGGTATTCATTGGTGGTCTCCCATCCAAGTATTAACCTGGACTGACTCTGTTTGGCTTCCAAGATCAAACAGGACCCCGGTGCCTTTACTGTATTTAGGCTGTTTCCAAGAATTACCATTTGGCATTTTTTGAAAGGATAATACTTAGAAGAGTTTTTGTAGGTGATCAGTGCTTTTGTGAAAATGGAGGGAATACATAGCCATAGATAAAAGGGTAGCCTTTGCAGTCTGTTTTGTACGTGTGCGTGTGTGTGCGTGTGTGTAATTAGATGGGCAATTCATAGAAAGGCCCATTTATTTATGCTTCTTGTAGAGTACCTCTCATGCTTCCACATGGATCAGCACTGAACTTGCCAGTAATGACTGGGGTAGGGCAGGATTCCTGCCTATTTGGGACCCTAAAGAGCCCTGTTAAGGCCTGTCTGGTCCTGCAGATTGTTCCCTCAGTGGCCAGTCAGATGCCTCTAGGAAACCCACAGGCAAGTAATGAATGCAACTGTCTTCCCACTTGTGTTCCCTAGCAACAGGTATTTGGTGGCAAACTCCCTCTGATATTGGAGGTAATCTGTATGTATCAGCACTAGCTTTAAAGCCAGTCAAGTTGAAGGCCATCTTACTGCATCTTGTGGTAACAAATTTCACAATTTAAATAGAGGCGAGGTGGAGGGAGAAGTTGTGTGGCTTTCTGGATGTTGCCCCATCTGTCTTAATCAACACAGTTAGTGGTGAGGGTGCTGGGAGTTGCAGCCCAGCAAGATATGGAGGAATTGACAGTTTCTATCCCTGTTTTACAATGTGAAAGAAGATCAAGGGAAAAGTTTTAGTGATCTAAGCAGAGTTCTGAGCAACTGGTCAAACTGAGCTGACTAGATTGGCCTTGGCCATAGTCAAGCTAGTTGAATTCCTCTGCATCCCAATTCTGCACTTCTCACATCATCAACTACTACTTATTTACCATCTTGCTGAGCTATTTAAATACCATCTTGTGTTTGCAAGCAGGCAATATTTCCAAATGTAATGTATTTTTAATGCTGACATGAATGGCAACAGCTTCTCAAGATTAATAAACCCTTGCCTTTGCACACACTCTGCTTAAATGTTTTGCTTTTAGAGCTGTTTGAAAGTGGGTCATAAAATACACACATGCAGGAAAAGGCTAGACTAGTATATCAACAGCTGCTTGAGTATGACCTCCAGTAGATGCTATTTTTGTTAGGGATGGACAGATAAATCTTTTTCCAGTCCTTGTCACTTTCTCGTGTTTCATTCACAAGTTTCTCTTCTTTTCTACTTTGATTAGCAATTTAAAACAACAAAGAACAACAACAAAACTTGTACAAAAATATGCATTTAAATAGTAGTTCTGGAAGAATTTTCTCTTAACACGTACAGTTACAACCATGTTTTCTTTAAATACATGCCTTCCGAAAGATATTTTGAAATATTTTTGAGCTGAGAACTTTACTGGAACATCCGGAGATGTGTGAAATCTATGGATACTTGCGTTCTGATCTCCAGGTTGATCATGAAGGTCCAACCCAGGTCAGCTCAAACTGCAAATTTGCAAAGACTGAATTCCTCAAGCCTTTTTCTTTTGTTGTTATTGCACAAATGAAAAAACTGTATCTATGCATAATTCACTGATCTAGCTACCTAATTGAATGTATGGTCCTCCCAATCAGTTGTTCTAGGCACTTATTCATTAAATTCATTCATTAAAATTCTGTCTGATTTCTTTAAAAAAATATTGGATGGATTTTCTGAAGGATACTCATTTTCCTGATGGGTATTAGCCGTAATTGTGATTGCGTTGTTGCATGTCTTTGAGTTGTTTCCGACTTATGGTGACCCCAAGGCAAACCTGTCATGGGGTTTTCTGGGGCTGAGCGTATGTGATGTGCCTTAGATCACTCAGTGGCTTTCCATGGCTGAACAAGGAATTCTCCAGGGTCTTAGTACAATGCTCAAACCATTACACCATGCTGGCTCTCATTAGCCATGATAGCTCTAAGGAATCTTCATGATAGGCATGTCACAGAGTATCAGTTACTGTAACCCAACAATTGTGAAGGCCTCTTGCCTTCAGGCCTGGCTAGTGAGCTTTTTTCTCTCTTGTAATACTAGATTTGAGGGCCATCCCAGTGAAGCTGAGAGACAGAAGTTCTAGGATAGATTTGAGGAAGTATTTCATAATACAGTCATAGCTAAACTGTGGGATTCACTTCTACAAGATGTGGTGGCTTCCAGCTTTAAAGGAGATTGGACAAATTCATGGAGGTTAGAATTATCAGTTACTACTAGTTAGTATGGCCATGTATCATCTCCAATACCAGATGCAGTATGACTCTGTATATTATTTGCTAAGAAGCTTAAGAAGGAGAATGCTGTTTTATTACTGTCTTGCTGGTGGGCTTTCATAGGGCACTGGTTGACCACACAGGGTGATCAAGATGATAGGATGAATAGACTTTTGGTCTGATCCAGCAGGATTCTTCTTGTGGTGTTATGTTCTTGTATAAACAGGATGTTGGACTTTGTGAATATGTGCCTTCAAGCTGCCATTTGACTTAGAGTGACACCATGAATTTCATAGGTTTTTCTTAGGCAAGGAATATTCAGAAGTAGTTTTTCCAGTCCCTTCCTCTGAAATATAGCCTACAGCACCTGGTATTCATTGGTGATTTCCTATCCAAGTACAAACCAGGGCTCTTAGCTTCCAAGATCAGGCAGGATCCAGTGGCTTTAGGATAGATATTTCCAGGAATTACCATTTGGCATAATTTGGAGGAGGTGGATAATACTTAAGCTCTAAAAAGCCAGAAGCTACAAGAACAGAGGACTCCAGGGGTATCCTTTTGACCTGAGTTACAGGGGAATAGAGGCCTGAGGAAGAGGACTTGTGATCAGTTGGGAGAGAGCTGTGAGCCAAGGGGGACTTAGAGGGAACTAGAAGATGAACTGCTTTGCAGATGAGACAGCCAGATGAATTGGCCACATAAAGAGCAGACTTCAGGAAACTGAAGTGAAGCACCCTTCTGCTGCCATTTCCACACTACGCTGTTCCACATAGTGCTGTTGTTCCACTTTCAATATCCTGTGGAATTCTGGGGTTTGTAGTTCACTGAAGCCAAAGATGTCCCTCCTAAACTGCAAACCCCAGGATTCCATAGGATGTTGAAAGTGGAACAATAGCACTGTAACAGTGTAGTGAGGAAATAGCTTGTGTCTTGGCAGATAACTTCTCTTTGTTGGTTTGCTTGTGTTTGCTTGTTTGCTTGGTCCTTAAGACTAACCCACCCAGCCCATCTCTACCTGGGGTCCTCATCCCGTAACTATTTGCCAGGATCTATCAAGGTCTATATCTTGAAGCTACTTGCTTGTACCACTGCAGCTATTTTCAAAGGTCTGTTGGCCATTGTCCTTATTTGAAGATGCATTAACCTTAGAATAAAGAGACTTCTCCCTACATGAGAGGCTTTGGTGTGATTGAGAGGCCTGGTAAGTTGATGGGGTGCGTTTAGTATACTACTTCCTATGGATAATACAGTCTCTGCAACACCCAACTATGGGGGAACCTAATTATGTAGTTACTATTTTGTTATATACACAGACACAGTACAGAATTCAGATAAGTCAACTGTTTTGTGTTTTTTTTTAAATAAGGAATGCAGCAAGTATAATTTATGAATGTTTGTGGTGAGTGGGAAAGAAATTATGTGCTTTATTGTTGAAAGAATCCACATGATCTTCCAAAACCCTTCCCTGTCTTCCCCAACAATTAGTTCTAGGATCTAAAATTACCTTGCTGCGTGACTGGCCAGATTGATTCAGGTTGCCTTCAAAGCTACAAAGTTGATTAACTAAATAAAAGTACAAGACAGAATACTATTTCTACCATAATGCTGTTTCTAATATAGAAAACATCTTTCCAAATAACCTCATGCTAACATCTGGACATTAAATGTCTCTCCTACATCTTGGGTTCTGAAAAACCTTTCAAGGAGGAAAGTTACAGATTTCAGAGGCATCTTGACACTTTCACTGTTTCTCTTAAGGGCTTACTAAAAAAGAAGGAGCATTATAGACTCCAGATTTCATGAGTGTTTGTCCTTCACAGGTACTGGAAATACAGAAGGTTTTCCAACAAAACCAGGAACAGGGGATGTTTTTCAGCCTGGTGTATCTATATATGTCAGCACAACTTCCAATGAACTCTATATAATTAGACTTGTGAAAAAGTGTGTTAATTTTAGGGGAAAGGAATCCACTACATTAAGGTTTACAGAGAAGGGAAAATTTTACAGGTTCTTTTTCTGGAGCACATCTGGAAATACAAGGATAGACATTATCACAAAATATGTGAGCAGAGAACATCATTGAGGATGGTATAGAGTCTTAATCCTCAGCATCTATTAGTAGAATAAATATATCTTTATATACACTTAATAAATAAGTATCAATGAAAATGTGGGTATAGATTTAGTCTGATCTTGCTTTAAAGGCAGTGTTCTGAATGATGTTGTTCTGTGGCTTCAAGCTGACTCTGACTTAGGGCGACCCTACCATAAGGTTGGCTTGACAAGATTTATTCAGAGGAGGTTTGCCACTGCCTTCCTCCAAGGCTAAGAGAGTGTGACTTGCACAAGCTCACCCAATGAGTTTCCACAGCTGAGGAGGGTTTCAAACCTTTGTCTCTTCATATGCAGTGTTCAGACTATTATGCCATACTGGCTCTTGTGGAAAGCTCTTATGATTTTATTTAAATTGAAGAACATCCTCCCGATGTTCTGGACTCTGTATAATTTGCAACTTCTTAACTTGATAGAATTCTGGAACCAGTATTTGGGAGCACTCACAACAAAACTGACAGGACCGTACTGTGAATATGCTTTCCGAGAGTGCTCTTCTCCACCTCGCGTGCCCACCCACATTGCATGCTTCTCCAAGTTCTGCCAGAGCTGCAGCCTACAATCACATTGATTTATTTAAGTGTGTATGCTCCTTGGATGAATATCCAGATTCCAAAATCAACTTTAGCATATACTGTTCTGAAGCGTGCTATGTTAAAAGCAGATTTATGGTAGCTTGTAGACAGCCTTGAAAAAGGGGGATGATTAGGTAACTGCAGAATACATTAATTCAGTAACGCAAACAGTTCAGGTTTCCAATGGCATAAACTGAATTTCAGTAATTCAGAAAAAAAAAAGTCACCACTAGTATAGGTACGACACATGTTTTCACTTTGATGATCCTTTCAGTGATGACCTCCTGACAGCCTTGAATTGATTTTGAGCCAGTGAAATAATTTGTTATAAATGCCGTGGGGAGCATTTATAAAATTTTTTCCTGTTGACAAAGATAGTTGGATGTGTGATTGTGTCAAGAAATTGCCATTTCTCTGTCATTCAAATCAGCTTTGGAAAATCCTCTGCATATATATACTGCTCTTGAATATTCTAGCAGGCATGATGGTTGGTTCACTGTGCTAATCCCACGTAGACTGTCTGCAGCTAATCCTGAGCTGCTGTTATTTGCATACCGCTATGAGTCAACCCCCTCCCATTTTTAATATCCATTAGAATTTCAACGCACTGTCATTTTCTGCATGTATAATGTTCTGTTTTGCACTTAAATTCTACCTTCAGGTTCCATCATGGAACTAGAACACTAAGTTAAGGTTTTTGATCTGAAAACGGGTGAAGAAAGGGCACAGAAGCTTATTGGTTTTGTTTGGCAGATGATCATCTAGGTTGAAGGTTGGATTGTATAGGAGTGTCAGTGGCTCATTTACCAAGCTTATGGCTATGTGGAAATGACTGCTGGAGTTAGTCAGGATTCTTCTCATAGTTTTGCCCCATGTGACAACACATGCTAGTTGCACACACAGTTACGTGTTGTGGAAGAATGAAAAGTATTGTAAGAATATGAATACAGTTGGTTGAGTACAAATGACACACAATATCATGAGATTATATAATACACAGCTCACAATTTTTGTAACGAGATCATCAAAAACCAAGAAATTTTGGACCAAGAGTCAGCAAAGACAAAGGTGAAATATTCAGTTGAAATTCAATCCAGTGGGAAACAAAATCCTAGGTGGTTCATAAAATTAGTCAGTGCTGTCAGTACTACGCAACCAGCATACAGCAAACGTTGTTAAGGTAAAGAGGTAGGCTAACCTAATGGGATCCAGAAGAAAGTCAGAGTCAGAAATTCATGAGCATATAGAAGGATCACATGGAGACACGAACTTGCACATGCAGAGGTGTAGATGAGGCTGAGGAATAAGAATTCTGCCCCTACTATGAAATTTTCCTTCAGTCCCTAAATTTCTAGCACTATAGTAACTTAAAGCTTCAGTTGAGTGTTTAGGCATCCAAAGCAAAGATTTCAAAAGGATTAAAACACAACATATATAAGATGCATATATATAATGCGTCTGATAAAGTAGACTGAAGTTTACGAAAGCTTATGTTTTCTCTCAGTTTAGTGTCAAAGGCACTACACTATCCCTTTGTATACCATTCCAGTCTGAAACAGCTATGTGTTTTAATTCTATAAACATATATAAGAATTCTAGGTGTGACTGATGTTCAATGTCTCAATCTCTGCAGTTCTAGAAATTTGAGGACTGAAGGAAAATTTCAGTTGAGGGGGGACAGAATTCTTATGGGAGGCAGTGTCCTCATTTTGCCTTCTACCTCGTGGCTACACCTCAGTCAGACAGTTGACTCATCCAGTCTACTATTGTTTACTGTGACTTGCAGTGGTTCCATCACTTGAACGCCTAAATGGTGGTTCTGAAAATTGGATCAGAGAAGACCTGCATGGCAACATTGAATTTGAGATTGTGGAAAAATATATACTACTGCTGAGCTGTGGCTCTGTTGCAGACGTGTTCTCCCATGTCTTTGAAAGCTTTTTTGTATGACTGTCCCCAGCAATAAGACAGGTTCTGTGGAAAAGTGAACTATATCACAAGTGTCAAATAATGTCAAGAGAAGTTTGAAAGACATTCAAGTCCTAACCATGTTACCACAATTCCAAGCTTACATCTTGTATCTTTTTTATGAATTTGAGCTTAGTGTATAAGTATAAAGTGTGACGTCTTGATGATTGGCTGGTACTGTTGTGGCGTAAGCTCTGATGGATCCTGTCCACTTTATCAGATGTATGTGATCAGTTAACTTAATCTACTTTATTTATGAAAGTATATCGATTTCTTCCCCTCATCCTTAGTCCTAAAAGATTGAAACAGGGCTACATCCTTAAATCAAGCCCTTTGAATGCAAATTTCTAGTCTTCCTAAATCTCCTGTGGAAAATTGCTCTAGACAGAGCTTAATTGTAGTTTTCTTTGTGGAGATCTTTTATAATTTTATAAGTCTAGTGGTTAGTTGCGTATATTAAGGGGAACTTCAGTACCTATACATGTCTGATATAATTGGAAAAAATAGTATTGCCATCTGACATTTAACTGCTTACTGACTAGGCAAGTTAATATTGAAAGGACTAGTTTGTCCTCATTTCAAGAGATACGCCTGGCTTTATGTGATAATAGTAGGCCAATATAAAAAACTTATGGAAGAGACAGGTCAATGCTTTTGTTGCGTTGTTTGTCTTTTGGTCATATAATTCTTAGGGACATAATCCTATACCCTGAAAAATTTAAAGAATTTATAATCTAGTGTTTTGCTGTGATTGTTCATATATAAGATAGGTTTTACTAAAGAGGTTGGAAAAGACAACAGTAGAAAGAGAAGAGGAAAATATTACGTGTGTGTGTGTGTGTGTGTGTGTGTGTGATAGAGAGAGAGAGCCACCTGCTTTGTAGTTTGAATGTCTAACCTTTTAAAAATTAGCCTAAGACTCCAGTATGTTTTCCTATTCTTGGCCTCGGTTTCTTTCAATCTATGGATAATTGTCATGGGAGATAAATTCACCAACTGGTGTTTGATCTCTTGCCAGGCAGGAGATTCCATAACATCCCTGAGACACTATACTCCTAACTGAAAGAGTAGTTCAACAATGGGAAGTTTTACCTGTCATTTAACCTTAAGCAACTTTCTTACCTAATCTTCAGTAGAAACAAATATTTTCACCTCTCCCTGTTGTCATGCTTCTAAATATTTCACAACTGTCTGCATTTCTTCCAGACTAAATCTTCTTTCGCTCACCTGGTCAAGGCTAGTTATATCTGTATGAGTAGGTTGTTCTCTGGATTGAGATAGAGATAAGGTTCACAGGGCCATCTTTAGTTCTCTGATTCTTCTATCCATCAATATTCTAAGTCACAACAGAATTATGGTGACTGTTCAGTAGTTCTTATGCCAGACTTGAATAGTACGCTAGTATTATTATCACCAAATTGGAGCTCAGGCATAATACTAGTATCATATCTCTTGGTGACATAATACTAGAAGAACTACTTTTTCTTATATTGTGCAAGGAGATATGTAATACCTCATTCATTGGAAATTCTTAAACAGTGAATAGATGGCCACCTCTCAGTGTTTTAGCAGTGGATTCCTGTACCGGCAGAGCTCCCTCTCCTCACCTAGCAGACATGGCTCTCCTGGAACTCCTGCATAAGTTTGCTGGCAGACCATGAAGGTTATTGTTGGATGCTTTCAAGTCACTTCCAACTTATGGCGATCCTAAGGTAAACTTATCACAAGGTTTTTGTAGCAAGATTTGTTCTGAGGGGGTTTGCCTTTGCTTTTCTCTGAGACTAAGAGAATGTGACTTGCCCATGGATTTCCATGGCTGAGCGGGGATTTGAAACCAGGTAAATGAAATCTCAGCCAGGAAGCAAAGAGTGAATCTATAGTTCTTCCAGAGGCCCATCGGCTGTGTTCCTAGTTAATGAGAGATTTTCATCTGGGATTCCCAGGGTCACAGTGCATTCTTATTATTATTCTTCTTTGTTTGTAACCATCCCTGGCTTGGTATCACTGTTGCTTACCCATTCTCCTTTTTTAGAACATTGAACCATTTTCTTACATCTGATTGTGAAGAACCAAAGAGAGGAATGCTCCTGGAGTTAACGTGTAGGACTGCTACATCCCAACTGCCTACAGCCCTCTGCATTTGGCAGCTTGGCTACTCTCCCACCTCTCCCTTCAGCTAGATGCAAAGGTGGCATCCTGCCCAGTAGGAGGCCAAGAGGTTGAGAAGGGTGTTAGCATTTGCAAGTTAGTATCCTTCAACATATTGTTAATAGACCATCTTATTGAAGTTTTACAAATCAGTTGTAACTGTCTCAAGCACAAATCCGGATTTTCCAGTGTCCAAAATGACTCTACGAAAAACGTAAGCCTCTTTATCTTCTGTGCCACAACACCCTTTTTAATGATTATTTTTCTGTTTGTCTGAACTTGAAGAGGGTGATATATTATTAAAGGTCTAGATTGCTATTCTTGTGCAGTATATGTTGGTTTAATTAGTTTTTAACCTTTTCAGTCCATTATTCTAAAATGTAACATTCTTGTAAATGGATATTAGGCCAAAAGAGTGTGTTCAGGAACATTTCCAAGGCAATGAAAACTGATGCCAGTGCAATTTATTGCCTCTTCAAAGTCTTTAGGTTTTCATGTCTTATTATATATTGCCAAGATTTCAAGTCACCCTTATGTACAAATGTGCTACACTTATGACTGTAAATGAATATTAGCCTGTGTAATAGTAATTCACTATGGTACTGCTGAGAGACCATGCAGTTTTATCTTAATTGCGATAGGGTGGCAGAAATTGGTTAACCAATGGTCTTAAGTGATACTCTTTCATTAGACTATTTGTATCTGGAATTCCTGATGAGATAGGCTCCTGCAGTGGTTGTGAGGAAGAATACAGTTGTGACCAAAATGTACCCGTCACAGCCCATAAGATTTTCTGTTGTTTTTTTTCTGTATGAAAGCCCCATAGACCGTACAAATTAGAGGCCATTGGATTTGAGTGGTGTCATAACTGGCTTCTTTTCTTTCCCTGAAGGGCCTTGCCCAGCCTACTCTTTTGTAATCCTGGAACAAAGATTTTACTGTGTGCATACTGTTTCAGATTAATTTTCTTCACATATTTGCACAAAGAGAAGAATTCTTAGAGCATTAGCTTAAGCAACAATGATGTATTCGTCTCTCCACCCATATCCCTTATAGATTTGTTGCAAACATATGGCCCTTTAAGAAAGCCATAGTATTGTAAAGTCTTTAAAGTGAACCATAGTGATCAGTTGTGGAAAGCAATTCCCGCTTTTCCTTCATCCCGCTGTGTTTGATTTCTGACATTGTTATATTTGGCTGTGTCATTCACATGTGTTTCCTAGACACCTTTTAAATATAGACTGCTGATGGAAAGGTCCTGCATGGACTGAAGTTGTTCTACATAGATTGACTTCTTCCAAGGTGGCAACTTGTTACTTTGTTTCATTACTATTTTTAAGCAATCATAGGATACATCTATTCCTTTTATATCAACACTGACTGCTGTAAATTTCTGAGGGACCTGTACTACCATATGCAGCCCTTTGAAAATTTAGGGCAAAGATCATGATTTGCATCTTTCTGGATCCTGTTACATTCCATCCCATTCCTACTCCC
The DNA here is from genome assembly GCA_948472985.1 of Iguana delicatissima. Lineage (NCBI taxonomy): Eukaryota > Metazoa > Chordata > Lepidosauria > Squamata > Iguanidae > Iguana > Iguana delicatissima. Next base: position 296,035 of record CAOKZL010001251.1, read on the forward strand.
ACAATTGTGTACATATGCTTAATATCCTGAAGCCTGTATATCACTCTGTACTGCATCTGAAGAAGTGGGTTTGTATCCACGAAAGCTCATGGTAAAATAAAAACCAGTTAGTCTTAGGGGTGCTACAACATTCCTTCTCTCTACCCCACCCTCCTTTTTATCCAAGATAGAAAGGAAGTTAAAAGGTTGGGAAGGAAAATGCAAAGAATATCAACCTCTGTTTAGAATTCCCATTGGTAAACACTTAAGGTGTAAATGTTTACCAATGGGAATTCTAAGCAGAGGTTGACAAATTCCGACCCGGGCCATTTCCGCACTAGACTGTTATAGTGTTATTATTCAGTTTCAACATCCTATGGAATCCTGGGGTTTGCAGTTTTGGCCCCTCCCTAACTGCAAACCACAGGATTCCATAGGATGTTGAAAGTGGAATAATAGCACTATCACAGTCTAGTGTGGAAATGGCTCTGTTTTCCCAGCCATGTAAAATCTGTAGTTACTAATCCATCCCCTTGACTTCCCTTCCTCACACTGATATCAGCTGGAGGGGTAAGTAAGTAAACTGCAGTATCATTTTCAGCTACATGCAGTCTCTCTGTCTCTCGGTTTATCAGCCTACGTATACACATATTAACTGGAATGGTATATTTGTTTCATGAAACAATAACTTGCAACACAGGTAGGTTAGAGACTATAAGTCTTTTTGCCATGTTTGTAATGTTATCAATATTCTGTTTAGGATTAGCCTTTTGTTGATTAATAATAATGCTAATAATATTTAAGTGGGCCAGTGAGTTTACTGGCAAACTGGAATAAGGGCTGAGAGCCACAGCTGTGCATAAGCAAGCAATTCATGAACCTCTTGAGACCTGTGAGTCATCCAGTTACCCAATTAGAAAAAGCGGGTTCCTGATTGAAACTTCCTAGGGTAATTGAACATGAAGCTTGAGTGCTGTCATTCTAATTACTCTGAAGGTTTTTTTTTCTTTAAAAAATGGTTTTGAAAATTATTATTATTGTGGCATAGCAAAGAACTTTTAATCCCATTTTATCTGTAGTCTTTGTAGTAGTTATTTGATTGGAAGACTCTTTATCAGAATTTCTCCCATTTATCTCTCTAATAATTCCTTGTGTTTTAATGGTTTTGTTAGCTCTGGGACTTTGATGTCTTCAAAGCCCAAGCATCCCAGCCTTTTAACAAGGTCTTGGCGAAAAACTGTCATTGATGGCAAGTCCCCCCCCGTCTGTCTCTCTTCCCCTCTCCCTCCCTTTGCCTTTAGATCTGTTTGCATATTGTAAGGCGCACTGGTTCAGATAATAACTTCTGAATCTCTGTTCTGCTTATTCTCTTCTGTTGTGCTGTAGTGTGTATTACCCCTTTGTCTAACTAATCAAATACAGATTAAAAAAATGGTAGATTTTTGGACGCACTACTTTGACACAGTTCACTGCTTCACTGTTTGGGCAAAGGAGAGCATTGGCTAGACCTTGTCTAACTAATCAGTTGCAGAGTCTGTTAAAATTATGGATCATTGCATCCTGTTTGCTATTTCAATGTTTGGGTGAGTCAAGGGAAGAGGAATAGATTTTCTATCCCGTGTCTTCCACACCCCATTAATTTTGCCACTCCTCTCTGCCAGCAGAACTGATATGAGCAAATGTCAAAGGCTCCAATTAAATCTTTAAAAAAATGCTGACAGACCTAGGGTGCTATGGAAGACTAGCAGACTAGTGTGTTTGCCTTGCTTCCAGTGGTTTTCCGAACTGACCTTCTCTATCAGATTTGGTGGAAATATTACCAGTGAGTTCAATGAGGGGAAAAGAAACATAATTTGTGTGCTGCTGGAGAGCTGCATTGACACACCGTGGAATTTGCATCTGTAGCTAACAAACAAATGATCACATTCTATAGGCTTATATGAACTGTATTTTCCCCTATTATATTTCTGAAATCACCAGCACAGCTGGCAAAGGTGCATTGTGGGTGGCAGGGCCAGAGATCACACAGCCAAGTCAAAAGTTATGTAATGAATACCTGCCATTCATATACCTTATGGATTTCCAGATGTCTCTTTAAAGAAGCTTGGGTCACGGGAGGAAGAAATTCAAGGTGGGGATTCAGAATTTATGACTTAGCTTCCTAGTTATCACTGCTGTCCCCCACTTTTCTTCCTAATGCAGAAGTTCTAAGCAACAATTCAGCAGGAAGAAACAGGCCCTCTCCGAACAAGTCATGGCAAGAAAATCCCATGGTAGATTTTCCTTAGGGTAGCTATATGTCCGAAACAACTTGAAGGCACACAACAACATCAGAGCTTCTCTGGAGGTAATCAAGAGGGACTCTAAGCAGGCCTTTCAGTTGAAGATGTTAACACAAATGCATGCTCACAGCAAATGAGTGGCCAAGGGGATTAGGAAGTGCCCAGGCAGCACCTGGCAATGATTGGGCAGCCAGGGGAAAGGAAGAGCCACTGTTTGCTCAGAAAACTAGCATTATTGGGTAGGAGTTACACTGGAGGTCCAGGAGGCTGATGGACCTCATGTAGGTAGTACTGTTAAAAATGGTTCTAGAGAGGATCCAAAAGATACCTATAAGCAGCATTTCATTTAGTACACCAGACATGTTTATGGTACGATGACTTCACTAGGGAGTTTTTAAAAACTTATTTTATTTTATTTGCTTTTAAAATAGCATTGGTATCTGTTTAAAAGAGCCGAAGGAGATGGTCAGATATTGTGAGATTCACTTGCCACTCAGACAATACTGGCATGCCACCCAAGTTGCTGCACTTCTTGTGGGAGTGTAGATGAAGGCCTGTTTTTTTTTAATAAGCTTTAAGGTCCTGGATGTTCCAATCTGACTTTAAATGAATGAACACTTTAAAAGAATAATATGTACCACTTCTGTTATAATAAATATTTAATGCTGCTGTTTTGGTTAGTTGTGTTGTATATGTTATTGTTTAAAATGCTTAGCTTGTAAGCCTTGCCTCTTATGGTGGCATAAAGAGCTTTTAAATAAATAACAACAGGCACACCGAGGCAGACTGACTCATCCATATGGGTGCCAGCTGAGTGGAGAACACTTCCCTATTATCATCTCCTTTGCTGGAAGTTAGGTAGCTTTGACAGAAAAGTGGTATAGATCATCCCCAGCATCTGGGGCAATGTCTGGGAATGTCCACAGACGTGCATGCTCCTTCTTTTCATTTGCATACAGGCCCAAGACTCAAAGAGACCTATTCTAGCTGATGAGGAACCTTTATATGGAAAAAAAAATGATATTCAAGATGGGGAACTCTGTGGGAGATGGACCTATAAAGAGCTTTTACTACCCAAGGGACACAGGACTGATCATTAAGGATTTGTCTGTTGAAAAAGAGCACTGGGTCCTTGATATCTAAACAAGGGACAGAGCTGTCTCAGTAGTGGTGACCTTCTCCCTGGAGTTCTGACTGGTGCCAGGACTGCAGTTATTTTGGCATGAGCTCAAAATTTTTTGTTTACCCGGTCTTGTTATGGTGACTGATTAAATTTCTCTTGTTGAACTTTCTGCTTTCTTTTATGATTATGACATAGGCCATTTCCACAGTACATTGTTCTAGTGCTATTATTGCACTTTCAACATCCTGTGGAATCCTGAGGTTTGCAGTTTAGGGAGGAGCTTTAGAATTCCTAGCCAGAGAACTCTTTGGCCTCAGTAAACTACAAGCCCTAGAATTCCACAAGATGTTGAAAGTGGAATAATAGCACTATAACAGTATAGAGTGAAAATGGCCATATTCTGGGGATTCTTCCAGTTGTTTTAATAACAGATATGCCCTCCCGTAATATACATAACAATGGAAGCTGAGTTTAAGGACAACAAGGAGGAGGAGAAGTTTGATCAACGTAGGCCAAGTTCTGTCCAGTCCTGCATTTTGTTTCTTCGTTCTTTTGAAAATAAGGAGCGATTGGCTGACCTTGCTGGTCCTTAGCATCTGGCCATGAGAGGTATGCTGTTTTAGAATATGTAGTTTTCACTCAAAATTTGGAAAAGTTACTCTTTGGGACTACAGTTGTTATAATCCCCTAGCCAACAGGACCAGTGTTGAGTAAAACTTATAACGCAGAACAAATCTGAATGATTTTATCTGCAAAGTGCTATAGACAGTGTTCAGAGTGCACTGTTGAGTCTACTTCCTTCTTCTCATGGGCCAGGGCAAATCTCTCTCTGTGTGCGTTTGTGTTTATTTATTGCCTTTATGCATCATCTCAGCCCAGCAGAATCACTGAAAAAAATGTGCAACACATAAAAACCTCTGAAAATTGTATACACAAATAAACATTTTAAAACAGCCTAAAAACAACTCTCTAAAAGTAGTTTGAAAACCACAGGCAATGAAAACATCCACCTCCTGAGTACTCACAACAGCTCGCACAGAGCTGTTAAAGTCTCAAAGGTATATGAGATCCCTTTGCATACTGATCCAGACTAACATAGCTATGTCTTTGAGTTGTTTGGTTCTTTGCAGATGCAAATATGTCAGAGAAGATTGCCCTTGTTTTCATAGGGCAGACCTTCACATAGGCTTTAGCCCACATTGGGTGAGAATTGTTCCTGGTTTTCTGCTAACATCACTCTGGTTGTCATTTCATTCATGTCGTTATTACCAACTCTCTGGAAAGCGATGAGGCCTCCACTTGGAAGAGGGAATTCTTGTGAACCAGTTTTCCATTCCAAAGATCAAACAAGGCTTCAACAAAAATCACCTGTTGAGGAGACAGCAGTGTCTTCAAAAGCTTTCAGGAAAACCATCCAGAGTGATCAGTCTCCTGGAGAAGACCATATAAATTTCCCCCCACTGCACTCCTGAGAAATCACTGAGTCCCAGTGAGACTAAAGCTCATATAGTCATGAATTATCCCTGATAATACAACTCTAGAAACTTCCTTGACTCCAAGATCACATCATCCCATCAAGCAGGTGGGAGTGGATACAGAGACCAGTTGGGTCAAATCCATGGTTGTCATGGAGCATATAAAATTCTTAGCCACTGCTGAGAGGATAAGCTCAGCAAGGATGTTAGGCAACAAGCCTAGGAGACTCCAAGAGACCATCCCAGTTAGGTCAGAAAGGGAGAATTCTGACAAGCCCCGTATCTCAGTATAGTTCTGTTCCAACAGTGGCCAGATAAATGTATCTTGGAAACTTGCAAGTCAAACAGGAGGACCTCAGATTTTCCATTCCCCCCCCCCCCCGCTCACTACCTAATATTCAGAGCTGGGGTAGGGAAATTATTTTTTAAAATTAACTTGTTCTTGTTTGCAGTGTTTAAGAAGATACCCGTTATCATTTTAAATACTTAGAATTACTAATTGCTTTATTCTTTGCATTACTTCTTCCTTTTCATGACTTTTTTGTTCTATGAACCTTAGATATTGATGAAGCAATGGCCTAAAACATAAAACATTCCTGTTGAAATGCCTCTAGAGTACCATTAAATGCCTAGAAAAAATAAGCTGTTTTGTTACTCAAGACATTTTCAGCTCCAGTATTGAGAAAAAAGCAGGATGTAAATGAACAACAGCAACAACTTTTGAATGTAACTAGAAAGAACTCCTCATTACATCAATAAGGTAGCACCATTCCCGCATGTTGCAATGGGCTACTTTTTTGTTAATGAGAGTGTAACAAAGTTATCTAACCTTAGGCCCCCAAGAAAAGTTACTCTTTGTAGGTAACCACATTGCACATACAGTACTTTAACTCTACCAGGCTGTGATTCCAAGGTACACTGCGACTTGCTTACAGAGATTTCATGTATACATTATAGAGGGTGACTGGCAGGACTGGTAGGGTGACTGGTAGGAATCAGAGAATCAGAGAACTGTAGAGTTGGAAGAGACCACACGGGCCATCCAGTCCAACCCCCTGCCATGCAGGAACACCCTCAAAGCACTCCCAACAGATGGCCATCCAGCCTCTGCTTAAAAACCTCCAAAGAAGGAGACTCCACTACACTCCGAGGCAGTATATTCCACTGCTGGACAGCCGTGACTGTCAGGAAGTTCTTCCTGAGGTTCAGGTGGAATCCCCTTTCCTGCAGCTTTGCAAGGATGGAATTGGGTGGAAAACATAGCTTAGCAGGATGTGAGGAGCATGTAGGACCCTACTGTTTTACAGGAAGGAGCTACCATTGCTAAATATAGAGTATTTTAATGTCCTTTCAAACGTACTGAGAGAAAATCATTAGTCATTTTGACCAAGAAAGCTCTGTGGTAACAGATAGATGATCTATCCACAAGTCAAATATTCAGTGTCTTGGAATTTTTATTAAGTGGTTTCTCTCTCAGAACCAAAATTACAGGCCTTCCATTTAATTTCTTACAATCTAAGCTAAATGAAACTTTCTCAAGTATTTGAAATCTTCCCAGTCAGATTATGAAGGCAAATTTGAAATTTAAATTTTGAGCCATGTTTTATTTTAATATTCAGTTGCTTTAGATTTGTTGGCATCTCTTGATTGTTTTGATTCTAGCAAGTATCAAATATGAAATGTTATAAACTGTCAACTGTAAAACAGTAGATGTAGCTGCATGTCAGCTATAAAATACTGTCAAATGCAGAAACCAATTGTCAGTCAAATATTGAAATTTCAGTTGCCAAAGTGCTGATCAGATGTCTAGTGAACATCTTGAATATCCAGAGAAAACAGATGAACATCTAGTAGCAAAATTCACTGAGGAGGACTTTGGTTGCTCCTCCTATTCTGGCATTGTGATATGATGATCATTCTTTGGGTTATTTTCAGTTGCCTTCACAGAAATAGTTCTTGCAGGTGATCACAAGGTGTTCTGCATGATGGATAGAATTTTTCTGACCTTTGTTTTCACTCATTTGAACAGCTGATTTCCATGCCCCATCATAAATCGTTTTTGAGGCCCTTCTCTGCTTCAACAGCTGCTTGCTGTGGAGCATGGGAGTGGGTCAATGTGATCTTCCTAAAAAAAAAGCTCAGGTACATAGAACTTATTGTCTTTGGTTTCTCTCCATTATTTATCCTTGGATCTACGAGAGATTGTTTTTGAATGTGGCTGTTGGACTCAGTTGTACCATTTATCCACAAATCAAGCAGCAGAGTTTTACATTTTTAACATTTACATTATATCCTAACAAAATTTGCATTGTGGAGTGCCATGGTTCATGAGTCAGAGAGACATACCTTTTTTAGGATACCTTCTAGTTACTCCTAGCTAGAATAGACTCATAGAATAAGCTGGATTTCTCTCTGTGTTGATTCAGTGTTCCACAATTTATTCAGTGGGTCTACTTCAGTCAGGATTAACCAACAGGATTCCAACCTTTCATTCCCACTCACCACTCAGTTGGGGTTTTTGTGGGGGGGGCAGTTGGTTCCCAAATTTTTCAAAAATACATTCTGTGCCCCATATCTTTTCCTCATGTTCTCTGACCTTGCACATCTTCTCCATCTCTCATTTCTTTCTCCTTCCCTCTGCCTTCTTGTGTTTGCTGGTACCATGTCCTTCCTGCATATGGCATGAATCCTGCTGAGTAGACTTCTTAGGGAACCTAAAATGCACTTCTGTATTCAGTCTCTGCTACTTCGTCTCTTTCCTTCCCTCCATATGAATGTACAGTCTTGCTGTTTTCTTGAATTCCAACCCCTCAAGACTTGTTGAATATCTGCAGACTTCAGCATTTGCCAAAGTATTTTTTTTTCCTTCTTGGGAGATCATTTTTGGCTTCATGACAGTTGGCATGCCCCCTAAACATCGTTTTTAATAGGAATGCTGCACACATAGCAGGTTACAACTGTAGTCTTAAAGCAGGAGTTCCTTCCTGCAATGACGCCTGTGTACATCATCTGAAAACAATGTAAACTGGCTTCACTTAGAATGATTTTCAGCAGGAGCAATTCTGGCACTTGTTAGTCCAAAAAGAAACTTACTTAAGTTCTGGATTTTTTTTTCAAATGCATAGTTACAGGGATTTCATTGATTAAATCAACTAACTTGTAAAATCCAGGAGCAAGGAAGCGTTGGCACTTCAGATTTTTTGGAGTTCAACTACTGTAATCTTTCCCCTTTGGTCTGCTGGCTGGGGCTGGCACAAGCTGAGGAGCAAAACAACTGAAAAGCCAGAGTTTTCCCACCTCTGCTGAAGTTGGTGGTAGCCCTACTTTAGAACAATGCAAGAACATTGTGGATGCAGTCACTTCCCCCAGCTACAATTCAGTGGTGGTGCATATGCACCATGCAGGGAAAGTTGGCAGTGGATTCTGCCCCACAAAAGCTGAAATATATATAACTGTGGTAATGTGTACAAAGCGAAGACATGCTCTCTCAAAACAGGGAGCCTATGACTTAGGCAGGACACACAGACAGACAAAAATAAATAAATAATAAGGACTGTGCATGCAGCTTGTTTTTCATATCCTTGCTGCGAATGGCAAGGTCTTGTCAAACCGCTGAAATAACTTCATTTTTCTTCACCAGCACCTTGACATCAAAATTAAACAGAGACACACACGTGTAGCATTCAGCAATTAATATGCTAATATAGATTTTAGTTATTATAAAGCTTTCTCCCAGTTTGATTTATAATCCAACTCAAATAAATTTTTAAGATGTGATTTTAAAGGAATATTAAGATCCAGATAGAATTTTGATGCTCTTTACACCCTCTCTCCAGCATCAAATATCACATCAGTCTTTTCTGTTAATGGGTTTTGTATTCATCAAGTCACCCTTTTTAAAGTATTAATAAAGTTCTTTCCCTTAAAAAAATCACTATTGGTTATATCATCTTGATGGACATGTTAGAAAATGAGAATGCCATTATCACAGTGGGGTTACTTTAGTATAAAATATTTAAAAGTAACTTACTCCCATTGAATTACCTGCTGACCTGTTCCTTTAGTAGCTGCATGATTTCCCCCTATTAAATAGCTGCCTGTTGTTGAATTTCCTGAAGTTTTAAAAATGTCTGACTGCACTAAGGCCCAAACCAGATATCCCCATTATGATAAAAATTCTTGATATGGGAACACTTTGATCTGGCGATTCCCATGGGTGCTTTCATAATGAGGGATAGGGACTGACTTAACAATGACTGTTCTCTGATCTACTTTTCTGCTCAGCCTTATTCCTCCATTTTAAGAAACTGAAAATGCTGAGGTGATGCACTGTAATAGCATTTGGGCTTCTTCAGACAGAAAGAATTTCTTCAGTGGCACACAATGAGAGTGATTCAGAAAGATGGATATAATAACATCAGAACGTAAAAAATCTCTACCCCAAAATATAATTGAGGTCAGCTACTAAAAACAGGAGCAGCTGGTGTCTCCTGGAAATTTGTGAGGCAGAAATAAGAGATGAAGCCAAGAGGCCATCAGAGGCCGGTCAGTCTTTTGAATCTACAGCAGCCCATTCCAAGAAAGTCAAGTGGTCAATAGTAGCACGGAGAAAGAGATGCATGAAATCAGGAAAAAAAAAGACATGCTGAGAGAGCCCCTTTTTTGCTCAAATTCCTTCTTCCCCCCAAAAGTCTGGTCCCTTTCACACCATACAATTATAACTCACTGTTTCTGCTTTAGCTGCCATGGTAACATCCTATGAAATCCTGAAATGGAAGGCTAAGTGTATTTAGAATTTTCCTCACCAAACTACAGCCCCTTGGATTTCATAGGATATAGCCAAGGCAATTAAAGTGGAATTGTAGTTGTATAACTGTGTAGTGTGAAAGGACCCTAGTTGTCCAGACCTGTGTACTGAGATTTTTTCTGGATCTGGCTTTTTTTTTTTAAATAATTTGTTACTGGAAAATGTGTCCACAGTGTGTCCATAGGGAACATAAAACTTTTGTCAAAGATGGAGCCTCTCTCTCTCTTTCTCTTTCTCTCTCTCTTGAGTTTTGTTAATGAATTTCTAAATCATGATCAACTTACCAATTGTGAAATTAGTCTCCAATGATGTGCCTGGCCTCATCTGGCTTCTGTGAAAGGCTTTTGATACTGTAGTTTTTAACATGTTGGGATGCCTTCTGACGTTTGGATGTGATGGTGATACTATGAGGTCTGTACTGTTTCAGTATGGCTGACAGGAAAGGATCAGCCACCTGTTGTGATGGAGATGTGAAGCAACACTGAAGAAATGAGGTTCTGAAATCGTCTTGTTAAGTCATCTTCCCTCTTGTAAAATGCACATGTGTGTATGTTTTGTAGCATACAGTGGTTTGAGCACTGGACTCGGAGACCAGGGTTCGAATGCCCGCTCAGCTGTGGAAACCCACTGGCAGACCTTGGGCAAATCACGTTCTGTCTGTCTCGAAGGAAGGCAAAGGGAACTCCACCCCTGAACAAATCTTGTGAAGAAAACTCTTTGATTGGTTTGCTTTAGAGCTGCCATGAATCAGAAACAACTTGAAGGCCAATAGCAGCAACAGCAACAAGCACAACATGCACTCCTTCATTTTTACTGCAAATTGTTAAACAGACCTTAATTATTGGGCAATATAAACACATTATAAGTAAGTAAAATAATTTTTAGTTAATGTATGGAAGAGTTCATCTACAGTGAATAGTGCTTCATGCCAAAGACGGGTGAAAGAGCTGTCACAAAAGTTGATGTTAGGGTAAAGTCTTAGTACAGGTATCAGAAAGTAATTGCTGATATTGGGGAGGTGTCACTAGACTGCTCTCTGATATTGATGTGTGTCTTAAAAATACATGTAGGAAACCTAGACCATCAGGTTTAAAACATTTGTACTGTTTTCCCTCTTGTTCCTGACCTATAAAGTCCTAAAGGATTAGGATAGACTCATAGAAGGAAAACATATGGAGGAAATGTTCCAGTTGGTTACTGTTTCTGTTCCTGTGGTTCTAGTTTTTAAACAAACAAGCAAACATGTGACATTTCCTTTTTCACACAACATATTCAGCTCAAACAAAAACATTTTATTCTCGCTGAGAGGCTGTTTGTGTTTGTGTTTTTGTTTAGTGCCGTTGCAGCCAGATTTTCTTTAAAAAGCTTTTAAAAAGACAGAGAATTGTATAGTTCTGGTTAAAGGGCATTCTTTTTCGTTCTTGGATGGGAGTGGGGCACAGGGCCCATGTGCTTGAAGAGTAGAGTTTTTGGAATACTTTATCTTTAAAAAAGAAGTCACACACATTCAAGTCTTCAGAACCAATAGTGCGCATAGACACAGGAGAGATACGTGATCAGCCAATTGTCTATAGAATTACAAAATCTGAGGCCAAATCGCCTGCCCAGCTTCCTTCATCCTCCCTCATGCCTCTGCAGTCTAAAGAAGTCCATGTAAGTTAAAAATCATCACAGAGGAAGGTCCAACTGGTGATAAATGAAGTTTTCTGTTGCAAGAGATCTCACTTTTTTTTCAGTAGTTTGCACAGGATCATAGAATCTTAGAGGGCTTTATAGATCATCACTAGCTCTTTGGATGTGTCTGGAAACAGAGTGGCAACCAGTGGAGCAATAACGGAGTTGTAGCCAGCCCCAGTTCCCAATCTGACTGCAGTTTTTTGGGCTAGTTGAAGTTCCTGAACACTTTTCAGAGGCAGCCCCATACAGAGCACATTGCAGTATTCCAAACAGAATGGAAACAAGAGATATGTTACCATGGCCAGATCAGATTTCTCCAGCAATGAATCATGACATCTTAGACTTGGAAGGAGTCACAAGAACCATTTAGTCCAAATCTCTGCCATGCTGGAATACCCAACTACAGTATTCCTGAAAGATGGCTATCCAATCTCTGTTTAAAGACCTACAAAGAAGGAAAATCTCTCCCCATCCTAGGAAACCTATTCCACTGCTGAACAGCTCATACAATAAAGAAGTTCTTCCTGATCTTTAGGTGGAATCTATTTTGTTGTAACTTGAATCTGTTGGTTCCTATTCTAGTCTCGGAATAGCAGAAAACAAGTTACACCATCTTCTACATGGCATCCCTTCAGATATTTAAAGAAGGCTCTCACACCACCTCTCAGTCTTCTCTTCTGCAAGCTAACATACTCATCTTTTAAGTCAATCCTCATAAGGCATGATTCCATAAGTTTGGTCATCCTTCTCTGGACATTTTCCAGCGTTACAGTATCCTTCTTGAACTGTGGTGCCCAGAACAGAAACACTATTTCAGTTGAGGTCTGATCAGAACAGAATAGAGTGGCACTACCACTTCCCTTGATCTGAACACTATGCTCCAATTGATGCAACCTAGAATTGGATTTTCTTTGTTGGCTGCCACTTTACACTGTTGATTCATGTTTAGCCTGAGGTCCACTAAGACTCCAAGATCCCTTTTCATATGTATTGCTTTCATGCAGGTGTTACCCATCCTACCTTGGTGGATTTCATCTTTTCTACGTAGGTTCCTGCCTTACATTTGTAATCCTTGTTGAAATTCATTTTGTTAGTTTTGGCCCAGCTCTCCAGTCTGTGACTGAAGAACTTTTTTGCCCTTCATGAACCTGCATGCTGATCGAATTCCGTGTCGCTTCTGAGGTAGGGTGAGCAGATCTCAGAAACAAAGTGTTTTCAGTTGCAGCACTTCATTTGTGAAAGTGCAGAAGATTTTGCTTGGCACCACCTTTTCTTTGCACAAAGTTGAGAACGTTTTTAAAAACTTTTCTCAGTCCATTACTGTGTGTTTGTTCTATGCTAGATTTAACTGGTTGTTTTTGTATTCTAACGTATGCCACTTTCAAGCCACTCTGGGAACTATAGTTTGAACAGTGGCTAATAGAAGTTTTAAAAGAAATCTGTTGATCACTGGTAGGTTTTGCTCTCTGCTAATTTTAAATGGATTGTTGTGTTGCCTTTAATGTTGGTATTATGTATGCAATTTTTTTTTTAACTTGTATTTTATCTGCACTTAGATGAGTTCCTGTGCAAACTGTTTCTTAATACAATTAATAGTTGAATAAATAAGTAAATATATACATTTTTTCTTGGGTCCAAATTTGATGTTATATTTTGGATATGGGTGAGGGTAGAGAACCAACATTGCGTGAGTAGGAAGTCTGCATGTACAACAGGATTTTGGCCCTCTCTCTTCCCCCTTTGTTAACCTCCAAACAAATCTGCTCCTGAGGACTCTTTGGAGACTTCAGGAGGGAGAGAGAATCACCCCTCTCCCATTACCACTGATGGGAGCAGTCCTGTCAAGGCAAAAAGTTCTTTGCATTTTATTCTGTGGTCCGTGCACTGAGTTGTGGCTTGGTTTCTTCCTTCTTTCAATGTAAATAGTATCATGGCAGGCTTCTGCTACCTCTGTTTTGAAATTAAAAAAAGCAAATTGGGCAGTTTGTTGTTGTATGCCCTCAAGACATTTCTGACCTAAATACCCTAAAGGTACCAGATTCCATCAAATCTTGGAAGATAAGCAGTGTCAGCCTCGGTTAGTTCTTGGATGCAAGACCACCAATGAATACCGGGTGTTTTAGGCTATACTTCAGTGGAAGGAACTGGCAAAACCACCTCTAAGTATTCTTGTGTAAGAAAACCTTATGGAATTCATGGGATTGCCATAAATCAACAGGTGACTTGGACTCATAGAATCATAGTGCTGGTTGAGTCCAACACTTTGTCATGCAAGAATACACCATCAAGGCATTCCCAACAATAATGTATGTGTGTCTGCCTTCCTTGAAGGCAGATACACCCATACCCGGTGACCTTTCTTGACAAAATTTGTTCAGAGTGTGTTTCCCATTGCCTTCCTCTGAGGCTGAGAGAAAGTGACTTGCCCAATATCACCCAGTGGGTTTCCATAGGGTCTCAGAGTCCTAATACAACACTCAGATGCTCATTGTCTCTCAATTGGAAATACTTATTAATAATTCTGGAAAAAGTTCTTGGGCAATAAAAAGAATTGTAATTTTAAAAAAAATACATGACCACATTAAGTAATTTGTGACTTGGAAACCTGTGTTCCTTGACACACATGAAAATACCAAGTAAAAGAATGACAGACTTTTAAGGTACATAAGCATTATTAGGCTTGCAGGAACTCTGATTTTGGCAAGGGAAAAAGTGACCCACATTATGTTGTGGAGATGTTTGTCAAGGTGTTGAGATTTGGAAGAATTAACTTATTCAATAAGTTTATTGTAGTAATAATAATGGTAAAATAGAACTTCAAGGGAATAAAAGCAATAAAACCAGTGATGCTTGTCAGAGTTGCTTATCTGTCTTGGGGACTTGGAGGTGTTTAGGTAATGTAATTGCAAGCTCTTAGCAACTCTGTTTTTGGCCTCATCATTTTCATGGCCATTAAGTTTAAATGCTTTCCCCCACCTCTTCCCCTCAGGCAAAACCATCATGAACTTCTGCTAAGAAAGATGCCTGCAGATTACAAAGAAGATTCATTTTCTGCAGTTTGCTTCCTAAAAACATGTGGTTTTGACTGCACTTCATAAATTGGCAGATGTTCAATTATGCCTCCCCAATATTCTTTCTATTGGAAATAAGTTTCAGAATCTTTGGCTGTTAGGTATGTACCTGCAATTATATTGGTGGATTCATTAAAGTTTTTGTGTTTAACCAAGATACAGTTTTAGTGCAGAAGCAGGCATAAACATAAACTTTCTACAGTTTTGTGAGAGGCAATCAGTACTTAAGGTCCTTTTGGGTTGGTTTTTTTAACAGTGGGATTCTTTTCCCCCTACCCCCAGTCATTACACATAAACTGTGGCAGTTCCTTGAAAAGACTTAGATGCCTAAGTAAATGTCCTGCCAATAGGCCATTTCCCAAGCCATTGTACTGATGCAACATCTCACCTCCACTTTAAACCAAAACATCCACTTATGTATACAGGTTCAACATTTAATGACATGGTTCTCTTCTTTTAATGTCATCTCTTGGCAAAATGCTTGCATTGTGAGACATGTGAACTACTTCCACTGCCAGGCAAGTTGGCACAAATTGATCAGGCAGCCAGAAAGAGCTTTGTGGGGGATGAATCTGTAAGCCAGTGGGTGCTTCAGTTGCAATTTCCTCCATATCTTACTCACTAGATGTAATGTGTGGATAGTACAGCCTTCTGTAGACAGAACTTTGAAAGGTGTTGTATCAAGCAGCTTCATGTGCTGCAGATAGTCTGACAATGTTACTATTTAGTTTTCAGCCATATAATAGAGCTATAACATCTTCAGTTTTAAGAGTATTACCATCCGAACCTGAAATGCTAGTAAAGTCCAGCCTCCTACATCTTGGGAGGCAAAAGATCCCAGAAAGAGAAAACATCACTGGTACATAGTAGGCATGCAGATCTTTTCCATGTGCTGAAGGACAACATATGCCGCGGTGGAATATTGTCCCGAGGGAGTGAAGCACCTCTTAGAGCTGAGATTATTGTTACTATTTCCTTTCAAGTCAACTCAGACTTAAAGCATGTTTCAGACCAGATTTATTTTAGTTGCCATCCTTGAGGCCAGAAAATAACATGCAAAATATAACCTATAAGATACGAAATGCAAGGCTTAAGATAAAGTGCAGAAAGATAGATATATTAGAATGTGTGTGTATGTGCTGTTGAGAGCCCAGTGATTACTTATGGGCAGTGTATTTGTTAAGTGTAAATAAAGTACAAGAGTGTCCTCTGGACATGACTGAGAATAAACTGGTGGCAGGTGCTGTGATAACTGATGCAATCAACTGGCTGATGCAATCAGGCTGGATGAGAGCCAAAAGTCAAGATTTAACTATACATGGTTTGTTTATATTATCCTTAACAATATGATTTGAGGAGAGGGTTGTTGATACAAGATGATACAAATAAGGTTCACTGGAGATCTCTTATTTCATTGGACCAGATGGAATCATTGTTAGGCTGGGGCTAACAGAAGCTAGGGAGAGAATAAAGGGAGTAAAGAGGAGGTAGCAATTAAGACTGGTTCTGCCAATCTCCAACATATGAAGTGAGGGCTACCACACAGCTATCAAGCTGATAATGCTATTCATATTTATTAACTCCCCAGACATGGTGGTAGCTATTGCTGGTAAGCCTTAATTAGGCTATGCCAGAGAGATAAAATTCTCACTGTGATGAAAGGACAAATGGCTAAAATTGTATGGTTTAAGACTGAAGTATAGCTGCTGACTTGCCATGTAATATAATGTAATTAATACTTTTAACAGATCCCATGGAAGTATGAAAGAATGTGATGATACTCAAAAATGTTTGCTGTCCTATATTCCATGCAGTGAAATACAAGACCAGCTCCTAGACCAGTGGTTCTCAACCTGTGGGTCCCCAGATGTTTGTGGACTTCAGCTCCCAGAAGCCCCAGCCACTATGGTCAATGCTCAGGGCTTCTGGGAGCTGAAGTCCAAAAACATCTGGGGACCCACAGGTTGAGAACCACTGTCCTAGACATTACCATATCTGTGTTTCTCCCTAAGAGGAATGTATATGTCTGTGTGTAAATAAACTAAAAGCTTACTAACTAGCATACTCATTATCCCATATACATATCCTGCAATTAAGAATGCTTAAGTGAAATATTGCTGTTAATTCTACCTATCTGGTTTTAACCACAATTACAAGTAAGATGTCAAGGCAACTAGAAGATGACCGCAGAAAGAAGCAGATTAGCTAACATGTGGCAAGGACCCCCAATCTCTCAGTCTAAAGAGATTGGGTGGGAAACCAAGCTTGTTTCAGGTGACCCTACCATGGGGTTTCTCGGCAGGATTTACTGAGAGATTTGCCACTGCCTTGCTCTTAGACTGAGGACCCTATCACATGAGGCTCCTCTCCCTCTTACAATTGTGTTGTCTGTAAAAATGCTATTTAATTGGAATTGCTCTCTTTCTCTGAGCACCTTCAGAACCATTCCACTTCCACTAAAACTGTATCACACAGCATTTTGGATTGCGCACACATTATCCTTGCCCCTTTTTATTGTTTGGTACGCCTGTGCACATGTGCATGTGCGCGCACGCACACACACACACACACACATGTATCCCCCCACATAAATACAAATGAAAACAGTCTGCTCTTGTGTGTGTGTGTGGGGGGGGCAGATTCCTGATCGACAGAGTTCCCAGACTTAACTAATCATTGGCAGAAGAAAGTAAGCAACTACTGAACTATCTGTCTGATCTGTCCCTGGCTTTCATGTGGCAGTTGTTAGTATGTCTGAAGGGTTATCAAAATAAGTTCTTTTTTAAAATGTAAGCCTTTCCTTTTACATTTTCAGCAGTGTGTGTGACTGTGTGTGTGTGAGTAAGAGAGAGAGAATATGATGTGCTTAGTACACTATAGTGTTGTAGTGACTCCAGAACAGAGCTGTATCTCACTGTGATCAATAGTTTTCCCACCCAAAGCATGGCCACCCAAAATCGGAATAAAAGTGCAACTGAACTTTTGCACAGGGGGTCATAGTGTGACAGAAGCAGGAAAGGAGGTCGTTAATATCTTCCAACAACAAAAAAGCAACCATGTCATACTGGAAGCCCTAACAGAAGGCACTGTTATCCTGAGCAACTGTAATTTACCTGGCTTATGCAATAGGGCCCTGAGAGAGAGAGAGTTACCAAAGATCACCCAATGGGTTCCCATGGCTGTGTGAGAATTTAAACCCTGGCTTTCTGGACTCCTACTCCAACAGTCAGACTACTGTGCCATGCCTTTGTTCAATCATCTTTTGATGTTTATATGAAAAAGTTATTAAACTGGAGTACAACTCCCAGAATCATGGGCATTAAAATCACAGATGCTGTTTTTCAGCTTCATTCAGAAGCTTTTAGTGCAAGTGTGCAGATCTAAAGTCAGCATGGCTGAACAAATAAACAAGCCCAAATGTGTCTGACCAATTGGACCACTCGTTCTTCTACAACAAAAGAAATTAAAAAATTTTAAAAAGGAAAAGTAAGAGTTTATTCTTTGGGAGAACTCCCATTTAATTACCATTTGTAGTACTTTGGAATCAGTATTTTATGTACTGTCATCTATTCATTCTTACTATGAGAACCAGCATGGTGTAATGGTCTGAGCATTGGACTATGACCCTGGAGACCAGGATCTGATTCCCTACTTAGCCATGGAAACTTACTGGCTGACCTTGGAAGGTTCACACACTTTCAGCCCTGAAAACCATGTGATAGGTTCACTTTAGGGTTGCCATGAATTGGAAATGACTTGAAGGCATAAAATAACATAAAAATTCTTACTTAATCAATGTTTTGAAACTGGGGTGGGTTGGAATTTTTTTGTGGAACAGATCTATGGATCTGTGTCTCACAGATTTACTGATTCCTCAATCTGCTTTTCAGCATTTCACTGTTCATTGCCAGCTTCAGGGCCCTTTCTGCACTCCCTTTTCATGGTGTTTGATCTTTAAACCAGACTTAGCCTGCACGTGCTTCATACCTTCAAATCAAGCACTGTCCTCTGTAAAATAGGACACATGGACAGCCTAGCTAGAGCATCCCCAACAAGTCATTGCCCTAGTTCTGCTTGAAGATCTCTTGTAATGGGGAGCCCATCACACTCCAAGGCAAGTAAGTTACATTGTCAAAACTGCTGTTCAAGTTGAGGTGGCTCTTCAGTGTTCAGCTAAAATGTACCTCACTATACCATAAACCACTTAAATGTACTCTTGCCTTCTGGGGCAGCAGTATTTTTGCCCTCTTCTGGATGACAGCCCAAAGTCTATCAAACATCCTCCTATACTCTATCCCAGTTTGCTTTTTTCTGAGCTAAATATATACAGGTTTATATGAAGAGAAAGGAAATATCTAGAGATTGAATATTTTCTATACTCTTTGCCATTTTTCCCCACCTTGCCTGTATTCTTATTATCTTCTGTAGCCAGTATACTAGATGAGTGGTGGTATGGAAAAAAATAGAACACCTTTTCCCCATAGTAATTAGTGTTAGCTATGATCTAAAATTATTTATCCATTTCATGACTGACCTAAAAGCCAAGGGTGGGATTGCTAAATGCATCCTACATAATTCTTCTACCAGTGAAGTCAGTGAACATTTTGTCAGTGACATCAGTGGGTGAAGTCCTGACAGACCTCTGACTGATTCCAAGTAATATACTCTTTTACCCCAGGAGTACAGATTTGGGAGGAAATGATTTTTCTGAACGTAACTGGATACAATGGAGATAAATTCAATAAATGGTACATCAGCATATGTCTTTGGTCAGAGTAGTTAAAAAACAATCTTTGTAATCTTCTATCCTTTGTATTTTTTGTTAGAATTATTAAAGCAAAATTCTGTTCTGTAAAACTGGAATTTTCCTTCATTGTACTTTTAAAAATCCATGAAAGTAAAGCAAAAATCCTTTAGGGGAAAATATAGCTCCATCCCATTGAACAACATCCAGCACAATAAACCTAATGGTGAGTTATATGTCAAGCACGAGATACAGGACTGCAGGCTGGAGTTTAACCTCTCCCCCACCATGGACACAATACTTCATACAGAAATTTGGTTTTGTTTGTCAGTTGACTGAAACCTTTATAAAACACACAGACTTGTAAGCTTTGCGTTGTTACCTGTGGGCTGTGCTTACTGCAGTTTTGTATTTTATGAACGATGTTGTTATTACCTGCTCTAAGTAGTATGTATGCAACAGAAGAACTTGGTATAATGTTATATCTATGTATGCATCCATACTTGTTCATGCATACCAAAGCTCTTGAAAGCACTGAAATTGCTATACTGTGACAATAAAAACAGAGCAAGAGCAAATTACAAAATCCGTGTTATGGTAACAACTTTAATAGGCCAACCCAAAAGGTGCAAAATTTTCTGTGCAGGCTCTCAAAATCAAAAGTTTCTTCATCAGGCAACATGGGTTTTAAAAAGCATGCGGTGTAAAAAGTGGTAGTTGGAGAGGGTGATAGTGTTAGTGTCATAACTCACCCCCGGAGGACTCAGATGAGGAGGAGGCAGAGTGCTAAAAAGCTGCAGCTCTAAGGAGATGGGGACTGGGGCAGAAGAAGATCCTGCTCCCCAGAAAGACTTGACAGAGTCTGCAGACACTGAAGATGACACACCCCATCCTTCATTGAGAGACAGAGGAATACTACACTCAGCATTGTCTAAATAACAAATGCTGACCCTATTAGGCAATAAAGAGGCAGCTGTGGCCTTGAAGGAGCTGATGATAAATATCCCAGCAGTTCTATTTCAGCCTTAGTGCTCACAACTCTCTTATCTGTCTGACTGGCAGTACTCTCTCACATTCCTATTTTGTCTTGTTCTTGGACTGGCTACATTCAGATTATCCATTTACTGTTTGCTGGCTCTTGAACCTGGACGTGTGACCTGCTGATATGCCTTCTGGACTACTTTTTTGCTTCCTCCTTCATCTTGCTTAGATAATCCATGACTGACCCAGACTAGACTGACTCCTTGTCCACTTCTCACACCAACAGTCTGCTGCCTTGGTACTTGCTAACTTGCATTCAAAACAGAGTCACAGAGTCTGTGTGTTGTGTTCAGATGATCTGAGAGGAAAGAACTGCATATCTATCAAATTAAACTCATAAAGTCATATTCTGAATGGCCCTGAGCACACTGGAGAAAAGGAAGACAAAAGAAGAGGTATAACATGTGGCATAAAATAGTAAAATTTTCAGGTTAGTGGACTAGACTTTTTTTTCCTATTGAGGTTTCTCCTGCTAGGAGGTTGTTTTAGAGCTAGCTCTTCTATTAGATAAAATGAGTTAGTTTGTTCAGGTGGCACATTAGAGAACCAGCAACAAAACCGTTAATCTCCTGCTCCAATACTAAACTGTTGAACCAGCTGATTGACACAGTCTGCAGGAAGTACTGCGTATATAAATAAAAGGCAGCAGCAGGCAGGCAGAAAATCATAGAATTGGAGTTGGCCTTGTAGACCATCTAAGCCAGTGCTTTCCTTGATAACAGGAAGTCCAGAGCTATAGCATCCCTATCAGAATGCCATTCAGTCTTCTGGACCTCTATCTGTTCCTTTGTCAGTGAGGTTCTGGCTGCTATGTACATTGTGGGGTAATGATGTTAAAAATCCTGAATTTGCATTCTTTCCCCATTTTTTAAATTTTTTCCATTTTTCCAGCTGAGGCTGTCATTGTTTCTTTCGCTTTCTGTTGCTTTCTCTTATTTACTTCTTTATTTTTCTCCCATTTCTTTCTCTAGTTTTTAATTTCTGCTTGTTATTCCCCCTTTTCCTCTTCCTTTTGGTTGTTCTTCCTTTTTTCTTCATAGCCCTGTTTTTAGGATTTCTCCTGCTGTGCACAAGCAGATATGGCCCAGTTAATGCTAGAAGCAGATGAAGGGAAGATGTTAGAGCAGTGTAGTCTCAATTTTCAGCTTATTTAGTAGTTTCTTTTCTTTTTGTTTTTATAGGATGTAGAAACAGATGAATCAGTTTGAATCAGCAATCTGAGTGGTGCAAAAAGAATTTTTAGCATGTTGTACCTGGAGACTTGGGAACATTTAAGAGTCGCATCAAGCAGCAAAATACCAGCTTGATATTGCTTCTGTCACGTTATTCTTGCCTTCTCTGTACCATCAGTATTCAGTGGCTGAAATCTGCTTTGTAGGAGACTTAGGGACAGTCAGAAGCTTCAGTGGTGTCCCTCTGTCTAGTTTTTTTGCTATCATTAAATGGAATTTAGAGTAAATGTTAATAGAGTAGAGTTAATGAAAATGGTTTGTATTTTTAAGGCGTGGAAGAGAATGGCTTCTTTGGCAAGGTGGAGATGGCATTTTTAGGGCATGCACACACCAACTGAGGTATATGTGAAGTATGAAGAATCAAGAATCAAGATGAGAGCTAAAGCTAATGATAATATAATCCAGAATATAAAACACCAGTGCAGTATGTCACAGGTTCTTCTTGTGGCCTGAAGTTGCACAAAGTACATAACCAATTCTTTTGATGCTCTCTAACCATTCTTGGAGCTATTTTCCTTTAGTTGCTCCACTACCTATAGCAAAATGTCTAGGATATTTCTGGCTATGTGTATTGCTGTATGAGTGTCTTTGGCAACCATATAGATTGATCCTAGAGCCCATTACACTAACCATGTGGTTGTTGTATCAGTTGATCTAGAATGGGATCTAGCTGCAGAGAAGCATTATCCATATTGCTTTGGCTGTGATTATCAACAGTGAATAGTAGATTGTCCACTTTGTTGTTGTTCTCCTAGCTTGAGCACAAAAGGCTAGAGTTAGGCATGACCTTCTGTGTACGGGATACTACCTCTTACCACATGGACAAAGTGTTCCACAATGAGCGTTAATCATGTTGCAGTATGTTTACCATTTTGCACTGTCTGAATGCACATGACAATTAAGTCATCTTGGAGGCATCTTTGGTTGCAAAGTTTACTGGTTCTCATTTCCTGCTGTTCACAGCTTTTGAATAAAGGCACTTGACTAAAAATATTTTTTACTTCAAGGCATCTATTTATTTATTTTTGTACTCTTTGCCTAATTAAATAGCTAGAAACAAGCTGAGATATGTGGGGAGCTTTCTCCCTTTTATTCACGTGGCCGCTCTGTTTGCTGACATCGATATAAAAGGCTCTTAGGAAGGGGAAGGAAAATGTATGGTGAGGGGAAACTGTGAGAAAGATTGAAGCAACTAATTTGGATGTTATTGGGTTGAATGCTCAGCTCTGAATGCCATAGCTCTATGAAAAAAGCTGTATAGCAAAACTGTTTGTACACAGTTTAATAAGAGCACACACCCAAAGATGCCTTCGTCTTGCTCTGATTATCTTCAGATTTTGACACTTGGGTCAAAAGGGCTCACAGACATACTTGTTTTAGTAACTTTCCTACAAATAATTCTCTAAATGGGTTCCCAGGAGGAAGGTATTTTTATTTTATTTCCCCGGCAGCAATATGTGAGAGTACCTTTATTGCAGAGTGTATGTTAGATAGAAGCTTTAAAGCAGAAAAGAAATACTCTGTAATGATTTGACAGAACTTCACAAGTTGTTTCCTTGATTAAACTAGCAAAGTTTGATGTTTTGCATGTTTGAAAACTTTAGATTAGAAAATTGTAGAAGAGATACATAAAGAATTGTTTTTTGTTTGGTCAACTGCCTTAAACAAAACAAAATGGGGCTTTCAAAATTTTATTTGGGGGTTTTTGTAAAATAAAAACTCAAATCCATGAAAGTAACCAGCAAGAAACTGTTGTTGAAGGAGATGGGAAGAACAGTGATAGTCTGATAATTGAAGGATAGTCTGATAGTTTAATTGATGGTTCATTTGTTTTTAACTTTTGCACTATGTGAATTTTTAACTATGTTGTAACTGTTGTAAGCCACTTTGAGTCCCAAACTGGCCAAAAGGTGAGATATAAATAAACACTACAACAACAGCATGCATTTAGGGGTACTAGGGAAAAAAAACCAATTAGCATCTGGTATAAATATATGTTAGAAGGTATTATTTCTTTGTATTCTAAAGCAGGGTCAGGTGAAATGTTGCTTGACCAGATGTTTTTGGATTGCAACACACAGCATTCCTCACCACTGGCTTTCTAGGGCTGCTTGGAGTTGCAATCCAAAAACATTTGGAGGGATCTGCTTTTCTCATTTCTCTTCTAAATCTGGGAGTTAACCTGTATGAAATCCATGTGACTAGCTAGTTTCTTTGTTTGTCTATATTTAGGTAATCTATAAATAATACTCAGAGATGTGGTGGGAGCTGACTTTGCTTAATTTGGATTGCTTTTCTTTTGCTGTAGAGTTCTAGCTCTGTTGTGCTATCCTTGTTAAGAAACCTCTTCTCATAAAGGTGGCAGCTCAGAATCTCCTGATGCATAGTGCTTATTGTTGAACTGGCTTTACTAGCATAAAACACCCTGCAGTGGAGCTGGGACTGTGCATAAAGTGCATTATGTTTCAGCTTGGTCAGTGAGGTGGGAGGATTGTGGCAAAGAAGTGTAAGTGGCTAAAGTTGAGTTATATGTGGTGAAAGAGAGAAAAGTTCTCATGCACATTTGTGGGTTTAAAAGCCAAATAAATTGTGACATTTCATAGATGGCATGTATCAAGGATCGAAGATGGTCAGCTCACAGAGTTTACTCTTGTCTGGTTCTCAGGGCAAGGGTGAAGAATCTCAGGGAGAGAACATTACTTTGAAAATGTGTACACATACTTTCCCTCATTTGTTAGACTTGGTATATTTTATTGGAGTGGTATAATCTGTACAACTGTGGTTGATGCTGAAAGTGTCATCTTTAATGATTTCACAAGGGGCTACCCTTGTTACCATTATCCTTGTTAACATCACAAGACCTTATCCCTCTACGACTTATAACAATTTGTCCCTGTGTTTCAGGTTTAGCCTTGGATAGTTCTGACCTGTCAGTCCTAGCTGGGACCATCTTGCTAGTTTTACATTGGATTGTTGTGGCACGTACGGGTCAACACAGTGTGTGTCTAGGTCAAAATGAGCATTGTACATATTCTCAAGGAGGTTGGAAAACAAAGAGTAAATTGCTTATTCAAGTTGGGGGAAATTAGCTCAAGAACAACTCCTAAGATTAAGTTTTGTTTTATCAAAAATATTTTACATTAGAGAAGAAGGCTTAATTAGTATGCCTATTCCTTCTCTCTTGTTTCAATAGACTATTTGTAATAATGTTAAGAGGACATGAGAGAGAGAAAGATGGAGGTGGGGAATTTCGCATTTCAAATAAAGAGCAGGAAGAATGCTAGCAAAATTACAAGAGAGTCTGGGGTTCTGTACCCCTGAAACCTTAAGTGTAAATAGGATGAGAGCTTTGTTAGAGGGACAGTACATAGTTCCAGAGAACTGTCAGGAGAATAATGAGAATGTAGAGCAAAAGAGAGTATATTTAGCATGTTCCATTCAGGAGAAGGTTGGGGTGAAAAAGAACCTTATTTTCTGGTGCATGGAAGAAAATACAGGACATTAGCCTCCAGTCTGCAGATTTAGGGTTACAAATTCAAAACTACAGATAACCAGTCCAAAAGAAAAGCCATGGTTTATGTGATGATCATGAGGCCAGATGTATGTCTAAGATATTGTTAGGAACCCCAGAACTAGAACAAGTCGATTGCAAAATTTATTTATTTATTTATTTATTTATTTATTTATTTCCCCACCTTTCTACAAGCATGCCACTCAAGATGTCTTGCAAAAATGCTAAAACAAGAATAGAATTTGGAACATGAAGCCTAAACATGGAGCCTCTTCTTTTTACCCATGTTCTTTGAAAAAATAGCAAGGAAGGAGAAAGGCAATTGAACTGGGAAAATGCAGCAGAGATGTTGGCTAAGAGTATGGCTACGTAGGTGTTTTCTCTTGCCTTGAGATTCTAGAGAACTCTCAGCCCAAAACCTCTTGTTTGCCTATTCTGTGAACTGACTTTGGAGTTCAAAGTTAGCAACTCAGAGAAAATAGCACAGTCTCAAGGCATGGTTCTCTAGGGTGAGGTGTTGAGGAATGTATGGAAACTGTTTCAGTAGGTGTTCAGAGAGAAAATCGGTATCAGGGAATGCCACACAACGGATCTGAGGGAAAAAAGGCAATGGCATGGTTAAAACAGAAAAGAGACTCTGGAAGCAGATTAGGAGATGAAGCAGGAAATTAGGAAACAGATTAAGAGTGGAGGGGGGCTAAGAAGAATCACAAGAGCCAGAGGAACCCTGGGCAGTTTTTAGAGCCTTGCAGCAAAGTATCTCTGCAGGCTGAGTCTCATAATTAAATAATGCTGGAAGAATGTGCTGAACTCAAGGGCAGTTACAAATTCTAAAACAAAGAATACAAAGAGGCCAGTGGCTAAAGAAGAGATGGTGCTAAAGGGTCAATAACTTGATGCTGGGGAATGAAAGGCAGTCTTGAGGTTCTGGGCTACTCCATTGCAAAAAAGTCAGTTGATGGAGTATTACAGAAGCCATGCATGTGGCTAGATAGAGGTATATGGAATGAAACAGTACCCATGAGAAGTGCCCAAGATGGTCTCTTAACAAGCTGATTTGTCTTGAGGGGTAGCACTAGATTGGTTAGTTTGGAGATGTCTTTTTTGTTACTGCCTGGGTGAAGTCTTATGAGGGCAGCCCTTTTTAATTTCATCAGGGTGTTCCTGCATGGCAGGGGGTTGGACTGGATGGCCCCTGTGGTCTCTTCCAACTCTACATTTCTATGATTCTATGATCAGTTGGTGGCACATATAGGTAATTAAATGATAATCACCCAGGCATTCTGTCTAGGGCTCTTTCGTTCCTGGTCTCATTCAAAACTCTTGCTGCCAGTCTCAGAATAAAATAGATACTTTAGCCAGGATGCCAACAAGATACATAAAATGTAAACTATACATGCACATAAAGCCATCATTGCAGTTTTTGCTGAATGGTGTTCTAAACATTTTTTAAACAAATGCAGCATTTAATGGATACATTTAATTATTTTCTTTAAATGTTTGTATGCTACTGTTTGTAAAAGCAAACAGTCAAACAAGATACACTGAACGGCCAAAGAACAAGTTCATTAGTGCAAGAAAGCAAATAAAAAGCATGGTGTACATTTTCCAGTTTCCAAAACCCAACACGCACACGCGCGCGCACACACACACACTTAAGAATGACTATTCATTCATTAGCAAATGTTTCTAGACTTAACTGATGTCTTTGCTTTTCTGCTAATAGTAATCTTATTTATTTATTTGTTTGTTTGTTGTAATTATGTGCTGCCTTTTCTCCCGAAGTGGGACAGGAGGTGGCTCACAAAAACTTTTAAAAAAATAAATTTTTTTCAAAACAATTTAAAATGTTAAAATACATAAAATTATAAAAACTTACAATATATTTAAAAGGCAACTTAATAAATAAATAAAAGCTCTGCTACCTACTCATTAAAAGTCTGCTGGAAAAGAAATGACTTTGCCTGCCTGCGAAAGGAAAGCAGGGAGGAGGCCAGCCTAGCTTCCCACGGAAGAGAGTTCCAGAGGGTGGGAGCAACCACTGAAGGCTCATTCCTGTGTCCTTACCAGGCGAGCGCGGGATGGTAGTGGAATCAAGGGAAAACCTTCCTCTGCAGATCTTAGGGTTCTGGCAGGTTGATATAGGGAGATAACGGTAATTTGGATTTTAAGGCAAGCTGGGACAAATTTTGGGCATAAATGCATTTTTTCTCTCTTTTGTGACTAATTTTGCCTTTTTCTTTCTAGTTCAACATTCTGAGGAGTTACAGTTTGTAGATGGCTCGTTTTACAATAGCCTACAGTTTTTCTTGTACTATAAAATTTATCTCATGCTCAAACTCATTATGCTGGACATGAACTAGCTTACTTGGCTTCTTAGTTGTAATTTATAGTAACATGGACCTGAGTTAAGTGGAAGGGGTGAATTGTTTCAAATGATTTTAAAGACCTAGTTTGCACCTCTAAAAGTTCCATACATAATTATATTATTTAAACTATTTATACAATATGCTTTAAGCCAAATCCCTGAGTTAGTTACGTTTACAAGGAACATATTGGATCAATAAAAGTATAATAAAACAGGAAAAGATCAAGTCAGGGGAGCGATAGCCAAATTAAAATAGTAAGGGGGAGGCTGGGACATAGTGGAGGTATGGACAGGGGAGAGGTTTTCAACTGGCACCTATCTAAGGAGTTCATTTTGTAGTTGCAGAAAAACAAAAAATAATTATATTGGCCATAGAGGGAGAAAAAAACAAGATGCATGTTAGGACAGTGATTTTGTTAGGCCAATTCAGGGTAACAAAATAGTGTAGAAACTGTCCAGTTCTCCAAAATGCCTCATCTGGTTGGAAGATTTAAAAACAAATAGTAGAGTGGGAAGTTTAAACAAAATTGGTTGGTGATAAATATGTCATAGAATGTAGCCTGGCATATCCCATAGGCTTATACAGAATTGCTTAATTTGAACTGACTCCCAGTTAATCGGCAAGAAAATGTTTCAAGTTAGATTTTCAAAAAAGTTGTATATGACTAAAACTATAACATGGATGAAAAATAAATTGTTCCTTTGTTTTTAGGTAGTGTATTAGCATGTCACAGCAAGGCACAGAAATGGGAAAGTTTATAGAAAAGAGCTCATGTGTTTAGTTAGTTGTTACTAAGCTAAAAAGTCTAATTTAGTTGTGTTTACATTAGAAAGTGAAAATGTATCTTTATATTAAATTGTTGTTTACAATTGAACTATTATAGAAAACTGTTATTCCCACTATCCCTGGCTTCAGTCATGGAGAAAAGGAAACAACTGGATGAATTTTTGAAAGCTCAATTTCTCATCCACCCCACCAAGAACAGGCGTCCGGCTGCCGGTATTCTGAAGAGGTGCCCAGCAGCACTTGCGATCTACTTCTACTTCTGACTAGTCCTCAGTCTAGTTTTTCCAAGCCGTGCGGAATATTGCCATGGTAACCTGTGTCAATGCTCTGACCATGAGATTTAGACAGAGGAGCAGTCAGAAGTAGAAGTAGATTGCAAGTGCTGCCTGCTGGGCCGTTTTTCAGAATACCGGCAGCCAGAGGTCCACAATATGGGGATCAGGCTTACTAGTGGGGAGTGCTGTAGCTGTAGGAGAGGTGTGAGGGCCACATGAAATGGCCCATGGGCCTTGTGTTTGACACACATGGTGTAGGGCAAGTGTTGCCACTTCCACACTGGGCCAGAAAGGACCCCAGCGGGGGCGGTGGGTGGTAGTGGGCAGTGGGATGGCAGCAAGTGGGAGGGCTGCCGTTGCCTCCACACCAGGCCCGGAAAGGTCGGGGGGCAGTGGCAGGCCAAGCCCAAGTAGGAGACAGGTTCAACTTTTTTGTGCCCCCCGGCATTGGCGCCCAGGGCACATGTCTCAGTTGCCCCACCTTAAATACGCCTCTTAATATAGGTCCATGGAGTCCTAACTTGTGCAGAGATGACAGTTAAAAGGCATTCTGACTCTTAAAGCATAATATGGGTAGAAGCTACAATTTATTTTCTGGCTTAAAAAAATGGCTGTGTGTTCGTTCACTTTTTAAAGTTTATAAAAGACAGAGTTAACTGAGTTAAAAATAGCTGATACAAGACATATGACTGACCCTGAATGCGTTGGGGAACCTCTAGAGGTATAGAAGTTTGTTTCTGTACTGTTTAGCTACCTAATCATGTAACACTAAAGTGACAGTGGGAATGTTTGCATTGTTGTGGTTTGCCTTGATGCTTTCAAATGTCACCCACTTTTTTAGTAATGCTGTGACAGGCAGGATTCAGAAGATGTCCTAAGGCGTTGTAAAAACAAGAGAAACCAGAACATATGTGGATTTATTGTAATTAGGAGAATATTTGTTCTTTAGACTGCTCAGTTATGCATGTTAGTTTAAAATAACTGTTTGCAGTTTTGATTTCCAGAAAGATTTATAGCTAACTCTTTGTGCAATAAAGCCTTCTTGCTCATTCTGTTAAATAAACTAAAAATATCACAGTAAATGGTATCTCATATATAATTGCATGCAACCTACTCTGACTTTCACCTGCAGGAGAGACCTCGATGGTTATAAAATGTGTGATGGTTTCTGTATTGAAGGAGCCTGATACGATTACCTTTCATGGGTGAGATATCTTGCGTATCTCCGGGGAAACCCATATTTCTGAAAGATCCAACAAGAATTCATTGTAGTCTGGGTGACTAGAGTCAGATGTTACTTTATGATTGTTAATTGAGCCCTGTGAGGATGTGGACTCTGCCTTTATCTTACCTTCGCTTGTCTCAGAGCTGATTGAAATGCTTCGAAAAATCAAGTGTTACAATTCTTCAGGGATTATACCAGCTCAGCATGCACCTGAGGGACATTGTAGGTTTAAAGGCTTTCCCTTCTGTACATAGAAAACTAGGGCATCAAGGAAAATGCCTGGCCAGGGACTCTCTTGTTGAATGTGCTAGTATTCTATTTCTAGAAGAAGAAGAAAAAAAATACATATTATTTCTGAATGGTTGGGTCTGCTCTTGGTCAGATAGAATCAGACTAATGGTATGGGTATAGTGACTATATATTTAGGCACTACCTATATGGAGATCTCTCAAAATGAGAATTCATACCTGCATTATATCAAAACTTTGTAAATTTAAGATGATCAGGAAAGAGGGTTAATACATATAATCTGCAAGTAGAAAATAGGAGTCCTGAATGTTTAAATTTTGGTCTGATAGAGTACAGACAAAGAGTAATATCTGTTTGTTTCTAAACATACCCTCTCCCACATTAGTAGGCATCAGTTTATTTGGTTTTTTAAAAACATATATTACTCTAGAAGAGAAAAGGCAGTCAAAGGTAATAGTTGCAATTTTAAGGTTCTCCATTTGTCTTTCTCAAAATTGTCACAGCAGCAAACTGTTCAGACATCTCTTTTTGAACTGTAATTCTGGTTGCCACATTGTAATAAAATAGTCATACGTTTCCAGTATTTAAGTGTAGAAAATAGGCTTTGTGTATTATATTAAGTAAAATGTCAGCTTCATTGTATGATGGGAATCCTCCAATTTTCATTTGCTTTGTTTTATATATGTGTGTGTGTGTATGTGTATGTGTGTAAAAATTTCTGGCATTAAAATACATTTTTCTCTTCGCTGTCATGTTTAGATGGCACATATTTTATTTGTAGCTCTGTTGCTGATTGCTGTGTCACTTACATGTTGAATCTGTAGAATCTCAAGTTTGTGTATTCATTTCAAAGCATTCAAGTTGCATTCTTTGGAATAATGCACAAAACTATTGAAACTATCACCGCAAAAGATCAGCCTTGATCCCAGCAATATGCAATAGGCTCAGATTTGTTCACAATCCTATGTAATCTCCTTTGGATATTTCTCCCATACCAAGAAGAAATTTAACTCCTGGCCCCAGTTGCTTGGACCAAGGCATGGTGTGTTTTTCATATCCTTCAAGTATCCTGATTTCAGAGGGACAATCCCAATTATAGAATGATAGAGTTGGAAGAGATCACAGTGGCCACTGAGTCTACTCTCCTGTCATACAGGAACACAAACTCAAAGCACCCCCAACAAATGGTCATCCAGCCTCTGTTTAAAAACCTCTGAAGAAGGAGGCTCCACCACACTCTGAGGCAGCATATTCCACTGTCGAACAGCTCTTATCCTCAGGAAGCTCATTCTGGTGTTTAGGTAAAATCTCTTTTCCTGTAATTGGAATCCACTGCTCCATGTTCTGGTCTCTGGAGCAGCAGGAAACAAGCTTGCTCCCTCTTCGATATGACATCCCTTCAAATATTTAAACATGGCTATCATGTCACCTTTTAACCTAAACACACCTAGCTCCTTAAGCTGTTCCTCATAGGACATAGTTTCCAGACCTTTAACCATTTGGTTGCCCTCCTCTAGACACATTCCAGCTTGTCGATATCCTTCTTAAATTGTGATGGCCAGAAATGAACACAGTATTCCAAGTGAACTCTAACCAAAGCGGAATAGAGTGACATTATTACTCCCCTTGATCTCAACACTATACTCCTATTAATCCTTTCTCTTCCCATTTTTGTCAGCTGCTTTTAAAATGTCCAAGTTTCTCTCTCCTCCTCCAACTTTCTCTCTTTGTCCTTAGCTTACTTCAGTTGCTGCATACTGAATTTAAAATGCTAAAGTAGTTGAATTCAGCTCATTGGGGGAAAGGCGAGGAAGGCATGGAACCTTGCCCTTCCCAATAGGCACAAGTAAAAGCAAACTGCTGTAGTCTCTCTAGCCTTTGTGTTTTTCCATATAAATAACTTTTGCCATCTTGGCTACACTCCGATATTGCTTTGCCACACTTGTCCCAGTTTTCATTTGTGAAATGTTAGAGGGCACTTTTTTTTTGCTTAAATTACTCCATAAAAGGTCATGCACATTAATGGCACTATCTAAATAATATTAGCCCAGACTACAAACTCAGTACACACCAGACTGATGCATTCAATAAGAAGGCAAGCACTTCTGTTATTCATTAGTTTCAAATACATACCTATATATGTGATGTATCTGTCAACATCTAAATGTTTTAGAATTAAAGATAGATCTGTTTGTTAGGTACTATGTGGGACCTAAGACTTGAATGTCATCTCTGCAACAATCTTGCTGTGCAATAATGTCTTGGCTAAAGCAATCTGGAGAGCTATGTAGTTAAGTCTAGCTTTGAAACTATTATTCTATATCACACTGGTGTTACAAATAAAAGTATGAAGGAATATTGTAAAGCAAACCCAGTGTCTCAGGGACAGTGTGATTCACCAGTCTGATCTGTATAAAAATCTTTGTAAACCAAAGTAAAGTGTGGTGCTTAGAACACAAGCATGTTTGCTTCCATGTTGAAGAACAACTTTCCATCCTTACTGCTATCCAAGCAGGATGTTGGCAGTGAACACACCTTCCACGTCTATGATTACTAATAATTATTCTGAGCTGGTAGAATGTCTCAAGTGCCCCACAGCTATGCAAAAGAGAATCAAATAAAAAATGAATAAATATTGTTAACATTTGCATGCGTCTGATATAGATGAAACAAGAGTTTTAAAAAACAGTCTCCAGAGGTGCTCATGGTCTATAGTTGTTTGTTTGTTTTGTTTTTGTTTCTATGAAAAGCCCAAGACCGATCTATTTTATTGTCAGCTGTTGATCCTGTAATCCTGTCTTAAACTATTTTGATATTTAGGCCTTCCCACTTCTTTGACCTTTGTGAGGCTTTCTTGTTCTGCTATATAGCAATAGAAGAAACTGGTATAGAAGTGACCATTTAAATAATTCTAGTGCCCCTCAAGCTGGCAGAGTATGCATATCTTGCATTTTCCTGTCAATGGCAATGTGGTCCATTTCTGTATCTTAGCAGTACATAGCTTTAAAGTATATCCAGAGGGATCTGAAATCTAGAAAGAAGAATGTAAGTACTTTGTATTAATAAGGTCTTCTGTGTATTTGCTTATTTCACTTTCTGTTTTTTAAGTAAAGATGCCCAAGCCAAGCCATGATGATCCTTCCAGAGGAGGGTGTTTATGAACTCTTCTTCCTCTCTTCCATTTACAAAGAAGGGGCTGATTAGGAGACTGTGTAGTAACTTTTCTGTTTCTCTGTCACTCCATCTTCCTGATTGTCACCCCATGTGCCTATAGACATCTCCTCTGACTTTGGCAACATCCACAGTACATTTCACTCTGTACAAGTTCTCTCTGGTAGACTTTTCTTGTTAATCAGTTTTGGCCATCCAAAGTATTGGCTGCAACAGTTTTCTTTGTTGTTTAGGAATGTTATAGAAAGGTACGTAGTTTTTTGAAAGGAAAAAGTGGTAATAACGCAATCCTGCAACAACTGGGTTAAGACAGCAGATACCATCTCTGAAGTAAAATTGTTTTAGAATTATTCCTTGTGTTTGTGACTCCCTGTTGACATTATTGTTGCTCTGCTATGTGAAGCAATATAAACTAGAGTACACCTTGATTGTAATCTAGTTTAGAGAAGTCATGAGTGTTTTTTTCACCCTGTGACATATTTCAAAATCAGCCAGATTAGTCAACATTTGGGTGTGAAAAACAGGCTAGACCTGATACTTTACCCTCTAAAATAACAGCCAGTGGTCAGAAATGTAAACCAGACACTCAATGATTCCTAAGAATCTCATTTATAAACTTCTGTCATGGATAGTTTCAAAATGTTTGTCTAAATACTGAGTGCTTAACTGTGTATACTTTTGATATCAGTGGTTTAATTGCAGATGCTATCCTAGCTCTCTTTCACATTACAAATTTATAGCAATTTTAACTACCATGATTCTGTCCTCTGGAATCATCGGACTTGCAGTTGAGGGAAGAGTATTTAAAATTCTCAGCTGGAGATACCTAGTGCCTTGTGGTGGTGTATCCATAAAGTGGTGTCAAAGTGCTAAAGTGTATAAAGTGGTATCAAAGTATGGTGTGAAAGAGACTCTAGCATATACTATTGACTTAGATAAGGTAATCAGTGTAGTGAGAGGAAGAAACTAAGAGTCTTCTGCTTTTAACAATATAAGCATTGTACAAGAGATTTTTAGCAAACTGTTTGAACTGTAGAGCTCAAGCAATGGTCAGGATATGTCTCCCTGGTTCTTTGAGCTTTTATCTTGGAAGACCAAAGTGATCCCATGCTAAAAATAACAAGAATGAGCGGGTTCACTTGATATCTGTTACATATAGGAGAACAGAGATTCAAAGGCTTGACCTAAATCTGTCCAGGTACAACCCCAGAAGCAAATTGAACAGTTTGAAAAATTGTGTTTAGGGAGCCAAGACAGGCATTGGCTTTACATTTGGGTAGAATATTGATAGAACACTGGCAATGATAGGGCTTGAACTAAGGTGAATTATGCCAAGAGACATTTATTTGAGTATCCTATTTCTCAGGCTTGCTAATCAGATACAAACAGGAAACCCACAAAACACAAAGCCCTTCTCTTGTATTCTTTGTGGTATACAAATTTGAAATGTAGTGTAGATTATAGAGCCCTTTTTTTAAAAAAAGTTTAATTTGCATTTATAATATAGCTTTCTTCAATTCAAGGCTATGTATATAGGGTTCCCAGGTGGTTTCTGATCTAAAAACTGAACAGATTCTGATCTGCTTGGGATCATCAGCCTTCCTGCCCTATCCTGAGATGGTCTAGTAGTCATAACCACTACCTGTGGTAGTGAATTCCATGAACTAGTTATAGGTTGACCTAGGCTGAACATTTCTTTCTTCCAGTGGTGGAGTTTTGGAGTGGTGGAGGGGAGGCAGGTGGTGGGGCAGGGGCATGGCCACAGCACTTGGGGTGTGGCTATGGCATGTGGAGTGTGGCTACAGTGCATGGGGGCGTGGCTATGATGGGTGGGGCAGGGCTACAACAGATGAGGTGGGGCTACAATGTGTGGTGGATGGGGCTATGGCATGTGGGACAGGGCAAGCAAGGAGCCATGGCACCCCCAAAATATTGTCATTGGGGCACATTGCCCCCATTGCCCCCATTGCCCCCCCATCCCTATGTGACTGCTTTCTGCCATTTGCGTATAGTATACTCTTAAGTCAATATTGTGACTTGGTTTATTTTCCTTAAGATATTAATAAACCACATCTTATGAACACAGCTCTATAAAACACTAAAAGAATCCAGTAAAGGCACAGTAATACAATGTACAAAACAGTAATGACTGGGGGGAGGATCAAAGGAGAAGGGTTCATTTTCAGTTAATATCTAAAACACAGCAGTATTGAGTCTTCTTGTACTATAGAGGGAGATCATTCCACAAGATGGAGAACATCAAAGAGAAAGCCCATGTTTGTGTAGCCATCAAATGGAACTCCATGGGTCATAGTATTGGCAAGAAGACCATAGCAGTCTGGATAATTAGTTTGGGGACTTGTTCCTTGAAGAAACCTGGCCCTGAGCTGTGTAGAACTTCACATACAGTTGCCATTGCATTCTGCACTTATTACAAACCAAGCATAGACGCAGTCCCATGCAGAAGACAAGCAGTGTTGAGGTTGTTGTTGTGTGGATAATATACGTCAGAGGAATATTGTTTGTCCAGCACCAAACTGTGGAACATTTTCTACCAAACTATAGAAGCTAATGGATGTAACACATAAGTAGTTATGCCTCCTGATGCTGAGTGACTGCCATTGAGGAAATACTTCAGATGCGCTCAGAGAGTGTTTAAATATGCAAGTTCAGAAGCAGCTTAATCAATTTGCTGTTGATCAGCATGTCTAATAGGTGCAGATTGAACAGAGCTGGCAAGCATACTCTTGATTCATGGTAGAGGGTTTAATGAGAGATATTTAATTATAGATTTGTTATTGTTTGAGTAGTAATGTTACTACTTAGCTAGAGAAGAGCAGAACAGCAGACTTCCTTTCTTGATTGAAGTTGGCTGGTAATAACATACTGTGAAGTGCAAATGTTGAGTAAAGTCAGGTAGAAAACTGTAGGACTTGGTAACTTTTTTTTTTTTGTGGTCTCCCCAGTTTTGCTTGGCTATCCATCTTGAAATTATGCCACTGAAAATTCTTCACCCCCCCCTTCCAAGTAAGTATTCAAGGCCATTTTGTGTAGAGGAATAATGGGAGAATCTGTAGTCTAAAACAGGGGTGTAAATCATGTGGTCCTTCAAATGTTATTGAAATATCAAGTCCCAGCAACCCTAATCAGCATAACCAAAGGAGTCCAACAACATTTAGAAGGCTTATTGAGTCCCATCACTGACTAGATGAATAGCAGAGATTTTGTTTTCTCTTCGGTGAGTGAAGAGAACCCAAATTTACTTCCATGTAGTTTTTAGAAAGCTGTGTTCCATGTGTTTTTAGAAAGTTTGTATGAGAGTTTTCAGATTTTTATTTTGGTTGAGAAAAGTCAAAGCCTGTGTATTTTTCTTTTGACATTTGATATTGAGACATAGCTATAAATGCCAATATGACTTTCTGAGATATTGCCAAAATGGTTCCTATACTGTGTGTCATTGTCCTGATTCTGTAAGGGATCCAGCTTTCTTTCATGGGTGAATAAATCTTGTCATAACACTGAGTTTGTTGGAGTTAATAGATAGTAGATAATCAGGATGGACATAGGCGTTACGTGCATATGTGTTACTTTGTGAACATTTAGCAGGGAAATCTAGCATTTCTCAGTTTCTCAGATCAGGGGATCTTGCAGCATACCATGGGCTTACATGTGTTCAGCTTCATCATTTTCCACTGATCTTTTGTGGTGCATATGATTTTGTTTTAGGTTGTACATATCATTTTCTTTTCCTAATCAGGCTAAATATTTGTTGATTTTATGAAGAAGCTGGATCCATTTCAACATGATATACTTTCTCTCGTATTATTTTTATTCTGAAAATTCTGCTCTTGATTGTGAAGCTTTATTGTTTGATGGTGGCCATCTTTTTGATGCAAGAAAAGTTGGTGGCCTCTTTGACCTCTTTTCCATAACTTCTGACATTTTGAGTTTGGAGAATCCATATTATGGGAGTGGAGCACATGCTTTGTGTGGATAAGGCTTGAAATTTAGTGTCTGGCACGTCCTCTTTAAAAGTCAGGTAGCCAGACTGAAATTGACTACCTCTTCCTGAAATCCTGGAGAGCTTCTGCCAGTCAGAAGAGAGTGTTGTGCTAAATGCACAAGTAAATTCAGCTGACATAAAGCAGCTTCATGACAATTACACTAAAGATCACAGCCAAAGCATACCTCTTTCAGCATTCTAATCCCCACTATTTATTTCCTACTCTGTGTGTGTGCACACTTGCATGCATGTACATAGCACTGTTTGTTTATTATTAGACCATCTTGCATTGGTTCATGAGGCCAGCTGTATTGGTAAACTAGCCATGATAGTTTCCCATAGCATTCCAAGGTGAGAATACTTAATGGAGTGTTTGATTTCACAGTGGGTCTGGTTATGCTTTATAGAATAGGTACTCTGTTTCAAAGACAGTGTCAACTATTTAGACGGATGAAGTAGAGGCCAGGGGTCGGGTAGAAAATTACCTAATGCATTCCACTTGCAAATGTGTGAAACCTTCATATAGGATTTAGTTTAGACAAGACATGTTAATTTGTTTAAAAGAGGCACTCTTATCTCCTGATTTTCTATAAAAGGCCAAAGAGGTACTGTGACCGGACAAGTATAGATTGCAGGAACAGCTACCAACTTCTCTGCTTCCATCCCAGTCCTCTTTTTAAGTGTTGGTTTCTCATCAACTTGTTGTTTCTCAAGTCCATGTGTTAGATCTGTTTCATGAAGGTTAGAGTATTTGCAGTGGATCAGGTGGTGAGCCTCACAAGGAACAGGAGACCTACTGATTTCAGCACCCCAGCAGACTAACCACCACCCCTACCCCTTGCCTGTTCTGTGCTACCTTCAGTTAACAGGGGAACAGAAAGAGAGATGGATGGATATCCCTCCCACCCACTCCTCTCTCTGGTGATGACTAGAGTCATGTGATTTGCTCTGTGGTTAACGTGAAAGTCTTGTTTATCCAAAGGCCATGTGTGGAAGTGGGCGGGTGCTTGTGAAGGGGACAGAGAGGGACAGAAGGGACTTGCTTCACACAAGGGCTTGGTGTGTGAATGGCTCACACTGACTGTGTGAATGGCTCACACTAACTGACTGAACTGGATAACCGGGCAGGGGGACTAATTTGCTGTGCCTGTGGGCTTAATAAAAAGAAGCAGCTGCGGGGAACGGCTTGCTGTGACGCATGTAGATGAGACTGTGGACTGCAACAGGGGGAAAAAAAATCTGAG
Source organism: Iguana delicatissima (assembly GCA_948472985.1). Taxonomy (NCBI): domain Eukaryota; kingdom Metazoa; phylum Chordata; class Lepidosauria; order Squamata; family Iguanidae; genus Iguana; species Iguana delicatissima. The sequence continues at coordinate 334,299 of CAOKZL010001251.1, forward strand.
GGATGGGGGAGACGCCTAATGAGACTTTTTCTCCATGGCACCTTCGGAATCTCTGCTTCTCACTCATGCATGAAGTTACGTTGAATCAGGTAAAAGGATTTCCCTTCTTTTTTCGGGTTTTATCCGTGGGTTGCTTTGATTGAATGATAGATAAAAGATGGGATGGATGAATGAATGAATGAGTGAATGAGTAAGGTTGTGATGAATAAGATTCCAGTGATATTCACTCCGGTTCTCTTTGAGTGGCAAACTGAGAGGAAATGAAATGAAATCACCGGCGTGTTAAGAAACAACTGTTGTGGTGGTGGTGGTGGTGGTGGTAGTGGTGGTGGTGTGTGTGTGTGTGTGTGTGTGAAAATGCTGTGCTCTAAATAAGCTTCAGTCAGTAAGTTCTTGTTTGCATCTGTCGATGCATCAGCCAGCCATGTTTTTCATGTGATTATCTACTGTGTTGGCTCTTGCTGAGAAAGCGAGGATGCTCGCTTTGACAGAGAGGACTGTTGCAGCTTTGTCCAAAGAGGCCAAAATATAATATGCTACTGGTGTCAGATAGATAGATAGATAGATAGATAGATAGATAGATAGATAGATAGATAGAATTTATATCCAGAGGGATGTAAGAATAGAAATATTTACATTATTTACTTATGCACATTAAGATGAAATTACCTCCTCTCCTGTTCTGTTTGTTGTTCCTGATAAAATTTTGACACCCCCCCCCCCACACACACACACACTTTACTGATTTTTAAAAGCATTGTTTGAATAAGGTTTCTTCTCAGCTGGCAAAAATGGAGAAGCAGCCAGGATGAAAGGGCTGGCCTTTTGTGTTACCCACTATTGTGCCGTCCTTTCCCCTCCCCTCGCCATCCCTTCAGCTTCAATGGAGAGCACCAGCCCTTGTTAGTTAACTGTCTGTTGCTTGGGGGGAAAAAAACAGTTTGCCAAAGCTTAAGATCTGGACAAAAAACTAAAATAAGTTCAGCTCACAAACTGAAGAGTATTAATCATGCGTGCCCTGAGAAGGCTGTGTAACTTAGCCAAATATGTCTTAAACGAACCCACCTTCTTCTTCCCCTCTCCCCATTTTTCGATAAGCTGTTTTCCCACCATTCCTCTTGACTTCCTGAGTAATTGGTACGTCTATCAAGATCCTCTCCATTTAAGTATGGTTTCTATAACTCCTTTCAGAAACATTTTGTGGCTGCCTAGAAAGAAATATTATTTCCCCTTATATTTTAAGGGTAGGTCACATCAGCACACTACTTTCAGGAAATGTATGCTGTACTCAGATGAGTGATATGCTTGGGAAGCAGTGAGCAAAAATGACCCTGTATTAAACGTAAGCGGTGAATTCCAAACTACAGTGATCCAACCCTCTTGTTTTGAATTATTTTGTTGCCCCAGGGTTATCATTGAATTCTAAGTAGTCACCAATAGCTTGCTTCTATTTCTGGAATGCTAAATCTTTGTTCTTGAATCTGCAATAAATACATTCAAAGGCAAATGGATGAAGTGTAAAGGGTATAAATGAATGGGATTTTGAGTAAATTACAGTTCTTTCTTTCTTTTTCTTTCTGCAAAGTGAAATCATATTTTAATTACAATAGTTGTTTTACTTGGATTGTGAAACCTTTCTGAGGAATGACCTTTTAGGGTTAAATCTCTGCCCTAATCTCTTTCTTTCTCTCTGTTCTATAACCTTAGGAAAACGTTAATCTGATACCAGTCTTTAGTGCAGTGCAAATGTAACTTTTGGTTGCAGATTGCCTATCAAGTTTGAAATCTGAAGCTTTGGTATTTCACTTTAAGGGAAGAGAGGGACACAGTGACAAGCACCCTGATATGGGTCTACTTTCAAACACCCTGGAGTGTCTTTAGAGTGACGTTTCAACTTTGGCATGTTATATGTCTGTGTTCTCACCAAATATTATGGCAGATAGGCATAACAGGAGTTTTTGCTCTGCTGATCATACACTATATGTTCTAGGTTAGGCAGTGATTATAGTTCAAAAATGCAGTCTCCCGTTAGATCTTCAACTGCAGTGTAAGAAGCTTTTCTCTCTTTGTATTTGTTAGTATATAATGTGGAATGGTTGTGACTTAACTGCTATTCAAAAACCAAAGCCCTGGCAATGTTGTTGCATGATGTGAGAATTTTTCCCCCGTGTAGAACTCCTTCCCCGCTTCTTTTTGTTTCTGCTTGCCTCTGGGCTGAGGACAGGTGTGAAAACTGCCCCATACACCATCTGCCTTTGTGTTAATTACACTTGGGAAAAACTTAAACAGTTTTTCTGACTTAGCATCCAGCTTCTCAAAGTGTGATACAGGCCTCCTTTGGGATTCATAGAAGATGAGTAGAATAAACTTCACCACTTCCATGGTATCTCCCTCCCCTTCTCCTTAAAATATTGTATTTTTATGCATTTGTAGTCTGGGTCCAAGTTTTTGGATTTGGTTCATCTACTAGCATAGCATAAGACTGGGGGAATTTAACAGGGCCATCTACCATTCTTGTAGCATGTTGCTTCATAGGGAATTGCTCTTTGGGAGTTCCTGGAGTACATCATGATCCAGTGACCTGTTTCTGTTGTCATTTAGTACCTAATATTGTGCTGTGTGTGTTCTATTCATTGTGTTCTTTAATTTGTATTGTTACAAGTTTTGATGAGTTTTATGGAGACTTAGAAACAGACACATGTTTGAAAGTGTTCTTTCTAGGATGTGCTATGGGTTCCCCATGAACGGACGATGGAGTTTTCTGCATGAGAAAAATTGTCTCAGATGAACCAGTCATTCTTGTTCATGTAGAAGTCAAAATACTGCTGGAAAAATAATTCCTTTGGAATTCTACATGTATAGTCAGCCCTCCATGTCCACAGATTATGCATCCACAGATTCAAGCAGTCACAATTCAAAAATATTCAAAAAATCCAAATAGCAAACTTTGATTTTGCCATTTTATATAAGAGATGCCATTGTAGTACACTATTGTACATCATGGGACTTGAGCATCCACAAATTTCAATATCCACAGGGGTCCTGGAACCAAACCCTAGCCATAGTAATGGATCCATACATTTATTGATTATGACCTATAAAGTGCTATATAGCTTAGGTCCTGACTATCTGAAAGCCTATATCTTCCCATATGAACTTTTCTGAATCTTAATGACCTTTGAGGAGGCCTTTCTCTTTGTCCCATCACCACTGCAGTGATGGTGGCACATTTGGTGAGGATGTGGAAGAGAGTCTTCTCTGCAGCTACTCCTGTGCTATGAAAGTCCCTCCCAAAGAAGGCTCAGTGGGTCCCCTCTCTGCTTTACTCTTTATTGGCAAGGAAAGACTTTCCTATTTGAAGGGGCCTGAAGCCTTTAGCTGGTTGAAGTAGAAAGATGTTAAAGGTGTTTTCCGTTTTTTAAATATAAAACAGCTGGCATCCTGTTAGTGACATACCTCATCTGGGCAAACTATTTGCCATAATGCAGTAGACATATTCCACTTGCAGTACTGGAAGCGGAGTTGCACATACAGCAATATTATGCATTGCCAATGCACATTGTTCAGGTCTCATTGTACATTGCGTAATAGTACCCAGTCATTGACATGTGTTACATAATGTTGCTATTCTGCATGGGATTGCATAGTTCTGGTGAACACTGAGGGGACACTGGATTGCAGCCAATGTATATTTTATGTATTTTTAATTGTGTTTTAAAAGTAATGTTTTAACTGGAGCGATTGTTTACCTTTTTAAGCTTTTGTACCACAGATTGATTTAGCTATTTTCTGTTCACTTGTAAGCTCCCCTGGGTCCCATTTTGGGAGAAAGTTGGGATGTAAATCAATCAAACAAACAAAAAAAATCTGCTCCAATCACACAGAAAGCATAACTGGGAAAAGAGTCCAATCTTCTTCCCGTAAACACCCCCCCCACCCTCCATTCACACCTGATTTATATATTGAAAAGGGGCTTAGCTGGAAGACATGGTTAGAAAAGGACTACAAGGTCATGGTAAAGTGGTGAAAAAAGAACACGGCTGTCCACTTTTCACCAGAATGTCCTTTTTCTTTTAAAAACTGAGCCATAGTCATTGCTTTATACATGACTAAGACTCAATCGAGGTTAACCTCCTGCTTTTTTCCCCCTAGTTTGACCTCAGTGCAGTTGAGCCATTGTGCCAAACATTCTCCAAGGGAGAAACTGAGGTCTCAGTGGTGGCCAGAGTTGCTAAAAGGACACATAATATGAAAATGGAAAGGAAACATGCACTGTAGACTAGAGTTATTAAGTGGAAAAGGGAAAGGTACTTGAATGCTAGATTAATGCCCTTATTTGTCTATGTGAAGCAGAGATGAGGAGCATGTGCCATCTAGATCAGACACTTCAGAATTTGAGTCAGCAAGATTCTGTGGGCTGCAGTCTATCATCCCTGACAACTTAAAAAGTATGACTTGTTTAACCTTATGAAATCTCATCCATTTATGCACCACAATCTTTCTTCTGTTCAGTCTGTTAATTGTGTCTACAGGGAAAAGCACATAGGAAATGTATACTACTGATTTTGGGATATCCTTAGCCTCTGTAGGAGCCCTTGAAAGGCAGCGTTAAAACCAGAGGGACTTGAATGGAAATGATTTTTTCTTAGCTAGCTGCATGTGGATTGTGGTTTGGGGATTAGGTTGAGCATGATGGTGACAGATCAATGGTTTAGAACTTCTCAAATGGAAAGATATCATTGTATAATCTAGCGTGGACATCATTCTATGGTTATCCAGCATGTATCTCTTCATGATAGCATGATAGGCAAAACAAGTGGTGTGTGTGGTCAAGATACTGTTGCTGTCTACTAGTTATGCATCCAGTCATGGTTTATCTCTTAGATGATTAAGGAACAGCCACTGTATTCTGACTTTTTGTAGGCGTTTTTTTCTGAGGGCCTCAACACATAGAGCAGGGTATGCTAACTCATCATAAAGAGATACTTTCAGATAATTATGAAACAGCAGTTGGGTGCTCTAGGTTTTGACTCTGTCACGTAGCATAGTAGTTGATCCAATCCATTTTAACTTGTCTTCTGGGGTTGAATAGAGACACTTCTGAGATTAAACAGAAATATAAACCAAAACGCATAAGGGAGAAATCCCACACCCATTATGCTTAGCATCTGAGATATTCCATTGTGTAATTTCTCTGCCTTTCAACTAAACATACTTTCCAGTCTCCTTTGTTGCATTTTCCTTTAATTGTAGTTGCAGTTAGAAACAAAGCAGCATTTGTTCTATACAATTTCCCCAAAATATATACTACATCCATATGTATTCTGGTTCTTTGGAGATATTGCACATTTTTCTTTAAGATTACCTTGTAGCTAGTTGAAATTAGTCTTTGAGACAACGGAATACTTCTCAGGTGCTATATCTTTCCCTTAACATATCTTCCTTCCTTCCCTGATTCTTTGGAGATATTGTACATCTAATGTACCACACCATCATTATGTGTTCTGACCCATATTGTAGCACCCCTGTTACTAGGTGAAGTAGTTTTCAAAAATTTCACCATGCCCAGAATTATATTACATTGTTACTTCTTGGAAAACGTTCTGCCATTCCAGCTATAATTTTATTCAGAGATGGCCTGCCATGCAGGTTGTTAAATTCCAAAACAGAAACTACCATGTGACTCATGATACTGTCCATTACATTACATTAGCAAAATTATTTCCCTCTGCAAAGTAGATATCTTGATGGTTCTAGAGTTACTAGCGTATAATATTTTCTCGTTCTTGCAGCCCCAACCATTCATACATTTTAGATACCTTTCTTTCTTCATTTCCTTATACCTTTTCACAGAAACATGTAAGCTTTCTTTCTGACTACTTTAAGGATGCTCATGTTCTCCAAAGCTAGCTCTCCGAGTTGTTTTTTAAAAATCTGTGTCTAATTAGCTTCAAATCTCCTGTCTTCCTCCCCCCTCAAATTTTGGAGTTCTGTGTTCAACTTTAGCTGGGAGGCTGGGTTAGCTTTTGCATGGAAACTGTCTCTTTTTATTAATATAGGTTGGTATACTTGGCAGACCTGCCATCTTCATATGATGTCCTGTCTCTTCAGCTTAATGCCAGTTGGTCTTTTTTTACAGTAGTTTTTGCAGTATTGCAGTGAAATTGCATATTTGCTATGAGGACAGTAGTTAGACTTATGTGGTGAGGCATCACATGATACACTGGATCAGTTACAGACATTGTATTCCTGGTCCAGCAAACCGTGGTTTATTAGAGTGGGAATGTTGCCATTCGACCCCACCTACCCTCTCCTTTCTCGTCTTTGTTGAACAGAAGATTCCCTAGTTAGTTCTTACACCCTAAAAAGTGGGGCACTCTACAGAGGTGCAATACACTATGGCCATTTCCGCACTACACTGTTATAGCATGAGTGTTCCACTTTCAACACCCTATGGAATCCTGGGGTTTGCAGTTTAGGGAGGGGCCAGCTGGCCCCTCCCTAAACTGCAAACCCCAGGATTCCATAGGATGCTGAAAGTGGAATAATCGCGCTATAAGAGTATAGTGCGGAAATGGCCTATGATTTATTAAACCAAGAAGTAATCTGTTAAATTTATGAAAGAGAAAAGGAGCACATGAGCACCTGACATGTTCCCAATTAAGAAAAAGAAAATTGAGAGACTGAGAATATGTCATCTGAACTGAACTACTAATTTTTGCACTAACTTGTTGTAGGTTATTTGAAGATGAATATTGCGTGGGGTGGGCTGAATGCCCTAAAAGGCACCAGATCCTGGCTGATCTTGGAAGCTAAACAGGGTCAGCCCTGGTTAGTCTTTGGGTGGGAGACTGTCAACAAATACCAGGTGCTATAGGCAATATTTCAGAGGAAGAAACTGGAGTTTGCCTTGCTTCAGAAAGCCCTATGAAATTTATGGGGTCACCAAAAGTTGACAGATGACTTCAAGGCACATGCATACATGTTTAGTGGGGTATTTAATCCCCTGTTTGGGTGTAAATGGCTGCTATGAAATAACTAGATAGCAGGCATAGGAAGAAGGGTTGGCCTCTTTCTCACTCACTCACTCACTCACTCACTCACTCATGCACACTATTTTATAAATATTTCCTTAAAAACTGGAAAGAAAAACACAAGCTTTTCTTCTATTTCTAATGAAAGCTAGATTTGGGCAGGCAGTAACAAGCCAATTCTTTTCTGCTGGAGCTAACCCTATTTATTTATTTATTTATTTAGTCAGTCAGTCCCCTGTGAAGCAGTTGCAAACGGCACTGATGATACAGGCAACACAGAGCAATGTAAGCTCTCAGAATTACATTGCACACCCTGTGGATCTCAGTCATAAAATATTCAACCAAGCACTGCAGTTCACAGCTTTCTGTTCACGTAGAACCAGCACATCCCTCTGTTCTTCCCTCCTTTATTCAGTCCTCCCATTTCAAAACAACAACAACACCACAAATAAAACTCTCCACTTTTTTGTACTTTTGGAATTAAAATAACTGGAATCACTAAATAATAAAAACAATAGCTTGTGCTTTTACTGTAGATGCTATGTAATTCTTACAATTTTGGATTGTGTTTGCTGGAAAAAGAACCTCACCTGAAATGAGTAATTGGTACTCACAGGAGTGTGCTTTTTCATCCACATCTGTTACAGCAGAGGAGAACAATTTTTATAACTGGTTTCACTGTTATTGTTAGAAATTCTAGTTGATTTGGACTATGTATTTCGCCATACTTCTGTGCTGTTGGTGTGGATCAGAATAGCCAAAGTCTTAGTAATGAAGAAATAGGTCATTAATTAGAATGGGGAGCTGGGGGACATGTGTACCATATTGTAAAGAGTTTAGGCAGCTTGCACAATAGCTAAAAAAAAATTAGATCTGCTAACACCCAGGGTTTCAAGCCAGCTTGTTATAACACCAACTATTTTCCACTAAGTTTGGCAGCTGTGATGAATGACTTGTCAGGATATAGAAACTTATACTGTGATGCGATGGTATGAACGATTTATTTTGCAATATGAGCAATACCCTTTGGGGTTTACACTGTCACTCTGTCGCTTATTTACAGTTTCCTCATCAAATTGTAGACTTGTGCATTCCAGATAGTTTGTTCCACTTTTGCCTTTTGGAGGTGGGGGACTTTCAGAAAGATACGTGACTAGGGTTACCTTTTTTGAAAAGGAAAAAAAGAAGATACATTTTCTGATTGATTACTTCAAACCATTAAACATTATAGAAATTCTCACTTTAATTATAACTACTATATAAACTGTGCTTTTTAACCTTCATTGTGTTTAAATAACAATTTTAATTGATCATTAATGATATATAATAATATCAACAGTTGGTTTAGTTGCTTCATCAGTATCCCAGTGCAACCTGGGATTAGAGGCCCATCCCTCATGCCTGTGGCAGCAGGAAAACCTTTCAAAGGGACCAGAAAGAAGAGCTATGGATGGCAATAGGGACCATGGATGAAAGGTCTTGAGAAGGGGAAAGTGGATGATAAACATCTGGGTATTCCAGAGGAGAGGAATGAAACCCAGTCTGTACCACTCAGTACAGTGTACCCTCCAGACATGCAGGAGTTCTAATCCAGGAACCCCCACAATGGTGAAATTTGCACACTCTCAGGTCCTGTTATATTCAGTGTCAACAATGTGCACGTGGACACTTTAGTGTTTGCACATTGCCCCAGTTTTAAGGATACAATGTGACACAGCCGCAAATGTTCCAGTAAGTGTGGGTAAGGAGAGCACATTGTAGCTTCTTTCTCACTAGGACCACTACCATTGTCATTCTCCTTTGCCCTCCTGCCTCTTTCTGTGAATTCCATTAGTGCAGAGTGATGTTAAATTACATACTATAACCTTGGTCATCCTTAGTGATAGAATATTCTCTATATGGTGCTTTGTTTTGTCTCATAGATTCACAAGAATTAGACTTACAAAGGCTGCTTCCTTCCAAATTTTAGAGGTGAGGGAACACCTTTTAAGAAGATCCAGACATTTTAAAAACCTTCCTGGCAAAAATTTTAGCTCTTGAAAAGAGGGCATGTCCAGAAGAAGGAGGACATATGGTAACTCTACATGTGTTTATAATACATATTTGCAGCACATAAGATGCATTATGCAACCAGCTGGGAACTGGTTGCATAATGATTTTTTGTTTTTGTTTGGGTATTTAAAAGTAACTATTGGAACTCTTATGTGATTGCAACAAGAGTTGACGATTATTTTAGAAAGCTTCAAAAGTCATTATACAAATTTGTAGAAGATACGTCTCTCAGTTGCTATTTTCTTCATAGCTTGATTAAAACTCATTATTCAGAAGTTTTGGGCTTCTGTATATTATGAGCTGAGGGCCCAGATATCTTGAAGACAGCAAATCCTGCCTGGTCTTGGAAGCGAAGCAGGCTCGGCCCTGGTTAGAGCTTATATGAGGAGACTACCAATAAACACCAGGTGCTGTAGGCTATATTTCAGAGAAAGGAACTAGCAAAGCCACCTCTGAGTATTCCTTGCCTTAGAAAACTCTATGATGAAAATCATGGGGTTGTCATAAGTTGACAGGTGACTTGAAGGCATGTACACACATACTTTGAGCTAAGAATAAAAAGCAAAGTGCCAACTTCCAGAGGTATTCTAGATATTTGGTCCAGTAAGTAGGACTGAGCTGAGCTCAATCTGATCCACTAAGAAAGTTCTTATGTTCTTTCACAGTTATTATTTGGAAATAACTCTTAGTTAATTATGCTTATGTTCTGTGCCTCTCAATGAAAAGGTAGAGAAGGATAATATGGTAACTTGTGTGGCCTCGCTACTGCTTTGTACCACAGCCTAACAAATCGGAGCATACTGTTGTTTTTCTCCCTTTGGAGTAACTGAAAGTAACTTAAGTACTTGTTTGTAAAGTAGAGAGTTATTATTTTAAAAATTGGAACCATGTTGGTAAATACTCTTTTTATTTGTCCTAAGATTCAGTATAATCAATTACTCAAGGTACCTCAGACTTAATCAGAATTCAGCTTCACTTTCTACCCATTAACATGTCAAGACATGTTCATGTTTAGGAGCTCCATAGCCTCCTTGGACTGTCATGACAAGAAGATATAGATTGGAGTGGCATTTGTATACTCTTGGAGCTTTTATCCAGAGCCCCAGATGAACACATCTATGGTGATATATTGGTGTTTAAAAACATGTGGAATAAAATTGAACCTCACAGGTCATCACATGCCATGAGGTTGGGCAGAAATCCTTAAGTACTGCTTTCGAAACTTGACCCTAAAGGTAATATCCTAATCATCATGCATCTCAACTCCCCATGAGCTAATGCAGCAAGATCCATAGTCAGCAGTACTGGAAGCTAGAGATTCAACAGAGTCACATTCCTGTGTCTGTGCTAACAGAAATTATCTGGCAAGGTGACTTCTTCAGTGCCAGTACTCAGCCTCACCTTAGATTGAAAACCATCCAGCTAAGCTTGAGACCGAGGCCCTTTTTGCACGCAACTTCGAACGCGAAATGACCACGAGAGCAACGCAGAATTGCGAGGACAGTTCTGCACGGTATCTTTGTGATTCTGCGTCGCTCCCATGGCCATTTCGAGGCAATCGTGGATTATATCATTTCCGACTCTTTGCCGAAAATGACCTGTGACTGCACATTCCTCCTGCATCTCTCCTGCACTTACCTGGCATGCGGAACCTCAGGAAATACAATGGCCACGCTTCCTCCCCCAGCACAGCCTGGGAAAGTACCCGGCTGCGATGCAGAAGGAAGGGGCAGAGCTGTCACACTTCCTTCTGTCCAGCACAGAGCTGGTGTAGAGGGAAGCACAGGGGACACGATTCCCTCCCACAAGAAGCTTTTCCCGTGATCCCCATGCGATTGCACGGTGAACAAGGTAAGGTATGGAAAGGGTCTGAGATGTCTTCACCCTCTAAAACAGAATTCCTACTCACAAATTAAATGCTCTTTGTTAGTATTTTCTGTGCCTGTTAAGGAATTAATTTTCGTATTATGTTCTTCTAGGGAGGCCAAACAGTCTTTCTCTCACTGAGGCATAAATTGCTTCCTGGGCACAACCAGTTCAAACTAAGAAGCCAGGACTGGCAAAGTTCAAGTATTCAAGTTTTCCAGGCACTATGTCCACAACCTCAAACTACATCAACTAAAACTAATCCCCCCCACACACACACAACCAGATAGTGCCCGCCATACTTCCTGTATAATTGTAGGAATAATGTTTTCTGAGTAACCTAACTAGAAGCAAATGTCACCATGCTCCTTCAGGGGCTTCAGCCTATCTTTCCTAGGATCTAAAGATATCACCATTTGAAAATGCTCTGCCTGATAGCTAATGGAAGATGCAGTTAGAGGTAGGGAAGATTTCTTTGCCTCCCTCACTTCCACAGCATAGGCAAAACAATGTGCTCTTACTTGTGCCTGGCTGTATTTGCAGTGAAACTTGAACAGTCTGTGTTTTAACTGTAACCTTTCTTGTTTCATCACCTTCCAGTTTTTGAATAATCTATCAAACTAGATGGAATTTAAAGTGCAAGGTGGCATGTAGTCTAGAGCTCTAACACCAGGATTCTGAAATAAGCACCAGCCATGTCAACAAGAAAACTTCGTAGCGTGTTAAAGAATTCGCTAGTTTATGTTAGATTCCATAAATCTGTCTAGCTAACCAGTTGCAGTGAGTCTGTCAGCCTTCTGAAAGGGGAAAACTACTTACTGCCAATTTAAACGTCATCAGGAAATCTTTCTGGGTTACTTGGTGTTGAATCCATTGCCCGTCCTTCATGTGCTGGAATTGGTTACAGAGACAGTTTTCTATAAGAAAAAGATGTATAGCAGCACACTTGATAAGAATATTGGGGGGGGGCAGGGAATGGAAGGAACTGGCAGAACCGCCTCTGAGCATTCCTTGTCTAAGGAAAACCTATGAAATTCATGGCATTGCCACAAGTTGACAAGCAACTTGAAGGCACATATGCATACATATAGCGTCAAGAGTTCTTGATAAGAATATAGAAAAATAAATTTAAAAAAACATTTAAAAAACACTGTGAAATGTATGAGAATGAAATGTATCTTTAGCAGTTACTAGAATTGTGACTTCAACATGTTTTACCAGGAACCTTTAGGATCAGCTCATTTTAACTGTTTTTTTCTGTCCAAGATAAAAAATTTGGAGGGGAACGTGCTTTCAACTTCTTTTTACTCAGATTGTGTAGCTTTCAACAATAATAGCAGAACTGCCTAACAGATTTTCCTAAGAAGAGGTAACTCTGCCCTGGAACAACAAGAGACTTTGCCCTAGAAATTTTCACAAACACACTGGACAGTTTTGGTTTCAGAGTATGAATGGGATTCAAGACAGGCTATTGGCAAAGTGATGAATGCCTATAAATAACTGAGCATAACTCTGCCAAACTAACATTGGGATGAGCTAAAGTCACAATTGAGCCACAGTGCCAACCCTGTTGGGCAACCAGTTGTTTCCATTAACAGTGAAAACTCTTGGCAGCAGTAGACCTTAAACAGAGCTTTAAGTGGCATGCATAACTTGCCTAGGCAGTTTTGTAAAGGGATGGGACACAGCCATATCAAATAATAAATACAGATAATAGTTTCATACTAAAATGAGCTATTGGAGGTTATCTAGAATAACTGTGCCCAAATGTAGCTTACTTAAAGGGCTGCCTTATTTTTCATAGCATCAGTGGCCCACAAAATATAGGGGATTAATCATGAACATAGAGATCCTGTGTGGTGTTGTGGTTTGAGTGTTGAACTACGACTCTGGATACCAGGATCTGAATCCTTGCTTAACCTTGGAAATCCACTGGGTGGCCTTGGTAATCCACTGGGTAGCCTGCAAAGGCAAACCCCCACTGAACAAATCTTGCCAAGAAAACCCCATGATACTTTTGCCTTAAAGTTGCCATAAGTCAGAAACAAACTGAAGGCACACAACAACAACAGATCTTAAACATAAAACTGAATACAGTTTGCCAGTTCTGTTTCTCTGAATATTATTCTGGGGCTTTTAGTTCTCCCATGATTCAATTTCTTCTGCGTAAATGGCTACTAAAGTGCTGCAAACTGTTTTTTCCTCTCTGTGATTTCTGGATCAATACTGTAAGTGTGTATAAGAAAGATGCGCACACTTCTCAAAGCTGAGATTCATGAAGGACTACAGTTTACATGGGATTACCTGAAAAATAGGAGTTTGTTAGATTGAGCCAGAATTTTTCAGTTATATACTGAGAAAGGTTACCACAAATCTACCCCATATTTAGAATATGTACATGCTTCACCAACAGAAACAATATGTATTGACTTATTTTGTTTTTGCTTTTTAATTATGCAATCCTTTGGAACTGTTTGAATAAAAATGACAGTCCAAGTGTGATTTTTCTCTGACTTTGCTATCCATAGGGACTGGAAAGGAGTAGTCAAGATTAATTTTGACTTTCAAGTACATAGGTCTAGAACTGTACTCTCAGATGTGCAAGGCGTATTCAGAAAATACACCACGATGATTTTCCTTGAAAACTACAGTTGGCCATCAATATTCACGGGTTTATCTTTTGTGAATTTGATTATTTGCAAGTTTGTCCACTCCAAGTTTGCTCAACTCAAGCACTCCTTTCCCTGGGGAACCTTCCCTCTCAGTGACTCCAATCAGCCTTTGACAAAGTTCCCATTGACATTCTTGCAAAGAAGCTAGTAAAATGTGGACTGGACAGGGCTACTGTTAGTTGGATTTGTAATTGGTTGACTGACCGAACCTGAAAGGTACTTCACCAATGACTGCTTTTCATCTTGGAGAGAAGTGACTAGTGGGGTGCCACAAGGTTCTGTCTTGGGCCGAGTGCTATTCAACATCTTCATCTTTGACTTCAGTGAAGGAGTAGAGGGCACGCTGATCAAATTTGCAGATGACACCAAATTGGGTGAGGTTGCTAATATGCCAGAGGACAGGATCAAAATTCAAAATGTCCTTTTCAGATTGGAGAGGTGGGCCAAAGCTAACAAAATGAATTTCAACAGAGAGAAACGTAAGGTCCTGCACTTAGGCAGAAAAAATGGAATGCACAAATATAGGATGGGGGACACGTGGCTGGATAACAGTACATATGAAAGGGATCTAGGAGTCTTGGTAGATCACAAGCTGAACATGAGTCAGCAGTGTGATGTGGCATCCAAGAAAGCCAACGCGATGCTTGGTTGCATCAATAGGAGTATGGTGTCTAGATCGAGGGAGGTAATGGTACCACGCTATTATGCTTTGGTTAGACCTCATTTGGAATACTGTGTCCAGTTCTGGGTACCTCATTTCAAGAAGGATATCAACAAACAAGAGCGTGTCCAGAGGAGGGCGACCAAAATGGTGAGGGATCTGGAAGCCATGCCCTATGAGGACCGTCTTTGGGGGCTGGGCATGTTTAGTCTGCAGAAGAAAAGATTAAGAGGGGACATGATAGCCATGTTTAAATATTTGAAGGGATGTCATGTCGAGGAGGAAGCGGCCTTGTTTTCTGCCACTCCAGAGACTAGGATGAGGAGCAATGGATTCAAGCTGCAGGAAAGGAGAGTCAGCCTGAACCTCAGGAAGAACAGCAGTGGAATATGCTGCCTCGGAGTGTGGTGGAGTCTCCTTCTTTGAAGGTTTTTAAGCAGAGGATGAATGGCCATCTGTTAGGAGTGTTTTGGTGTGTGTTCCTGCTTAGCAGGAGCTTGGACTCGATGGCCCCTGGGGTCTCTTCCAACTCTATGATTCTATAATAGACTGTGCAGCCCTTTAAAAACTTTCCTCTTGTCCTCATTCTTCTCCACTAGTCTCTGCCTGGCCAGTGAGGGATGGGTTGTGCCCTGTTTGCCAGCACCATAAACCTTCTCCTCATACACCCCCACTCACCCAAGGAAAAATAAGGGGAAGAGAGGGAAAGAATAAGGCCACCATGTCAACCCACTGCTTTTTCCTTTCTGAGTGCCCTCTCTCCCCATTATGCCTGTCTGTCCTCCCCCCACAAACATTTTGATATGTGGTTTTCCTATTTTCATGAAGGTCCTGTGCCCTCAATCTCCATGAAAATAAAGGGCTGACTGTATGTTTGAAATGTTGAAATGTGCGAACTAAAATTCTGCGATGTCTTAACAACTATGTTTTCAGCATGGTGGTTCTTTTCAGTTTTAGAAAATAGAATATGGCTGCTCAAAAGCTGAGTAGGGTCGTGCTTAAAAATCAGCAGACCGCACAGAATGAGGTTGGAGGTAAATTGAGATGATTAAAATAAAGGCTTGTGAAAAACATGGAACTCCTTATGCATGCAATGACCATAGAAATTTTTGCACAAATGAATCTTACTGAATTTAGTCTAAATATTGCATATGTTTATTAAAAATACATACACAGATGTAGCAATGCATTCCGGAGACTAATCTTTTTTGCATGTAGATTTCTACCAGTTACCCCTTTCCTCTCAGACAGAGGCCTAAATAAATTCCTAGTCCTAATTTGAATAGATCCAGTCATTCAGCGAGATTCATATAAGAACTGATTTACTATTCAGCCTTTGATTCAATGGGCATGATCTTGCCTGGGCTAGGAATTGGATGTAGGCTATTTTTCATCTTATGAAAGTGGGATTACATTCAGGTATAAGGTGGAATGTATGCAACAGGGTTATTGTGAAGGCATCAGTCTATGTAAAATCGAAGGCTTTCACAGCCAGAATCCATAGGTTGTAGGTTTTCTGGGTTTAACACGGCCTCAAAACCCGGAAAACCCACAACAATCATCAGTCTATGCATTATGTCTTAATAGTTAGCTTATCAAGACATAAATTTGCTCTGAATACATCAGTAAAAAACGGAGTTTGTGTGTGCACACACTACTTCCTATCTTTTAAAAAGAGAATAAAAAACAGAACTGTGTTCTGTTAAAATCATTAAATTAAGATTGCAAAGATTTAAAAAAAAATCAGAATGACTGAATTGTTTTAAACATAGCTGCATTTTAATGAGGCAAAGAAATTGGTGAAGGGGAATGAGGGGAGTAGCATATTTCATTAAAACCACAGTCCGGTGTACTTAGATCATTATGTTTTACCACAACCTTCATTTCTTGATTTCTTTTCCAAATGGAGTGTTTAAAATCTTAATCTTTGACCTTGAGATTTAGTTATGTTCATCTTCAGGCCACTTATTCTTCTTTTTTTTTTTTTTACTGCCTTGGGTTCAGAGAAAAGTGATACATAAATGAAATAAATAAAAATAAATGTTAGCCTATACTGCTGCTTCTTATAAAGAATACAAAAATAAAAATAAGGAAATGTTAGTCTATACTGCTGCTTCTTGTAAGGAGAAATGAAGGACAATGATGTGCTTTCCTTAGAACAGCCCAATGGATGTTCATATTCAGGCTGAGCTGGTTTCTTGATTTTCTCCTTTCTTGTAGCATGTGGAATAATTCATGTGATTTTCTGTATTGCAGTATTAGACTCTTGGTGGTGTTTTCCCCCCAGACTCTGTGGATTGAATCCGAATTTAGTTATAGTTGGCACACATTCAGTGATTTCTGTCAGTCTGGAGACATCCAGTGATGTGGGCTAATCTCTTGAATTTACTCACCTTTTATAGTTTTAAAAGAAACCAGGGATTTATAGGGCCTCTGAGTATGTGAAATTTTAGATGCCAGAGGATTCTTTTTCAGTTTCCATGGGTCTTTTTTTGTTAGCTAAATACTGAGCATAAAAGTTCAGTTCCAGTGGCCTACAAATTTTGGCTGCCTTTGGCACCAGAACTCTGCCTGTCCTCTTTAGCACAATCTTAGGTATCTTTAGTCTTTTGCTTAAGTCCTATTGTCTTCATATGTACTTAAGAGTTGCCACTTTCCTCTCTGACTCCATCCTGCATTTCTCTAGGCAGGCAGGAAAACAGGCTTAACTTAAGATTCAGAACCCTAAAGTGCATCAAATATTTATTTAAAGTTCCTTGTCATGGGTCCTCAGATTTGGAGAGAATGGAGAAATAACAATGCGCATACTTCTATTGTATACAAACTTAAAATAACAGTAATAGCAGCAGCAACAGCAACAGTAATACCAGATGTATACGGTCAGCTCAGTGAAAATCTTTGATCCTGCCAGAAAGCTGATTCTTACCAGCTCACCCCCCCACCCCGCTGCATACCCATGTACACAGAGGCAAATACATGTACTTAAGAGGCAATATCTCATTTGATCCTGAGCAGAAGCAAGATGCAAGTATAGTTACTTAGGACTAAGGTTTTAGGAAACCTACAAGGAGTGATGGTGGTGGAGACAGTAGAAGTGTCATTTTCCAAATGGAGGAGAGATGAGTATGCCAGTGTAGTATCACATAACTTCTTTGACAACTCTGTTTATTAATGACTGTTTACCCTAGACCTTGACGGTGGCCTATCTTGGATGCTCTTTTGGGATGCTGCTTAAAAATGATTTCCAGATCGCTCCTGACTCTAATGTGTGTATGAGACAGAGAGACTCACATTCCTCCTCAGTCAGGATCATCATCCACAAAGTAGCTGTCCCACTCTTTTCTCAGAGGAATGCCAGGCTCTTACTCTTTCCCCTTACCTGCCTTATTGGGAGTTCTTCATGGACAGCAGGGGAAAAGGCCCAGCTTGGTACCACTGCTGGTACCACCAGTCTTCTTCCCTCCACTGCACAACCGACAACTCTGTTACTCCCACCTGCTGGCAGAGGAGGCAAGCTGTGATGCCCTATCCTACAACTCCATTCACCCTGCTTTGTGCATGGACCCACTGTGAGGACATTGCAGGCCCTGGGGGTCCTCAGACCATGTTTAAGAACCACTGAATAAGATCATTTTTGTGAATTTGTTGAAAGGAGAATTTCTAAAATGGTAGGTGTTACACTCTAAAGAGGTGAGATAATATACTAGTAAACAAAGTTTATAAAATGTGTGGAGCTACTTGCTGAGGAACAAAGATATGAGAGAAAGAGAGAGAGAGAAGGTCTTTCCAAAATAAATTAAAAGAGAAATAACGTTACCTTGTTCTTTATAATCCTGTTATTGAAGAAAAATATATTATGCTAGGGCTGCTTATATAAGCAGAACACAACAATGTACAACAAATGGAATAAGCGAATGACATGCAGTAATGCTTCTACCTATTCAAAGCAATTGTGAACTAGAACCAAATGAAAAGTTGTCTTCAGCAGCTACCCAAGGCCATTTTGGAGAAGATTGCTAACAGATGCCACAGAATACTTAATTGAAAGGGGACGTTTTGGTTTGCTCCATTTATATAAGTGATGTGTTGTTTACTTACATAATTTTAATGTGTTTTGTGTTCTCTTTTTGTCATGAAGTTTGGACAGTACATCAAACTGTAAGTTTAACTAGGTTAAAAACTTCCAGTAAAGACCAAAAACACTTAGCTTACGGGTTCTCAGACTTTCTACCTCCGACTGCCTGGAGGATCTATGCTGATCCCACCCCTTTCCTGAAGCATTGTTCCTTCTGGTAGGAAGAGAAGTACAGGAAATTACAGGATTCAACTCTCCTGTTACAACAGTTTACAGCTTCACTTGTCTAACAGTCTTTTTGTGGACATCGTCAAAGTGCTGATTATGACCTTAGAACCCCAGCTTGGGTCCAGACTATCTGAAAGTATAACTTTATATGAATTTGCCTGAGTTTTAAGACCGTCAGATGTGAATTTACTCTTAATCCACCACCATCACAGATCTGACACCTCACGAAGACCAGGAAGAATGTCCTTGACAAAAACAATGGTAAACCTGATCAAGAGGGCTTTAAATTAAATCCTTGGAGGTGGGTGAAAATGATTGCTTGAACTTCTGTCCAAAACCAAGTTCTAAACACCAAGATGTGAATTCTAGAGGAGAAACTGAGGTAGAAAATGGGAGCCACAGTAAAACTCACAGTAGAATAAAAAGTGATAACAAACAATGGTTTACATGTCTATACACCAGTGCACAGATTTTGGAAAGTGAGTAAGAGGAGCTTGAAGTCCTAGTGCGGTAAGTAAATGTGGCTTTGGAGGTATACAATAGACTTGTATGATGACTCCCATGATTGGAATATAACAATTGAGGCATATAATCTGTTCAAAAAGAATAACTTGGGAAGAAAAAGAGTGAGATTAGCATTGTATGTCAAAGACAAATTCACTTGTACAGAAATCAATGCTGGTGATCAGAATGTACCAGTGGAGTGTATTTGGCTACAAATAAATGGAGAAAGAAATAAAAACAACATCGTGCTAAGAGTTTACTACAGGTCAGCAAACCAAGGCATGATAATGCTTTTCAGAAAGAAACCAAGAAGCAAAAATTGATAGTCATGAGGCACTTCAGTTATCCTGATATCTGCTGCTAACTAGCTTTGCTAAGCATAGGTTGTTCAACAAACCCCTGGTGTACCTTGCAGATAATTTTCTTTTTCAAATGGCAGAGGAAGGAACAAGGGAATCAGCAAACCTGGACTTGATCCTAACCAACAGGAAGGAGTTGGTCAGTGGAATCAAAGCAGTTAGGTGGAAGTGATCATATAATGCTAAAATTTTTGATTGTGGGATAGGCCAAAGAGGGGTAGAGTCAAAGATGAACCTTGGATTTCAGGAAAGCTGAATTTGTCAAGCTCAGGGAAATACTGGTCAGAATCCCATGGCTAGAGATACTAAAAGAAAAAGACACCCAGCATACGTGGGAATTCATGAAGAATGAACTACTAAAAGTACACTCACAAACAGTTCTATGGAAGAAATAAAATGGGAAACAATTGAAAAAGCCAGTGTGACTGCACAGTAGATTTGAGGAGGAAGTGAAAAGAAAAAGGAGCATATGTAAGGAATGGAAGGAAGGATGGCTCACAAAGGAAGAATACAAATGTGTAGCTCAAATTTCCAGGCTTGTGTAAGGAAAGCTAAAACTCAGAATGAACTGAGAATAGCTAGGAAAGCAAGGAAAAACAAAAAGGATTTTTTTTCAAATATATTTGAAGTAATGGAGTCATGAAGAAAATGGTGGGACCACTGCTCACCAAGGACAGTAAAATGCTAAGAGATCACAATGAAAAGGCAGAACTACTCAGCCCCCATTTTACTTTGTTGTTTTTTTTTTGCCCTCAGGAAAACTGTGTCCTTCCATTCATCAGGGGCATAGTTACAGATAATAATGTAATCCAGTTTATAGAAGGCTTGGGGGAATCCCTTTTCAGTTCTCTACTCCTGAGAAGAACAGAATTGAATCACTATTCATTAATTGCCAATATTAACAATGTTGTTATCATCCTCATCATCACCAGAGAAATTCCGTTTTGGTTGGCTATCCAGTTAATGAAACTGCCAGTGCATCATTTTGCAGAACCTTTTCTCCCTTTCTTTTTCTTAAAGCTGCTTTTGTGGAAGGCAGTTAAATCTCTGTGCTTTTATACATGCTGAAAAAGTCATGTCCAATTCTATTTTCCCAATTCACTTTCGTGTTTAAATTTACACACTGACATATGAAATAAGAAGGCATTATCTACCTGATCTGAATGAAAAGCTTAGGCAGCGCATCTGACAGGGATGTTTCTTACCTGTGCCTTAATTATCAGCCTCAAGGGATTTTAGTCTGTCTTTCACAGACTTAATTTGACGTCATTTCTCTTATTTGCAATTGATTGAATTGGAGTTTCCCAGAGTTGCATGTTCGGAACTTGCCTTGTTTTTGAGGAGAGTGACAACCATTTTATTGGCATCTGAAAACAGTTCCAGTGGTTCTCAACCTGTGGGTCCCCAGATGTTTGTGGACTTCAGCTTCCAGAAGCCCCAGCCACTATGGTCAATGCTCAGGGCTTCTGGGAGCTGAAGTCCAAAAACATCTGGGGACCCACAGGTTGAGAACCATGAGGCCCAGAGCCTCCCTCTTTAAGCAAGATATACATTGAACTTGTGTTTGGCTATGGGAAGTTAGTTAGGTGTTGAGAGTGAGAGAATAGGTGCGCTCTGAAACTTCTTTCCATTCCCAGCTTTTCTGTTTTTGGTTTGTCTCTTTCATTTACCTTTTCTTTGTTAATGGTGCTAGGATCAGGTAGCTCTGTAACCAATCTTTGTATCTGTTTTGGCCACTCAGGTTCTCAAGAGATAAAATTGCAAGCTTAAAAAACAATCAACCATGTGAGCATTTCCCAAGACTGCTGTTGAACCTGATTTATCCCTCACCCATCAGATCAGAGTGATCAAATATAATGAACTAGATAAAACCACAAAAATGTAACAGAGTAGCATCTCATTCCACTTGTTTTCTGTTTCTGCCAGGTGGATTTACTGCTACTTGCAACTACTGTGATTAGCTTTATGGGATACTGGGTCATGCAGAGTTTTGAAATATTACCTTTAAAAATAGGCTACAGCTTCGCAGCTAGCTTGGCTGCTGCCTATGCTGTCAGGAGAAGCTTGGGGCTTCTGGAAGTTGTAACTGGGAAAAAAAAAGCAATTTTTGCAAGTATTAAGATAGTTCAGATTTTTGCTCCTATCCTATCTCCTTGTATGGGTGGAGTGAAATGCAAATCACATTCCTCTCTACCCTTTCTTCACCATTGCCAATGGGACTGTTGATATAGTAAGTTAAGGGTGAAAGAGATGAATTTGCAAATACTCTCTTAGACTTTTCTCTTTATTAAATACATCCAAATGCCAAATGACACAGCCATTTACATTTCTTTACAAGCAGTTGCAATCTGTGATTGGCATGCACATGCCTAAAGAATGAAAAAACAGGTGATAGAACAGGTGATACAATAGGGATTCCTGTGATGACAGTAACTGGAATAAACATTAGCAGAAAAGGCTGTTGTTTTACAGTTCTCTTATGGGGGCAGACACTCATGGCATAGGAAGGCTCAGAATCATCCCCATTTGGGATGTTCAATTTAAGTATGAAGCATATTAAATTGAGGGAAGAGCGCATTGTTTCTAGATTAGATACATCTGACACATTGTTTGTGGGGGGGGAAATAGGTTGGTAGACCAGATGTTCCCTCTCTTCCAAACTGAGTAATTATCCACTAGTCTTTCCCTTGCACAGCTTAACACCAGGCTGCTTTCTCCCATACATGTCTGCTGAAGATCTAAGCGGAACCATGGAAGGCCCATTTGGAAGGAAGAAGAGCAGGAATGGGAATCATAGAGCCCTCCATGATGGTTGAACTGCAAGTCCTAGCAGCCCTATCCCACATAGCCTGTAGTGAGGAATGCTAAGGGCTGCAGTCCAACAATGTCTGCAGGACCCTATTTTTTCCATCTCTGAATTAAGGGGAGGAGAGTATTCTCCTGCTTTGGAACTCCCTGCCATTTGTGGCCACACTGTTCTGCAACACTGGTGTGCTTTCACCAGGAAGCAAAAACTTTTTTATTGGCAAGGGTTTCCTTCTGGTGGGTTTTGTTGTTTCTTTCTTGTTCATGTGCTTTTGGTGTTGTCATATTTTAATTGAAACTTCAGTTGTTTTATCTATACTTCATTGTTAGTTTTTCAAGTAAAATGGTGAGGTATAAATTCAATAAATAAATGAATTTGTGAATGTGTTTCTCTTGTCTCAAAGAATCATATAGAATAATAGATTTGGAAGAGAGCTCAAAGGCCATTGAATCCAGTCTCCTAAATCTCGTCTCGTAACTTAAGCTCCCTTTAGCGTAAAAGACAAAGTAAAATTATAGATTTTGTTTTTGTCCTTAAAAAGATCTGTTTGTAGATGGCCTACAGTCATTTACCTCTATCTATGCTGACTAGGTCTGCTAAGAACTAGCTTGGCCCTGTCTCGTAATTTCTCTATACCGAAACTACTTTTATAACTTTCAAGACTGTGATGCCAAGATTATGCTTCCTATTTTTCCAGACAAGTGACATTTAATTTTCTGTATGAAATAGGATACGAATATATAGCAAGGATGGGGAATGTGTGGTCCTCCTGATATTTGGACATTACCCCCTTCAGCCAGTATAGCCAATCTGAGGGATGATGGAAGCTGAAATCAGCAACAACTGGAGGACCGTATTTTGCTATGCTTGATGTAAGCCACAAGTAAAAAACTTGGCTCTCCAGATATCATGCTGCAACATCCCAAATCTCTGGCCAGTGTCAATGCTGTTGAGGTATCTGGGGATTGCAGTCCAAAAAAGTAATTTTTCCAAGCTCTGTATGCTGCTGTATGCTTAGGGCAATTAGAAGCAGATATGTAATCCGCAGTATATTTGAATTCTTGAATTGTATTTGCGTTAAAAAAAACCCTGTGTGTTAAGAGTGTACTTTCAAATTGCATAGCTTCTTGATTTTTTACTTCTCAGTTATATGTACTCAGAATAAATATGCAGGGCCCCAATCTGGGTTACAATCACATTTTGTGTTTAATCCTCCCCTCCCCAGTACTTTCACTTCGAAAATCCATGCATGGCAAGTAAAGAAATGGGCGGGGTGGGGAGGGGTGGGGAGTGGAATCAGTATTGTGCATTACATTTGCCCTTCAGTATGTAGCCATGTAGAGAGCCAGTGTGGCGTAGTGATTTAAATGTCAGACTAAGACCCTGGAGATCAGGCTTTGATAACCCACTCAGCCATAGAAACCCACTGGGTGACCTTGGGTGTGTCACACGCCCACAAGCTCCAGAAAACCCTGTGATAGGTTCACCTCAGGGTCTCCACCACAAGTCAGAAATGACTTGTAGGCACACAACAACAGCAGATGTAGCCATGTACATCCTAAATGAGAGACTGTTAAAATGAAACCAGAAGGCCTAAGAGAGAGAGGGAACAGCATTACTATATAGAGTACAAATAAATACAAGATCCAGTCATCATGGGTGTGTGACCCATTCCAAACTAGTAGCTTACTGAATTTGAATACATCACAAGATGAATAATTGAAATGAACACTGACAGGGCACAATTACTTTCTGAAAGGAAGTTTCTAGGACCTGTGGATTGTATCCACTTGGTGTTACTCTGGTGACTGTGTGCTCTTTGATTCAGCGGCAGCTTGTGCATACAAGAGGGCAGATATTTTCTTTAATCGTCCTCCTCCTTTGCCCAGCCTTGTTCTACAAAGTCAGGAGGCCTATTGGAGCACATGGCTGAGATATAGGACTGCAGGGAAAGAGGAATCTCCAGAAATCAACATCACACTCATTCCCTGGTGGAAGTGTCTGTGGATGAAAGGCCATTTTTTTCAGCAGAATAAAACCAGTTGGTTTCATGTTTATGTGTCTGCTTTATTCAAGCTAAAGTTGACCAGCCATTTTAAAACAGCAGAAATGTTACTCATGACTATTCTAGATTAACCCTTCCTAGTCTTTCAAAAAAGGATGTGGAATTTCTGAGATAATTTTGCCTATGTCCAAGGTTTGTTTTTCAGTGAATTGCTACTGCAGGTGAGGTATTAGGATTTCAGTAGATAAAGGCTGCAATCCAAGCTTTTGTCTGTTTGTTTGAGTTTCCGGCATTTTAACAGTTGTTGCAGATACTAGGACCTGTTACTCAAAGCAAATTTATACCATGATCTGAATCCCACGATCTGTTTAGTGGTCCAGATCTTACTGTCTTCCTTGATAAGAAAAAGATGCTTGGGATAAGTGTCTTAAAAGCAGATATGCTGCATCTCAAAGATTTTTTAAAAATATGTGTAGCTCCAGAATTTTTCCACTGAAACAATATTCAGTTTTTAATATAGACCGTAATTTAATATAATGGTGACCTCTAGTGTTTAAAAATTCGAGCATTAAGGCCACTGAGGACCTTAAGCAGTTGAATTCTTCATAATGACCTAAAGCAGTTAAATCTCTCGTATATAGTAGACCCATTAAAACAAGGGAACTTACGTAAATGTTGACTTACCAAGATCCTGTTGAATCATTAGGTTTACTATAATTGGGGCTTGCTTGCAATTAGATTTAGCCCAGCGTGCCTTACAGTTCCAGCTTTAATTTTGTCAAACAGAGAATTTTTTTTGTTGCTTTTTGAAAGGAAAAAAAAAAGGCAACCTCCCCCACAACCTTTTATACAGCCATTAATGGGAATGTAATGAAAGGTATCATAAAACTGGCAAAGGGAAAACTAGTAAAGTGCTTTGTTTATTTTTTTTATTTTTAGATAATAATTACTGCAAATAAGGTCTGTGGGAACTGCATGATTCACTCTGAAACCCATATTCAAAAGGCACTGAGAACCAAAGGCGGAGATCTAAGCTACATGATGCTGATACGCTGTGAAATGTTATTGCATGTTTTGGAAGAGGAGAGGATGCCTCTCCCTTGATATTAAAGCACTGAAACGCCACAGCAGCTGAGGCGGGGGGGGGATGAGGGAGAGAGGAAGAAAGAGAGTTTGCATTGGCAGGCAGACAAGATTTATGATATTGTATTTGCATCCCAGACTAGCTGACTGGACGAGTTCAAATATCTAAGAAAGCTGGGGAGGTGAGGTTGGGTAGTTTTTCAAACCCCCCAAATCCTAAAGGCAGCAGAGGTTGAAATGCTTGGAATTAAATCAATTTTTAATTTGAATGTTATGTCAGATGAGCGGGATACATGTATCTGTCCTCTTCTGGCGAAATATCTTTCTGATGTGAGGGCAGAGCTGGCGAGTTTTCCCTTCTCCCCCTCCTACCAATTTGTTGTGTTTCCCTCCTCTTGTCTGTGATGCACCCAGCAGCTAGTCAACAGCAGCTGATGATTGATGTCAAAACAGGGAGCAAGCGGCTACTGATTTGGTTGTGACTCTTTCGCCTTCAGACCATTATGGGAGTATACTTGCTCGCCTCATAATGCATCCCGGAATGTGGCGCAGCACTTCTGTGGAAACAGTGGTATTGTGAAGAGACAGTTTAGGTATTCCCCTAAATCAGTGGTTCTCAACCTGTGGGTCCCCAGATGTTCATGGACTTCAGCTCCCAGAAGCCCTGAGCATTGACCATAGTGGCTGGGGCTTCTGGGAGCTGAAGTCCACGAACATCTGGGGACTCACAGGTTGAGAACCACTGCCCTAAATAATGAGCATTCTTGTTCATGAAATGTCTTCCTCTGTCATTTTTTTTTCCATTTTCTTTTTTGTTACGGGTAAAGGGGGCATAGGAATACATTACTTTTACAGTGGTGCCATAAAAAGGGCTGGATTTATTGTACCTATCTTTCATTATGGCAAATGGGTTGCATGTCAAAAACACACACAACAGTTTGCATGCAGATGAGGAAACCCTGACAGCTTGGTAGCCTAATTACAGCCATCGCGTTGAAAATGTTACCAATAGGAACTAAGACTGCTACTGGAAGTATGCTCTTGTGACTAATTATGTTGCCTGTATTATGTGTTGAAATGGTTGACAGAAAAATAACTAGCATTTTATTTTCAGTATGAGGGATATTTCACACACAATAACCTCAAAAAAAAATGGACTGTTCAAGCTGTTCTTATAAACCCTCTGATTTCTTTCTCACGAAGGAGCTCACGTGATCAGGTTGCAAATGCTTTTAATAATGCACAATTGTCCAATCCATAAATGTGCATCAGACATAGCGTAATTGCTGGCAATGTGCTTTGTTTGCCACATAAATATGTCTGCATGCAAGGTCAGTTTGAGCAGTGCTAGTTGATTATAACTTTAGAAGTACTTACATTTTGAAAATATGCTTTGTCTCAGATACATGACATGGTAAAAAGTATTTATTGTAGAACTGCTGCCAGGTTCTACAGAATTTTGGTATCTGATGGTCAGTTTAGGAACTACAAAGAATGGAACTGACCAGAGAATGTAGAGAAGGTATAAATGGGTGAATTCAGCTTCAATGAATGGTGGTGTTCTCCCAGTTCAGTTCGGAAATGGATCAAACAATTAAGTACATCTTTGGAGAACACCAAAAGTGTTTTTTTCCTCACAGAGAATTCTAAATTAACTGCTAATTCTGGCTGTACCATATCACATTTCTTTACATTTTAACTAGAATATTTGCATTTAAGATAGTAAAGCTTCTAAGAAGAGAGGTTTGTTTGTGTGTTTGTTTTTAGCTTCACCACAAACCGGAAGATTTAAGAAAACATAGGGGAAGGATGGTTTAAAGCAGTGGTTCTCAACCTGTGGGTCCCCAGATGTTCGTGGACTTCAGCTCCCAGAAGCCCCAGCCACTATGGTCAATGCTCAGGGCTTCTGGGAGCTGAAGTCCGCGAACATCTGGGGACCCACAGGTTGAGAACCACTGGTTTAAAGGGTCCTTTGAAAAGCCTTTACAAAACCTAGAGGCGTTTCCCCAGCACTTGGTAAGGCAAACTCAGGGATTGCACAACTCCCTCTCTCCCAAGGATCTGGAGCTTTGGATCCTTAAGAAAATTCCTCTTTGAAAGTGAAAGGGTAATCGTGTTGATGATAAAGACATGGAGACTATATGAACCTAGTATTCTTATCCAGCCTTTTCCTCAGCATGCTTTTTTAAGAAACAGTCTTTGTTTGATGAATAAACATGTTCTTGGAAAGTTTGATGCCTTTTTGGTTGGCCTGAAAAAGATATTACTGGTACTCATGTGCAAAATCTTGTTTTACATTTGGAACTGGAGAAAAATATTTAATTCATATCACATCAGTATATTACATGGTAGGCAAATTTGCATTCAGAAACATCAATATTGATCAGGCTCCATCTGGCTTCAGTGTGGATTTTGTGTTTGTAGCTGTTGATAGTCGTCACTGCACACCAGTGCTTAATTGTCTTCATACCTGCTGTACTAGGCAAGGGAGACATGGATCATCCCTCCTCCCATTCCCTCTTGGAGGTAAGAGGGTTTGCCAGATCTATAACATGTAAACCACAGCAGAGATTTCTTCTCTTCTGTGACACTCTTGGCATGCTCCAAGATTGTAACTGGCACACAGGAAGACCTAACACCCATCAGTACATACACCACTTTGATCTGAAAGCTTCTAAGACCCTTTTTCCAAGATCTGGAAATAATTATTGTTATAACTATATTTTTTCTGTGAAAAATAATTTCCAAGCATCCAGAGTAGTAAGATATTTTGCAGAATTCTCTTGAGAATCCATCCAAAACAGTGAGCGTCATATGTTATGTGTTATTTTTACATATTGGTTTATGTTTAGATAACCAGTCTGTTTTATTTATTTATTGAAAGTATGCCTTCTTCATTCCTTCCTGTGTTCCTGTCTGAGAAGGAAAGTAATCACAGACACAATATTGCACGTATATGCGTATTCTCTTCCGCTCTCTCTCAGACATACACTTACCATGCAATTCACAGAGCGCACTCTAGTTTGTGTATGTGCTTTCTAGTTGCCTGTTGTCTTATGGCACCACCACCCCGCCATGAGTTTCATGGAGTTTTCTAGGATAAGGAATACTCAGAGGTGGTTTTGATACTTCCTTCCTCTGAAATGTAGCCCACAGCATCTTAGTTTAATGGTTTTCATATGCTGCAAGATGTGCTCTATATTACAGCAGAGCTGTAGATGGAAAGGTGTAACTAATTTTGACATGAAAGCAAATTTGAGATGCTATGGACCTCTGTTTCTGTTATGGACCTCAACACATGCTACTGCTGTTACTTTTCAGTGCATTTGTTTCACAGAATGGCCTGAATTTTGTTATTAGTTCCACCTAGATTGGATCCATTGAGTCAGTGGAATGTACCTGCAAGTTGGCTCATCATTTAACAGTTGATTGAATAGGTCCACTCTAGGGGTAACAATAATCTCTAGTACTATAAATTTTTAAATGTCTTTGACAAGGAAATTATTCCATATCACTCCTCTTGATGTGAGGAGGAGGATCAAAGTATGATGCTAACTGAAAGGTGTGGATCAGCCTTCCCAAACCTGGTGTTTCCCATATATTGTAGACTACAGTTCCTGTCATCTTTATATAGCATGGCTGCCCAACCCATCTGGTGGGAACCAGGTTAGAAAAAGTTGGTGTAGATAAAGTTGTTTGTCATGTATGTCTAATTTTAGCACTGTGTTTTTTTCTTTCATAATTTATTCCAAGGTATGCAAACAGAAATTGTGTGTGTATTTTCTTGTAGTTGCCATTGCTCCAGCAGGTAATTAATTGAAGGGAATTGCTTGGACTTACAGGATGTTGAAAGGTCACAAGATCTTGAAGCTTTCCATTGTCAATGATGATCTGAAGGAACATTGTTTGGCTCCTGCTTATCAGCCTGACAAGATCTTCAGATCTGTCCAAGGGAGGCTTCACAAGTTAAAGGACTGGCTTTGATTTATAAAAAAGGAACGGAAACAACTGTGAGACTTTGATTCTTTTGTAAATTAGGCCCATTAAATCAATGATACTAACAGACATGTTGATGCAGTCTGCTCCAGTTGAGACTAGCAATTGAAATCAGACTTCTGCTGGTGGAATATCCAGACATCCTATTTTACAGAAGATGGTAGTCTCTTTGAAGGGCCATCCTATTCAAGTTCAAAGATAAGAAACCATTAAGAAGCAGGATCAAGGAGTCTGAAACTGCCATTAACAATACATGCTTCCGTAGCAAACAAAGCAGGTGAAAAGGTCACCTGCTTGGTCATAGTCTTCTCTATTAAGGTGAGGTGTATTGTGCTTTTGTTTAAGTAACAGCAGTTAGTTCTGAATTTTCATCTTAGCAGTTTTAATGCTTATCTTTGTTTTCTTTTGTTCCTTCCTTCTAGTGATGCATTCCTTTTTTTTTCCTTTTTTTTGAGGTGGAGGAAATAAGTATCCACCCTGTTTTCTTAGGATTAGGATTTTGTGTGTGTGTATGTGTGTGTGTCTGTGTGTTCTTTGGGTACTCATAAGGAAGATGCAAGATCCTCCACAAACTTTCCAACTACGTGTATGGCAGTTTTTACATACTGGATTATTAGTGCTGACCAATGTGAATGATTTTGAGTATAAATTTTATTTTTGCATACTGTTTCAATGTCCTTGTAAGTAATGCATGCTGTGGGAATCAAATGTTGTTTGAGACTCTCTGGGAAAGAGATCTTGATGAGTAGATTGGTAAAGACCCTGGCAATGTGTTGCAGTGGTGGTGAAAAAGGCAAATTCCATGCAGTCTTATTATGCCTTAAACAACTCTTGATACGGACATATTTAGAATATTTCATGCTGCTCAGGTTTCCCTGTCTCCAAAAGGCACTCTTACAAGTTGGAAAAGTTACGGAAACACAACTTAAGAGATTTGTTTCCATCAGCTGTGATGATGCCCATTAGTTTAGATGGATTTGGAGAGGCAGGTGCAGAGACCAAATTAATCCTACATGGATCTATTAGTTATGATAGCATAATCTAATCTCCAGTTTCAGGGGAAATTTCATGGGAGGGGCAATAATTTGGCTGCTCTTACAGCTGGTTGTTGGTATTCAGGAACACATAGTTGTGTTCTATGTATTAGAAACAGGGTTTTGGCCTTATTTTGCTCTCGATCATCAGATGTTCTTGGACAGATTTTGGAGCACACCATAGCATGCTGCTTTACACTTTCTCTCCTCTTTGGCTTGCTGATTTCTGACCCCAAAACTGGCAATTTACAGTGAGTAACCAGCTACAGCAAGCATAGTCTTTGCTACACTGTCTTTGTCTTTAAAAATTCTCAGGATATACCATAACAAAGTTTTATCCTCCTCTCCAAAA
The DNA here is from genome assembly GCA_948472985.1 of Iguana delicatissima. Taxonomy (NCBI): domain Eukaryota; kingdom Metazoa; phylum Chordata; class Lepidosauria; order Squamata; family Iguanidae; genus Iguana; species Iguana delicatissima. The sequence continues at coordinate 365,026 of CAOKZL010001251.1, forward strand.
ATAAAAAGAAGGTGCTGTCAGTCATCCTGGAATATAACTTAGCTTCTTGAATTTCTTTTTCTTGCAAATTGCCTCTTGTATTGGAGTTATATTGGAAACATTAAGTACCCATGAATGGTTCCTCACATTCACACTTCACACTCTTCTTCAGTATATCCTAACATGTATGTATTTCCCCACTATGCCTCTGAATACTCATCAGTGAGGAGCAAATTGTTGTTCCCACCATTCTTGTGTGAGCACCAGAGACATTGGATTGGCCAGTGTGAGGAAAGAGGTGCTACTAGATGGGCTTACACTCTTACCCAGCAGGACTTTTCTTATATTTTTTAAAATAGCTCACAGCAGCACATGTGGCCTTTTTAAAATCTCCAAAGGACCATTTGAGTCTTTTGAGCCTGCAAAAACTTAAATGAAAATTTCCAAGATTTACTGACCCACCCATCCCCAACACCAGTTTTAGATTATACATTGAGATGGAAGAATAGCTCTTCCACCTTAACCAGTCTGTCAGAAGTGATTTTGTAGCCTTCTCTGTGAACTGTAAAATTATAGCTTTCATTTCTTTTTTTGTAGTTTCACCTAACCATTTCCTAAATATGAATACCACTGACCCTAGCCTGGGGTATTTCATTTCAGTTGTTGAACTGCATCATCAGCTTCTTCAGAGTTCCATGGGTCTGGTGTTATTGGCCCTTAAGACAGCAATTTAGCAGAGAGCGTACAACAGAGACATACTAACCATTTCCCATCAAAACCATTTCTTGAGTTACATAAATGGTTTGTTAAATTCAAATTCTTAGGTCTCACAGCCTGTGTGACATTTGAAATTCCCTCTAGCATTTTAATTAAATTATATTATATCCCATTCAGAAACATTATGCTTACACACAAGAGCATTGAGAACATTATTCCTAGCCATTTATTTAGTGAATTTTTGCTTGAGTTCATAAAATGCCCAGATGCTTCTCTGATGGTCACATGAAGACAAAGGAAAATCCCAAAGGCCAGTTGTATTTCTGAGGATAGGTGGCTGGGCAGCTGCTAGAGAGAAACACTTCCAAATTAACCAAACAGTACCCTGGGAGGATCTAGTCATTTGTCCTCCAGCTGATTCCTGTAGTATCTATAATATAATTTCAAATGTGGAGGAGAGGGAAGATTAGAGGCCATCTTATGATGCATAGATATGTAAACTAAGGTCTATAACAGCCTGACCGTATTCTTGGTTCAGATACATTTCTATTGGGGAAGGTATGATTTGTCACAAAATTATTACTAGGTTAACTTCACTTTCTACTGTTTTGCTTGGGGAGTTCCAAACAAAAGTCCTTTCATCAAGAGCAGTATTTATCCATCCATCTCTGACTCTTCCAGTCAGCTAATACAAATTCTTTTTCTACTTGGAGAATGTTAACAATTTTGAGGAAAATGAACTCTCTATTCATCCCGACCTGCTTTGTTTCTCTCCAATTTTGTATTTATCATCTGACTGATCGAACACAGTGCTGCTTGCATAAGTGGCTCAGTCAACCTTGAGAGAACTCTAAATAGTCTTCCTTCCCCACGCCTTGCCAAAGTTTTAGAATCCAAGAAGGTGATTAACTGCAGACTTCACTGGGGGAATATGAGCTTAGCAACATGGAACAAAGTATAGTTTAGAGTCACTATTTCTCATATACTTCACTTTGAATATTGGTGAAGCAGATGCGTTAAGATAGGAGGACATGATGAAATGTAAAGGAGATTCTGAAGCTATAATTTGATGTGGCTTCAAGATAGACCCAATTATAAACTTAATACAATCAGCCTCCACATTTTATGGGTTTCATTTTCATAGATTGGATTAAACATGAGTTTCTCCTACCCCTGACGTCCCCACCTCAAGTTCTACATTTCCTTTTTGGTGGCTCCAATCAGGCTGTGCAACCCTTCAAAAACCTGCTTCTGGTCTTCTTCCTCCTCCACCAGCAGCTGCCTTGCCAGCTAAAATCAGTTCACAGCCCAATTTCCCAGCACCACAAAGCCTCTCCCAAATCTCCTTACACACCCAAGGAAGAAGGTAGGCAAGAAAGAGGAAGTATAGGGCTACCATACCAACCCATCCCTTTCCCTCTCCTTTCTCTGACCCAGTTTAGACCCTGGGTGCCCATTTTTCCCACCATGCCTCAGTCCCTTTCCAACAGACCCACACAAACATTTTGATATTTGTGGTTTTTCCATTTTGGGGGGATCCTGTGCCCTAAAACCTAGTGAATGTGGAGGGCCAACTGTATCTCTCTACCTTAATGCCCTCCTGTGATCATTCCTATTGATTACAAGTGTTGGACCATACATAATGGAGGCGTGCAAATGATGTTTTTTTGACTTGTTCATAAACGATCTGGAGTTGGGGCATGTGACAATGTGATCAAGGTTAATGATGCCACCAAATTTATTTAGAGCAATTAAAAGGAGAAAGCAAAAAGTCCATAAATATCCTTCAGGGAAGAGGGAATGGTTGTTAAAATGGCAGTGTTGGAGCAAAACAAATGTAAAGTGATGTGTGTCAGGGAAAAGACAAAGAAAAGCAATCCTTACATCACATATAGATTGATGGCTCTGAACCAAGAAAACGATGATGGGGATTTGGTGATTAAAAATCACAGTCATCTGTCAACCAGTGGGTGCATGCTGTCAAAAAAAAATAAATTCCATACTAGGGTCATGAGGAAAGGTATCAGAAATAAAATTGTGAGTATCATAATAACTTTATTCAAATTATTCAATTTATTGAATTGTTTTAATTGAATTAATTTAATGTAATTGTTCAATTTAATTGAATTGTTGAACTTTATTCAAATTATTCAACTTTATCCAAATTGTCAAACTACACTATAAATGCTGTTTATAGTTCTGGACTGTACACCTTATGTTAAGGGTGTTGTTTTCCTGTGGAAGGTAGAGAAAAGGGCAAGACCAATGATCAAGAGTTCAGTTCTCCTCTGAAGAGAGGTTGCAACATTTGGGTTCTTTATCTTAGAAAAAAGGCAAGGGAGGTATTGATAGAAATGTATAAAATTGTGTATTATGTGGAGAAAATGTGTGATTCCCCACTCCATCTTTCATGGTGCTACAACTCAGGGTTAGCTAATAAAGCTGAATGTTGGGATATTTAGGACAGTTTAAAGGAAGTAGTTCTTCATACTATGCATAGCAGAACTATGGATGTGCAGGTGAACATCAGTCTGGACTCATTTTAAAAAGAGTTTAGTCAGATTTATGGAAGATCAACCTATTAATGACCACTAGTCATGATATCTATTTTACCCCCAATTGCCAGAGACATATGCTTCTGTATTTCGGTTGCTGGAGAGCATGGGATGGAGGTTATGGTTGTGTTCCTGTCTTTGTGAATTTCTCTTATGCATCTGTCTGATCACTACTAGAACATAATGTTGTATTAGATAGGCCTTTGTTCAATTCCTCTGGTGATCTTTTGATTGGCTGGGCTGGTGATGTTATTCAATGTGGGTGGCTGTTTTGGGCTAAATCCAATATTTTTGCATACTTCTAAGCTTCCAAACACAAAAACCAAGGGCGCTCTCAATCTACTTCTGCACGTATGAATAGAAAAAGAGTGGCAGGGCATTCTTGACTGGTATCTAGCAACAATTTCCTGGTACATAATGTAATCTCTTTCCCTTGTCCCTGTTGCTGTTGCAGCCAATTAAATACTTACCATGCTTTCAAATGAGGTCATTTTAATCAAGAGTATACATGTAATACTTTCTGCAAGGATGCTTATTGGTGCCCCATATTTCTGCTTGCACTAAGGAAGAGGCTTTGTCTTGGTTAACATTCCCAGCAACACACCTTGAGGATAGAAGGCATATAAACACCTTTGAGTTTTGACACATCAGTCTGTTATTTCATTGTTTATTTCAGTGTTTACAGTGATGAGGACTATAATTAGAAACAACAGGGATCAAAGCCTTGAAAGCCTGATTTATTCAGATCAAATTCAGCTGCTCTTTAATAGTACCATTAAACTATAGCAAGAAAAGTTGCACGTGCTTGTTTCTGTGACTGTTACAGAGGAAAAAAGTGAAGAACATATACAACTTTTCCTGTTTCCAGTGAATTGGGAAAAAATTTGGTAGAGAAAGGCAGGAAGAGGGCACAACAGCCACCATTCTTAAACATTATTCGTGCTGACATTGGTGACTGTGGAATTGTATTCTTCTTGGCTCTGTGGCTTCTCAGAAGCTTAGCTGGAGTTTATCAGGGTGAAGATAAGTAATGGCAGAAAAGCTTTCCTGAAAAATAGATTGCCTCTCACTTCTGATTGGCCCATATACTTTATGCTTTAGGGACTGCCATGTCTGGGTGATTGACTGCTATGTTTAAGGCATTGTGAGTTTATGTAGCAGAAGGGTGTCTCTCACAGGTCTGGCCAGTCTGCTTAATGAATTTTACACCCTCAGCTCAGTGGGGACAACTACAGCAGAGACAGGAGGCCATTGCAACAGGCTGAGCCACTCAGTTTTCAGTGCTAGAGCAGCCAAAATGCACTTGGTGTTCCTCAGACCAGTTTCAGCCTGGGTTTTGGAGAGGATATTGGAGGGGGGACTTTTTCACTTAATAAAAATGGGGGGAGACAGCTTAGAGGGGTTTGATGGGAGCAACATAAAAGGGGCTTTGTACCCTTGTATGGCCCAAGGGCTTAAATTTCCAGCTTCTGCCCTAGATTGTGCCTTGATAAATGCTTACGAGGTTCCTCTATGGATATGTTCAAGTGAAAATGGTTCCCTGTGTGGGAGCATTCTGCATTTCAGAATTTAGCTCTCCAAAAGATGAGATTCCTTCTTTGACTTTACTTCAATATGATTTCATGGCTAAGATTTTCTCATGCGTGCTGGGCTCAGCAAATGAATTGAAAATGGCAAGCAGAATTGTTAGTGGCAGTGGGTGGGTTTTTATGTATTTGGTGGTATTGTGTATTGTTTTCTGCAATGATCTATTCTGTTAGATTGCCAGGCCATAGTCTGTATCCTGTATGCTTTTGTGGCTAAAAGGACACTTAGGCGTTGGTGATCCTTCCTTTTGAGGTCTACCTTGACTTTTCTCTACTTTCCCTGATGAGCAGAGCCTTGATAGTATTAGTGAGCACTTTGCAAAAAGTGATCTACATGTATATCACACATACCAACCTTGCACTATATGTTGCAACCAGGATAATGGAAACAGTGGTATGTGTGTTAAACAAGGCTTCAGAAGTGAAAGGGAAATCCTGTACTGGCATTTAAGATTTCTTTAAGTATTCTCCATAACTTGGGCATTCTGCTTGACAGCTTTCACTTCGACAAGTTAGCCTGTGGCAAGATACATGCCATGTTCTGCTCTTAAATCTTTGCAGACAGAGTGAGACATTTTCAGGCATTACAAATCAAGTTCATTCCCAAAGATGTGAATAACTCAGATTGCGCCTGGCATCTGGCCTCAGGAAACTGCACTCTCCAGTTTCTTAGGGCTAGCCTTTATTTGCAGAGACATCTATGTTGCCTTCCTAATGAGAGTTTGGCACCCTGACCCTATAGACATGCACAGCTGTGACAGCAAAACAGGGTAGCTTATTGCAATTGCAACAGCAACACCCTGCACTTGACTAGAGGTGCAGGCCCATCGCATTCCACTGGCTTTGGTTACCTTATGTGTAGGGTTGTATAATTGAAATGCGCTTAGGATGTATCTGTAATATGGCCTCAGCCATGTTATAATCTAAAGCAAATTGCTGTTCTTCAACACAGGGAGATGTGGTGATTGGTGGCAGAATCATATGGTAGAAAATCAGATGGCAGAAAAACCCAATGTAGTGCACTAGTTGAAGTGTTGGACTAGGACTTTGATGCACTGCGTGACATTAGGGAAGTCACACTCTCTCAGCCCAAGAAGAAGGCAGTGGCAAACCTCCTCTGATTAAATCTTGCTAAGAAAAACCTATGACAAGGTCACTATAAATCAGAGGTGACTTGAAAGCCCACAGTAATAAACCACAGCAGCAGCAGTGGCAGAAAAATGGCACTACTTCAGTTAGTTACCAGATATTTTTGTATAGTCTCTCCAGCTTTGGTGTTTATGTTTTTGTTTTTTTTGTTCCCTTACCAGTAAGGTAAAAAGCCTAGCCATCTGAATAGGTTGTTCAGAAAGGGCCTTACCATTTACTTTCCCCTCCCAGATACTCCTTATAAATGCTTTGCATACATTTTCATCAGTCCTTACAACAATCCTATCAGTTACATCCATGCTATGGAAGTTCCAACTCTGATTTTTTCTTTTAAAAAGTATCAGATTTTGAAGAAAGAGTGAGGGTGCATCCTAAATTGGGCATTGTGTTTAGCAATTGTGAAAGAATGAGTCTAACTAAATTTTTGGAAGAGCTTGGACCAAGATTAAGTCATGTTTAGAAAAGATTTGTTGAAACCAGTGAGGCAAGTTAGGACTAAGTCCTGTTGCTTTCATTGGTTCTGTGCTAAGCGTGACTATATCTGGATCAAAATAAATAAATAAGAAACATACAGGATTCAGTTCCTTCCTCTGAAATATAGCCTATGGCACCTGGTATTTTTGAATGGCTTCCTATCCAAGTAATGATCAGAGCTGACCCTGCTTAGCTTTCAACCTTAGAGGTTACCTGGTGCCTTGAGAGTATTTAGGCCCTCTAAAATATTATAATGAGTCTATAGATGCTTAACACAGTGGTTCCTAGCCTTTGGTTTCCAAAGGAGTTGTTCTATAACTCTCAGAATCCCTGATAATTCTTCATGGTGGATGGGGGCTTCTGGGAGATGATATCCAACAACCTCTGGGGAGTCACAGGTGGCAACCACTGCTCTAATATAATTCTCTAACTAAATGAGTGAAAACTCCTAGACTAGTGCTTCTTAAGCTGTCTGATGTGGTGCACCAGCAGGCATAACCAACTCTTTTTCCTAGTGTGCCAGGGAATGGCACTATATTTGTGCCTATTGATTACAACCTTTCTTTCTTTCCTAGAAACTCATTGCAGACCAACAGCTAATATTGTAGACCACTGCTGGGCCATGGAACATCACTTTTAGTAGCAGTGTCCTAGACCCTAGGGTAATGGTTTACTTTTTATGTATATTTATTATTTTTACCCTGTCATTCCTCCAAGGAACTGAAGATAGAACATGCCCCTTCTCATTTCACCTTTGCAACAGCCTAATGAGATAGATTGAATTAAAAGAGTGATTTGCCCAGATGAGAATTTGTGTGTGCCTTCCGTTAGTTTTAATCCAGTAATCTTGTCCATTAGCATAGGATTTCAAAGCATGTTATTGGTCAGCAGTTCCCTGTCATCTCATTCACAGTTGACTATGCATGATAGGACTGATGGAAAGTTGTACCCCACGTATCTTAGCTCTGGTCTAAAGGAAACTGTGTCTGAGTAGGATTCAGAGATAATAGAGAGATAATGTGGTGTAGTAATGTAATGTAGGGAAAAATTTGATTTAGGTCAAACTGTTCCTGGCTCTATTTGGAAAGATTTCCTCCATGCCTCCTGAACCCTTTCCCTACATGAGCAAATGTTTAGAAGCATTAATAATTGTATTTTCCTCTTCACCTCTAAAAGCTGCCTAATTTGGTTTAGCAGTCAGAGTGAAAAATAATAATTAATGTGAGTCATCCATCTAGAAAATTTAACACACAACTCAACATGAACTGAAATAGTGGCCTAGAAATACAATGGAATGCACATACTGTGGTGTAATTTTTTTTTCACTGTGGAAGGAAGTGGTACAAATGAAGAGTATCAGATGAAGAAACTGGATTTCCATTTCATGAGCCTTTATTGATTTTTCTCTCCTTTCATGTGATATAAAACTTCTTTTTTAAAAAAGCTAAAAATATAGAAGAATGGAGTGTCTCCCAAAACCCAGACTGTAAATAATTCATTGCGCAAGGAAATTGCTTATACTTAAACATATAGTTTATATCATTCAATTTACCCATGCACGCTGTTCTGCTGCACTCTATTGTTTGATGTGCTTATACTTAAAAAAGACCACCTACTGAGAAATGTGCAGTGTCTCTCTTCACTGGAAAAAAATTAACATATCCTTGCACCCAAGATATACATTTCCTCCCTTTCCATGTGAAATTGGGACGAGGTGAGAATGACAGCAATAATTGTTCATTTTTATCAGTCACTGTTAAAGCTTTTAAAGTTGGCCTAAGTTGAACTCACATGTCCTGCATGGGTTTTTTTGCAACACCATGAGGTGATCCTCCAATTTGCAATCCTTCCTTTCACTACTTTTGTTCAAGGTCTGCTGAAGAAGTGGTGCTGGGGCAGGAGGAAGGACTGATGCTGTAACAAAAGTGTTGATCCTTCTTCTCCCCTTTTACAAAGACTGGCCATAGGGAAACACTGTGAAATTATTATCTAGTCAAAGCTGTTATGGCAGACTCTTTTGTAGCCAACCATGTTATTGAGAAACTCATTTGCTCCTGATTAAATGGTTGCAGTACATCTAAAAATGAAGTATCTGTTCAGAAGAACAGGGACAAAAGAAGCATTCCAGATGGGCCATGGGGAAAAAGAAACTTAACCCTGATGGGTCATTCTTAGCAAGCACTGAAATCAGAGATAGTTATGCCTATAGCCACTTCTAGTCAATTGTCTCTTGAACAGAAGAAAGATGGCTACATGCTACCTGGAGCAGCTGTCTCCCAGCTCTCCTTGAATTCCTCCAGTGGTCTCTAGGGGTGTGCTATGCAGTCCAGGATAATGGATACTGGTAAATGGATACTAGGGGAAGGAGGCTTTATTAGGAACTCCCAGCAGTCTTCTTGCTGACTTCCAGAGGAGAGAGCAGAAGGTAAGCTGGGTCTGTGAAGACAACTTTGATAGGTGTTTTTGCAGGACTGTGGGGCTGAGTTTGTTTGCTTATTTCTCTGTGTTGTTTTTTTTTGTGTGGGTTTTTTTTGTGTTTGTGTGTGTGTGTGTTTTTGGTTTTTTTTGCTTGCGCTGGCCGTGTGCTCTCCCTGAGCTCACAGCCTATTGTCAGCTAATTGTTTGTTAGTTAGTCAGTTAACTGTCAATCAAACTAGGGAGAGTTAATCAAGCTAGGGGGAGGAGCCAGCTAGGGGAAGGAGGCTTTATTAGGAACTCCCAGCGGCGCGCACCATAGGCGCGCGCAATTTCATTCATCTACTTCATTCCTTCAAGTTCAACCATTCAAGTTTAGGAACAACCAATCCTTATAGCGACTGAACAAATTTAGGAAGAGTTCAACTGAGCTTGGGAGTTAGCTGAGCAGACATAGCTTATACAGCTCAAATTAAGAAAGGAGGCCCAGTTTTTGTTTTTGTTTTCTTGTTCTATTCTCTGTATTATCAAGTATGGAAGGTGAGGGAGCTGCTGCTGTCACCTGTAGCACTTGTGGCATGTTCCTTTTCTTGCTACAAGATGTGGTCGGGTACACCTGCAGCAAGTGCAAGCTGGTCACCTTCTTAGAGGTCAAGGTGCGGCAGCTGGAGGCACAGGTTTCTAATCTTCGTCTTATTAGGGAAGGTGAGGACTTCTTAGATAGGGCAGAGAGGACCTTCCTGAAGACCGGATATGCGGAGGAGCTGCCTGATGAAAAAAATCAGTTCCGTGAGCCAGGAAAGCGATGCTTGGAGGAATGTCACACGGAGAAGTAAAGGGCCAGGAAGGAAACAGAGACTCTCAAACTACAGAATCGCTTCAACGTTCTTGGTGCTGTGAATGATGAGGAACACCAGAAGGAGGGAACACAACAAGCAAGAAGGACCTTTTTTCGGCAACTGGAACTTCAACACCAACAGGACAGCATCCAACATCGGGAAGTCCAGCACTCCCGACCTCAACACAATGCCCAGGCAATCCTGGAAGAATCTGCTTGTCGAAGAACCCCGGACAGGCCTCAGAAGGCGAGTTTGGTGGTTGGGGACTCCTTGCTCAGAGGAACCGAACTGGCAGTTTGCAAACCGGACAAGCTCAATTGAGAGGTCTGTTTGTTTCCGGGGGCCCAAGGATAAACCACGTAACAGAGAGGCTAGCCAGGCTGGTCAAGCCCACTGACCGTAAGCCCCTCGTTTTGGTTCACGTTAGAACCAATGACACGGTGAAGCGCAGCTTTCACCACATCACAAAGGACTACGAGCTTATGGGGAGAAAGCTTAAGGACCTTGGTGCGCAGGTGGTCGTTTCATCAATCCTCCCTGTTCAAGGATATGGTGCACAAAGGGGAAAGGCAATAGTAGAGGTCAACAGCTGGCTCCGCACATTTTGCCACCGCCAACAGTTTGGCTTTTTGGATCATGGCTTGAAATTCCAGGAACATGGGCTTCGGCAAGGGATGGGCTGCACCTCACGAAACTTGGCAGGAATGTTTTTGCAAACAGTCTCACAAGGAGGATTGGGAAGGGCTTTAAATAAGTACAACGGGGGAGGGAGACAAGATTATTCAGGACAAGGACTCGGCAAGTGCGGGGGGAAAAGGCCCAAATGATATTGGCCAAGTGGGAAAAGCATCCAATCGTGGGAGGGGTGGAAACAATGCTATGGGACTTGCAGGAAGGGCACGGGGACTTAAGTGTCTCTAAACTAATGCACGGAGTATGGGAAACAAACAAGATGAATTTGAACTCCTAGTACAGCAAAATAAATACGATTTGATAGGCGTCATTTGAGACCTGGTGGAAGGGAGTCTCAGGGTTAATATGGGAAAGAGGAATACCCTTTTTTGTAGAAATAGACCAAATAAGAAAGGAGGAGGAGTAGCCTTATATGTCAAGGATGTTTTCACCTGTGAAGAGATCCATGACTTAAACACCGGAAGCCAGGTCGAGAGCATCTGGGTAAAAATTTAAAGGGGAGTGAGAAACAATAGGGATATTATAGTGGGGGTTTACTACAGACCTCCAAGCCAGACTGAGGACCTCGATGGCGCTTTCATAGACCAAATGACTGCACATTCAAAAAGGAGAGATAAGTAATAATGGGGGATTTCAACTACCCCCGGGTATATGTTTTGGGAGTCAAACTCTGCAAAGGCGGCAAAGGGCCAGGGGGGTTTTTTGCTTGTCTTGCAGACAGTTTCATGGTCCAGAAGGTGGAAGAGGCCCACAAGGGGATCAATATTCTGGATCTGATCCCGACCAACAGGGAAGACCTTGTTAATGACGTAGAACTGGTTGGATCTTTAGGGAGAGTGACCATGCCCTATTAGAATTTGGCATTCAGTGGGGAAGAGAAGGCAAGTGTAGCCAGGCATTCGTCTTAGATTTTAAAAAAGCAGACTTCTGTAAACTGAAGGAGCTGCTGGCTGAAATCCTGTGGCAAGAATAGTCAATGAGAAAGGAGTTCAGGATGCATGGGAGTTCTTTAAAAAGGGGGGTACTGGGAAAGGGACAGGCTAAAACTGTGCCATTAAGGAGGAAAAATGGAAGGCATCTGAACAAACCGGAATGGTTGACTAAAGAGCTCTCAGCTGAGCTAAGTATTAAGAAAAACATGTACAGGAAATGGAAGAAGGGGAAATCACCAAAGAAGATTATAAGCAAGTAGCCAGGAGATGTAGGGAGAAGGTCAGAAAGGCTAAAGCACAGAACGAACTTAGGCTGGCCAGAGACATTAAAAACAATAAAAAAGGGCTTTTTTAAATACGTCCGTAGCAAAAGGAAAAGAAAAGGGGACGTAGGTACTGCGCAAGGAAGATGGTGAATTAATGACAGGAGGAAAAAAAAAGGGAGAACTCCTCAACACCTTCTTCGCCTCAGTTTTTTTTCCCCAAAAAAATAAAAACACTCAACCTGGCAGTTGGGGAGCAGGTGAGGAAGTGGGGGAAATGCAGCACAGAATAGATAGAGAGGTAGTACAGGAATACCTGGGGCCCCAAATGGAAAGAATTTAAGTCTCCAGGACCAGATGAATTGCATCCTAGGATTTTAAAAGAACTAGCAGAGGTCATTGCGGAACCTCTTGCTATAATCTTTGAAAACTCTTGGCGGAATTGGAGAAGTTCCGGCAGACTGGAGGAGGGCAAATGTTTCCCCCTCTTCAAGAAGGGAAAAAAAGAGGACCCAAATAATTATCGCCCAGTCAGCCTGACATCAGTACCTGGAAAGATCCTGGAGCGGATCATCAAACAGTCAGTTTTAATTACTTAGAAAACAATGCCGTAATTACGAAAAGTCAACATGGATTTCTCAAAAAATAGGTCATGCCAGACTAATCTTATCTCTTTTTATGATAGAGTTAGTTGTTATAGATGAAGGGAATGCTGTGGACATAGTATATCTTGATTTCAGTAAGGCCTTTGACAAAGTTCCCCATGACATTCTTGCAAAGAAGCTAGTAAGATGTGGGCTGGACAGGGCTACTGTCAGGTGGATTTGTAACTGGTTGACTGACCGTACCCAAAGGGTGGTCACCAATGGCAGATTCTCATCCTGGAGAGAAGTGACTAGCGGGGTGCCACAGGGTTCTGTCCTGGGCCCGGTGCTGTTCAATATCTTCATTAATGACTTGGATGAAGGAATAGAGAGCACGCTGATCAAATTTGCAGATGACACCAAATTGGGAGGGGTTGCTAATACGCCTGATGACAGGATCAAAATTCAAAAGGACCTGGACAGATTGGAGAGCTGGGCCAAGGCTAACAAAATGAACTTCAACAGAGAGAAATGTAAGGTCCTACACTTAGGCAGAAAAAATGGTATGCAGAAATATAGGATGGGGGACACGTGGCTGGCTAACAGTACGTGTGAAAGGGATCTAGGAGTCTTCATAGACCACAAGCTGAACATGAGTCAGCAGTGTGATGCGGCAGCCAAGAAGGCCAATGCAATTCTTGGTTGCATCAATAGGAGTATAGTGTCTAGATCGAGGGAGGTATTGGTACCACTCTATTCTGCATTGGTTAGACCTCATCTTGAATACTGTGTCCAGTTCTGGGCACCCCAATTCAAGAAGGATATGGATAAGCTGGAGCAGGTCCAGAGGAGGGCAACCAAAATGGTGAGGGGCCTGGAAGCCATGCCCTATGAGGACAGACTTAGAGAGCTGGGTATGCAGAAGAGAAGGTTGAGAGGGGACATGATAGCCATGTTTAAATATTTGAAGGGATGTCATGTCGAGGAGGGAGTGGGCTTGTTTTCTCCTGCTCTTGAGACCAGGACAAGGAGCAATGGATGCAAGCTGCAGGAGGGGAGATTCCGCCTGAACCTCAGGAGGAATTTCCTGACAGTCAGGGCTGTCCGACACTGGAATGTGCTGCCACATAGTGTGGTGGAGTCTCCTTCTTTGGAGGTTTTTAAGCGGAGGCTGGATGGCCACTTGTCGGGAGTGCTTTGAGGGTTTTCGTGCATGGCAGGGGGTTGGACTGGATGGCCCTTGTGGTCTCTTCCAACTCTACATTTCTATGATTCTATGATTCTAAACTTTGCTTGTAAGATCTGCCGATCCTACTTTTAAATTATGGTACAGCACCTACTGTTGAAGACATCTGGGATAGGAAGACAGATGCTTCCCCACTCCAATCTACCAGGATTCAATCTTCTTATTGAAATAATTGCATTCTGTGGGACAAAATACTGTTTCCACCATCATGTTGTGCACCCTAGTCCGGTGATGCTATTGTTATGATTATCATTATAATCATGATCACCACCACCATTAAATTATTCCTTTTGTTTACATTCTACCTTTTTGCCAGTATTGATCCTTCAGGTAGTCTGGACCTAAAGTGTACTTCTCCATCATAGAATTCAGTGGATATTATAAGCCCTCATGAGTTGGTCCCATATTGGAAGACAGGTGGGGTATGAATTAAGTAAATTTTTGTCCTCTAGATATGAATGATTAGCTATCCTTTCTCCTGAGTGGGGAAAATGACACAAATAGTAGCAAGGGAGTCATTTGTTGTTGTTGTGGGCCTTCAGGTCACTTCCAACTTATAATGCCCCTAAGGCAAACCTATCATGGGGTTTTCTGGGGCTGAGAGTATGTGATGCACCCGTAGTTTTCCATGGCCAAGCAGAAAATCAAACACTGGTCTCCAGGGCCATAGTCCAACACTCAATTTACCATGCTGGCTTTCAAGGGAGTCATTTAGTAGGGGGAAAAAATTGCCCATTATTTCACTTGGCTACATTTTCATTAGGTTTATTCCCCACTGACATATGGTGTCCCATTCAAGTGTTGTTGAAGTCTGCATTTCCCTGATCTCTACATTGTTCAAGGCAGAACCATAGCTTATTTAGAATCTGGCTTCTAGATTCTATAGCAAGAACCCATTGCCAGAGTTTCCTTGGCTACTTAAGAAGGCTAGTGATGGCTTTTTAGAAGCAGAAGGAGTCCTGGAGAATCCAACGGAGGTTGTTAGCTTCTCGCTTTAGAAAACCAGAGGAAACAATCCCATGGGAAGGGAGTTTTGCAGCTGTGGGGCAGCTCCTGCAAACCTTGCTATGTCTACAGAAAATTATTTATTCCCTAGGCCATATTAGGATATTTGTTTGTTAGGCCAATTAGGAAGGCTCAAAACATGTGCAAGCATTTGAATTCTCTAGATCTTTTCCCTCATACAAGTACACTAGTGAAAAAAAAAAACAGAATGGGTGGGATGGGGGAACAACAACAACAACAAAAATACTGACCTGAAGCCATGTTATCTGCATGATGTCTTAGGGTTGTATAAATGAGGAAGGGCCTAACTACATTAAGATGACACTCTTTGGGGTGATCTGATATTTGTAGACTTCAGATGGAGTAGTCTGAAGACATCCTAGGCAGAAGAAAGAAAAGTTTGATCCACCATTTTTTAATATGGAAGATCAACCTGCAGTCCTATTCCCCGGTCAGCAAGTATCCCAGGAACCAGGTGACTGGAATGCAAGAGCTGTTGGGTAGTTAAGCCAGTCCAGATCAGTCTCAGGTTATCCAGCAGGCTGAAGGAAGAAGAAGAGAGTGATCATCATGTAGTCTACAAGTTGCACAGAAAGTCAGTAGTCCAAACAAATCCACTAAGGAATAGAACAGTAGCCAGTCCAAGGTCCAGGGAACAGAAAATACAATACTACCAGTCATCAAGATAGGTGGTTGCAAGCAACAAAGCTTTCAGTGAATTGGTGGAGATTCATAGCCAGGTATCACAAGGTACGAGGTGCTTAATTAGTCAGTATCTCCTATTTAAGAGCGTCTGGGACTGATGTAACTTCTCATTATTCCTTCTGCACTTAGCAAATGGTTACACTGCACCTATGCCCCCCCTGCCTCAGCCCCCAGCACTTCTAACTCAGGAGTTGTGAATTCCTGGCATTTCTGGCACTCCAACTCTGTGTCTGAATCTTCTGACTCCAGAGGATGAGTTATGACACCTGTAAATGTAAGGATGTCTTCATTCTGAGCAAAGCGCACAGGCTTGCCTAATCTTTACTTTTTGAAACATGTCTTCAATTTGTCCAAGTACAACTTGTCTAAGTATTTATCATGTAATATGTGGAAGGGGTGGGTTCTTATTAATTTAGATAGAAAATTGTGAGCTTGGGAAAGTAGAAGTGAAGTCTGCAGGACTCTGGAAACTGAAGTACAAAAAAAGTGTGTTTTCTAAATTACGAGAAAAAAAGATTCTACCAATGGAAGGTGACCCTGATGAAAACAAGCTGCTCGATTTCCTTCTGAGATGCCACCTTTACTTTTTGTAACTTGTTTAGAAAACTGAGTCTAGAATAGTAGGGAGTGGTACCCCCCTTGCTATAGATACTATCCACCTCCATTTCCCTTAGTTGTGTTTAAGGAGAAAATTGCAGGTAATCTGAGCAAAGATACACAATGGTTCCTCTGTGAACAGGAGCCATGTGAACTGGAGGAGAAGGAAGTGAACAGATGTCCATCTTGCTGAAAATTGGCATGTCACAGGAGCCACAGATTTGCAAGAACACAGTGAGGTTATCCCAGTTGGAAGTCCATTAAGTTTATAGCATTTCACAGCTTCTGCACGGTGGGAAGAAAGGCTACTGTAGAGAAGTTGTCTCCAGTGTTCATTGTGAATGAATAAGGACACATTGAAAAAAGGCAATCCTATAAATTATGGGCTCTAAATGTAATGGCTTGGTGTCAGAAATGCCAGATTCAGTGGATTCTCAGTTCTCCTTACAGTTCTCAGATCTCCTTACAGCACTGTAGGCCTGGATTACTCATACAGTAGGTGTGTGGTAGAACACACTCTATCAAGCCGTCTTGATAGAGGTTGGAAGTCAGATTTTAATTCCCCTTGCAAACAGAAGAGTCAGTTAAAAGAAGAATTAGTTAAAAGCTTTCTTGCTGAGATCTACCTGTTCATATTATTTCACTTGTTGACATAGTGTCTAATTATATAATTGGACACATTTTCCATGTAGTTTTCCTTTGTCTCCTACAGTGCAGATATGGCTTGCTTATAGAATACTTATGGAAGCATTCGATGCTAAGCAAGAAGATAAAAAGTATTTGTTGTAAAGTACTCTGTTGTACCAGCAGGTATGGTACATTGGGTGGGACCACAGTGTTGATATGCCATATACTGGAAATGGATTCATTTATGCTGAATTCTTGGCCTTATATCAAACCATGCTTATGTCAGAGCAGAGCATAGGATCATCCTGTAAGCATGGAAGGATGGTACAGCTTCCCTAATTGTCTCCTGTATCCCAGTTGGGCTATGTGGATGGGGAAAGGTTTCAGGCTGAGAGAACAGCATGAATGCTCTGATAAACTTAAGGTGGAGGTGAGAATTTGAATCAAGGATTTGCTGATTCGCAAATCCTATGTGTGATTGACTCAGAAATAAGCCCTACCTGTTCAGTAAAACTCACCCCCACTCTCTGTGTAAAGGACTGCGTCTTAGATCTTTCAGTAACCACATTCTTTAGCTTTATCTGAATAAATGAATGCATTCCATGAGCCACATACTTCGGATGTTCCATCTTCTGGCTTAAAGATGGTAGTATTAGTGTGAGTCGATTAGACTTTGTTAAATGCATAGAGACTTAGTCATCCTGTGTATGCCCACTATTTACTATAGTTTGAATTTCCCTGTAATTACGTTTGCCCGCTTTTTTTTTCCAGTAGAAGAAAAAATGTTCTTGAATCACAGATAATCCATTAAATATTCCTGGAAAGCAGATGTCCTCATCCTACCTGACCTGACTTAAACTTATCAACTTCTTCTCTTTGCCTTTTATCTTGGTATCTTCTTTACACGTTTTTCCAATTACCTCAATATTTGTTTTGCATTATCAAACGATACCTAGAAAGCCCTGTCCCAAAGGTCTTCTCACTTCTAGAGCTAATTAAGGTGTTATTCATCACTTTTCCTGGCTGTCTTACATTCCTCTGTGTTGCAATACAAGTCTCCCCCCACATCACATTCACAAGTTTGACTCTTGTGAGTTTGATTATTTGTAGTGCCCGCGTGCCTCCTCCTCGCACATTCTCCTGCCTGCGATTGCACTGGCAACAGGCAAGAGCGTGAAGTGGAGGGAAGATCCCCACCCCATGCCTTCCTGCCACCACTGCCCACTGATGTGGAGGCAGGGAGAGAGCGAAGGGGGGAAGAACTTTCCCTGCCCATGCTTTCCTGCGCTGCTACCCACATGATCACATAAGCAGGAAGGAAGAGAGGGAAAGGGAGGGAAGATCTTTCCCGCCACTCTCCTGAGCAGTTGCCCGCAGTTATTTGTTGTTTTTTTACTTTCACACGGGTTCTGTGTCCCTAAGCCCCACAAATGTGGAGGGCCTACTGTATTTAGTTCTGATATCTCCTACTTACAGATGAGTTACTTTAGTTTTCCTCAGTAAAACGTCCGTGTGTTGCTGTGGATAGAGCGTAGAGATCTGTTCTAAATCTTTTCTTTCTGAAATTAGTGAGCGTAACCTTACAGATATTTATAGCAATAATATAGCAATAGCATTTATTTCTATACCGCCTATCAACTAGTGTTATCTAAGTGGTTTACAATGTATTTTAGCTAATTGCCCCTAACAAGCTGGGTACTCATTTTACCGACCTGCGAAAGGATGGAAGGCTGAGTCAACCTTGGAGCCTGGCAGGATCGAACTCACAACCTTGTGGTTGCAGTACTGGCATTTAACCACTGCGCCACCAGGGCTCCAATCTGGTTCAAACTGTTGAATATAGGGGGTGTTGTTGTTTTTTAAAAAAAGTATTGGACACAAAGACATCCCAAGCCATTTGGTGACTCAGATAACTGAAATGCAGCCCAATATCCTTTGTGATGTGGAAGGTGAATCTTGCAATTTAATTGTTGTTGTTGTTGTTGTTGTTGTTGTTGTGTGCCTTCAAGTCATCTCTGAATTACGGCAACTCTGTGGTGAACCTATCGTGGGCTTTTCTGGGGCTGAGAGTATGTGATGTGCCCAAGTCACACAGTGAGTTTACATGGCTGAGCAAAGACTCAAACCTGGTCTCCAGGGCCATAGTCCAATGTGCAAACCACTATACAACACTGACTCATTTAATTCTTACATCGTGCAAATCAGCAAACAGTGAAGAAAGTAATCTTCTATGGGGTCATAAGTGATGCAGTGCATACCTCTTTAGTTATGCTATTATATTTGCTTCTCTTTACCGCCTCGTACTGAAATTGAATATTGGTATCTTCCCTCAAGTGACTATTGAGAAGGCTTGTGTGATTATCTGGCCTGGAATGCAAAAGCAGCATGGAAATGATAAATGCTAGTAATTTATTTTGCATCCGGTCCCAAAAGCCTCAAGGTAAGAAGGGTATGTTAAAACCTACATCTCAAATAAGTGTTTAAATGATACAAACCTTAACTGTTCATGAAAAGCTTAAAGACCAGTTAATTCTAATACTTATTGTAAAATCTGGTGACTTCTAATTCCTTTCCTACCCCAAGAGAGCACTTATTTGGCTTATTCTTTTGCTGGCAGCTAAGTGAATCCATTCTGGAAAAGGTTGAATAGAAGCTGATCGATGTGGTCATTTCATCTGTAGAATATCGAGTGCATAAATGCTTTCAAGGTCTTAAATATAAAATTCTATTACAGGTATAGGAGTTGTCCACTGTGCACCAGTGACTTTTGCATAGTGGGGAAATGCATCAGGGATCAGGAGTTCTGGATGGGATAATGGGATGAAGTTGCCGAGAAGAGAATAAAAACCCTCTGAGAGGTAGTCCTCAAACAAAATTTAGCAACGAGACAGTTTGAGGGAGTAACAGAGCTAATAAAAACCTTGTTAAAAAGTGAAAACACTGGAGGTCTGAATATAGTGTCCTGCCGGGTTGCCGCCATCTTAGCCTCTCCGACCTCTGAGAGGTAGTCTTTCTTCCTCTGTCCACCAAGATCTAGTTAGACTAATACCCTGAAAAGTGTGTTTTCATTATGACTTCACTTTGGATTTGTAGACAGACTGTCCCCTTGTGTGTGTATGTTCCTTTAAGTCTCTGATCCCATGAATTTCACAGGGTTTTCTTAGGCAAGGAATATGCATAGATGGTGTTGCTGTTCCTTCCTCCACTTACATCCAGGAATTGCAGTACTGTTCTGGAAGAAGGGGATTTTGAAAGAGCTGCTGTCTTGTGTTTAGATTTCCTTGTACATGCCTTTAAAGCATTGGGACGGACTCTGTTCAGTGCTCCAGTATGGGTTTACTAAGTGAACCCAGAGATCCCTCGAAGCTGTGTACATGAAGTATGTTACAAGAAGTCTGTTTCCAAGGCTGAATGGGGATTCAAACCCTGGTCTCCCAAGAGTCCCAGTCTAAAATCAAAGACCCTCTTGCATGAAATGGCCATCACTTTGTTGGAGACCTCTGGGAAGACAACTCACAATTTGGGGAGCTCGAGTACCAAAGATAGTGGGAGAAGGAAATGTGCAGCTCTCCAGTGCACCAGGGTAGCCCTGGAGTTTGCCATCGCTGTGTTAGAGATACTGCAAGTTTTGCCTTGCTTGGAAGATTGCAGCTACTCTTAGGAAAAAGAAGCCTGATGAAGCTGGCAGATGAGCTCACCTTCTCTGTTAAATGGAACATCCTGGTGTTTTCACCCTGTTATCTCTGGCCAGTGACTTACAAATCAGCCTGTACAAGGAACCATATAGAATCACCAGTTCCCCTGTCTATAAAGAAGGAAACATATGCTAAGAAATATATGATTCCCCCATGATAGGAAGGTAGAAAGCTGCCTTTATGGAGTCAGACTGGTTAGTCCATCTAGCGCTGTGTTGTACTCAGTTGACTCTTCAGGGCCTCCCTGGAGATGTCAGAGATTGAAACTGGGACGTCGTACATACATACTGTGTTCTGTTGCACCGAGTTATAACTCTTCCAATACGAATGGGTCAAACATATTCTGAAATACATATCTTTACTCCCCATGGAGAATGCATCTGTTGAATACAAAAATCTCCAGATTTGCTTAATGTGGTGTTACTTTCCTAGAGATCCCAGGGATTAGACTTGAAACCTTTTGCATTCAAAGTGTGTGTTCTGCCTGTGAGCTGTGGCTTGACGCTTTCGTTGAGGCTTTTGATGTAGCTAAATCAAAGGTCTTCAGCTTGTGAAGCAGCCCTCCTGTAGAGGTGTGAACATTTGCTATGGGAGGTGTTAGACATCTTCCTCCTCCTGTCCTTCTTCCCATCTTTTCCTCATGATGGCTTTTATGTGTCACAGTTGGGTCAGAAGGCAAAAGACAAGCATATGTCCCTTTTTCCAATCTGCCACCAGTTGTCTTTGCCTATGGATTTGCTTTGCTTCCCTTGAAATGACCAATGAGTGCTCTATTTTCTTTATTTTATTCCAATATGCCTTTCTAGATCCCTAAAACAAGAGTAAACGTTGCAAGCCAAGTCAAGATCTTTAAATGTTCATTTAGATTTCTAACTTGTTCTCAGCCTGTAAGGGCTACTGAGATGATGAACAAACAAAAACAAAGTACAGTACAGATACAAAACATTTCAAGAACACTTTAATGTATGCTTTTAAAACTTTTAAAAATAGTTTTTCCTTTCCTACCCCAAGGCAGTTTTAAAACAGTTGCAACATACTACAGTTTTAAGTATTAAAAGCCATTGGGAACAGCACTGTTTTAGGTGCCTACCAGAAGCTCAAAGCAGATGAGGGTCGGCCTAACATCCTTGGGTAGAACTTTCCATAATCAGGATGCTGCTGCAGAGAAAGCCTTGTTACATGTACATACCAACTTAACTTCACAAAGTATTGGGACATGCAACAGGGCCTTCTCAGAGGATTTCAGATTTCAGGCAAGCTCATATGGGAAGAGGCAGTCTTTTAGATACAAGTCTTGGATATACAAATAGATATACAAGGGACTATTTGAATTCTCTATCAGAAAAACACCATGTTGAAATTTTGCAAGTTAACTTTAGGAGCATCATTACTGTGCCATTTTATTTTATTTTATTTTATTTCATTTCATTTTATTTTATTTTGCAAGTTGACCAAAAAGCAAATGGAAAATGGAATCCTTTTTAATACCTTCAACCTGCAAGTGCTGTGCAAGGGCACCTGCTCCTGGTGGTTAGAAATTTGGCATAAATGACTGCAAGTGTAATCCAATTCTGTTAGAAAGTTACAATGCAACAGCTGTTTCTTCCTATTTCCATGGGAATGAATGGGAAGACATGCAAAGCCCCAGATTTCCCCAAATGAGTCTATTCTTTCAGACTGTGATAAACAGTATCATTCCAAAATCCAAATGAATCTGAGTAGCCCTAGTCTACAAGTTGAATTCCAATTCCAATTTTTGGTGTAACCCCCTAATACGTATAACACACTTCAGCTTTGCTTTCTGATCCTTGCTTCAAATACTGAGCTGGTACAGGTTTTCTATATCAGTAACTAATTTGTCACAAATGATTTAGAAAACTTGCTCTGTGGTCAGTTTCTCTCACCTTTTAGGGGCAATTTGGTTCCCTGCCAAAGCACCAAACTGACAGTAGGTTACAGTGTAGTGCAGATATTGTTCTGAAAGCAAATGCCCTTAGGAGCATGAATTGCCTTGGAGCCACAGCTGTTCTTCTTTTCACTCAGAGTCCCAGCCAGGAGTCAAGAGGGAACAGGAGACTTCCATCCCCAGACAGCAGCTGTCCCTCTTCATTTGCGTGCTGGCTGGGAGAGTGAAGAGGGCAGTGATCGGCTCCCTTTCCCACCTCCGGAAGAAAAGAAAAAGAAAGGGTATGGGGTGAGGAGTGCAGGCAGTAAGGCTCAGAGTTTGGAGTCATTAGCCACGTGTGACTGCAACACTGCCTGGGTTGAACTTTTTCTTCTCCTAGCTACTGTTTATTAGAGAGTGGATCCACTTCTGTTCCTGCTTGGTGGCAGTAGCTGGTGAAACTGAAAAACGAAGATAAAAGGGAAGTACTAGCTTGGACAACATCCCAAACTTGGATCCACAAATGGCCTTGGACTGAAGCTCCCACAGGCCCTGACCATTGGACATATTGGATAGGGCTTGTGGAATTTGCTGTCTCACAAGATCCAGGGACCCAGATTTAGGAAACGCTACTGTGCAGGGAGAGAACAACAGGCACTATTGCATCCCCTGGCTGATATTTCTCCACTGTATCGGGGCAGTTCTCCGTGACATTTCTGAAAAGATATGACAAAATCTAAGGCACAGACTGACCTGGGATGCATAATCCTCTCAAATTGCTTTGGATTGCTTTAATAATTGCAAGAGCTATCATATGATTGTCGAGGATGAATTAGGACAAAATGTTGTAACCAAGCTTCCAGCCCTTTATCCTTTCCATCTCCATCCTCTAAGAGCAATGCTTTCATTAGATACTGAGATGCCTTCCATTTTGGTGGCCATTTCCAAAGGTAAAAGCATTTTCTGTTTCATTGCTATATATCTATTGCACTCTTGACTCCCTTTAGCCAGGTAAAAACTACTTTAGCCGTGCCATATCATTGAGTGGTTGGAAATACTGTTGTCACTGCAAGAGCTCTGTGGTGCAGCATTCCCACTGGATGTGTTTTTCAGATTTTTGTGACACCAGATTATGCTATTTCTGAATAATGCGTTCCAGATAACTAGTTCATATTCATGCTTGTCCACCAATCAGGTTGTGGTTCTGGAGATGGAGTGGATTATTCCTGTCTATCCTAGTCTCTTGTTGCCATCAGCAGATCTGCAGTTCTCTGCTTTCCATCCATTTAGCTCTGATTTAGGTGGCAGATGTAGATGAAACTAAGCAGACTCTCTGAATTATCAGATCTCATGGCAGAAGAGCATGACCTTTAAATGACATGGGCTCCCCTGAGTTGTTGAAGATTTTAAGAACAGGAAGAACATGCCTTCAAAAGTGCAGATTAAGGAGATAAAGCCCACTAACAGAACAGTGGCACTGATTCTAAGCCATCGCAGACAGGTATGCCCAACAAAATCACCTCTTCAGTGTTCAGCTTTATGTAAATTTTATACTGTGCCCTGTATCATAAGATCTCTGGGCAACTTAAAACTCAAATGCCTCAGATCCTAGTTATTTGAAGGACCATATTCTTCCATATGAAGCTACCCATGTTTAGAGATCGTCTGGGGAGGCCATCTCTTTGTCCTGCCAACCTCATAGAAACATCTGATGGGAATACTAGACAAGACTTTCTTGGTGGCTGCCCCAGGTTCTAAAACTTCCTTTCCAGAGAAGTTAGATCAGAAACCTTTTGCTGTCTTTCCACAACTGGGTAAAAACTTTTTTTTAAAAAATGGCAGGCCTTGGGAGATTGATTGCTCAAGGGGAATGAGCATTGCATAATGTGCTAGATTTTCTATTTTCTATTTTCTTTTTAAAGATTTTTTAAAAAAATATTTTTATTATCAAAGTAAGAAAATAAGATAAAAGAAATATCTTACACATACATCTAAATGAGGAATAAAAATATAAACATTTTCCATTTTTACAAAAAAGAGAGAAATAAAGATTAGAAAAAAAAGAATGGTCATAAAGAGTTTCAAGTTATGCATTCTAAAAGTTATTAGTTAACAATTATACTATTATCACTCTCTAACAAATATACCTTTAATCATTTAGCACAATTATTTGTATCTTATGCCTTATCAGCCATTCTTTAAAATTGTTCTTAATGTGTATTTAATGCTTATTTTTAGACTTGTTTTGCTTTCTTCTAATATCTTTACCTCTCTGTGACTTCTTTTTCTAAGATTGTGGGAGATAAAATATTTAGTTCTATCTCTCCGGCTGAAATATAAATATAAGTGTGTATATATGTATATGTGTATACACACACACACACACACACACACACACACGTATATTTATTTATCTTTAATTCCTACCGTCTTGAGAAAAATTTTACATGTAAAACATATATTTAATATGTAATTCTTCTAGTATGAACATTTTTCTTTGCCATATAGGTATTTGTAATATTTGAATATGCCCTTCTGAATGTATGATAGACCATCAAATGAAGTCAATATAGTTTAATTAGACACACCAACCATTGCTAATTTACCCAAAGTTCTCTCCCATAAGGGAGATCTTTTTAATGATTTTTAACAAGCTTTGATAATTTTATGCCTTTTTAACTTTTGTCTATTATCAATGGAAAGCCAGCATGGGGTAGTGGTTTGAATGTTGGATTACAATTCTGCAGACTAGGGTTCAAATCCCCACTCAGCCGTGGGAATCCATTGGCTGATCTTGAGCAAGTCACATTTAACATCTGAAAAAAGGCAAAGGCAGGTCCCCTCTGAGCAAATCTTACCAAGAAAACCCTGTGATAGGTTCTCCTTAGGGTTACTATAAGTCTGAAACAACTTGATGGCACATAACAACGTTGTTCAATGTTTACCTATGTTGGTTATAATTGTAAGTAGGGATGGGACGGATCCAGAATTTTCTGAGTCCAGATCCAAATCCCTGGAAGGTTCTGGGAATCCACAAATCTCACGAAACTTGAATCTTTCGAATCCTTTTTTTAAAAAGAGTTTAAAAAGCAAGGGAAAGAAGGATAATCTTGGGCAAGACACACACTCTCAGCCTTAGCAAAAGCCTAGGCAAAGGAAAACCTCCCTCTGAAGAAATCTGGTCAGGATGATTGTCCTAGTTTTGCCTCAGGCTCTCCCCAGATTGAAAATGACATGAAGGCCCTTTCTACACAGGCAGAAAATGTGGAAACAGGACCACATATTACAGTACGGAGATAATCCAGGTCAAAACTAGCTTTTCTTTGCATAGCTTCTTTCGGCATCCTGGGGTTTGTAGTTTGATGATGCACCAGCACACTTTGGCAGAGAAGGCTGTGACACCTTATAAAACTACAAACCCCAGAACTGTGTATGAAAGAGCTTTGCAAGGGAGCTATGCAAAGAAATGTTCAGCCGTCCTTGAAATCTCAAGAAAACTGTGCCTTCCAGTCAAGTCTCAAGTCCTGCAACAAGGAAGGCACTTAAAACACACAAACAAACAAACAAGCAGCCTCTAGTCCAATCTCGGTTCTGCACCCTGCAGTCTCAAGAGTCAAGTCTCAAGTCCTGCAACAAAGAAAGCACTTAAAAACATACATACACACAAACAAGCCTCTAGTCCAGTCAATTCTCTACCCTCAAGTCCTGCAAGGGACACTCAAGCCAAATGTCTAGGCCTGTCTCAACAATTCCCAATCCCTACCCTCCAGTCTCAAATCAAAAAATAATACAGATTAGTGCATGCTCAGTAAACAATTCTGGAGGCAGCTACTGTTCACCTTGTTTGTTGTAAACAACACACATTCCTCCTATAGAATCAGCTAGAGTAGAATCCCATTCTTTCCCAGCTCAAGTTTTTTGGCATTCATTGTTTACCACAGACATGCTGCTGCAACACAAGACCAAAAGTCTGTGTTTCTCCAGCTCTCCTTTGCAACCTTTCCAATGGCAATGCTACTTATAAACTTGCACCTAGACAGAGGAAAAAGAGGGAAAGGGGTTGAGAAGCATAAAAAGCCTTTCTAAAAGGGAGCTTCAAAACGGGTTAACTGAAGTATTCATGTATTCAAGACACAGAAACTAAGAGAGGAAGTGGCATCATGACAATCTTAGTCCCAGAATTGACCAAACAAAGCTGATGAAGGGGAAAGTATGGCTTGCATGGAACCCCTGAAGCCCTTTTTGCAGTCTTTGGAACCCCCTGGGACATTCCCACAATCTCCTAGACCCCCACAGAAACTCAGTTTTGCTCCTCTGTCCCTCTCAATCCCTTTCCCAAAATCACCTTGCAGAGGGGAGCAGCAGCAGGGAGAGGGGGCACTAGGGGCACAGGCAGCAGGAGGAAGAAATGGCGGCCTCCAGTGCGTGTGAGGCTTTATGCTGGTCTGCTGGCCAATCACCCGTGCCCACATTAGGTGGGAAAACACGTGAGGAGCAGGATCCCATCCTGGTCCTGAGTTTTCAAGTGTCCTGGTCTCCTAAGTTTTCAGGCGTCCTGATCACCCAGGTTTTCAGGCATCCCGGTCTCCAACAAACTGTTTGAGTGACGGATTCGAAAGATTCGGTTTGCCTATTTTGGCACAGGGATTTGGATTCCTGAATCTCGAATCTCTGCCAAAGATTCAAGGATTCAGTTGGCCCATCCCTAGTTGTAAGCCACATTGAGTCCCAAAGTGGGGAAAAGACAAGCTATAAATAAACGGAAGTCGTAGTTATTGTTCTTTAAAATTAGAGCCAAAGCAATTGTAACAAAATAAGCATTCTGAAAGCATATTAAACAACGAAAAAATGTAAAAAGTTAAAAGTCAAAGTAATCTAGAACCACTTTTCTGTATAAATACACATAGCTTTAGATTGCTTTAACTTTTAATTTTTAAATTTTTAAATTGTTTATTATGTTCTAGAATGTTTATTTTATTGTGTTCTTGGATGAAATGATTGCTCCCTCTCCCCGACTTTAATAAAAAAAGCCAAGTTTCAGCTTGACTCCTGAATGAAACCAACATTAACACCAATTGGGATTCCATGGAAAGGCAGTCCACAACCAGGGTGCCATAGCTGAAAAAGCCTTCTTCCATGTCCTTAAACAGGTTGGTGCTCTGAGTGGTAGAAAACAAAGGAGGTCCCTTCCAGGAGATCTTAAGTTTCTCTCAGAACTAGTAGGAGAATCACCATCTTTAGCACTGTCTTACCCATCTTGGGAACTGGCCAAGAGATAAATGTTTTTTAAAAGAAGCTGCAATTTTTTGTGTGTTGGATTAAACATACAGGCCTTTCCAGAGTCTTCTTTCCAGGAATTCGTTCTCAGAACCTCTACCGCTCAGTAACTGGTTAACAAGCCAGAAAAATAAGCCAAGGTTGTTGTAAAATCTGTAATTGTTCTCAACTGTTGGTACCCAAGCCCTAAACTACTTTTTGAACACTGTGTATATGCTTTAATTGTAGCGCAATATCAGATAATTATTTTAATCTAGAATGAAGGTAATTGAGGTGACTGAATACAGGCTTCTTAAAATGTTGTTCTCAAATTATAGTAAGCAAGTTTGTGATTAATTTAGCCTCTGTGTGTCAACATTTATTGAACAACTAAACAGGAAACCTTGTGTGACAAGAGGTAGGAGAAAACAAAAGAGAGCATGCACTGTGATTTTTCTGGATAATTTTTTGGCTGAGATACAATTCGAATTTTTTAAAAAATGTTGGTGACTTGATTCAGTCTAACCTCCTGCCTCATGGTGCTCTCTAGACATGCTGAGTTACAGCTCCTGTGGCTCCAATGAGTGTAACCATTGGGCATGATGATTGGGGATGGTAGAAATTGTAGGTCAATGGATCTGGAGGGCACCAGATTGGTGAGTACTGTTATAATCACTGTGTTCACCTGCACTCAGTGATCATCTTTAGTCATGAATGTACCAATGCAAGAGCTGCTATAATTTTAAAAAACTCAGCACCCCGTGGACACCAAAAGTACCCTTGGTTTTGAAAAGTGGTTTGTTTGTTTTTAATGCAAAGTAATTTAGAGAAGGGTGGCAACTTATTTGAAAGACGAATTTCTCCTTCCAGAGCCTTCCAGAATAGAAAAAGGTGTGGTGGTGTGTATGTGTGTGTGTGTGGGGGGGATCTGAATTTGCAGGGCTTTCAAAATCAAACTCAGGACCACATGGAACCTAAAGACTTCTGTTTGCCCATCACTGTGGTAAAAAGGTACTACAGAGGAGATCTGCTGCGCTTACCTTGGCCAATTCCACACTACACTGTTATAGTGCTATTATTCCACTTTCAACATCCTGTGGAATTCTGGGGTTTGTAGTTTATTGAGGCCAAAGAGCTCTCTGGTTGGGAATTCTAAATGCCCCTCCCTAAACTACAAACTATGCTAAACTACAGTAGCATCAAACCATGAGCAAAATAGACTCCATTTGGGTACCCATCTTTGTCCAAGGTCTTCTTGTTAAATCTGTTTCATCACTTTACAAAATGTCTCTTTTTATAAAAAGTATCTTTTAAAAAGCCTTCCTAGGTTCATTTTTCTTTATGTTCAGTAGCTGAGTTTTCCCATTTCTCATTTTTCTACTGATACTTCATGTACTGGATGTCAATTTGATCTTCTGAAAAGAAAACTTCAAGGAATTACTGTTTCACAAATACTTTCAAGAAGAAACTACAAAGCGTCTTGTGGCAATTTAAAGATTAATGGATTAATTATGGTGTGCATTTTCATAGATACTGTCCAATATCATAAGATGCATGAAGTGTTATCTCAGATTTTCAGGTTTATATTATGGATGGCAAATATGCTATCGAAAAGACTTCAGATTTAAATCAGAGAGAAATTGACAGGATAATTTATCCAGAGCGAGTGCTGTGAGCACTTAGTACTTACAAATCTGGGTTTTAATCCCTGTTTGTTCACCATGCTTGTGGTGGTGAATTCCAGGTGCCACCTCTTCTTTTCTGGCAGACACCTCACCTTTAACAGCTGCATGGTAGGAGGGAGGTACATTATACATTTTCCCATGCTAGGAATAGCTGTACCAGTTGAAACTGGCCAATTCAGATGGTTGAAAATTTTGCTCGGTTTGGCACATGTCTGTATGAACAGTGTGGAGAGAATGGATGCTCAACACTGTTGGGTGTTAGAGTTTCCCAGAGTTTTAGCCTTTGAGGAACTCTTTTAGGAGAGTTACAGAAAAAGCATGTCCCACTCTCTGTGTTGTCTTCTTTGAACTGGAGGCTGACTTGAAAGCAAAACAAGGCAGGCAGCTTCAGGTTCCAAACTCAAAAGATTTACTAATAAACTTTATAATTACATATCCATTAGAGAAACTAGATCTTAACTAACTAAGAAAAGGATTTGGAAAGATAGTATCTTTATTGTAAAGTCACCAACTTCTTGGTGGAGAGGCTGGCATAGAAGGAGAAGTTGCTAGAAGTAAGATTGCAAAGAGGCAAAGAGAGAGAAGCGTGGTCTCTATGTAAGTCCAGTGACTGATTCCAGGGTGTACCCTGGGTCACATGGTCTGGATACCATAGCCAATCATTTTAAAATAACAAAGAGCAACAATTAACCCTCTACTAACTAAGCTTCATTTGTCCTAGAACAAGAGTGGGGGAGAAAGAATGCAGCAAAGACATTTTTTAAAAGGGCAAACAAAACTGACCCATTTGTTCATCCATGATTTAGATGCACATGCTTTAGGCAGGATTTTAAGCAACGATGTCAGAGGGAACTGAAATGTAGGAAGTGCAGCCAGTGATAAAATCATTTGCTTTTCAGAGGCGTAACCAATTCATATCTCAAAACATTGCAAATCCATTCCTGGGATTATAGAATCCTGACTTCTGACATTAAGTTGCCCAGTCAGTGTAATATTGTATATTCTGGTTTCAGCTGTTTAGAAACCTAGCCTAGAAGAGGATGACTGCTACAAAAGCTATGATTCTTGAAAAAATGCATTAAATTTTGTTTGCCTGGATTCCCTCTGCTTTCCCCCACCCTCAGTTTTTTTTAAAAAATAGCACTGAGCAGGAAAATCCTCCTGTGCTGGTAGTAAGGGTAGTTTGTACTCATTGTGTACACCCCAGATGGTTCATAAAAACCCTTTGAAATGCCATCTGTCAGGCATGTGTCCGGCCAGCAGCCTGTCATTTTGCTAAGAAAAGGAGGAGGCGGGAATTCCCTTCCCCTTGTTTTCTTTGCACCTTTTCTGAAGTGCATGTTGGGAACATTTGCTTAGATGCAATGAAGCCAAGAGAAATCATTG
This sequence comes from Iguana delicatissima, assembly GCA_948472985.1. Taxonomy (NCBI): domain Eukaryota; kingdom Metazoa; phylum Chordata; class Lepidosauria; order Squamata; family Iguanidae; genus Iguana; species Iguana delicatissima. The sequence continues at coordinate 395,299 of CAOKZL010001251.1, forward strand.
CACTATATGACAGAGTGGAATGTGGGTGTTTTGTAACCCTGATCGCTCCCACAGAATGACAAGAGACTGTCTCACTGAAGCTATATCGTACATGATGATAGCAGTGAGTATCTGTATTGCCTGTGTCTTGTAGTTGCTAAGTTAGGCTGTTCTACGTGCATCCCTGTATTGCTGCAGAAGTAAACCCCAATGAGATGACATAGGTCAACCTAAGTATGAATGGATAAATCTGCAGCCCAGATAACTCTGTTCGCCAAGTGCCTTGGATAAGCACTCGGCCAACATGTCAATGTGAGAACAAATTCCATTTCACTCAAATGTGTTAGATTTCCTTTCAGCACCCATCTACTAAAGTAGAAGATGCAAAGTTCAAAATACTATGGTGATGGGAATACTATGCACACAGTCATTTGTGTCTATGTCATAAGTGTACAGTATCCATCTTCTCTCTGCTCTCCCACAGATGTTTGGAGTTAACTGCACAAAACAGAGCGCTTCCTGACTTGTTTCAATAATTCTCAGCAAACTAAATATGTGCAGTTCTCTCATTCAAATTGATGGATTTGAATGCACAGAGGGTTTGCCTTGATTTATATGTACAGTTTTCTGAACATAATTCCTTCAGTGTATGTAAAGATGCAACCCTGTGCTGTAGGGAAATACAGCTGAAACTTTAAGATCTCAGCTTGCTTGGGAAATTAAGGAGATTGACATGAAACAAATGTCTTAGAAAATTAGTCTGCAGCTTTGACAGGCGTGATACAATACAAATAAAGGTGGAAAGAAATGATGAAGTACAACCATTGTCATAAAAAGACAGGTGGGAAATGTGAGGGCGGATGTTAATAAATATTTAATTCAGGTTTTGGTTTATAGAGAATGCTTTGTGAAATTAAAGCAAGCATAGCCCACATTTTTCATATAAATCAATTTATGGTATTTGAGATTCATAAAATAATGTGTACCTTTTCTGTAAAGAGCAGGTTGAGAAATATTTTTGTCCATATAAATACCTTGCAAGCATATACATCAGAGGTGCTTAGACAGAGGACAGCTGTTATTAGGTTGCAGTGAACCAGTAGTAAGACTGCAAACAGAACTTGGAAGGAACTAGTACAATAAATGGCTTGTAATTAATTAGATTTTCCAATAACTCTATAATTCAGTAAGTAAGCCACAAATAAGTTGCAGTTGGATAAATGTAATGGATGAATATAAATGTAAATGTTTTAGTTACTTTTATATTTCAGATTAGATGTGGCCTCACTAAATAAACATGCCTTATAGCACAGGGCAACAGCTTTTAGTATTCTGATAGTTCCAAACAGTGATTAAAAATATCTGTTTAATTGCTCTTGAACAGTGACAAAATAAAGAGTTACTGTATGTCCATAAATTTTAACTGTGATGGTAACTAACTGTGAGGGGTTTGAATGTAACCAATTACTTTTAAAGTAACATTCCACGCTCTGGTTGCAACAATCAATTAAGCAAATAACCTAATTCTGTCCAGGGGTTCCACGAAGAGTGCCATCACCCGTGCTCAGCTCTGAAAGCGTCCCAAAATTAGCAGAGAGGGTTTCATGTATGAAATGATTTTTGGGATGCTGGGAGGGAGGCCATTTTAATCTGTTGCAAATAAAAGGAGTTTTGTGATGCCTTAAAAACACATTTTAACAGACTTACTCTTTTATGTATTTGATTAAATAGTTTGATTAAATTGGATGAACTTGTGGTTGTTTCAGAGCTGGTAGCTCATGATGCAAACAGAAGGTGCATCTCCACCCATGCATTCCGAAGTGAAGTGTCTTCCTCTCCATATTTGGGGCAGGGGCTGGAGTCATGTTCTTGCCTCGTTTTGTTGTTCTGCATTGCTACATGTTCTCTTTCCCCGAAGATTACATGGGAAATTTTGACACTGTTATTTCTGTCAGTCATGTCACGGTATAATATTTGCTTTCTTCTGACACTACTTTAGTGTGAATACGCACTTCATTTTGTTTCCTTTTCTCCTTTTCTCTTACCTAGGCACAACTCGACCTCCACGAGAAGGAGAAGTGCCTGGTGTGGACTACAACTTTCTGACTGTTCAGGAGTTTCTTGAGCTTGAGAAAAGTGGGACTCTTCTTGAAGTAGGAACCTATGAAGGTAAGTCGTGTGAGCAAGCAGTCTCACTCAACAAGTCGGATAGGTGATGAAAGAAGGCATTCCAAAACCTTTGAAGATGCTCTTTATTTTTTAAAAAAATTGTGACACCACTCCCATCCTGCCCACAGAAAGAATCATGTTTCAAACCCTTCCAAATTAAAGGGTGGAAATATTCATGAGGATAGTGGCTTTTTTTTCTTTTCATTCTTGATCCAGATAGGTGCTACAGTTAAATTGCCCATCACTTTTTGGATTTATTTTGGATTGTCCTGCAGTCCAAGAGCGTCTGGAAGGCCACAGGTTGGCTACAACCTCTGCTGTAAGCCTATGTTACCTTGGATTTCACTGGTTTGCAGGCCAGTTGGAGCTATTCGTTACTTATAGCATGGAACGTCCATACATAATTACCTAGGAAAAACTTACACTGAATCCACTAGGACTTACTTCTTATGAAATAGGCATAAGATTGTTGTTTTGAGATTAATGTGCTATGTGTGTGCTTTTTTAATGTTAGCTTTTCCAAGTTTATTGAGGCTAGAACAAACCTCTTCTGAAATTTAGGGAAGTTTTGAGTTTGATAGTTAAGGAATAAAGGCTTTATCCTTTTTAGTTTGCAAATGTATAGAAGGAGCCAAACTATTGAATTGGGATTTTGGAAATCTGGATCCCTTTGCTGTGTCTCTCATCTTAAGCTGTGATGAGAGTCATATTAACCTCTTCAGGTCTGTTGTGATGATAAGCAGAGAATTATAAAGCACTGCTAGAGCATCCTGTTAAAAGCAAACAAACACATCACTTCAGTAATTACTAGTGTAACTTACAGAGCTGCTCATGGCTCTTCTTTGCTTGTGTGTATCTGTGGAAAGGGGACTGAAAGGAGAGGGGAAGGGGTTGGGTTAGCATGGTAGTCCTGTTCTTCCTCTCTTATCAGTCTCATTCCTTGGGTGTGTGGGGGGCATTGGGAGAGGGTTTGTAGTGCTGAGAAGTTGGGGTGCAAGCAATCCTTAAAGGATTGTGCAGCCTTATCAGAGTTGCTAAGAGGGAAGTTTCCCCCAGAAAAGAAGTGACTGAGATGGTGTGAATAAGTGAAAATGAAACCTGCAAACGCAGAGGGCCAACTGTAGTTTACAGTGATGCATCTGCTTGTGGAATCCCACTCTCTTCTGAACGTGACTAGCATTTTCAAAAACTTTAAGAGAAATACATTTGAAAATTAAATGCAAACATTCTTTTAAATTTGAATCCTTAAAAGATGACAAATGGGTATTTTAGAGGCATACCAGAAATACATTTATAGGATGTTTCTGTCAAGGCAGCTGAGAGTTCTTTCCATGTCAGCAAAATATTATCCTCTGCTCAGTTATTATGTTGAAAAGTAACTTAAGATTCTGTAGTTCATCCTCTGGGCATGATACATGGATTCATCCCAGAGAAAGAGGAAATCATTCTTAATTAATTCTGTCATTTTTAGTGTAATAGGGTGGCCTTGAAGTTACTCTTTTAAAATAATAGAAAACTGTGCATTTGAGACAATGAAGAGTTGACAACTGACAACAACACACAGTGGCTGTATCACAGATCAGTGCAGATTCTGTTGTGTTCTGTCACTTTTTTAAAAAAGTATTCAGAGCTACCCCAAATCTTAGAAGTCCTGAGAATATGTCATACATATGCATTTACACATAGTGTCTAATCCAGCTTTACATATGATATGTTCAGCGCACAGGTTAAACTGTTACGGTGATGAAATACATCCTTGCCTGATCCCTCGGTCAGCTGGAAATCATTCTGTTTCTCCATGTTCTGTCCTGATGGGTAGCCTCTTGTCCTGAGTACAGGTTACACATCAGGAGAGTCAAACATTGTGGCACAGTTGTTTCTTTAAGAGTAATCCATAGTTTTTCATAATCTACAAAATAAAAGGCTTTGTTATAATCTGTAAAGCACAGGCTTTTTAAAATTAATGGCATTTTCATGTGAAATCTTGTTTAATTTGTGTTTTATCTTCTTTTATTGCCAAGTTTTAACTTCATCTTGTTTTGATCTTCTTATTAAGCTGGTTTCGGTCCCATGTCAAAGGATAGATGGCCTTTCCACACTACACTGTCATAGTGCTGTTATTCCACTTTCAGCACCCTGTGGAATCCTGGGGTTTGCCATTTATGGAGAGGCATTTAGAATTCTCAGCCAGAGAGCAATTTTTCCTCAGTAAATTGCAAACCCTAGAATTCCACAGGATTTTGAAAGTGGAATAATAGCACTATAATAGTGCAGGATGGAAAGGCCTATAAATAAAATAAAATAAGCAAGCCTTAACTGGAGGGCTCTGAAATGGTAGTTTCCAAATAAATGGCATTCCATGCCTTTTCTGTTAGGGTCAGGCTAAGAGTGCAAGCTTCAGAGAGGAAATTTTTTGCTGTCAGTTGTATCCCACTCAGCTGAGCCAAGGCGTGGGGAAAAACCTTTCAGCCTCCCAATCACTTACTGCCCAAGTTGACTAAAGAGCAGCTGAGAAGTACAAGAGGCCGTGAAGCTGTCCATCTCCCTTCCCTGATGCTCACTTTTCCTCAGGCTGCTGTTTAGTTATTGGAACCAAACATTACTAGGAAGTTACTTTTTAGAAGTAATTCATTCCCATTATTCACTAAAGCATTTGAAAAATAACCCATTGCTGTTACTTATTGCAGTGTAACTTGCATGGCACATTGCTTTTCTGTTATTTGGTGTGTGAGAAAAAACCTTATGGATTGATAGGGCAATGGCATCCAATTTTAAAAATTTCTGACAAATTGCCTGTAAAAGGTAACTTTTGAAAGTAAGAGGGAAACCATGGCTTGTTATACCTATAAAGTAACTTAACATCTTTTTCATTATGCTACTTTTGAAGTGTAACCTGGTTATATCCTCATCATTCAAAAAGTAACTAGGTGCAGGTGACTGCCTTACTTATTCCTTTTGTTTTTTTTACTTCTCCAGTCAACTGAGCATCACTGGTGAAATTGTAGGAAAGGGAGATAGTATGTATTTGTATGTATTCTATATGAATGGTTTTGGTGTACATGTGTGGACACATCTGTGACTGTCCACTGGGCAGCTCCTTCTTTTTGCTCTTTATCTGGGACCTCTTCAACCCCCAAAATAACAGCATCATCATTTCAACTGCCATGGAGGCATCCTATGGAATGGTGGGATTTGCAGTTTAGGGAGGAGCATTTAGAATTCTCAGCCTGGAAGCTCTAGTGCCTCAACAGACTACAAACCTCAAAAGTCAACAGAACACAGCCATAGTGGTTAAACTGGAATCACACTGCTATAGCTGCATAGCACGGAAAGGCCTCTGGCTTTCAATTGTTATGGGAAGTGGGGTGTGGGTGTGTGTGTGAGAGAGAGAGAGAGAGAGAGATCTTCCTAATATTATTGCACCAACTCATTGTGGGTGATTTAGACCAGATGAATATTTAGCGGGGTCTCTATTTCCTTGTTTGGATGTAACTGGCTGTTGTACAGTAGCTTGATACCAGACTTTGATGACAACAGGTAAAACCACACACACACGTGTACACAGTCACACACATGAATCAATAATGAACACAGGTTCTCATAAATATTTCAATACATGTGGAGGCACTATGAAGATATGTACAATGTAATCTCTGTATCATTATTCATTCCTGATTTGTACACAAATACAAGAATCCTCTTAAATCCAGGGTATAGATACGCCGTTCAGCAGTACCTGGGTAGAATGAGCACATGAGTGTTTGTGTGAAAAGACTGTGTTTAGTTTTTTACAGCTGTAAATATAGCCCCTTATGGCCCGCATGGAATACTACCCCTTCTGTCCCTAAGGAGGTGCCATGGGGAATTCTGAAAAGAGTAAAGGCACCGAATCCTGTCGATCTTGGAAGCTAAGCAGGGTCAGCCCTGCTAGTCCCTAGATGGGAAATTGCCAAGGGATACAATATTTCAGAGAAAAGGAACTGGCAAAACCACTTCTGAGTATTCTTTGCGTAAGAAAACCCTATGGGGTCACCATAAGCAGACAGATGACTTGAAGACGCACACACACACACACACACACAGTTTGTATGTGTCTGTGTGGCAATTCTGAGAACGAATGAAAGAGATGAGTGAAGAAAAAGATTGAGAAGAGCACAAGAAAAATACTTAAAGGAAAAGCACCAACCCAATTCTCCCAACCAAAAGCAATAGAAATCCAGAAACAACTATATGAGTACTTGTACATTTCATTATATCTGAATAACTATACCTGGGTTCAGATCAGTAGTCACGCTTCAGTGTATATACATTGAATGTTACATGTGAAAAATTCCAGGGGTGTGGGAGAGAGAGAGTTTGGGCTTCACCAACTGATGGTATGAGACTCCCAGCTAATCATAAGGGACTGTGCCCTTGGGCGGAAAGAGTTTCTCTACCCTTGCTTTATAGTCTTGGGTTTCCCCCCTCTTGCTCAGTTGTGCACAGAAATAATAACTTAGCTGTGCCTTATTGCTCTGAAACTGGGGCATTTTTTATAACACTACTATTGGAGTTTAGGAAAGAAGTATAAATTAATTCAAATGGTTTTTGTGACCTTAATAGAGTTGTGGGAATCGGTGATTAGTCTTCTTGGGGAATTATATGCTGCTGTCTATGGAGTAAGAAATTTTCACCTACCTTCCAGACAGCGTCTTAACCCCAGAGCACAGAAGTAACAAGTGAAAAGTCCACCGTTTATCTGTAACTGTTGACTTATGCTTGCGTGACAAAGTTAAATGAAGTTGTATCACAGAAGGAAAGTGATAGCAAAGTAGATTTGCTGGTGTTAAAAGAGAGACGGTTTCCAGTCATTATCAAAGTTGCTTTGCAAGTAACGTAACGACATTTTTAGGGGTACTTTGACAGGAATTCTTCAAGTTCTCTGCTGTTCTCTTATCAATGCCAAAGTAGTTTCTCTAAAAAAGAAGGAGGAGGAGAAAGTAGAAGGCGGTAATAGAAAAGCAATAAGAAGCACAACAAGTAACAAAACAGTGGGATGTGTAATGACAGGGAATTATCTAACAAGTAAAAGGATAACATTTCTCTGAAAGAGTAACTTTCCAAGCTGTGCTCACTTTGGCCACTAATAGGAACCCTTGAAACTACAGTTATACCTATTTCAGATGTCACCACTGGGTGAACTGCTACGGGTCACCAGTGGATAGATAGATTGTATCTCTTTTGAGCACATATATTTTCCTCTGAGGGTTCTGATCTTGAAATATTTAACTTATTTCAACTAGACTGAAATAGTCTATTTTTCCAAATAATTTTTCTTTTCTTTTCTTTTCCTAAATAATGCCACTTCATTGTCGATAAATTTGATTGAAAAACTGTAAAATGTTGTTCAGCGTTTAAGTGTTACAGTATCTAGGATATCATTGTGTTTTTAAACTTATGGATGGTATAAGCTGAGATTTTTATTCTCATACCTCAGTGATGTTCTCAGAGGGGTAATCTTCTCCCTAAAAGCACATTTGGACCACTTATTCACTTACGGGAACTCTTGGGACTAGAGTAGAAATGTTGGACTTTCTATTTCGGTAAAGCATAACAAAATACAAACATGACTTCAATCATACTGATGGCTTAATCGTTGCATGTTGAGCTTTCATTACTGTAATCTGCCAATAATTTACCTATAGAATAGACTGAGAAGTGATTCTGGGAAGGGTGGAGGACTTCCACTTTAGCTGACTCACCTGAACCATTTGAAGCAGTTTGCTTTGGAGGCACATTTAGACTACAGTATGTAGCTCCTTCATTCAGAGTGACACAGGGTCGTAGTAATCAGGCCTGGAAAATGTATTGTTGATGAAAGTAGGATGTAAAGCTATTATGGTCCCATGCAAGTCACTATGTACTTTATTGTTGGACTCTGAGACTTGGATCTCGAAAGATGTTTAGCAATCTCTTTTGGAATGAGAGAAAGAAGTGTGTAGCATAAGCCTTTGTAGACTGGGGCCATTTCCACACTACACTGTTATAGTGCTCTCATTCCACTTTCAGCACCCTTTGGAATCCTGGAGTTTGCAGCTTAGGGAGGGGCCTTTAGAATTCTCAGCCAGAGAGGTCTTTGTTCTCAGTAAACTACAAACCCCAAAATTCCACAGGATGTTGAAAGTGGAATAATAGCACTATAACAATTTAGGGTGGAAATGGCCATGGTCTCACTCCTCTCTGACAAAAGCCTCTCATTTGTCTCCTTTTTTAATTACCATCTTGGAACCCTTTTGAGGCTGTGGTTGGCCCATGTCCAATGTGGCTGAGACTGTGTGACAGAGTATGTGTGCTGCTGATTGTCTCAGATTGACATGATAGAAGAAGCCTTCTGTGTAGAAATCCAGTTCTTTTTTCAGACGTTCAGATGTGGTCCATGTAGAGTTCTTCATTCTGTACTGCTGAGAAAGATTTTATGATGCTATCATCATGCTACTAGAATTTGCAGAGCTACTTGTGAGCTTTTGCTTTGGTTGGTGTCATTGTCCTAAAAACATTCCTTGAGCTATAGACATCAGGAAAAAACTTCCCAGATTTCCAGGCAAACTGTATCCTGTGTGTAGGCTTGGTGGTGCTGAAGGATATCACTGTGTGAGAGAAGACTCATCTGCCTGGGTCAGAATGTGACTGGATTGATTCCAATATTTTATGAGTTTGGGATGGTTCTGTAGTAAGTGAGATGGCCGTATTTTCTCTCTTCTTCCGTAGAGAAGTAAAGTGTATCTCATAGTTGGTCTTCTTAGAGAACTGGTCAAATTTTCTTTCTTGTTCATTTGTTGTTGTAGTGGTTGCTTGCTTGCTTGCTTGCTTTCTTATCCTGTCTTTTCCCCAATTTGGGATCCAAACATACAGTTGGCCCTCCACATTTGAGAGTTTCACTTTTACAGATTTGATTATTTGCGAGTTTCTCCAGCCCTCACCCTCCCAGCACTTCTTTTCCAAGAGAACCTTCCTTTTCGGTGGCTCCGATCATGTCATGCAGCCCTTTAAAAACCTTGTTCTGGTCCTCCTCTTTCCCCACCAACTGCTACCTGGCCAGCTAAGGATTGGAGCCTGATTTCTGATCACCACAAAACCCTGTCCCAACGCTCCTCACACACCCAAGGAAAGAGATGAGCAAGAGAGACCCATCCCCCTTCTCTCTCCTTTCCCTAACCAGGTAGGGATCCTGGGTGCCTGGACTCCCCACCATCCCTTGGCCCTCTTCCCACAGACAGACACACATTTTGCTATTTGTGGTTTTTCCACTTTTGTGGGGGTCCTGTGTGCCTAATCTTAGCAAATGTGGAGGTCCAGCTGTAGTTAGGAATTAACAACATACAAAAGCTAAAATGCAATTAAGCTATCATAAAATTGAAACCAGTTAAAACAAATTAAAACAACAAATAAAACTCTTGCATGTTGTACAGGGCATTTTCCTCTGAAAAATCAATTCTCAAAGGGCTACCAGAATAAAAAGGTTTTTATTTGCTCAAGGAAAGATAGTCAGGAGGGTGCAACTCTAGCCTCTCTAGAAAAAGAGTTCCAGAGTCTAGGAGGAGCCACTGAAAAGCCCTAATCCGCATTTCTACCAAATGTTCTTGTGATGGTTGTGGAACAGAGAGCGGGGCCTCCTCAGAAGATCTTAAAAGATGAACAAGTTTGTATGGGAGAATATTTTCTTGTATTCTTGCTCATTGTACAAGATACTGATATCATGGTTCGCTACATTTTTGGAGAAAGTATTGTTTAATCTCTCCATGCAATATGTTGCCCATATTGGATTTGTCGCTTTCAGTTCCTTGTGAATAATATCTCACTATTCGTGTTTGGCCACCCTGGATGCTGCATACATGCATACATACATACATAGGCACGTTTCTTCATCAGACTGATAGATTTCAGTTCCATCCAGTTACATGTGGTGTCTTCCATTGTGAAAATTTTCAGACATGGCCGTGTTAGTCTATTTCACTATAAAGCGGGTGCTCCTTTGCTGTGGTCTCTGGATGTGCAAATCTGAGCAACTGCATCATGTCCTATACCTAAAATGGTGGCAGTGTGCATGTGCACATGCTGAAGTGTCCGCATGCACATCACCATCATTTAGTATTATGGGATGTGAGCATTCACATTTTTGTATTGTTTTGTGTTTTGTTTAATGCAGGAGTTCCTGGAACGAAACCTCCACAGATATGGAAGGTGCATTGTAATTTATTTTGGCTGAAATAAATTGGTTAGTTTTTAAGGTGCCAAAAGACTCCTTTCCTTTTTATACTGAAACAGACTAACATGATTGTGTCTGAAAGTTCCAAGAATGATATTTTTAGAACCTGTTACTTGATCTGACTTGTGTGTGTTATTTGTTTTTTATAGCATCAGCTAGTATATGGAAGCCAAAGAAGGTGTAAAAGGATGTGGAGCCATGTGTTTATTTAATTTAGGATTTTACTAATTTTAAAGATTTTTTTCTAGCTTCAAGAGTAGTTAGCTGAGCCAGTCTACAATCCTAGATGAGAGACAGAAATTGCAAGAGCACATGTTTGAGTATTTTCATGGGAACATTTTAAAAATTCTATTTCCGACTCTGTGGATATGCTTTAATTATGTCTGCACAGGTATTCTTGAAATACATGGTGGTGGTTTCAGTGAACTGTTAAGTCATTAGAGCTCCTGTTCATTTCCACACAAACAGACACTGCCTTTACTTTGGTTTATTTATTGTTGATGCTTCCAGTGTGTATGTGTGACTTTTGGAGAGGTAGACTGTCAAACCTGTTCTAACCAAAGGATTGCCTGTAATAGGATATCCACCCTGAAAGCTAGTGTGCTATGATAGTTAAATTAGAACTGGGACCACGGACACTTATGATCAAATCTCCCCTCAGTCATGAAGGTCACTCTTCGTGGATTTCAGATCAAGATAGGCATCGCTGAGTACTTGCCAAGGGACCACATCCCAACAAGACAAGAGCTCATGCTACCTTTACAGCCTGCTCATTTGCCAGCCTAGATAACTGTGGTGATAAGGAATCATAGAATCATAGAGTTGGAAGAGACCACAGGGGCCATCCAGTCCAACCCATTGCCATTTAGGAATCCACATCAAAGCACTCCCGACAGATGGCCATCCAGCCTCTGCTTGAAAACCTCCAAACAAGGAGACTCCACCACACTCCGAGGCAGCATATTCCACTGCCAGACAGCTCTGACCATCAGGAAGTTCTACCAGAGGTTTAGGTGGAATCTCTTTTCCTGTAGTTGAATCCATTGCTCCTTGTCCTAGTCTGTGGAGCAGCGGAAAACAAGCCCACTCCCTCCTCGACATGACATCCCTTCAAATATTTAAACATGGCTATCATGTCTCTCTTAACCTTCTCTTCTGCAGACTAAACATACCCAGCTCCCTAAGCTGTTCTTCATAGGGCATGGCTGCCAGGAGTAGAGTTATCTGATCTCAGTGTGTCCCCCCTGCACAGGTCTGTAGTTTCTGTGGAGTAGCTTAAGGGAAGAATAGGGATTCAAATTTTCCACTTTTGGGGGCGGATTAGCCCTTAGGGCAAGAGATACAGTCTGTGTGTGAGTCTCCAGCCAGGAAAACCAGCATAGAATCATAGAGTTGGAAGAGACCCCAGGGCAGTGGTTCTCAATCTGTGGGTCCCCAGATGTTTTTGGACTTCAGCTCCCAGAAGCCCCAGCCACTATGGTCAATGCTCAGGGCTTCTGGGAGCTGAAGTCCAAAAACATCTGGGGACCCACAGGTTGAGAACCACTGCCCCAGGGGCCATCGAGTCCAAGCCCCTGCTATGCAGGAACATCCATCAAAGCATTCCCAACAGATGGCCATCCAGCCTCTGCTTAAAAACCTCCAAAGAAGGAGACTCTACCAGACTCTGAGGTAGCATATTCCACTGCTGGACAGCTCTGACCGTCAGCAAGTTCTTCCTGAGGTTCAAGTGGAATCTTCTTTCCTGCAGCTTGAATCCATTGCTCCTTGTCCTAGTCTCTGGAGCAGCAGAGAACAAGCCCATTCCCTCCTCAACATGACATCCTTTCAAATATTTAAACATGGCTATCATGTCCCCTCTTAACCTTCTCTTCTGCATACTAAATATCCCCAGCTCCCTAAGCCATTCTTCATAGAGCATGGCTTCCAGACCCTTCACCATTTTGGTCACCCTCCTCTGGACACATTCCAGATTGTTGATATCCTTCTTGAATTGAGGTGCCCAGAACTGGACACAGTATTCCAAATGAGGCCTAACCAATGCAGAATAGAGTGGTACCATCACCTCCCTCTATCTAGACACCATACTCCTATTGATGCAACCAAGAATCGCGTTGGCTTTCTTGGCTGCCGCATCACACTGCTGACTCATGTTCAGGTTGTGAACTATCAAGACTCCTAGATTCCTTTCACACATAGTGCTATCCAGCCATGTGTCCCCCATGCCTGCCTGCCTGCCCTCCTTCCGTCCTTCTGCCTGTCCGTCCTTCCTTCCTCCCTCCTTTCTAAAAGTGCTTTGTTACCAAAAAAAAAAAACCCCAAAAAACTTAGTGCTCTTCTAGCTGGCCATTCAGCTGGCTGCAGTTTGCACATTCTAGTTATATGGGCCTTGATTTGTTGCTGTTTGTATTGCTATATTTCTTTTGTTCTTAAATCAAAGGTAACTAATCCCATCTCCCTAAGTAAGTGAGAAGGAATAACACACTCACTTCACCTTGATCAGAGAACAGTCCCTTTAGCTAGGATTTCTGTCTTAGTTTCCAAACAGGAAACTATGTTCTATGTGTATATGTTCATGTTCAAATGACAAGCCATGAGTTGCTGCTTAATGCACTAAGCTTGATGATAACACTTGCGCCCGTCCCCAAGGCATTGCCGGTGAGGGAGACATCACCAACTGTCAAGTTTTGGCTCAGAAATTTCAGGACTTGGGATGATCCTGGCTTGGCAACCGTCGGACGGAGGATACCACTGCTTGCTTAACCACTACATCTCTGCCTGCCAGGCAAGTGAGTTGTAGCAATGGTGAGAAAGAGGAGCAACAGCAGCTGGCGACAGTGAGAAGGTAAACTCATTGAGGGAGAGGACTTATTGAGTGTGTCTTGCCCAGGGACCCAGAGAATCCTGAAGCTGACACAGCCAGTCATTGTCTCTCATCCTAAGCAAACTCGCAGCGTAGTGAGGATCAAATTGGGGTGGAGGGAGGTTGTTTATTGCCTTGAACTTGGTGGAGGAGAAATGTGGTATAAAAACTTAATAAATACAATAATAATAATGTATTGATTTTCATTGCTGGTTATGCATGGCAATTCTTTGTTTTGCAGTGCTTTCGTATCCCTTAGGGACTTTCAACAGGAAGAAATCCATCTTTATACCATGCTAAGATTGGTTTTGCTGTATGTCTGGTTTATGAAATCTATTTGATAGAGAACAAGAAAATACCATAAAAATGATAGGGTTTTTTTTGTTGTTGTTTGCTTGTCAGGGGGGTGATGTTGTTTTGGTTATTCTTGTCTGAGTGAGGGAGTTTGCTTCTTACAAACTTTAGAAACCCCTACCTTACGTTATTAATTGAAATAAGGGTTGATTTTTTTCAAAAATGCTGTTTTAGCCTGAAATTATAGTGGCTACATGTCAGCAACGTTGATATGCAAATACTTCTAAAAACCATTGTTGACCAGCAAGATGGTTGAGGTGATTCGTGGTGTATATTTGGGTGCTTTTGGGATTCCAAATTGGTTCCCCATCAATGCTGCATTTCCTCAAATAGCTCGCCACCTCCCTTTTCCCTTAGCATTGAATGATTTGTCTCTATACTATAGGCTGGCCATTTGTACCTAAGCTTTGCTTTGACTGTTCTCATTATTTGTAGTGGATGTGTTATCCTAAATCACAGGGTAGCACTTGTGTTCCCTGAGTGGATGACTGCAGTAATTTACATTATTAGGAGGTGAAAGAACAAATGGGATACAAATGAGGAGACTCTGAAATGAGGATAGAATTCTGTTAAGCATCCACAGTATAACAACAGACCTCTGGATCTGTGTTTTGTCATCCAAATATTAATAAAAAGAGTTTGCAATATTACCGTTGGGAAAACAGAAGTGTTTCCACAGTCACTCATAGAATTACCTAGCCTTTTTAAAGGTATCCAACTAGGTGTTCATACCATTATCATTTTATCATTCATCTATTTTGTAACTTCTGATCTTAATTAGTGTGCACATTAAATCTATTAACATAAATGGGTGATCATCATTTTACTTTTGGAGACAGGAAGTCTAAGGGCAAGTAAAGGCTTTGTATTACACCACAAGACAGTCAATCTTCAATAATAAGAAAAAAACGGAAGAATGTGAGGGGGTTATGAAGAGTTTCCCCTGCCTACTTGTAATGGGTGAGATATAAAGGGATAGAAACATTTGGCATCTGTTTTGACATTTGGTTTTCCCTGCTGCTGGAAAACCAAACCTGACCTTTAATTACAGCTAAAAGTGAAGCCAGGTGTGAAAAGGCTTCACTGAATGACGTTTCTAAAAGGAAAGAGTGATTGAAGAAGAGTGGACTCGGTAGAAAGCAAGAAACTCAAATAATGTTCTTCACAAAAGAAGGGAAAGTTTTTGATAGCATCGTCTGCACATATAAAATTTCCATTTTCACTTCTCTTCCGATTGTCCACTCCCTTGAATTCAGTGAGAAATCTGTTCCTTAAGTAGAAGAGGAGGCTGTGCACCATGGGACATGAATGGCGACCATGCTTGAATCTTTTGATTTCCTAGTCAAAACAAGCAGTGTTTGAAAGCCTTAACAGGCCAAGATGTTTTTATGCCCATACGCAATTAATTAACCGGGAACAGCAGAATGAGTAGTTTCACAGATGTCACATTCTTCTCCATTATGGCAGGGTTCATTGTATTTCTTTGCTGTTGTGGTTGTTGTGGTTGTGTGTTTTCAGGTTGCCCTAAGGCAGTGGTTCTCAACCTGTGGGTCCCCAGATGTTCGTGGACTTCAGCTCCCAGAAGCCCTGAGCATTGACCATAGTGGCTGGGGTTTCTGGGAACTGAAGTCCACAAACATCTGGGGACCCACAGGTTGAGAACCACTGCCCTAAGGCAAACCTGTCACATTGTTTTCTTGGCCAGATTCCTGCAGGACGGGTTTGCCATTGCCTTCCTCTGAGGCTGAGAGAATGTGATTACCCAAGGTTATCCAGTGGGTTTCCTGGCTCAGCAGGGATTTGAACCCTGGTTGGTTGGTTGGTTGGTTGGTTGGTTGGTTGGTTGGTTGGTTGGTTTCTTTCTTTCTTTCTTTCTTTCTTTCTTTCTTTCTTTCTTTCTTTCTTTCTTTCTTTCTTTCTTTCTTTCTCTCTCTCTTTCTTTCTTTCTTTCTTTCTTTCTGATTTATTTATTTATGGTAATGCCAGAACAGCTGCCCTTTCACTGCAAATCTGGCAATATGAATTTGTTCCAATGTCATTTTGGGGCCCCTAATCTCCATTTAGATATAAACAGTGTGAACTCTACTTTCTTTGTTCAGCTGTTCCTCTCCCCAGCCCAGGGATGTGAGTTTGCATGTAGAATGTAGCCTTTCACTACATGTCATGCATACCATTTTTCCTTTACTATCTTGCAGAGTGTTCCTTTCCTAAGAAACCCATAGGATCACCAGAAGTTGACAGGCAAATTGAAAGCACATAGGTACACACACTCACACACACAGATCCTGCAACTGGAACAATGAATGTTTTGAATCTAAGGAAAAGACATCACTGACAATACCCTTCTTTGGATAGCGTTGTCTACCGATGGTGACTCCAGAGCCTTGTTTAAAAGTAGGGAAGTTGAATTAGAGCAGCACTTGAGGGATTGTGCCAGCTGATGGGCAGCCGGCTTGAAGAATTTGTTACAGGCCTGTCAACCTCTGTCTCCTCTATAAACCAGAAGAGAGTAAAAGAGAGATCAATACAACAATGTTACAGAAAGGCAAGATAAAGAACGGTAGTTGCCTTCTCTCCCTCCCATTCTTTTCTCTTTTTTTCTGCTGTCTCCCTCTTTCCATTCTGCCATCTATTAACTACTCTGGCATCATATCGAGCATGAGAATAACTTCTCTAATACAGGCTTAGGTGCTGTACAGACTTTCTTTATCCCCATTAAGGCTTTTACCAGAAGAAGTCATTTCTTCTGAATCAATAATGCATATACACACGCTCAGGATTCAAAATGAAGAATGACTTTAAAGGTGTTGCTGCTCCTGAAGAGCTGAAACCCGTATGCGCTGCTGTAGAAGTCTGAACAGGGTTCATTGAGATGGAATCGTTCTTCAAAGCAAGTGTACCCCCTACCCATACCACAAAACTCAGAGAGGTTTTCGGGAGGGGTAGGGAAATACCGCCGTCTTTGTTCTTGGATGGAATTTTGAATTTATTAATGGCCAAAGCAGAATTTATTAATGGCCAAAGCAGATTGCTAGCAGTTAGCAGTTAGTTAGCATTCCCCCCTTACTTTAGAGTAGGTGCAGTCAGACCAATCTGCATCTGGAACAAAACTGTGGAGCGATAGGAGGTCCTTTACCCTTTGCCCTACTGCAGTAGGATCTGATCAAGGTTAGGTGGCCCACTCCTGAAGACTGTATTACAAAAAACTGGTATTTCAGATGCAGGACTCCCGCATCGGGATTGGGCCCACGACACTTCCACTACAGTAAAACAGCTTCCTTCCTGTGTGTTTTAAACTTATGTCAGCTTTGGCCCTCAAATGTGCTAAAGTTGATGAAGTGTAGTGGTCAGAGCACTGGACTAGGATTCATTCTCCAAGCCAAACCTGCCCCACGTGGTGCCTAGGAGAGTAAATAGGAGAGTTCATTATGTTTCCCTGCTCCTTATATCCTTATAGAAAGTTATTGTCTGCCTTGAAGTCATGTCTGATTTATGGCAGCCTTAAGGTGAACCTACCATGTAGTTTTCTTGGCAAGATTTGTTCAGAGGGGGTTTATCTTTGCCTTCCTCTTATGCTGAGACAGTATGACTTCCCAAGATTTCTATGGCTGAGCAGGAATTCAAACCCTGTTCTCCAGAGTTTTAGACCAACACTCAGACTACACACTGACTGTCATCATAAAAAACTGGAGTAAAAATGTAATAACTGTAGTATTGGTATATGCCCTATTCAGCCCTAATCTATATAACATGAACAGTTGAAAAAGAGAAAGTATTCTAGATTCACTGCCTCAGTGGTTATTTTCATTACTCTTTTTATATGGAGAGGGACTTTTTCAAGAGGAGAGGCCCCTCTGTCCTTAGGGGTTTTCTGTGCAATTCCAGATGCTGATTTTCCACATTCAGAATCAAATGAAGAGCCTCTGCAGATGGAAGAGGCTCTCTGCTTCAGAAAGTCACCCTCCACATTTAGAGGCCGGGGGAAATGCTGATCGAAGGAATAGGACTAGCAGTTTTTTCTCTCTCCTTGCATATTTATAGTACTCAGATTGGGAACACCTGGATGTAGTGTGTTGTATGTTCCATCTTTATGTTATAGATATATCTACACTCTAGGCAAAATGAAACTGGAAGCTTCTTGTGTATTTTTTCCTCTGCCCAGGAAGATCCACCCAGGCAGGATGGTATCAAGTACCCAAGAAACTGCCATCTGCAGTTCAGTGTTTCACCACACAGGGCAGCTACAAACAGATCTTGGCACATGCCAAGCTCTTGGCACATGCCACTACAGGAGGAGTGGGGAAAACCCACAGCAGTTTCTTCTGTGCCATATTGGAACTTGCAACCTCGACAGCTGAAAGCTTGCCCCGGCAAAGCAGGTGCCAAGTAGTGCCATTCCTTTTCCCTCAAATCCCCCCACCCCATAAAGTTTTCTTTTTGGAGAGCTACTGCTGTTTAAAAAATGTAGCTGCCACCCACTGAAGATGTATATTAAAGCAGGTCATTCCAACCTTTCATCACTTTTCTGAGTGATTGTTGCAATGAATTTTTTATTTTGTGTGGGGCTCGCTCTAAATCTGGCACAGCATTGTGTGGGTCCATGCATGCTTAAAAAAAAACTACTGCAACTAATTGAAATTCAAATGTAATGAGTGTTATTGGGTTTAGGGGTTTTGTTTTGTTTTTTGGAGGGGATTGGCTATTCACCACAGTTTTCTTTGTTTTAGTCCTTGTATGCTTGGCACACTACAAAAAAGGCAGGCTTTGCTTCTGCTTTTAAATTTAAACATAAATAAATTTCAAAAAGGTAAAGCAGCAGACACGTTGGGCTTTCATTCTTTCTTTTTTTGTGGGGGGCTCTTTCTGTTGGTGGGAAGGTTGGGTAGGGAGAAGTATTTGTTCATATGAGGTGAGAGTGAAATTGCTTTGACTGTAGTGAATGGAGGAGGGAAAGACAAAATCTTCAATGAGCTCAAATCTGTTCCTTTTTAAAAAAACACACATACACAACAATATGCAAATGTGTTTCTATTGCCTAGGTAACTATTATGGAACACCCAAGCCTCCCAGCCAACCCCTCAGTGGGACTGTGAATAACACTGATGCTTTGCAAAACCTCCAGTCCTGCTCCAAGCAGTCAACCCCCAAACGAACCAAGTCTTACAATGATATGCAAAATGCGGGCATAGTGCATACAGAGAATGAAGAGGAAGATGACGTCCCTGAAATGAACAGTAGCTTTACAGGTATGTGTTTTCTTGCCGATGTGCATAAGGTGGCAGAGGGAAGGAGTGGGGAACTGAAGTGCATGTGTTGGTGATTGCTTCTCAGGAAGACTTTTTACATTCAAATGCTCAAAGTTTGCCTGAACCATGACATAACCTACATTCCCGAGGTTTGTACCAGCTCCTAAAAATAAGACATTTAAAAGATTTCTTTTTTCCCCTCTCCCCTGGAAACCTACAGTTATTGTTCAGAGTGATATGACTGAGGAGTTCTTTTTTACAAAAACAGAATCCGTGCCTTTCATTTCACAGATAAGTTTTGAACTGCAGCTTTTCACAGAATGAGCCTGCGGAAAGCTGCCTTTGATCTTTTTATCTTTTGACTTTTAGTTCTCAGATAAGCTTATGATATGGTGATAGTCACAAGCTGGCTCCAAGTTCTTATGTGGGTTTCTCATCCCAACAAGTGTGTTACCTTATCAGTAGAAGAAATTTGTTAGAAGACTCTGGGTAGAAGCTAATGTGTGAGCAGTTGTCTCCTCATGCTGTGGGACTCTTTCTCTTTGCCCCAAGACTTCTGATGCTCCCCCATCATCCTCTCAGCCACCTGGAGAGGCATCTGATTCCCCCCTGGCAGGGGGCTGGAGGAAAGAGGGCTTACTATCCACCTGTAGAATTAGTTACATCATTGGGTCTCATTGGATATCATCTTTGTTGATTATAGGTCAATTGACAATTGAGAATTAGGACTTTAAAAAAAATACTTCCCTTTAAAACAAGCAAAGAATTTTTAAGTGTTGAAGTATTTACATGATAGTTTAGGTCCCATGGTCAGAAAAATTCTAGACACACTTATGCACAGACAAGTCTCACAGAAATCAGTTAGGTTGATTTCTGGAATGAACGTGGATTGGACTGGAATATAAATTGAATTTGACAATGTGACTTCAAATTGAATTTAAGATAAAGATCCTGTATTGTCACCATAAGTCTCATGATGGAGCTCTGTCTTCATAATTATGACTAACCATGCTCCCTCAAACCCACCTTTCACAGTGTGGCAGTGCCCTGATCAGAGCATTTCCAAGAGGCTGGAGATGTGTGCACCAAGAAATTATAGCCTCAGGCCTCTTTAGTCACAGGGTACCTTGAAAACAGGCAGCAGGAGAGACCCATTGAAGTCTTGACATAACTGTTTGTCCCAAGACAAGATCATAATGTAGATGTCATTTCCTAACATTCCAATCTCCACTGCCTTGAAAATGCTTTGGTCGGGGCACTGGCAGGCTGTGAAAGGTCGGTTTTGCATATTACGCTTCAAATTACATAGAGACCATCAACAGAGAATGTGAACTGGAACCAGGTGCAAGCCCAGCTATGTGAGATTACTGAGATTTGAGCACCCCTTCACCACCAACATGTTGGGAGATCCTGTGATCATAGGCTGCAGTAGTCACAACCAGTCTCATATTGCTTGGTTCATATCTTTTGTCCGAAAGCAAGGGAAATCAAAGGGTTTCCGTGTATGGAAAGCTTGCTAATGCCTCCTTATAAGTGTGACAGTGTTTTCCTGTCTATTTTTCACCTTTGTTAGACACAGAAGAGGAAATTGTAATGCCTACAGGCTGTATGTGGCCCTCCAGGGACTTCTTTGGCTGCCCAGGGCTTTTGCCAGATTGTTCTCCATATGAATTTTTATAGAGTGTTTTGTATTCCAGAATAATGAATTTCAGGACTTCAAGACCTGTATGTCATTTTTAATAGTACACAGCCCACCCACCCTCCAAAACTGGCTGGTGGTCCTAGAACTCAAAACTGGAAGTGAAAATGGCACAGAAATGACTTGGTGTTACCCACTGTGGATTTGCAAATAAGCCCTGGCACTCGCTGTAGCTCTTCACCCCTACCATACCTAATACAAAGTATTTTGTCTTTGCAACCCACTGGAGAACTCATTGTGTATCTCAAATAGTTATACTGAATCAACTTTCATTCCTTGGTATCAGTATGACTGTTGCTTCATATTTCAAGAAAATTAAGTGCAAAATGCATGTGGATTTTAGCCAGGAGAGAGAGAGAATGCAAGACCAAGTTCAAGATCTGGCAAATGTGATTCAGTCTTATTTGTCAAATGGGATACAGTTGAGTAACAGACGAGCATTGAGACCGCTTAATGCATTAAGGTTTTTTTGTTCCACTGTAGATTTGAGCTATTTCATTTCACTCTATTATGTGTAACAGTTGGTTATGTTAATGCTATATATATGCTAGTTGCAGATTGACTAATCAAAAGACGACTTATTCTTCCTAACCTTTGCAAAAACAATTTTAGAGAAATAATGTTATATTATGTTCAGTGAAGGTAGGTTGTTGAAAAATGACTATCTGTGTTCCATTAACTGTTTATCATATTAATAACTTCTCTGAATCAAGTTAGACATTCTGATTTTACTGGTCCAAATACTGTTTTCAAAGTCTGACTCGGAGCCTTACTTCCATAATCTGAATGACCCCTTTTACTGATTTACGGCTCTACCACTGGTATCTCTAATACAGTTACTTTTGTACTATTTGAATTAGGATGATCTATACCATTTACTGTCATTGGGGCCCTGTTTAAATTTCATAGGCCAGTTTTGAATATCAGCTCTCCTAGTCATTTTGTAGATAGAAAGTAACTGGAAAGGCTATAAACTACAAGGTTCTGAGGACCAATTGACAAATTCTTCATGTAATTTGTCAGGTTATTACAACACAGGTATTAATTGTCTGCTATTAAAAACCTAGCAAGGGAAAAGGGGGTCTAACATCATATTCCTGATGTAGGAACATCTGTCACCTACATTCAGAAATGGTAGAATTCCAGGTTATAATCATGGAGTGTCAATTGGAATTTGGTTGATGTTGATTGCAAAACCTCTGAGATTTGAGCCATATTTCATCTGCTGAAGTTGGTGGAGACTTGGGCTTTTACTTTGCAAGAATCGCTAATTGTACTTTCACACAAATCTTGCTTCAGACAGCAAGATATAGTCGAAAGCAACTTCCAAGTGTTTAAAAATGAGATTAAGTTCTCCCATAGCTAAATACCTGAATCATTTGAGTATAACAATGAAAACACGTGCAGCTGATATAATGCAACGCATCACAGTTTTAATGGTTGCCAGTGCCCATGACGTGGCCAGTATTACATTTTGTCAGCATGCTTCTTTCTAACCATCTCTTAAGATGCACGTCAGTGTAACTCTAAAACTCTTCTGCTGCTGGGGAAGGGGGCTGCTCAGTTGTTAGTCTAGGCATTAAAACTTCTGTTTCAAATGTAACAGTAATCAGCTTCTGAAGGATTGAAATACCTTTGTCACTAATTAGTAATAATATCAAAAGCAGCTCTGTTGATGAATGTGGTTTTGTGGAAGATGTTGAATTATAGTGGAAGGAAACAACCAAGGTAAAGTTAATAAGAAGCAGTGACTAATAATATCTCTGTATTTTGTGTGCACGTGTGTGTGTCTGCGTCCTTCTGCAGCAGACTCCGGTGAACAAGACGAGCACAACACACACAGTACAAGAGACGCAGAGCCCCCATCTGTGAATAGCAGCATCACCATCATTCCCACCACGGAACCTTCTCAGAAGCTCCCTCAATACCTACCTCCTTGTGCAGAGGAAAACTTGGGTCCTCTGCCTGAAAACTGGGAGATGGCCTATACAGAGAATGGAGAAGTCTACTTTATAGAGTAAACATTTTTAAATACTGGCTGGTGGAGGGGTGTCCTTTCTTGAAGTATCAAAGTTTATCTCTGTGCATTCTCTGAAATGTGTGGAAATACTGGAGATGAGCTGAATTGTTAGGGCATTTTTGAGGCCCAAACTATTTATTTACTAATCATATTTCTTAATTCTGCTTTTTTGTACAAATATTATCTTGCAAAGAAGTTCACGTGTGTGTGCGCGTGTGTGCGTGCGACAAATTACATGAAAATTAACCAACATGGTCCTGGGGTCTACAAGGAAAAGTGCAAGGCAGTGAAAAGTGCAAGGCAGTTGTGAACATTGGAAGGGAATAGTACAGGTTGGAGGGGAAAGAGAGGTAGAGGCAGAAGAAAGTGATGTTGATAAATGATGAGCAGGAAACAGACATTTAATTGGGTCCAAATTAATCTTCCTTTGCCGGAGTTTTTTGCTTGGAGCAAGGTACTGCAACTGCAACCTTCCCAGTGGACCTTGGCCATCTTAGTCACCAAGCTAGTGGATGAGTCTAGAATATGTTTTCTTTACCTCCTCAGACCCAAGGAAAGCTAGCCATGGTGGAGGCAACCTTTGGTTGTTTTTCTGCTGTACTGTGATTTAAGTATATTTTATTCAGAACGATGTTGTGCAGAACTAATGAGAATGACTCCAAAGTAAATGTCCAGAGAATTCCAGTCTTAATCACAAAACTTGTGGTCTTATTTTAAAATAAAACCAACAGTATGAGAAATTTCTCTAAGAATATCTTTTCTTTGCAGGATTCAGGAGGTCTGCAGAATAACCTAGCAGCCTAAGTGAAAGCCCTGTAAATTTTGTTACAGGGCAGACATTTACAGTTCCCTGGTAGAGGAAGACAAGCTGCATGCCACCATAGTTATTGTTTCCCTCTGTACTAGACAAATTATACTGTGTGGCTAGCTGGGAAGTTTGCTTCCTGCTCATGTGGTGCAGAACCTTCTGAAGTTCTGCCACCACTAGTCTTACAACATCTTGTTTTCCAATTTCTGAAGGATATTCAGACACTGTACAAAAATCCTTTTATCCCTTTGGAACAGATAATGTTTTGCACCTTGGCAGACCCACTTCATTGCATTATTGCTAATTTGACTTGCCTGTTGGACTTTTATGCCCTTGTTTACCAGCTAGAGATTAATTGCTGAGAGGAACACAACAGAATTAAATGGGTTGATGTATTCTTTTTGCTAAGAGTGGATAAAGTAGTGTGTGAAACAGTGATCTTCCACTCCACCTTTCATGTCATCAGTAATGGATAGCTGGGACGTGAAGTGCCTGCTTTGAAAGCGAAGCTGTTATTTATTGGTGTGTCTTCAAAAGGACATGTACATTTCTCTCTCCATATAATTTCCAAGAAGGATTAGATCAGTTAGTAAATCTCTTTTTGAGTCTTGTGGAAGGAAACATGTTGTGCTGTTTAAAACAGTACTGGAACAGTTGTACTCTGTAGTTTCCTGTTTATCAACAGTGTTTAAATAACTGTAGCTGCTGGAAGGAAAAGTAGTGAATAAATGGGTGAAGCCGTCAAGAACTAGGCAACTTTTAGAAATAGTACAAAGGCTACCACATGGATCGGTGTGGAGGGAAAAATAACAGCTCGTGACTGTATCTGGCTCAGCTTCCAATCCTGCTCAGTTCACATTGCTCAGCTCACAAGTGCGCTGAAGTCCTTGGCTGTGTCACTTTTTGAGAACCTACTTGGGAAAGGTTTTACCTAGAGCTTGAGGAGTGAAAGCACATTTTAAATTTTAAATAGCTGCAGTCATAACTGTGAGACCACTTCCACCCCTTCCCAGATATCCGTATAGGCTTTTTAAAAATGACTCTTTGATTTTCCTACTTCTCAAATGTAAATTAAATAGTATCTTATTGGTCATTTCTTAACAGATTGTTTGCTACAAGCCACTGCTCTGTGATACAAAACACATCATCCTCATGCTTTCCTAGGTGATATGTCTATACTAACAACAGAGCATAAGATAGCATTTGAACCATGTGATGTTCCTCCCTTGCCGTTTAATAACGTTACATCACTGGAGCTATAAGTTACTAAGACATCACACATTCAGTAACAAAGGGGTGACATTATTTCTCATTATTTGAAAGCTATAACATGCTGTTATTATACCTTTGTTATTGGAGAAAGGGAAATAGTTACAGGTAATTCATCATTTGTCACTGGTTACTTCCAAGTTCAGATCTGTGAACACAGCACAGCTTGGAACTGACCTGTAACATTTAATTTCTTCCAGTGCCATTAGAAGTGAGAGACTCAGCGATTCATTCTGAATGGATGCTGGCCAGAACTCAAAGAGACTATGAGATAAACATCTTGACCCACAAAGCTGCTTACAATCATGCTGTAATGAGGTCTTAGGCTGAGATGTTTTCCCAAATTCTCATGTTATATATTGGTCATCATCCCCAGCTCATACTAGTTTTATTTAGAATAAATGAAGATAATTCCTGAGTTCCTTCATATACAGCAACTGAACAATAGACCAGAAATGTTCTGGGCTATGCCGATCCAGCCCAACATTTGACTTGTCTTATGATCCATCAGCAGCTTGTTTTGGTCTAGCAGTTCCTGTGGTCTGTGATAAATGACACCTCCACAGCTCAGAAGAGATTGGGTTTGGTTTGTATATTATCTGAACTGTGCTAGGTTCGGTTGAATTACCAAAACCCCAGGATTTAGTAAGGCCTCACTGTCATATATTTCCCCACCTCTTGCAGTTCCTCTGCTTCCAAGATAACTCAGTTGGTATTGTCATATGAGCTCAAACTGTTCTGAGAGAAAGTGCTGATACTTCCTTACCCTTGCAGGATCTGTAAAGCACATTGAGTGGTTGCCTAGAAACAGATGAATGTGTCTCCCCCAAAATATAGCTTAAAGAAGCTTAAAATATTAGCCTGGAGATTAAGGGGAGTCATGATAGTGTTCCTCAGCTATCTGAAGGGCTGCCTGATGGAATCCATGGAGCAGGCTTGTTCTCTGTTGCCCCAGAGAATGGAACTAGAACTGATAAGTGGAATTTGATAGGTAGATGATTGCTTTAGGCAAATTATTCCCCTCTTCCTATGAAATAAATCTTTTTCCTCCCTACCTTTGCCTTTTTGTGAAACATGCATAGAACAGGCCCCACTTGTTAATTCACACCCATGCACATTTTTATATATTAATCACAAAATTGGTATGAGCATGTCATTAAGTAATGTTACCAACATTCTATAGTTACATCTTCAAAAGCTGATGCAGTTGTTTGTTTGTTTTTACAGTATATTTTTGTGCGGTTTGTGTTTTAGGCTACATTCTAGACTAATAAGCCTTCAGTTCAAGTAAACAAAAGTAGTAGGCACATGTTATTTTTCTGTCACTGGTACTTTATTTTTTTTTGAAAAAGGTCACATTTCCATTTTTGGTTTGCAGCCATAACACTAAAACGACGTCTTGGCTAGACCCACGGTGCCTGAACAAACAGCAAAAGCCTCTAGAAGAATGTGAAGATGATGGTAAGGGAATACATTGTTTAAAATCTGGAAGAACCCTTGAACTAACTTGAGATTGTTGTTGAGATTTTTTTAAAAAATAATGTTGAGTTGGCTGCCTTCTGCTTTCCTCCAAAATCAGTGGCTTAGAACATAGGCTGTGTTCTGAGACCCTGATCCAGGCTTAGCAAATGCAAGCACTGGATTATGCATGAATAGGTGACCTAAGATCAAAAAAGACATCCAACCACTTCATTGGTCCCAGGTGTGTCATGATGCAGATGGTAGTTCTGATACCCATCCACATTAGCTACATCTGGAAATCTCCCCCTTGCTGGATGTGTGTGCGTGTGTGTGTGTGTATGCATGCTTACTGGAAGCAGCATTTTTTAATGAAAATGCTGGACAAAATCCCCAAAGGAGCTAGGAGTTTTTTTGTGTTTGTTCCTTCAGTTTGTGTGCAGGATTGTGGGACGGATTGTGTTTACACTTACAGAAGCAAGACCTTCTACAAGTATCTAGCTTTCTTAATCCACTAACTTTTAGACCCAGATGATATTTTAATGATTATTGTTAAAATATCCACAAGATTCAGCTTCCTGATTTGCTGAGCTGTATTAATTGCTAGAATCACAATTAAATAGTTCTCCCTTGATAAAATAACTGAAACAGTAACAGCCGATTGCAGTTCAGTTCATTGTTATGGAAACCTCCAATTAGGATTGTGCCATACTATATAGGATCTTATACTTCTGTCGCTTACTTTTGACCCTGACATCACCACTGCTTTCATTATTGATTGAAGAATAAAGGCATTCTGCTGCAGTTTCTGCAGTTGCTATTCCAGGATTTGTTGAAATACTAATTGGGACTGATTTGATTTCTGTACCCCTTGAAACACTGAAAAATGCAAGCCAGTGTCCAATTTAAGAGATCAAGCTATTTCAGTCTGGGATAGGAAAATCAGGTTTGGAATGGTGTTTGTTTAAAGCAAACCTCACAGACTAAGTCAAGAAAAGAAGCAAATGGAAATAAGAAACAGCAGTGCATCCTGATCATTTTCCATACAAACAGGATATACTTAGGTACAAATGTTCAGCTCCCCTCCCTTGCATGTCCCTTTTGATGTTAAAATTGGAAACAGCACAGCCCACTTTCTATATAAGTGAGCAGACACATGAATGAGCGAGATGACAGCTGCCTTCTTGCTTCCTTTGGTTCTAGTTGGCAGATTCTGGTATTCATAGTTATAGGAGTTACTTAGGCTTTTCTTTACTTCATTAGTCAATTCATTTGTCAAGGGAAAGCATGGCCCTCATACTCAAATCATGAGCACAATAGCCAAAGCCAAGACTCAACCAATGGAAATTCAGTAGCCTTTTGCTCAGAAAGGCTACCAGGAGAGTAACCTTTTTGTCAGATGTGCTTCAGAAACAGGTATCTCCTTTTGCATGGCATCAGAAAATATCCTCAGGCTCTTGCTCTCTTCCACCATCACCGTAGTTTGCCATTAAAAGCTAAGGGATTAGATAGGTAATGTCAGTCAACAGGCACAAATAATATATACCAGTAATCATAGCTTTGTATGGGGATGCAAGCCCCTCTTAGTCCAATTCCCTGCCAGTGCAGGAATCCACCCCATCTATAACTTATAGCTCCTCCCCCTCAACACATTAAGTAATTACGTGTTCATATGGAGCCTTTATTTATTCAGCTAATTTTCTTTACTGAACCTATTCCATAGCCACTGAATATTTCTAACAGCAAGAGATATAATTTCGTCCTTATTCCATAGGTACCTTATTTTGCTTCATATTGTTTATAAATTCAATTAGCCTTTTTTAAAAAAAAAACACTGTGAAATGGAAAAATGCCAATTTCAGCATGTGGTAGTTTAACCTCAGTGAGAAAAAGGTAGGTTAAGAATATGAAGAAACAGAGAAAGTGTGGCATTTTATACTGAGTCTAATCTATTGGTTTAACTAGTCCACCACTCTCTATTCTAACTGGCAGTCATTCTCAGAGATGTGTTTCGTTCCTGCTCAAGAAGATCCTTGAACTGGATCTGTCTGGAATTGAATCCTTGATTTTACATATGCAGGACATGGGCTTTTCCACAAAGCTTTGGCCCTCTAACTTGCATTGTTCTCTAAAATACATAGGCTGTGAAATCTAGTCAAGTTTCCCACTTCCAGAACTTCTTCTGTCTTCACAGTAGAAAAGGAGGAAATGGATGTTTATTGATTATTGATGTTAATGGTTCTAGTGTTTATTTTACTGCTGATTTTAATGGTTTAATGGCTTAATTTCTTTTTAGTGATGTTGTTGGCTGTGTTGAGTGCTTTTATTTTTTAAGTGAAAAAGTAGGTTAAAAATGAAATAAAAGAAGTAAAGACAAATTAAGAGGAAGGGACGATGGAAAAGAAGAAATTTGGCCATGCTTTTAAAACAAAATGGGCTTTTGTTTAAGCATGAGCTTTTGTGGATATAAACCTACTTCTTCAGTACAGAGTAATATTACAACCTCTGGTATAAAGCAAATTTATGCAGTTTTCACTTGCCTTAAATTTGCTTAAATTGTCAATTTCTTTAATGAAGAGTTCATTTTTACATAGAAACCCACTCGGTGATCTTGGGCAAGTCACACACTCTCAGCTTCAGAGGAAGACAAAGGCAAACCCCTCTGAACAAATTCTCCCCAAAAAATGCCATGATCGCTTTGCCTCAGGGTCACCATGTCAGAAATGACTCAGGGGCAAGCAACAACAAACTATTAAAGCAAATACCCTTTAAACTTAATTTTGAACCCTTATGCTTTGTCTGACAGCAACAGTTCATTTGTGTCAACGTCACGCTTGCAAGATTTTTGAGAACATCTGGTTGACCACATGCGCTAAACTGAACCCATTCTCCTTTTATAATTTGCTTGCAAGTTTTTTCATCCTTCATTTGCTGGCTAAAATTTTGTTTCTTGACAAAATGACATTCCCAATCATTCATACCATCATTAGCAGATGGAAATGCTGAGCAATATATAAATGGATGATGAAGTGATTCTTTTGATTAGAATAAGCTCTGTCTTTGTAAGTGGTTGTCCTTTAACACAACCATAGAGTATAAAGGAATACTTTATACTTGGAGCGTATGTTTCCTAGACTAGAGCTAAGGACTGCTGTGCAGCAAATCAACACGTAAGCTGATATTTTGAAGTGCACTTGAGTTGCCTCCTTGAAGTTACGTAGTTGGTTGGCTGGGAAAACGTAGACCTGTGGTGGCATGTTCTAGCAAGCATTGGCCCTGCGCAGTCTCAACTCATTCCTGTATACTTTGTACAGGAGCTGTAATTGGAAAGATCCATTCTTGTTTTAAGAGAAATAAACTCAACTGGATTTTTGATATTAGATAGTCAAGTTCAGTATTTTATTAGTCAAATATACATTAACCCTCCTTTTAAGATGCACAAGGGCTGTGACTAACACACTGGAGTCCTACCTGCTGACAAGGACTTCCCAAAAGAGATATATCGGCATATTGCTTTACACTTTTCACCAAAGCCACATAAAGGAATGGGAAGCAGAGGCACCTAAGCTTCCTGTATTCTTCCTGATTAGGGTAGATAGTCTTTCAAATCAATGAAGGTATTTTCTGTTCCTGAGAGGAGACTCACCCAGAAGGACAGAGGTCCTTGTCATTTGTCTTGCAGTACCAAACATTTTTATTAGTTCTGTTGCCAAAGGCCACACTCCTTCTACTGACAACGGTGTCATGGTGTGGGTTTACACTGCGTTGGTACAAAACTTGGTGTTGGTTCTGCTGTATACTGGCAGGAGTTTCTTGCTTGGTGCTGGTGTCTGAATTTTTCTTTTAATTTTTTTTCTATCTCACTTACTGCTCTTCCTTTGGAGAAGAAGGGGTACACACGGAGGAACTGGACAGTGAACTAGGTAAATCATATCATCTCTCATTTTTTTGATTGGACTACATCGTTAACTGCTTAACATCTCTTTTTCCTTTGTATCACATTTTCTTTCCTTTTCTTTCTTAATTTTAAGCAAGGTTTAACATGATAGCAAAATGTACCTGGGTTTATGCATTGAACATAGCTTTATTTGCATTAGCATGACATTTTCAGACAAGGTTGTTGCTCTGTTGCCTTGTTGAGTCTTCAGGCTCCCCACTCAAAAAAAAAAAAAAAAATTATTTGAAATTCTTTGCTATACATTTACATATATACAGGACCAAAATGGATCCATAGGACAAAAAGAATTCTGCATGTAAGTTGTCTGTGCTAAAAGCGGATGCTTCCATATTCCGTTGATACATGGACTTAGGTGTTTGACTTGTCTGTCATCCATAATGCTGTACCTCGGGGTAGGGTCTCATGCTTGAGTACAGTGGCTATCTGTGATGAATCAGAATTATTGTACTATGCTGTATGGATACAGTATTCAGTATTGGTATGTGAGATGCCTTACCACCTCAACTGCAGAAAATTCTTTGGACAAGAGATTTGAAATCTGTAGCAGATTCCAGATGTTTGGCAGAATCTGAGTGCAAGCCCTGCTCTGCTTTCTGAGCACAGCTGAGACTATTTCTAGCCACCGAGTTCTGAGGATTTGTTAGATCAGCTTTCCCTATCCTGTAGCCCTGTGGATATTTTGGCTGACATGCTGGTTGGAAATTATGGTAAACGTAGTCCAAATTCTATCATAAAGCACCAGATTAGAGAAAGCTGAGCTAGAATAAAATTTTGTCTGGTTTGATTGTGCTGCACCTGATTCACAAAACTACAAAATAAGGAAAGATGGTGTTGGACTGTGAAATCTCTCCCCATTGGCGGTGAAATCCAGCAACATCTAGAGCAGTGGTTCTCAACCTGTGGGTCCCCAGATGTTTTTGGACTTCAGCTCCCAGAAGCCCTGAGCATTGACCATAGTGGCTGGGGCTTCTGGGAGCTGAAGTCCACAACCATCTGGGGACCCACAGGTTGAGAACCACTGATCTAGAGGGTCAAGGATTCTTCCATCCTGCCAGAAATGACGCAGTGCTTTTTCCAGAGAATTGTACCTTATTGCTTTAGAACGTATCAGTTTCTTTCTGCACACAAGGTATAAACAGTTGAAACTGTGGGGGAACTTGCTAATTAACCACTGAAATACTGTCTCATTTGGGAGCATGTGTCAAGAAAGGATTATCCAAGAGTGTTGAAATATAAAATTGAGGCAGACAGATTTTAAAGCACAGATAGATTGACACATGTTGGTTAACACATCTCCTCCAATATTTCACAGATGATAATAGAGAATGCTTGTTAACACCTCATTCTCATGCCATCACTCCACTATTAGACATTATTGAAGGCTTTTTTTCCCCCTTTCCTTTCCTTTTTTTTGGGGGGGGGGCAGTTTGCTGCACTTGTTTTCCCTGCAGTTATTACCTCCACTGCTGTATTAGCCATAAATATGAAAACTAATATATATATGTATACATACACACACGTGTGTGTGTGTGTGTGTGTATCTTCTCATGCAGAGGGGTAGGAGATATTTGTTCCCTCTCTGATATTGGTAAGCTCCCACTCTGATTATCCCTCACCATTTGCCAAGCTGCTGGAGTCACACGTATGGAGGGCACAGATCTCACAGCCCTGTCTTATAATATGTTAATTAGCAGGGGGTATAGTGTATGAAACAGCAAGATGCACATACATTGATATGTATGCATGGTATCTGAATAGATGTAAGAAATGCTTACATGTCCACTTTCTTTCAGAGAATAAACTGCCAATTCTGGAGAAAATGTTGAACCTCAAGGAGGGATAATACATGGAATCATAAAATTTTAGAACTGAAAGGAACCGGAAAGGCCCTGTCATGCAGGAATAAGCAACTGAAACACTCTCGAAGGATGCCTATCCAAAAAAAGTAAAAAAATAAAATAAAAATGAGAGAGAGAGAGAGGAACAGGATAAGATGCAAGGAAAAGGTGCCTCTCTGATTAATTAGGGATCCTGAGAATATATAGTTAATTTACTTGAGGAAGACATACTTTACTATTTTTCACACCATTTGACTTTATTCAAATCACAAGGCCTTTCTGCACTACACTCTTATAGTGCTATTATTCCATTTTCAACATCCTGTGGAATTCTGGGGTTTGTAGTTTCCTGAGGCCAAAGAGCTCTCTGGCTGAGAATTCTAAAGGCCCCTCCCTAAACTGTAAAAGCCAGGATAATTCCATAGGATGTTGAAAGTGGAATAATAGCACTATAACAGTGTAGTGTGGAAAGTCCCCCAGTCTTTTCACTGTCGCTATTATTGAAAGGAGAAGAAAAGACAGGAAAGTTCTCTCAAGATGGATTTTTAAAATATTCATGAGTGTGTGTGTGTGTGTGTGTGTGGAAAAGCCTTGAGCGTGATCATCCAGAACTTAATTCCTCCTTAAGTGGCATCATTGTTTTCTGCATCTTTGAAATGCACTGGACTCTTGGATGGTGATCTTAAAACAACTGTAAAATTTTTGGAAGCACCAGTGTGGTATAGGGCTTTGAGAGCTGACTGCAACTTGAGGAGGCTGGGTTTCAAGTCCCTGTTCAGCCATGGAAGCCCACTTGGTGACTTTGGGCAAGTCACACTCTCTCAACCTGCAAGAAAGGCAATAGAAAATCTCATCTGAATAAATCTTGCCAAGAAAAACCTATGTTGGAGTTGCCACATGTCAGAGTTGACCTTGAAGAACACAAGAACTAACAACAAATATGATTTGAAGCACTTCAAGAGAATGATTGTTTTACCTCCAGATCTAAGTTTAGAAAGTATGTGTATCCTAAAATAAAAGAAAAAAAATATGCTGGCTCGTTTTCTTGTTTAAAAATTGCAGGACAAATGTGTCTTCCAAGACTTATCCTAATTTCCAAACCTTTTATTTTATTGCCTTGTCACAGTTTACACAAAAACTGTTATTCCCAGAAAGAAATTTCTATGTCAAGCTGGAGAAAAGACCAACTTACCATCTTTTGCCAAGTATTTTCTCACCACCCCCTGCCACCCCCATCTACATTTAGCACTAGCTTGCTTTTCTTGTCTTTTTATCACAAGAAAATCAAAACGGTTTCAGATGGATAATGTGAAAATATGTGGGTGGAGGAAGTTGGAGACGAACCTGCCATTTATTTGCAAACAGGGAACATGTGGAACACAACTCATTAAATAATTTTTTTTCTTGATTTTTAGCCAGTTCTGGATTACAAATATAAATGTTGAGTAATTAGCCCATGTGTGTTTATAAGGGTTTCATTCCATTACAGTCTGGAGCTATTTGTGTCCTTATGGCACTGTAGCTGGCGCCTGCAGATAGCACACTAGAGAGCTGCATGATATTGATTCATGTACAACTTTGTGAATATGTAAGCTACAAAACAGAAATGTTGGGTGCCATCCTGTGCACACTTAACTGGCTTGCAAGTCTCTCAGTGGGAGTTCCTTCTGAGTAAACACGCATAGAGTTGCACTGTTAACTAATGTCTGTTGCATAATGAGTAAACTGTGATAGTTGTTGTTTCCAACTTACAAAGACTCGAAGATGAACTTACCATGGGGTTTTCTTGGCAAGATTTGTTCAGAAGGGGTTGCTTTTGCCTTCCTCTGAGGCTGAGAGGGAGTGTGACTTGCCCAAGGTCACCCAGTGGGTTTCCATGGCTGACTGGGAATTCGAACCCTTGTCTCCAGAGTCACAGGCGAACATTCAAACCACTACACCACACTGGCTTTCAAACCATGATTATTGTTGTTCTTATCCTAGAACACTTTTCAGTTTGGGTATTTGTTTGTTTTACAATGAAGGATTAATTAATGAAGGAATAAGAAGGATTAGTGCATCATTCTTTCATTTTGGAAAAATAAATACTCACGAGTCAAGCATATGTAGTGCTTTCTTCAGATTTGGGAGGGGGCATTCTAAGCATCATTTAGTAGGCCAGGATAGGCAATATCTGGGAATGAGAGAACTGCATTTGTGTCCACAAAATACACAGGGTAGCAGCAACAAATGCAACAAATACCCCTAAACTGATGATGATGATGATGATGATGATGATGATGATGATGATGATGATGATGGTGTGTGTGTGTGTGTGTGTGTGTGTGTGTGTGTGTGTGTGGTCCCATGTGCCTTGTTCCAAATGTTGTTTGTTCTCAGGGCATGGCTGTTGAATTTTTATGGTGTGATAGCAAATTTAAGGAATGCCACTAATACCACAGTGAATTCAATGCAATAGTTGTGGTTGGGGTCCCTTGGAGAGATCTCAGAAGTGTTGTGGTGGAGAGTAGACCACAAATTGCATGTTGTCCATCCCAAGAAAGGCTTGGTGGCGGGGGAGTCCTGTTTGGATATATCTTTTTGTTACTTAATTAGAGGAGTGTGATGATTGTTTGTGTCAAAACATCCTTGGCTCTGAAAAGAAGTTAGCTCTGGTTTCATCTTGTCTGATAGTTAACTTTCTGTGTGTGGGGGGATTTTTGAAATGGAGGACCATAATATCCCACCTGCATTGTCATGTAAAAAGTTTAGAGAAGTACCTTGAGCATTTTTAAATAGGTATATTGGGTGTCTGTTGTTACTTCTCAGCATCATCTAAATTGAGAAAATGTATGCAGATCTATAGACACAGGTACAGGTAATAGGAAAAAGGAGATCCTGTTTCCATCAGGCTGAAGAGAAGATTAATTTGTGCTTCCAAATTGCATTTATTAGTAGTGTGCTCTGAACGGGCGAATGAGGAGTTTGTGTGTTGAGGTTGTTTGTGGATGCCTATAGAGAAGACCATGTAAAGGTGTTGGAATCTTGTATGATTAATCTTATCATTACCACACAGTAACCTCAGTGTTAAGTTTTATAGAGCTAAGAACTATTTCTTTACCTTTTTTTTTTTTTTTTACTGAGTAGTGGTTCTCCTAAGCTACACTCATGTGTCAATGGTTATAGACGTCTGACGCCTTCCAATTTGGTTGAGAGATCAGGAGAAAAGAAAACAGACGAGTTAAAAAAGCAAACTGAGATGTGTGCTCAAATGGCTTTCTTTCATTGACTAATTATGCTTATAGAAGTATTTACGCCTCCAGTTAGCAAACCGGCAGGCATGAAGCTCTTAGCTTTTCCCAAGCAATCTTCCATCTTTCATTGCTGCACTTTTTCTCCCTGCAGTTGTTTTAAAACTGAAAATTACTTTACGGTATGATTAAGGGATAATGATTTTGTGACAGGTTTTGTAACATGATAAAATGACTGCACGTGCACAGAGACTTATGCTGTCAGCTCTGGAAGATTGTGATTCATTCCAGTTGTGATAGCTTTCTAGGCATTTCATGATCCTGAGAGATACTTCCTACAAGTCAGATGACATCAGCAGTATGCTGGTGCTGGAGGACCACAGCAGGTTTACTCTGTTGGGGGCGCTTCTAATTACCGTGATGCAGCTTGGCATCCAGACGATGGACAATTCAGAGAGATAGCAATTCATGTCAGATTGCTGGATGTGTAGCCTACTTTTTCTAGTAGCAAGGTAATGAGTTGGATACTTAGCCGTGTAAAGAATGACCCACCAAAAAAAGATAATTAATATGAACTTATTTTTATTTATTTCTTATTTTCAATCCAGTTACTTTTCTGAGCCTATTAAGTTTTTTGGCATTCAGATATATTTCCACAGATCTGAGATATCCTTGTAAAATTAATGGAATTCAACTTTCTCCTAAGATAAGATACATCCAAATTCCTAGGAGACTGCCAAAGCAGACTCTCACCTGTAGAAACAGTTTGGAAATGTTAGTTGGTCATTAGCATTTCATGGGAGGGGGTAATGAATTGTCCTTAATCATTAGTAACGCAGTGTAATATAGTGGTTTGAGTGTTGGACCGGAAGGATTTGAATCCCCACTTCACCGTGAAAACCCACTGAAATCTTGCCAAGAAAACCCTGTGATAGGTTCACATTAGGGCCACCATAAGGTGGCAATGACTTGAAGGCAGACAGAATTGCAACAGCAAGAATAGTAGCAACCGTAGATTGGCGATGCATTACTTGCTAATGGAATTCCCTTTTAATGTGATGTTTCCAAACTAATGGGTAATGGTATTACAAGTTACTTCTCAGCTCTGCATGGAAACTTTTGATGCAACAGATTTGTTAATCTTTACAGTACCTCTTGACATTCTGTCTTACTGCAACAGACTAACACCACTCCCTCTCAGAATGAGAGACTGCATGCTTCTCACTCTCGCTCTACTTAGGAAAATATGTGAAAGTGACCTGAGAAAGCAGAGACATTGGCACTACTTCCAAGAAAGCACTCTTCCTATTAATGAATAGATTGATTGAAAGAAAGAAAAGAAGTTGGGTTCTTTTTACTGAATTTTTTTCCCCTTTCCCAAGAAAGGGGACTCACTGTGATTGCTGTTATATGTTTTTTTTAAATAAAGTATAATAAGGTTTATAACTATTGTTACATGGAAAGGGAAGGAGGAGATAGAATAAATCTGTAAGCAGAAATAATATATTTACAAGAATCCATCTCTCTCTCTCTTTTTTTCTTCTTCTAGAACTACCTGCTGGTTGGGAAAAGATTGAAGATCCTGTATATGGTGTCTACTATGTAGAGTAAGTTTATTTGACATTGTATGCATTTGTATGGGTGTCACAGAATATGCTATAGACAGGCAACCTGCCCTGTGGAAATCCATTTCAATGACACACTGATCTTTTGAAAACTAGCCACCTTGATTGCTGTGTACTGATCCTCAGCTAGCAATTTGCAAACCTGTAAAAGCTTGCTTTTCCTATAGTATGGATATTAGAAGCAGAGAAAATGCATGGTACCTGATCCATTGCTGTTGTGCTCCCCCTAGTGATCCTTGAAGGAAAAATTACCATTCCAGCCTGTGAGAGGGGAATGCCTTTCTCTACATGGAAGGAGTTTTCCAAAGAGCATTCTGTCCTGAGCTGTGTGCTAAAAGAAAATATTTTTTTAAAAAAAAATGCTTGGAAGTAGAGATAGAATAGATATTTGAATTATGCACTGAGTTACTCTTTTTAAATACCTATCCAGAATCTTGGTTCGTTATAAAAAATCAAGGCAAGAGATTTTCAGGCGCAATATCTGGGCATGGTAAGGAGCTGTTATTATTGTACACAGAATTCCTCTTAAATTAATTGAATTGGATCATAGTGGCTATGTTTAATGGCTGCTTTTGCAACACGTTGACAAAGACTCCTGCAGAACTAAGGAACTAAGTAATGAAATCAGTTTCTCCCTCTCCACAAGGTAGGTTGCCTTGACATAGCAAGACAGCTTGTTAAGAATTGATTAACCCACGCAAGGTTTCTCCTCTCCAGTATGGGGATGCAAGGTGTACTTCTTTCTTCTATTGAGATTTTCACAGTTTTGCAAAACATCTTTGTGGTAAACTTTTCCTTTTTGAATTCACATACCCATACAGCAAGCACAGAAAGGCTGTGGATTGTTTTTTACAGAGGGGGGAAACATCCTGCATAGAGGATCACATTTTCTGTTTTTTGGGGGGAGGGGGCAGAGAATGATGTTGGAAAATCATCACACCCAAATGATTTTTTTTTTGTGGTGCAGAAAACATTTTTTCTGCATTAGAAACCAATTTTCCTATGCAGAAAACATCATTTTCTGTACAAGAAGCTGCTGTTTGCACAGAAAATCATGTATTCTGTGTAGAAATACTTTCAAGGTTCCTACATAGAAAATGACGTGTTGAGTTCAAAACTCCGCATGGTTAAGCAGGGATCAATTTTGTGGAAAAATAATAATAAAACTCACTGCATCCAGATTTTTCTCAGTAGGGAGTCCCAATGCTCAAAACATCTTTTTCCACTGAAGATAGATAAATAGATAAAGAAGGTCCACTGTACCATGAGCAGTCACAGTGCAGTGGTTTGAGCATTGGACTACCACCCTAAAGACCAAGGTTTGATTCCCCGCTTGGCCATGGAAACGCACTGGGTGACCTTGGGCACATCACATCTACTTAGCCCCAGAAAACCCCGTGTTGCCGTAAGTCAGAAACGACTTGAACGCACACAGACACCCCTAGAACAACAGTGTTTTCCGTGATCAAAAATCACCACTGTGATCTCTGCTTCATGTCCTGTATGTCTGGAGAACCAAAGTCAATTAAATATATGATAAAAATACATCATTCATTTATCTGAGGAACTAGGGAAAATATCCATCCCTTTTGGGAAATGTGGGAGGCTGTCAGCCATCATGCTAGGAGTTCCTTTGGTATTTTCTGGACCAGTTACACACTGAGTATGTTAGCTGCACATCTGATTTATCATTGAAGGAGGAGACTTCATATAAATTGACATTTTTTCAAATGTGTGCAGACGTCCTTTTATATAATATCTTTTCTGCTGAGAAATTGGATAGAATCATAACATCATAGTATTATAATAGAAACAATGAGCAGAATCCAAAGGGTTGCAGTTAAGATTGGACACATGCCTTGGGCTACATCTTAAGTCCTTTCCTTTTTGCAGCACAGCACAGATGCCTCCCCAAAAGCTGCTCCTGAAGCTGGAGGCATCTCAGAAGTGCTGCTTTCTCTCCCTCTGATGACCTCAGCAGTCCTAATTTTTATACAGTAATTCAGTTTAAAATAATGCTCTCTACATATCTTACAGGGAGATACCAAGTATTTTCTTACAGGAGTGGAATTGGTGCTTGGGGATGCAACTCGGCTAAAGAAATAATTCATGAGTTATTATTTTGTCAATTATTTGTGCATCCAAAGGGGAAAAATCCAGTTATATATTCATTCTCAATATTTTTTTTTATTTTACAAAACACCACAAAATAACGTGATTGAATACCTAATAGTTGATCCCTTTTGTATTATCTACAGAGTGGTAATGTTTACAGAGGTTACATTTTAAAATAAATTCTATTACTGATTAATTTGTATTGATTAACTGCAATAGCAATTATTCTTGAGCCTGACTTTATTCAGTAATAAACAAAGTTAACAATATAGAGTTTACCAGTATTAACATCTGGACTAAGAGATTGGAAGGGCCATAGTGGTTCATACATAGTTCATACATAGTGGTTGCAGTTCTCTTTTGATCACCTAGTCATCTCATGATTTCCCACACTATTCTGAGAGAATATTTCAGTACATATCCATGTTATATGAGTATAATGAATTTATGCTGATCCTTTCTTTAAAGAATAGGTGGACAACTGTTGAAAGGTAGGAGAGTGCATCATTTCCCCAGGAGAATTTGGAGGGACACATCCTCCTGAATTCTTTGCCCCTCAAAAATCCCCGAGTGCCCTCTGGGGGCAGGAGACATTTTCATCACGTTCTAACGGCTCTCTTGGCTATTTTAATCCCAGGAGAGTCCTTTTGGAATAACAAGAAATGAGTGGAAGTCACTTCCTGTTCTATTTAACAGAGTTTGGAAGCATCACATGCTAACTTTAGAAGATTTTAACTAAGAATATTAGCATGCAGGATTTGCATTTGAGTTAAGCTTCTCTCCAAGTTACCTTCTCTGCAGGTGGCTTTTGCAAAGTTTTGCTCTAGAGTATTTCAGATAATTTGCACATGTAATGATAACACAGGATGTTGATTAGACATCTTAGAGATATCTCTCCTTTTGTAATCAGCTGAACCGAACAATGGTTGCACACCTTAGAGTCCGATTAAACCAGAGAAGATACATGAACAGAAGCACAGCATCCCATCTGCCTTAATCTCATTGTATGGAGATAAATCGCAACTTACAATTTATATATTTACTAACGTATATAACCAGCATTGCCCAGGATTTTATTTTCTCATAGGTAATACTTGTTAGAAAGATTTGAGATCCTGGGTCTCTGATTCCCCAAACTGTCTTGTCCACTATCTGTAACTTTTCTCAATATTCCCCAATCCAGTCTGTATTCGGAGCTATTAACATGCAAATGTTGGGTTCCTGAGGCAATATACTGCCCTCCTTCTTGCTGCTAGGCCTCACCTCCATAGCAACTGGCCAGGCCCAAAAGCTCTCTGGCTGTGAATTCTAAATGCCCCTCCCTAAATTGCCATCCCCAGGATTCCATAGAATCTTCACAGGCAGCCAATTATATGAGGTCTTCCCCTCACACAGCCAATCATATGAGAACTTTGCTTGCCTGACACAGACAAACAAACTTTGATGTTTGTAT
This sequence comes from Iguana delicatissima, assembly GCA_948472985.1. NCBI lineage: Eukaryota > Metazoa > Chordata > Lepidosauria > Squamata > Iguanidae > Iguana > Iguana delicatissima. The sequence goes on from CAOKZL010001251.1 coordinate 435,628, forward strand.
ATTAGTAGATTTATTTATGTATTTACTTATAACATTTATACCCCACTATTCAGCCACAAAGAATCTCAGAGTGGCTTATGAATCATTACTTTGACAGTTCCCTGCCCTCAAGCTTACAATCTGACTGGGGCATAGATGGAAAAGGAAATGACGATGTGGGAGAGGATTAAGTCCAGGAGATAGTGCTGGTTCTTCTGTCCCTCTGAGGCTAGAACAGTGGCAGTTGGGATGGAGGAAGGGCCTTTCATCTGCTTCTGGGTCTAGGCATGATGGAACTGTTTGCATGTCTTTGGTCATGAAGGATAGGCTACTGTGTTTAATTTTTGTTTCTTAGTTCAGCATTTTGGTGCAAAGTAGCTAAAGATTGTGTTCCCTAATTTCCTTTCATTTGACTTGTTTTTTTCCCCTCTGTTTGCAAAATATTGAAACCTGTTCACAATGAATGTTATGTTGTTTACAATGATCTTTTTTTTATTTAGCCACATCAACAGGAAAACACAATATGAGAATCCAGTTCTGGAAGCAAAACGGAAGAAACAGCTTGAGCAGCAGCAGCAGCAGCAACAACCATCACAGCCACCTGAAGGTTGGCGCTTGTCTATGCAAAAATGTTGGGACTGAACTATTTGTGAAATATTATATGTATTTCCTAAATGGTTCATATTATTTAACAATTTTGGCCTAAATCACAGTCAGAGGAGCAACACTGAATTAGTGGAATTTAATCTGTGATTTACCATTAATTCCAGTGGGTCTTCTCTAATTGAGATTAACAGTTGGATTTAGATGTCTAATTTGAGGCTAGCCCAAGATGCCATCCGGTAGAGACAGATGATACTTGAACCCCAGTAAGTAAAGATTTAGCAAAAGGATACTGAAAGTTGTGGGTCTGTGAGCACTGGCCAAACAAAAAATCCTTTAGGTAGTCATTACTAGTCAGCATTTGGTGGTGAATCATGCCGGTTACTGTTTAGAATCTTTATGCCACTATAGGTCTTTATGTTCATTTATGTTATGGGACGGGGAAGGTTGTGATGGGTTAGTTGCATTAAGATCTCTATGTACATCACGGCATTGAAAAGCTAAGAATTTACCACCCAGACAAAATGCAAAGTATTAGCCAACAGGACAAAATGGGAGATGTCCTCTGAAAATATCTCGTCCTCTTTTCAGTCTCTATAGATGAGAAAGAAATGTTATATAGTTTCACAGGACCCAGCTGAGTTCACTACACATAATGCAGAAAAATATTTCTAATGGGAAAGCATAAAAAATGAAACTATCTTAAACTATGTCAAAAAAGGGAGAAAAAAGGAAGTCTGCATGGAATATGGTGTTGTGTGGCAAAGCTTCTCAGTGAGTTTTGCTGTGGGGACATTGTACTCTATATGGCTGATGCTGGCTTGAGATTTAGAAACCAGCAAGAATTGCCTACTAGGTACAGGAGTCTCAGAACCACCCTTGTGATCCAGAATTCCCAGTCCAGGCACCTAGGAGACCGCATTAAGGTGTTCCTGGAAGTGCAGAGGACTGGAGGGGATCAAACAGACATCATGTCCAGCCACACTGCAGTCACCGCTTGTGGACATAACATCGTCCAACCAGCTATCTTAACTCCTTGAGCAAATAATTTGGCAATAAGGAAGCTCACTACATATTTTGGGATGATTTATTTTGACATCTCTACCTCTGCAAACTAACTGTGAGTTCTGAAGTTTTTTTTTTTTGTCTTTCTCCTCTTAATATGACCAGTGGAATCCAATGTGAAAGATAAAGAGACAGCTCTAATTTTTTAAAGCATACTGGTTGGAATACAGCTAAAACATTTGTTTGAGCACCTTAATTTATTCTAAGAGATTATTAATACTTCAATTTCGAGAATAAGCAGACTGTGAGAAACAGCCAGTTTACCTTATCATTGAGATAAAGCTCAAGTCACCACCATGTTTCAGACAGGAAGAGAAGACTAATTGAACTTTAAATGACCTTGCCAACAACTTCCAGGCTGCAGATAGTCAAAGAGTGAATGGGAGATCAAACTGCACTGACACCAAGTGGTAGAATGGTATAATTACAGCTAGAATTTTTCTATTCAATTGAAAGAGCTGTCAAATGTCAAAATGACTATGGCCCTTTTCGCGCGTTACCCGTTTGCGCAGCTGGCGGGGAGGGGTCTCACGCGAAAAGCTTCAGCAGGAACGCTGCCGCTTCCCTGCTCCTTGAGTTCTGCAGCACTTCTTGGTTGCCCACCCCTTCCTACCACAGCGCAACCTGGGAATTGTAGGCTAGTACTGCGGCAGGAAGCGCAGCCGGTCCGGCTCCCAACGCACCGCACAGCAGGTAAGTGTGTGCAGGCCTCGGGAGCCTTGCGCGACCGCGCAGCATTTTTGGCTTGAAGTCAAAAATAAAAAAATGCGTGCGCAGTTCGTGTTAGGCTCGTGAGCCTAAATGGGAGTGCGTCGTATGGACCGCTGCTCAAGGGGCCCTCTCGCAAAATAAACTGCATGCAAAAAGAACCTACAACTAGAAAGCAGGCACAGTGAGCAGATCAGTGAAGAACCTTTGAACCAATCTAAAGAGAGGGATTCAAATAAGACAATTTTGGTAGAAATGAATCAGATGAAGATGGAATTTAAACAGAAATTAAAAACAGAACTTCAAGATATAAGAACCTCCTTGGATAAAATTGGAAAGTAGATGAGGCAGAGGAATAAAAAAAGTGGGTTTAGTACAAGAAAGAACACAGGAATTAGAAAATGTTACTAGGACGTTGTCAATGGAATAACAGCAGACTGTGGACACAGTAGCACTGCTGGACCTGAAAAAAAAGGAAAGATGTCTTTGTATTAGAGGAATATTTGAGAAGCCAACTGAAGATATCTACACACGAATCATAGAAGTGCTGGCAGATTTCTGGGAGACTCATTTGTGAACTAGATAAGGTATACTGTTTGGATTCTGTGATAGCCAAACAGAGAAATCTACCAGGGGATGTCATTATTTTATTTTGGGGAATAAAAGATGAAATTTTTCTACAATACTATCTGAGCAAGCTTCAAATTGATGGGAAAGAGGTTCAAAGATATATTGGCCAGAATTTTGAGGAGATGAGACTACTCCTTCTTGACTAACAAGTTGAAGCAATCTGGAATTCCCTTCAGATGGAGGAATTTAAATGGCTTGATCCTATGGTACAGACAAAGGAGATTTAATCTTAATACAATTTCAAAGGCAAGAGAATTTTTGGAGAAGTATGGCAAGGATTTTGAAAGGCAATCCCCAAAAAAGAGAGAGGGAGAAAAAGATATTGAAACAAAGTTCGGAGGACGAAAGCAATAGAAAAGATGACAAAAGTTCGTGGGCCAAGGCAATTGTGGATATGGCCCATAGTAATGAGATGATCTACAAATGGCCTTAAAATTTCTCTCTTGGAATATAAGAGAAGCCCATGGCTGGAAAAAGGAAAAAAGTTTTCCTTTATTGTTTGGAAAAAGGAGTAGCCTTGATTTGCCTACAAGAGGCACATATAAAGAAAAAAAATACAAAATAATTGACAAATCCTAAATTGGGTAAAGGATTCAGTTTATATTATGAAAAAAAGAGATGTGATTATCTATGCAGATACTAAATTGAAACCAGAAAAGATTCTTGAAGACGTGAATGGACATTATTTTGGAGTGGAGATACAAATTTGTGAACCAAAAAAAAATGGTCTTGGAGGTTTATGCTTAGAATGATTTGATTTGAAGTTTGGCTGACATGTATTACTGTGGTATGATAAGCTCAAAGCTAATGTTGGTTTTAATAATTATGTTAGACATTTGGCATGCTTAATTAAGGATATGGAATAAATATAAGCTGAGATTATGTCCTATAATGTCATTATGGCTCTCTCCACATGAAGTTTTGCTTAATAGAGAAATAATCTTTAAAAATAAAGACTTTTTAATGATGGAAAGTGGGTAATTTAAAATGAAAACAAATGAGGAAATCATCCAGGAAAGTTATGATGTCTGTTGGTTTTCATACAGACAGTTAACTGAACAGTTTAAAATAGATAAGAATTTATATGGTTTTGAAATGTCTAAATCTGAATTTGAAGTTATTGGTTTTGAAGGTTAAGCTTATAGTTATTAAATACTAGGCAGGATAACTAGAATAATGATACACACACTAGAAGAATATCTTGTGGATTATCTTAGAACCAAAAGTTGGTGAGTTAGAAGTCATTTATATGTATTTTTGGCCCTTTTTTAGTTCAGTGTAGTTTAGTTTACTTTCGATGTTAGAGTTTCTCTGTTAATTTACTGTTCGTCTTTGTAATCTTCTATATGTTGTTGTTTTATATACTAAGTAAATGTTAAGAAAAATACTTTTTTAAATAATGGGAAATAGATGACATTCTCTCTCATGTAGATGGCAAAATCATGGCTGAAAGTAGCCTACGGATAAAAAAAGGAAACCCTGTGGATCTTTACTTCCGTCTGATATATAGCTAATAGAGAAGTTATTAAGCAGAACATGTATTTTGCATGCAGTAAAACATACAAAGACATACAGAGGATATCTACTTGCCTACCCTTGCAATGAGTTAGATGGTCCAATAGTCTGATTCCATATAAGGCAGCTTTGTCCACAGAGTTTCATAAACAGAATTAACATTACACTATAACTACAATTATATTCTTTAGGTGCAGGCCTGTGCATAACTATATTAACACTGAGCTCAAGAAGGAAGCCCAGACTTGTATGAGTAATCATAGGAATAGCAAAGTTACAGAGAAGTATCAAGAGTCCTTTCCAGTTCCTTCATGCTACACTTAAGAGACTGTTCGGAAGGTTGCACATGATATATGTATGTTTGTGTGTTTAATACTTTCATAAATTACAAACATAGTACCTGAAATTCTGTACATAAGTAAATACTAGTATAGATCCTAGCCACTGATATAATATGTTTTCTAGTGACTAAATGTACGGGCTACCATAGGTGCACCAGCTGACGCTTACAAATATTTGTCCAGGTTAGCTTTGCACATGGTTGCTTGCAGCAAACTAGGTTTAGAGAAGCATGAGGAAAAAAATAATTCAAATTTCATGTTATCTTTGTATTTTTTTTTTTAAGAAAAAAACTTAGTTGAGCTTTGTGTATTATAGGTGTCAGTTTAGCAGTAGCAAATGTAGCCTGGAATACATATGACACTTCACTTACAAAGTTTGACCAGGGTAGAGCAGGGAGAGAGCAACTCTGGTAGGGGAGACCCTCTCCATCTCAGTAATATCACTTACCCGGAGGAGCAACCATGTGGGTTGGAAATGACATCTAGTAGATTAGAGTCCAATACTAGCTTCCAGTAGCCGTGAAGTCTACCATCTCTATCAGCAATGCCATGAAAAGGAAAGGTGAGGGGCTCTGACTTACTTCCCCCTGCAGCTAGCTTCTCTCCTTTCTCTAGCCGGCAACTGAGGAGGGTAATGCTTTTGAAATTGCTTCTTTCAACTTGGAGGAAGAAACATCTCCTTCTCCTCCCACCCTTCCACAATACTATTCTTCAGAACAAGCCTGCCTTCTCTCTTCTTCTGCAAGTGGAAACAAGGAGCAGAAGCTCAGTCTAGGCACTACCTAATTATTTGATCAGTAGGTGGATAAAATCTTAGTGAGGCAACATTCAATGTTTCCACTTACTGTTCATCATCTCCATAGATTTTCTGAGACACAAAATGAATGAAGTTCTATGAAAGGCATCACAGTTTCTCATAAGACATTAAACGTACTAGTCTGTACTCTGAAATCTTCTACAATGACATAAGCTGGTGTAGTTAATAATGTTTCATGTTTATCTCTGTTCTCTGTGGCAGTTCTTTTCAGACAATGTCACATATTCCAAATGCCTCCTTGATTCTTCCCTGTTGTTCAGAAGAGGAGTTTGTTTACAGAGATGACTCAGTTTTTGTAGCTCCTCTTGGTTGCACTCAGTGCAAACAGAATCTAAGAGGTGAGCACAAAGCCCACTGTGACAACTCCTCTGTAACTACCGAAGACATCTGTCTGGGGACTAGAAGCAAACCATGATCTGCAAACAAATCCACTTCTGATTATAGATCTTACTGTGGTCTGAGTAAAGGAGAAGAGTAACTCTCAGTTTTTTTTTCTCAGAATGGACAGAAGAGCACCCTCCTATTGCCCCTCCTGCAGTTCCAAACCATGCTCCAAACAACCAGGAGACTGTTCGAGATGCTCCAGTACAAGGTAAATTATTATCTAAGTTGCTTCATTTTAGGAAAAGGGAACAAAGTAAGATCAACTCCTTGATCCTACATTGGCCCTCCGTATCCACAGATTCAATATCCATGGATTGAACCAGCTGCAGCCTGAAAATATTAAATAAAATAAAATAAAACAAAACCCAATAAGCAAACCTTGATTTTGCTATTTTATATAAAGGACATCATTTTACTGCACCATTGTAACATAATGGGACTTGAGCATCCATGAATTGTGGTATGCACTAGGGGTCCTGGACCCAACCCTAGAGGGCCCACTCTATATCTCTTCCTTATTTCCACCAGAGCACACTGCAATCCCCCAAATTCCCACCAGAGGACCAGAAGATATTCAGAAAGAGCCTTGGAGGTCCTCTGATGGACAGCAGCAAAGCAGGGAAAACTGAAGAAAATTCAAAATGGGCAGTTTATGGTATCAGGGAGTCTTCCTTTAAAATCACAAAGCTATTACATCCAGAACCGATAATTAGCAATGTAGAAGCTGAGTGCATAGCTGACACCAATTTTATTTGTCACTTACACAATTTCCTGCAACATGATGTGGTGACAGCCATTGGCTTAGGTAGGTTGAATATTGGAAACGTGGACATATTCCCCATTATTGCCTGCAATAGCTGTGAAACAATCCCTTGGTCACCTCCAGCAAAGCTAACTGTATGTTTCTGGGTCTGTGTTCAAGGTGATCTTAAGATGAAAAATAAAATGAAAGAGACACAACAAGAGAAAATGTGGTAGTAGTCTGTAACCTTAATTACCTTTCCATAAAATGGAAAAATTCATTTTCTGGTCAAAATGATAAAGCTTCTATATAGTTTGAATGTCTATACCCTAGAACAGTTACTAGGTCGTGGAAACTAATCAGAATGGAAGTAATCCCAGACGTAATCCTAAATGATGCTCAGATGGTGGTGGTGGTGGTTATTAGTAGTAGTAGTAGTAGTAGTAGTAGTATTAATATTTGGTAAGCTTATCTCACTTTTCTGCAATACTGGTGCTCAAGGTGGCTAACAGTAATATATTTCAAATAAAAAGAAATATAACTAAAGCATACAAATAGATTAAAAATACAAGTAGAATGCCTCAATAAAAGTGAATTATAGCTCTCATCTTGAAGATTTACAACAGCAACCAATCTTAAATGCCAGTGTATTGCCTAAATGGATAGCTCTTTGCCTAGTACCAGAAGGACAACTGGGTGTCAGCAAAGGTAGCAAAGCATCCCTTGGTGGGGTGTTCCAAAGCCCAGGTCCACCAAGAAGGCCCTCTCATACAACCTCACCAAATGTGATTCAAGCGGTGGGAGACCTCCTGCAAACATCAGAATACCAGAGTAAGCTCATGTTGATGAGCCGCTTCTCAAGTGATATAGGGCTTAATGGGTCATACCAGCCCTTTTCATAACACTAGGGTTTTTGTTCTGTTTTTTTAAAAAGAACCCTGGACACTGGCTATTTTAATGTTTATCCTACATAATGGGTAGAAAAAATTAAGGATAGATTACCAGGCATGGATAGCCAGGATGCTCCAATGGTTGAGCATTGGACCATGACTCTGGAGACCAGAATGCAAATTCCTGCTTGGCCATGGAAATCCACTGGATGATGTTGGGCAAGTCACAGTCTCTCAGCCTCAGAAGAGGGCGAAGGCAAACCCCCTTTAAACACATCTTGTCAAGAAAACCCCATGATAGGTTTGCCTTAGGGTCGCCATAAGTCAAAATTACTTGAAGGCACACAACAACAAACCAGGCATATAGAAGAGCAAGTACCTTACAAATTGTCAAATATATATAAGGACCAATCTTGCTGTAAAGGTTTTGAGAATTTCACCACTACAGTGTCTGAACAGTGGGACACTTGTACCAATAAGTCTGTTTTAATGTTATTACCCCTTCAGAACATACTACTGGCTTTATTGCCCTAGTCACAGAATGAAGTTATATTAATAATTCCTCTCTGTGTCATCCATGTAGCCCTTGAAGCTGCTGGGCATCTTGTCCTGAAATTCCTATATTTACTCAAGGGGGAAGAGTAGTTACCCATCTATGTGAACAGCGTGATATAAAACTTGGAGCTTACCTTTCAAGCCATTCAATACACTTACCTGCACATTCATTGATCCATTCACAAGTCTAGTTCAACACATGATGATCCACTGGAAATATCACAATATATTGGCATAATTGCATTAAATTAATAATTATGAGAACTAGAGTAATATTACAGGAACTTCTTCTTGAAATGTAAAAGGAGATGAAATTAGATTTTCAGGCATGAAAAACATGCAAAACAGTACTAGGTTATGCTGTTGAATAGCTTTCCATTTTTGCATTGAACTTTTTTAGTATGTTATTATTGATATACCAAAAAAAAGATAAATTATCAAATTGCTAATGAATTTAAGTTAATATGGAAATATATTTTCCTTGGAGATTACCTGTGGCATATTCATCTTCTTGCTAAGCAATTTTCTACTTTCAAAAATTTATTCAAGCTCAAAAATAGCATCACTTAAAGCTGTGGTTTTCTGAGTCAGCCTTTAGAATCATATTATGTATCACTTTTGTCAGTTTGGCTGATGTTTACAATTACATTTTTTAATAAATATTGAATTCAGCCTGGTATTATTTATTTATTATATTTAAAAACATCATTACTTTAACAAATAAGGCACATTTATTGTCATGCCCATTACTTCTTTATACATTCTACTCAACTCTCAGTTCTCTAATCTGTGGGCAGCTATGACTTGTCTTATTTATCAGTGCTTACTATTAATGCCTTCCTAACTCTTTGTATGGTTTGTTTACCCTCCCTGAGCATTACATCTTATTTCTCAACAATCCCCTGCTTAGATTTCATGAGATACAGTGCTCGGTACAGCTGTGTGCAGGACAAAACATTCCAACTGTCTTAACTGTGACCTGTCTTTTAACCGTGGCAAAGCTAGTATTGAAGTCTTTTGCTGTTGATGTCAATGGCATACATGTGGATGGAAGCACGCATCCATAAGGGCCATGGTTCAGTCCCCAGCACATTAAGTGATATCACGATCACGTTCTTAATGCCCTAAAGAGCAGCCATTTTAGATGTGATAGGCTGGTGGCCTGACTTGCTATAGGGTAGTTTCACATGTTCATTAGCCAGCTGCACAGAGCAGCAATAATCGGCAAATCATTATCATCCTATCTTCCATATATTTACATCTGACAGGTAAAATGGCCATCATCATAAGCCATCAGCCTGTGTAAAGGGAATAAGGGCTTTCTCACATGCATAATAATGATGCGTCTGTGAGAAGATTTAGTGGCAGCCGCAGTGGTTTTTGGACTCACGTGCAAACACATTCTCAGGGCCAGGCTTAGCCTGCAAATAGACCAATATTCAGTGGTATACGTGATGTCTCCTTTGATTGGCCCTTTGTATTAAACCACAGTGGATTTTGGAAATCTGAAATCAATATGCTTTTACAAGACCCTCCCCAAAAGTATGCAACTTCTTTATCAGATCAAGGAATCACTGCGTGAACTCTATGCTCGCTCCACTCTCACTCTGCTGCCCAGTACACCATAAAGCTCAGAAAGACACACCCCTCTTGGGAAAAGAACCTTGCCTGCGGAGGTTTCTGAGCCCTTCTGAGGCCCTTTTCACACACGGGGGGAGAAACGGGGCAGCACACGCGGAAACGGAGCTTACCTGAATCCACACTCCGGCGGCGTCCGGCAGTGCCCAAAATGGCGGCATCCGGCTTCTGGAGGCTCTCCGCCAACCGGAGAAGCTCACCAGCCGGAAGCCCGCCCCCGGCAGCTCTGCAGGCATATGCTTGCGCGCGCCTGCAAATCTACATGGGGAGCTGCGACGGGGTAGAATGCTTGTGTTAAATAAAAACCACATGAAACCGCGTCAGGGCGGTTTGAGGTGTGGAACTTCAAATTTTAAACCGACCCTGCACAGTCCAAGGTGTAGACGACCGCCAGTCGAAGTCATGCTATGCCGTGTTATTTACCCTGTGTGAAAAGGGCCTGAGTCTGTGGGTCTAGCTCAGTGGTTCTCAACCTGTGGGTCCCCAGATGTGTGGACTTCAGCTCCCAGAAGCCCCAGCCACTATGGTCAATGCTCAGGACTTCTGGGAGCTGAAGTCCAAAAACATCTGGGGACCCACAGGTTGAGAACCACTGGTCTAGCTGCTTTACGCCCCTTGCACCTGCAGTACAGCAAGCAGTGAGAAGGTTTTATCTTGATAGTTGAGCTATAAATATATTATTATGATCTTCTGCCTTTTCCTCCTTGTACATACATCTACAGACATTTCCAAGTTGTCTGGATACTTTTGTTTGATCTTGTTATGCAATCTGTAGGAGACATAATGAAGCTATGCCACCATAAAACTAGAACGACTTTAAAGGAGGATCTCTACTTGAACTAGCTGTACTTAATAAGGCCATTTCATTAAAAGAAATTGTAATTAGGCTGTACATTACAATAGCATTTCAGGATATCACTGCCTGTTATCTCCTCACTTGATGGAATGTATTAATTGCTATAATAGTTCCAGGCAAGGAGAGATGGTGATGCATTGCAGCAGAGATTGTGCTCCTTGTTTTGAGGTTCCTGACAACTTTCTTTCTTTTTGAAAAGGAGTGCTCAGTAAAGTTTCATATCTTACTCATCCTTACAAGTTGATTCATGTAATTGGTGGCAAAGGTAGTGAAGGAGGTGGGAGGATATTATATATTTTTTGTCTGGCTGTGTCTCCATCTTTGCAAACTGGTAAACTTCTGAAACTTCCACAGCTGGAAAACCATTTTTCACACGGAACCCATCTGAACTGAAAGGGAAGTTCATTCACACCAAACTAAGGAAAAGCAGCAGGGGTTTTGGTTTCACCGTTGTCGGCGGAGATGAACCAGACGAGTTTCTTCAGATAAAGAGTTTGGTGCTTGATGGCCCTGCAGCTCTGGATGGCAAAATGGAAACAGGTAGCTCTGTTGCTCTTGATAAAAGAAAAAAAAAATAATAACTATGTGCCACTCATGTAATACCATCCATTCAAAAGTCTTGGATAGCTAGCATAGTCCAGTTGGTGAAGCTCTTTGGGATATGAGACCTTGAAGATCAGAGGTCAAACTGCACGTTCAGGCATAGATTCAGAGTTCTTTGGAATGTGGAATTGCTTTGACCTCCATCTTGCATCTATAAAACAAAACCAGTAAAACTTGTCTTCACCTAAGGATTTTAAAACACTCAGAAGTGCACTATAATTTTTTGGCTACTCGATCAATAAAACTCTGGTACCTGACAAAATGAGTAAACAGTCTTGTCATAAACTTCTGTGAATGCTAAGAAGTGTTGTAGTTGATGTTGTCACCTAGATGGGATGTTATTTGAAACACAGAGAAAGAAGAGAAGGGATAGGCAATTACTTGATGGCCCTTTTATGTAGCTTGTAGGTTTTGACAGTTTCTGTCTTGGTGCAGATCAGTTACCTGGCATGTATTCTGCTAATTGCTTACTGCAATGCAGCATATGTCCCAATCTGGATGCGAGAAAGAATGGAGTAATATGGAGAGAAACAGTCTCCATGTGATTGTGAATTGGGCCATTTCTGCACTACACTCTTATAGCACAATCATTCTACTTTCAACATCCTATGGAATCCTTGGGCTTGCAGTTTAGGGAGGGGCCGGCCAGCCCCTCCCTAAACTGCAAACCCCAGGATTCCATAAGATGTTGAAAGTGGAATTATTGTGCTATAAGAGTGTTTTGCGAAAATGGCCTTAGTCTGAACCATGCTGCATAGGTTCCATTATTTCTTTTTGCATATATTTTAGCTATTTGAGATTTAAAAACATCTGAAAATGTCAGTGGTGAGGCCACAAAACACCGCTTCAGAGCCTGTGTGTCTCTGAGTCTGTCTTAGAAGCCATGATGTTCAGTGATCCTTGGTGTTCGTTAATTCTTATACATCTGTCACTTGTATATTTTGTGAATTCATAGCATGCCAAGGATAGTGTGAGCAGACCAAGAAAGAATGTCCAAATGGACTGGTCAACAAATTCCCTGAAGTAATATTCTAGAATGCCATTTGATTGGCTCATCTGGCAAGACCAAGAAGGTACTGATTCAGGATTAAAAAAAACACCACTGCAGTAAAGTGAGTGACAATCATCAGCTGCCTCATCCAGAGCCTGTTGCCAGGGAGAGTATTAATTAATACTATAGTCTTGCACAATCTCCCAGAGGTTTTGGCAGACCAATCAGTGTCCTTTTATTTTCTTCTGCAAAACAAAGCACATGTATAAAGCATGTCTACATTTAAAAAAAAATCAAATGCCAACATCATTGTCAAAACTAATGCCCTGGTAGGAAAATCGCAGGCCTTAGGCTAGGGTGCTTATTTCTAGGGCCCCTTAACTGATCAGTTGTTAAAGAACCATTCAGCCTGTTTTATAATCAGGCCTGGTCAAAGCAGCTTTGAATTTGGTCATCAGAAAAGATGAATTAAGTACAGAGCCAAGCAGTTCTTGACTGCTCTACAGCCTTTCCACAGACCACCTAATGAGATTCACAGATCTCACTTTCAGAAACTCTAGTACAACCTGACCACTGAAAATGTTTTGCTGATAATCACCTGGATCTGGTGTATTATTCTCCCAAATACAGAACACGGCAGACTGTTGTTGTTGTTGTTGTTTACTTAAGGGTTTCTACCCTGTTTGTGTTTAAAGCAAACAGTTCTGTTACTCAAAATGTTTTTGATCTACAACTGTCATTATCAGCACTAGTCACTATAATCATTAATGAGACAGTTGCAGCCTGAAAAGGCACAGAGAGCTATGGTTGCCCAATCCTTGATTTAAAACAGTGAGAGTTATTTTTTTTAAAAAAGTACATTCAAACTCATGCAAACTCAACTCAGAAAAACATTTCAGTCTACGGAGTACCTGAGACCACTCTGGAAAAAGCTCTGTAGAGAGTCCCAATCAAATTTGCCTCTCTTATAGGGAGGATTCTGAGCTTGGCTGGTCCTCCAGGACTTAAGGGACAAGTGAACTGAAGGTGCAAGAGGCACTTGATAAAATATGTGGATCGTTTAGGACTTTATATGTTATAAATGTGATCTAAAATATAAAATAAAATAAAGATCTCAACAGCACAAGTAGCAGAACCAGCACTGCATATGAAATAGTACTGCATTCAGCATACTTGCCCTGGAGGGAACAAAACGGTATGGTAGCCAGAAATATGAACAGAATCTATGGGTGCCCATGCAGTCACGGTAAATGTACATATTTGTCCAACTCCAGTTACCAATTAATAACATCAAGCAGGCTAAATGCTCAGGATCCATATTATTAAATGTATTCAGTGCACTGTATACAACACAGTACTATCTATATACAATACATTGCTTCCAAACTCATTATAGCTACAGCCTCTGAACATCCCCACTGCATTGAATCTACCAAATATATTGATGTAGCATATTTAAAACAGTAAAGCCCCTAAGCCAAAATAATGTTTAAAAATAACATCTTTCTCCTGTAGTGGGCAGAGGACATCCTGTAGTGCAGTGGTTCTCAACCTGTGGGTCCCCAGATGTTTTTGGACTTCAGCTCCCAGAAGCCCTGAGCATTGGCCATAGTGGCTGGGGCTTCTGGGAGCTGAAGTCCACAAACATCTGGGGACCCACAGGTTGAGAACCACTGCTGTAGTGGTTTGTCCCTCCCACTCACTCTGGCAGGCAGGCTCCTTGACCAGCGGGGAAAAGGACTGACTTCTCCTCTCTTGTGGGATGGCAGTCCCATGATCCACCAGTCTAGTGCCTGCCTCTGCTCTTCACAGATACCCTTGCAGAACTCTTTCTGTCACTCCAGGTCCACCATTTTCTTTTTAACTTTGTCCTCTCTGCCAAAATTTTTTTTAAAAAAGCATCCTCTTTCTTTCTTTCTCTTTCTCTTCTGCCTACAATTCCTTTCTTTGTTCTACCCTCTTCCTTCTGCCCTTTCTCCTAGAAGAGTCAAGACCTATGGAGAGGGAAGGGAAGTTTGTTGGTGGACTCCACATCCCTTCTTTCAGTCTAGGATGACTTGAGAGCCATGCTTGAGTGGGCCTCGTCACAGGTTATTGAATAGTATATTGTTGAAGAGCAAATAAATCTATTATATTTTGCTAATACCCAACTAGTTCCATTCCAGATATTTATAAAATGCTACCACATTCTTTTGAAGGTATTAACATCTCAGTGGTCTGATCTGTTTGATCTCTGCAAGAGGCCATGTCTTATGTAGATGTTCCATCTTGAAAGTAAATTTATAAGAAATATTTTATAGCCTCTGTCTTTCTGTGGTGCACTATTGCTGTTTCCCTTTGATGAAGGGAGCAACCTAAACTTGGCAGTCTAGTGATTCATGATGGGAAGGATAATCTAGACTTGGCAATCCAATCACTAGCAGATTTGAACCCAGGTCCCAAACACGGGACATTTTCACACGGGGGTAAAACCCCGCTGTGCGACGACCGGAGATGGAGGTCGTTCACACCACGGGGTGCGCTAGCACAGTTGGGAAAGGTGAGGTGCCACACCTCCAACCGCTCTAGCGCAGCCGCAGGGGTGGCGCTGCGAGTTTTTTAAAAACCACCTTCCCAGGTGGTTTTTATGAAACTCGCCCGCACTAATCCGTGGCAGCTCCCAGTGAGAATCTGCAGAGATGCATTAGCACGTCTCTGCAGATCTGCCTGGGGGCAGGCTTCTCGCTGGCGCGCTGCCCTGATTGGCGGAGCTCCGCTGGAAGCCGTCGGCCGCCATTTTGGGCACCGCGGAACGCCGCCAAAATTCGGCGGTGTGTGAAGCGGCGGAACCGCATCCTCATAGGGACGGAGCAGGGATGGAGCAAAACGCAAACAGGTAGGCTCCACCCCTGTGTGCGCCGCCCCATTTCGGCCCCCCCACGTGCGAAAAGGGCCTTATTCCCACTAATCAACACTGGCTTGATTGCTAGATGTATAAAAACCTATTTTGGTTTTCCTCTGCTGTTCCTATTCTGTTCTTCTTTACAAACCAGCTTTGTAGTTAGAATGCAGCTGTATTCATATGAGAGTAGGATAGTTATTGGCCTTCACTGAATAATGTTCATACTCTGGTTTTGAATTATTTTCTCAACCATTTGCTGATAAAGTCCATGCAACACATCCTGCACAGGCTGAGGATTTGAACATGTAATTCTCAAATAACACTTTACCCTACTCCCAGTGACATAAGACATATGCCAGTTTTGAAAGTGAGGAGACTTTCAAACGTAGCTTGTGATATGGCAAAAGTTTTGAGAAATGCTTATTTCAAAGGAAAAAAATATTTAAAAATATCCTACTGACCATGTGGCTCCAGATTTAAATATCTCCATATCATATGAGCACAGCCACTGTGATTGTTGTTCAGTGGCACAAAAATGCCCTCAACCAAGGATGCTAAATGATGGAGTTTTTTAACTGAACACCAGAACCTTTCCATTGTAGATATTTGGTAAGGTAATTTTTTTTTTTAATGAACCATGACATGTTAAAGCAACTAGAGTTTTGAATATGTAAACTCACAAGAGTGTTGAACAATTTGTTCCATAGGAGACGTTATTGTCAGTGTGAATGACACTTGTGTACTGGGTCATACGCATGCTCAAGTTGTCAAAATCTTCCAGTCAATTCCCATTGGTGCCAGCGTGGACCTAGAACTGTGCCGGGGCTACCCTTTGCCTTTTGACCCAGATGATCCCAACACAAGCCTCGTGACATCTGTGGCCATTTTGGATAAAGAGCCGATCATTGTGAATGGGCAGGAAAACTATGACTCCCCAGCAAGCCATGGTAGTAAAACAGGCAAAGTCAATGGAATGAAGGAGCCAAGGCCTAGCAGTCCTGCTGAAGTGTCTTCAAATGGATCCCATGGCTACCCTAACGACACTGTCTCTTTGGCCTCTTCTATAGCAACACAACCTGAACTCATAACTGTACATATAATTAAAGGACCCATGGGCTTTGGCTTTACTATAGCAGACAGTCCTGGGGGTGGAGGACAGAGAGTGAAGCAAATTGTTGACAGCCCAAGGTGCCGAGGTCTAAAAGAAGGTGATCTTATAGTTGAAGTCAATAAGAAGAATGTGCAGAATCTAACTCACAATCAAGTTGTGGATATGCTGATCGAATGTCCTAAAGGAAGTGAGGTGACCTTGCTTGTGCAGCGAGGAGGTAAGTCTGATGATTTAACTTTTTGTTTAGCACAGAGCAGCACTACTTACTTAAACATGCATCTTTTAAATACAAATAGCTTTCTAAATTGATTGAAAAAGGATAACCACTAACTTTTAATTTAAATTGCACTGTGATACAAGGAAAAAAAATATCCTTGATGTTTTAGGTTAAGCCTGGTATCTGATTTTTATGCCTTTGTACCAGTGCACTTGGGGAAAAATTGGCATACAGTATTAATCTTCCCAGAAATAATAGAGCAAAAGCCATGTGAAAATTGATGCATTTATGAGAGTCTGAATTGACATTTGAACTTGGTCATCCAAATAAGATGAGATAGTCTTAATCAGGAACCTACCCATTTTAATGAGAAACTGAAATGGTCAGCCAGCTGAATTTTTATTAATGAGTTTCATTTCTGTCTTCTCTCTGGTACCATTTTAGTTCATCATCTTATTGCACGATCATAGGAAAGGAATTGCTATGACTCTGCTTCAGTTATTAATTTCTTCCACAATAAAGATGCCTTGATATATGGTACCTAAGTACATTTCCCCTGCATTGTCCATTCCAGTGTTTTCCTGGGTGAATGAGAGGTCAGCTTCCTTGCCTTCCCTTCTCAGCCTTCCTTGGGTGCTTTCTGACCTTTTCTCAGTGGGTATTTCTAAGAAACACTGAGTAGCTTCTGTGTCAGTTGGCGCATTCCCATAATGGCTGTATCCTCTGGCCAGCTGCAAGGGATTTTTGCAAACCACATTCTCTGTCAATCCATTGGATTTATGAATTTGAAAAACTCTTGCTGCATCTAATTGTCTCCATGCCTTTATGGAATTTCATCAACTATGTCACTTTTCCACAGCACCCAAGGTAGGGAGCAAAGATCACAGCTTCTGGTATTTTATCTCCCTACCACATCTTCCCCATGTCTCATTTTGCTCCTGTGTTCTTTCTTTTCCCATGATGGGGTTTCACCACTCAGTGGCATGCCAGTTTTGGGTGTATATCTGCTCTGGTTCTGAACCTACGTCACGCTT
This sequence comes from Iguana delicatissima, assembly GCA_948472985.1. Taxonomy (NCBI): domain Eukaryota; kingdom Metazoa; phylum Chordata; class Lepidosauria; order Squamata; family Iguanidae; genus Iguana; species Iguana delicatissima. Next base: position 453,188 of record CAOKZL010001251.1, read on the forward strand.
GTACAGTATACTCCTTCTGTTGCCTTACCTGATTAACTGAGATTTCAGAGTACTCTGCCCAGTAAAGTCCTTGCTCTAGGTATTATGAGAGGTGAGAGTTCATAAACATAAAGTTAAAATGCAGTAATAATGGCATTACACCATTTCCGTTTTCTAGGTTTTTGGTAGTATTCAAAGATTGTCTGTTTTGGCATAAAAAGATATAAAGGAATCCTGTAACATCTTTGAGACTGAGAAAAAGAAATTTCTAGCATAAGCTTGTGTGCACTCCGGTTCATCAATGCATGATGTAATTTCAAAGTTAGATTGGAAAGAGAAACAGCTAAATTAGGATGAAAAGATATAAAAGTGCCCTGTTGTATCTTTGAGACTGATGGAGAAAAAGAAATTTCTACTTTAAACCTTCATGGACTGCAGTTCATATCATCAGATGTAAGGGGAAGTGGACTGGAGCCCACAAAAGCTTGTGCTGGAAATGTCTTTTTCTCAGGTGCCACAGGATTTCTTTATAGTTGCACGAATGCTATACAGCCAAAGCCCCCTTATGATGAGCCAGTGCAAAATGGGGAGTGTTACGGCTAAATGTGTCTGTCCCTTTACATACATTTCTCTCTCTTTATAAAAGCAGGCAAAATAAGATAGTATAGTCCATTTGCTAGAGAGAAAGGTGATGCCCACAATTTTATGTATTGTGAGCAACATGCCTATGGATCCAGTGCTAACAAGAAAGAAAGGTTATTAGATGGTCAATTTCTGGTTTGTTTGTTTTTTTAGCAATACATTTATAGTGCATGTAAATTTTTAAGTGGCATTGAATCTTCTACACTTGTTTATTATTGTATCCATACGTAATATGATTACTAGAAGTAAAGAGAACAAAGCTCCTTTGCCTTTCTGTAATTGCACTAAAGAGGAAATTTTCTGGTTTGTAGTTCAGGATGAGAACATCATTGCAAAAATTTTCTGCCTTGCCTAACTTCTTAAGTTATAGGGAGCCTGTACTCTTCTTTATCTCCTTCTCTTTGTACTTTTGTCTGTTCCTTTAGGAGAGGCATAGATCCCCAATTCATGCATCACTATAAATAATCTTTGTTTTGCTTCCAGGAACTGCATTTGGCTCCTAGTTTATGATCAAACTCTTCCCTTGCCTCTTGTGAAGGACGCAACTGTGCTGCTTGCCTTTCCCTCCTTCTCCCTCTGGTGTCCACAGAAGAGAGTGCTAGGGAGAAGCCTCGCTGTCAGGCATTTGTTTTATTAACATGCCATTTGTGTTCAATCAGGCGTCAGCAGCATCCTCCGTCATGGCACAAAAGGCTGGTGTTCAAAGTTATCCAAAGGATTTGCCAGCAATGGTTACTAATCAGGCAGAAAAATATCAAAAAGAGATGCGTAATGTATGTGAAAAGCTCAGCCAGCTCCAAGCCACTAGTGTACTCTTGACGATTATGCCTAATTGTTAAAATGCAAGGCACATAGCCAGTGAGAGAGAAGCCTGTAAAATATTTACTATAATGTTTCTTCAGCTAGAGCTCTGACTTTGGATAATTGGAGAGTTTCTGCCAACAGACCCTTAGAGCTGCTAGTAGGTTAAAAAAGAGGGAGGTGGTGAATGAAGGATATCTTAGAAGCAAAAGACAGCATGAAGAAGTTTCTGCTGTAAAAAATAAAATCCTGCAGACTGCAGTATTTTCACATGTGCTGCCTCAGTTTTAGTCATAAAACAGGGGTTGATTCAAAGCTTACAATAAGCACAATAAGATTTTTGTGGGTACTGTAGTCATCTGGTCATTGTTTTGTGTAAAGCAATCGCTTCCTGACCTTTTGGCTAAGATTGAATGTAGTGTAGTAAACACAATTTCCTGCGTTTGTCTGATTTACCCATTCTGTAATAATATTATAAAAAATGTGGGGTTAAAATCTGTGGCTGATATTTATTAAGCCACAGAGATAGCTGCTTCCAATAATGTCCCCATAACATAATTTTGAAGCATGAGACACCTCAATATTATAAGGTATGAATAAGGCAACTGGATAAAAGTTTTAGAAGATGAGAACCATTATTAATGTAGTAAAAAAATAATTATTTATTGTTAGTCTTGTGGTTTAGATACCATCAAAACCTGCTGAACACCACCAGGAGTCAAGGATAATTTCTTCCTCTAAATGGTCATGCTTTATTGATGTTCCTCAAACCAAGTTTCCAAGACTGATTCAACAGTGTGTTTCCTGGGCAAAGTGAAGGTGAGGGCCCTCATCCCAAAATGGAGGGCTTGGCCCACATGTTGGTATTAGATATGGTATTTTTCATAAGCATCAGATGTTGAAAGGGAGAGATTCCATTTGGCCCAGAATTTGCTTCACTGAAAACTCCTGTTAAATTTCTACTGGGAACTATGGTTAATCACTTCCAAAGAAGCCAAGATTCAGAAACCAATTCTAAACGGTTATTTCATGCACAGATTTTTTTTAAATAAGCTATAGCATGATATGTCTGATGTGGACATGAAAGAAAGTCACAGTTGACTGCTCCTTTTGGATTTACTTCCCTGCTTGTTCAAAAAAGGAGGAATAAAGGGGCTTCATCCATGAAGGTCGCGTAAATCATTGCTCATTAAGCTAAAATTTAGTAGTCTGACCCACGGAAGAAGATTTCTTTGTTTCCCACCACCTTCTCTGTGTTTATATTTTACTTGGAGTTGCGGCAAAGGACAGCAGATGTCTTAGAACGTCTTTTCTGGTAACCCTTTACAGATGAAATGGTTACTCGTCTGTCAGAAATTCTGCATGTTATTGCTGCATAGTGATGGAATCATGAAATAAGAATGTTGTATCTAAACATAGGTTTTAGTATCTCTGATGGTGTGAAACCACCAGAATTGGGGTTGCAATTAGTTATTTGCTTAGAAGAAAAGTTGCTCATTTTTGGTTGTGCTGTACTTTTTGAGATGTGCAATAGGATAGTAGAACCTGCCATACTATAGATGCCTGAAAACAAAAAGAGAAAAACAAACAATCTCCCCCAATCTCCCTGCAGTCACAAAGAAAGTGATTCAGGTTATCTATCTTTTTCCCCCAACAACAACATTGTCGCCATGTGATTTCTGTGGTGATATGTGGTTGCTTATGCCCTGTCTTGAAGGAAGATAACTGAAGACTCCTCTTCCTTAATATTATGGTTGTGTTTTGCACAAGCAAATAAACTTGCAGTTTATTTCTTATATCTCGTAATTATTTCCTGCGTCAGGTTCACCAGGGGAATAAATTTCCCTGTAACATATTTCCCAGATTTTCTGGAAGTCAGTACAGCACACATGATACAGTCTGGAAGTCAATACAAGACACTATATATATTGTACTGTGTTGTGTGTTTTCAAGTCATTTCCGACTTCTGATGACCCTAAGAGGGAACCTGTTATGAGGTTTTTCTGGGGCTGAGTGTGTTATGCTCCCATCATCAGCCACTGGGCTTCTATGGCCAAGCAGGGAATCAAAACCTGGGCTTCGAGGTCATAGGCCAATGCTCAAACCATTCCACCATGCTGGCTCTTCTAGCCATATATAAGGCCACCTCAGCTCTCAAAAGCAGTCCTATGAGATCTAAGCGTTCTTGAAAGATTTTAAATCTTTCAGGAACCTCCAAAACCATGCAATTTTTCCTCTGCTGCTCACTATCAGCCTGGCTGTGAAGAAGTAGCAGCCTCATGACAGCTTTGATCTCAGCAAAGGGACCCCCGGCATTTGGTATATAGGGTCTGATTGCTGCATATGTACCAAATGCTTGGGGTCAGTCTGGTGCAAGTGCAGCTGAGTACCCACAGATACAGGATTTGGGGCATCTCTGATCACCTCAGCACAGGACCAGATTTTAGCATCCCAGATATGGGTATCTCATCCAGAACAGGACACATATGAACCTTATTTCTCACTAACTCAGCTTTTGACATAACATGTAGCAGCACATTGCAAATGAGAATTTATGTAGCCTTTTAATTGTGATTGGAGTCCTGTCATTCTGAGTCAGCAAGGGCAATGGCAGATAGTGGGAAACATAGTTCAACACCATCTTGAAAGTTACAGGTTCCTGAAGTCTGTATTCCATGAATCAGTCTCATCCCCATCAACCCAGGTCTATGACTTTCTCGGGTCTGGTGAGAAACAAAGCATCTTCAGGCAACTTGTAAGCCCCTAATAAGCCTGCTATTAAGAACTGTAGTGCCCTTCACTTTTCTGTAGCATTCTGGTCTTGTCACATGGCATCATCATGAAGCCAAAAGATAATTTTTCTGTCCCTCTCTCTGGACCCATTATAGGGAAAAGGAATGTTCACCAGTACATTTACACTGTTTGGCCTTCCCCAAATTTGCCTCCCATGCCCCCAGCAAACAGCTATGAAGCTTGCGTACAGGGGAGAGAAGCTTACAGGGTCATTTCAGTTCCATTCGAAATTTGTGGCACATATGTGTTACACAGAGTAGTTGTGTGCCAAACTTCACATGCAAATATTATTCCCCAGAAGTATTCTGTCATGTTCAAAGCAAAACCCAGTTACTTATTTTTCCCCACTCTTTCCCCCACAAAACAATTTCTTTTCCTGGTAACATTGAATAGTTGCAAATGATGTGTCTTCCAGCAGCACAGTCATGCTTAACACAGACTCCATAGTGCGTAACAGCATTAATCACTCATTGCTCATTTGCACAGGGTCAGGGGTGGGAAGGAACTGGACAGCTAGATGGAATATTCTCTTACTTGGCATGTGTCGTTTATTAGCTGGCATAACAAACAATGGATACATCGTGACTGTCATTGCCTGCCACCATTTTGAGCTGACGAAGAGAAGATTCTATTTCTTCTCCCATGTTCTCACTGAAATGGGGCAGATATAAATACTATCAATATTTAACAAGATGCCGATGCAATCTAATTACCATTGCTAAAACAAAAGCCAGCCAGTCCTTTTCCATATAACTGAAAAGCCCCATTTGTTTATGTATTTTTAAATTTCAGATATCTCAAATCAAATCATTACCTAAACTTGCATGAATGGTATATAGTTTGATGGAGTGCTGGGGAAGTTGTTGTAGAAAATTAGGCAAATAGGCAATTAGTATAATTGAGATGGAAAAATAATTTTAGCCTGCAGGGAGTATGATTGAAATAAATTCTCTTGTATTTGCATAATGCTATTGTTGTGCAACATGTACACAATTGAAGAGTACAGCTGTTGAGTGGTTATGGTAGGAGTTCATTAGTTAAAAATCATTGAAAATGGAGCTTTTCTGCTGAGAAATCGATCAGATGTTTTCTACAGACCTTTGGAGTGGGAATGAGCAAGGAACAAATGATTAAACTGAACCTTCTTCTCTTGGTGAGGAAGCAGCTCTGACGTATTCTGAAGGAGTTTCTGGGTCGGTTAGTCCGTTGTAGCCAACAACAACAAGAAAAAGTCTTGTAGCTCTTTAAAGAGACTCACATTTATTGTGGCACAAACTTTCACAGATAAGTGGGCTTTGGTCTAAAAAGACCTGTACTACACAGTCACTCTTTCAATTTTTCACCTGTTACAGGATTGTGTTGGTTTTCCAGGTGCTTTGTTACCCTGTTTTAATTAAGTCATCACAAAAGTGGGGAAAGTCTACTAATCAAGCCTTTTGCATTGCTTCTAGCAAAACATTATGGGCAGTGCTTATTATTTTGAGTACTACTCTTCCATGATCGCTGCACGCTCTAGCCATGGACTGGTGTTTTATATCAGATGTGATATGATGTAACACAAGGTGGCACAGCAGAACCTTATATTGTGCACTAAACAAGGCCGATTTAACTAGAGAAGAGATTCTGCCTTCTCCCAGTTATTTTTTACATGTCAGTAAATCCAAGCAGACGTTAGATTTTCTCAGCCAAAAGAACAACCGTAATTTATTCTGGCTTCTCAGTACCAATGTTTTCAGTGCGTAATTTATAAAATATGAAATACTAGGACTACACCTGAGCATAAGGTGAAAAGGTTGCAGTTCAGTCATTGATCAAGCATTGCCAGAAACAGTCAACACCAGTAGGAGAAAAGGTATACTCATTATGGAAGGAAATAGTTTTGTTGGTTAGGTTCATTGAATCACTGAATGGAACTGGAATCTTTTCACCTTGATTCGTTGGCATGCCATGTCAGTAGTGGCTTATGAGTCTGTTCTTGATTTTTTAAAATAATGCCTGGGCCATATCTCAAGTTATGAGTGTTCAGATATTTCAATCTTTGGATTCAACTGGCAACATTCTGCTTGGGTTAGATATTCTACCCCCCTCCCCATTTATATGGCACATTTGCATAGTGTCAGAGATTTGATACCATGGCCCTGTAAGTGCATGTTTCCAGAAATTTATCATTTTTTTTTATAACAGCAGAAATAGATTGCCATTTTATAGACTGGCAGCAGGTGGTGCACAGACAAAATAATATTTCTACATAAAGTACAAACTTAGAGGGCTGTTTGTTTGTTTTTTGGTTTTTTTGTTTTGTTTTGTTTTTTTGGCCGTAAGAGGTAGTAATTGTCCACTAACTTAGGTAGCTTTCCAAAAAGATTAATCAGATTAATGGAGTATAGCTAAATCAGTGGTTGTTGGCCTTTATGACTAGATTGAAAATCCATGTTTGTAGGAAACAAATTCCTAAATTACCAGGTATAGGGAGGTAAACAACAGGGCTGCGCTGTGCTTGATGGATGGCCACCAGTGGAAACAGAATTGGGCGCACTCTTGTTGGTTGTCCTCCTGACATTTGTCTTAATAATAATGTTAGTGTTCTCTGCTAGACTTGTCCTTCTTCAGTGCCTCTCTCGTCCTCTAATAGGTAAATCTCTGGATGAGAAGTTGAGTTGAGTTGAGTTGGAAGAGGAAGCATGCGTCTAAATCCAATTGGTTATCCCGGCCTATGTGGCTCCATTGAATCAGTGGGGATACATAAATGTTGGCTTACAATTTCGCAATTTAATTCAGTTGATTCAGCAGTTTGATTCAGTGGATCCAAGTGCTAGTCCAAACAATGGGTCTGTTTGGGACCAGCAGTTGGATTTAGACCATAGTATATATGCGTTAAAGTACTTAAGTATGAATGCTAAGATACTTGCAATACTCAAACTGCCATTTCATACACTGCAGTTACTGAGATATATTTTGGACTCTGGTAATATATTCTAGGGTTACTGAAGAGTTATACTGTGTAGATTACAGTCCCTAATTTTCTGTGGATTGTTTCATGGATTTCAGTTTTCCTCCCCATTAGTCAACTGAACAAATCTAGTTAAATGTGTGATCTTATTGAACCTTGAAAACTGAAGCCAGTTTCATACTTGACCTACGTACATACACACAGTGTGTGTATAAAGGCACAGTTTATGAACAGGAAAAACATGTTTTCATTTGCAAAGAGCAAATACTTGTTTATTTATTAGTATTGTATATCAAATATTATATAGTATATAATATAGTTATAACTATTTATTATGGTTTTAGTAAAGTATAGTATCTTTCCTGTGCAGGCCAGTGTACAGTATAATCATCTTTACCAATTTAAATCAATTTAAAACAGTGCAAAAAGATTTAAACAGAGTAAATCCACATTAAACAATTTGAGGAGACAATTTAAAACCAGTTAAATCAGTCTGAGGCAATTTAAAAACATGCCTATGTGCAGATTTGTATAACATCATTTTGGCCGCCAAAGGCTATAGTAAACAATATATGGACAAATTGGGGTGATCTTCTGGATCTGCCTACTCTTGACAAAGCAAACACTGTCACTGCATTTCTTATGTGTACTTTAAACACACACGCGCACACACATTTGCAATGGCATTGTTTATTCAATCCATTTTTTCCCCAAAGCCCCAGTATACAAAATTATGGCCTTATTTTCCTCTCTCTTTTTTTAACCAACCTTGGAAATGTTTGACTTTCTTAAGGTCCTTGAATGAGGCTTTATTAATCTAATCTTTTATTAAAAATTTGCTGGCAACATTTTATGCAGAGTTAGTTTAGTATCCACCTGCTTTCTTCTCCAGAGAACATTATTGGCCATTAGTGTTAATAATTAAGAACACTTTCTTTGCACTCGGAAGTCAAACATATTGATGCACATTTGCTGAGTAATAGGAAGCTACCTTAGGTGCCCTACCACATGAGAGGAAATTGGTTTCCCTTTCTAATGTCCATTTGTCTACACTGTATACGCTAAGGTAAGACGGATGCTGCTATTTAAAAATAAAAATGTTTCTTATTCCAGGGAAGATATACAAGGTATTCCTCATCTCAGAATATACTCTGTCTCTACATATTATATTACAGGGCTCTCAACACTTTTACTTCCATAAGCACAATTGGAATTTAGAGACATTCCCCAGAACTGCTTACCACAGCAAGGAAAGCTACATGAATACATACTCATAAATAGATTTTGCTGTTGCATGGGATTTGGGTAAAAGGTAGATCCAGTGGGATTAAAGTGGATCATTTTGAATTGGCATAATTGTCCCATGGGGTCCTTCCCCATAAAAACTATCAGTCTATACCTGACATGATCATCTGTAGACTGCTCAGTAAAATAAATAAATAAATAAATCACAGATCTGATCTAGCCACACCATAGGTCAAAAACACAAAATGAAAAGATGAGTCCCAGTGGATCTTCAGTATTTTTACAAAAGATGCCACAGAACTAAATTTGCAACAAAAAATGAAGCACAGAAAATTCCTTAACAATAATAAAAATGTGTATAGCCAAAAATCAGAGGCCAGCAAAACTAAGAATGTAAACACCATATGTGATTCATTAATAGAAAATCTGACCATAGTATAAAATGACACACAAATTATTGAAGCCCAGTAGGCCTTGTTTTTCTTGAAAACCATGACAACACAAGTCATATGTGTCTTAACACAGAAGTCTTTTTCAGTAACCAAAAACTGTCAAATCTGTAGCCTTTGGCTCTCAAATGCAGGTTATTTTCAAACTTCTTCTATGAAAGACCATCATAAATTAAAAAATGAAAAAAAAGTCCCAAAACCAAATACTGACAGGGCCATAACATCTATGTCTCTGCCACTGGCCTATTTTGACAACAGAATTAATGAGTTTTTATTAAATGTTTAGATTCTTTTGTCCAGTGCCAAAACAATGACTCTCATATCACAGAACACACCTGTAGACACTGAAGGGATGTGCGATTTGTTTGTGGTTTGGTAAGTATCCCTCACTAGAACAAAACAAAATGAAGTAGCTATCCATAAGGATCTGTGCCTCGGCTCCAAATTTTTGTGCCATGTGGGTTCGGGGAAACACCAGATTTTGATTTTTCTTGATTTTCATGCTTCCGTCCATGGCGACAAAGGTAATCTATGGACTGATTATGGTTTTAGAGGAAGTGTCCCACATTAAAAAAAAAGATGCAAGTTCAAGTGCTGCCCCTTCTCTCCATCTCTTTTTCTCTCTGCACCCCAGTGCTCTATTTTCTCTCCCTAATCCTATTCTTGTATCACTTTCTTTCACCTCCCACCCCTCCCTTGTTCTCCTTTTCTGATCCCCGGGCACAAAGCTTTTCTCTTCTTCTCCCTTTTTCCACTCTCCATTCTGTCCTTCCCCACAAAATTCTCCTTTCATGCTCTGTCTTCATGCCCATCACTCAGATGTTCCTACCTGAGATGGGAACAGTGATGTTTGTGAATGGGAGCAGTTTGGCTCCCACCCTTCTGATGTGGTGACCATTTTGGAATCCCCCAGTATGCATTGCCAGACACCAACACCGAAATGTTTCATTTTGTAGATTCTAAAATGGCAACCAGCTCTAGTATTAGTGGAGACAAAAAGAGTCTCACAAGCTTCTCAGTATGGTGCCAGGTCCCTTGGATGTCAGCTCCATATGCCTCTCATTTTAAAATCTTGGTCTGCCATTGCACAGGTTCTTCAGGTCCAAAGGTTGAGTAGTTTTGTGTCAATATCAAAAAAGAAACCTCATAAGGCAACAGGTCATTGGTTTGTGCTCCAAGGTCTCTTAGTAGCTGCCAGTGGGATTCAAGAATTAGAGTCTGACCGTCTATTTCAAAACAAAATAAATAATTCTCTTTTAATAGAGTACCAGAAATGTTGTATAAAGGGGATATATTAATAAAGCAAAAACTTCCAGCATTGAGTGTTTTTTATTAATATAGTAAATATCAAAGTCAGTATAATACAAATAAAATGATTATACAAAAAATACTTAGTACTCTATGATCACCTTTTCCCCCAAAGTTCCATGTGCTGGTTTAAGAAAAATGAAAATGAGAAGAATATTTTGGTTGGAATATTTGTGAGCTCAGTGATTAATAATTTAATTTAAATTAAATTAAATAAATAAATAGCTTCCTTCATTTTAATTGAACCCACTGCACATGCACCATTGCTTTAACTGGTACAAATATGAAAGCAAACATGAGTAACAGTGGAGATGGAGGTGGAGGTGGCAGTAAGCCCCACCAGCCACCCACTTCTGCCTTGTGAAGGAACCTTGATGCCTCAGAGGAATCCATGGTGGGTTGAATATGGTGATCATGTGTTTTGTTTGTTAAATATGGTTTGAGAGGGCCTAGAGTTATTCATGGTTTTTCCACTTTTAATGGGGGTCTTGTGCCTCTAACCCTAGCAAATGTGAAGGGATGACTGTATTTATTACCATGGCACTGAAAGGAATGTAGATTGTTTTTTGTGCTAAGTTTTTATTTGTTCTGTTCTGAGTCTTTCTGTTTAATTGATGTCAGTGTCTTATATTCACACGATTCATCCAGGCCATATCTCTACTTCAAGTAATAGTTACAACCTCTGTTCCCTGTTCTCTTCCCAACTTCTCCATTGGCTTTGGCCAATTCTTCTGTAAAGCCAATGCTAGGCTCAGTGATGGTATTACTATTTTCAGTCATGTCTGTGTCTCACAGGGCTTGGTAGTAATATGTTACATACAGCAGTGTTCATTACTATAAAATTGCACTCTTTCAATAATGAGAAGTGTTATTGAGTTACAAAAAAAAATGGTTCTGATTAACAAGCAATGAATTGCCCAGCTCTGATTTTACTCTGTGTCATTAGGAGGTAGCATCAAATAATATATATAAAGAGCAGGAGGTTCCAGTGGCAGCAAAATAGTACAGTTAGTTGTACACAGACTTACATGAATGTTGCCAGTATCTGAAAGTACAGAGAAATCCTCAATTTTGTTTCGTTATTTGCTGATAGTAAACATTTTGTACTGCTCTTGTCTTTTGGATGGGAGTACATAATGCAGATTGCGACACATTTATTTCTTGGCTTGATCCTTGACAGATGAAATTGCATTTGTAAATATGCTTGGATTTTAAATGAGGACTCTCACTTAATAGACAATTGTGAGCAAGAATGTATTTTCCAGGATGTTTTTGTGTTTGATATAAGTACCTTTTACCATTGGTATGGTTTTAGTTTTAACCTAAGAATCATGTGAATTAGTTTTGGTTAAAAGTCAGCTATTACTTGTTCTGCAGCATTTTCTGGTCCAAAGCACAACTGCCACGAGATTCATGGGCCTTTGAAGACACTGCCAGCAGTAGCTTGTGTATATTTTCCACCATTTTTTCCCCAGCTTTTTTTCAATCTTGTTTTTTGGAGTGTAGCAGCTGGAATTAATGACAGACATTGAGAGGGAAGGTTTATTCAGTAGTTCATGTTTATTACATTTTAACATTTAATAACTTTGGTGCCATAAGATAATCCCTGGTTCATTTTAAAAATGCAAAACTCTTTTCTAGCTTTCAGTTTTATTAATTTATTTGGAAATATCTCATTAAGACTGTGTGTCTGAGAAAGAGACAGAGACAGAGCATGCATGAAACTGTGTGCCAGCTGACACCATGTGTGCAAAACTGTTGTGTATAGAGCATTTATAATTAGCTTTCTAATATACAGTATACTTCACAATTTTAAATAGGCTCACTAATATTCTAATTCTGCAAATATTGGAAACCAGGGAGAAGTGATTTACCAAGGGTCATAGCAAAATTGGGACACAGGCTTAATTTACAACTGTCTCAAAAAGGGATTATGTTAGCTTTCAGAGCTGTTACCTACATATGGGGCTAAATCCTGTTGTTAGTTCCAACTAGAGTAGGGTCATGTTGATTAACTTCTCAAGAGTTATTGAATGAGTTTACTCTCGACCAACCAATTAACCAACTGGATTCCAGCCATGTTGTATGAATTTATACTTGTGTTGAGCTCAGCTTGTTTGGCCTAGATTAAAGTCACTTAGGCAGGGAATCATGACAGTGCACAAGGGCAGTCATCAGAATATATTTCTTCCTGGTATATCAGCAGCTACAGTAAATAGGAAGACCAGAATTGTTTCCTGTTTTGCTTCAGTTTCAGGAGCAGCCAATGGACTGCTGAGTTTGCTCTCACAATTTCTATTAGAAGTTGTTCCACATGATCCCTAAACCTTAACGCAGGTTGGAACCTGGGATAATTCTGGAAGCAGAAAGGTGAATTCTTAAAACACAAAACTATATAAGCCATGAAATAAACTCAGAAGAATTCAGGAGCTATTCACTTAGCTATTTGTTGGCAGCCAGGATTGTGAGAACTATGTGGTATTCCTGTAACTACTGTGTATATTTAGATAGATGTTGGCGGCTACTGTGTGTAGCTCCAACTCTAATAAAAATCTGTACCATGGAGACAAGGAGGAGAAAGGAGTGAGGAACTGGAAGCACAACTAAGAAATCCATCTCTCTCTGTTGGTGCCAGTAAGCAAAATACTTGACAAAGGATGCGTGATAGCAGTACCTACTAGAATGGAGCTATTGGCTACCTAATTGCTCTGAACCGCAATGGTGCAGGCAACTGTCCAAGCCATACATCCCGTAGTACTGTGGCTCCAAGGAATCTTGAATCTAGACATTCCAGAAAGACAGCTTCAAGGCGGCCACTACTTCTCCCAACACTACCACCCCCATTGTCATTGCCTCCTGTGCAAGTGCAGAGAGCGTCAAACCTCCTACATAACATTATTTGAACACTTTGTTACTGTATGATCCTAACCTTTGCCTTTGCATTTGAGGCATGTGGAGACTGTGAAACACTTATGTGTTTATTAAGTAAAGCAGATTTGAAATATTTCAGCAGCTAGGATGTGTGAGTGTGCAGATGTGCGAAGGGGCCTGTGAGTTTTTGAGGGGAGGATAGGCTGTTGTGAAGAGTGCTTTTACTAGGTAAGACCTTAGACTTCCATGAATAGTGCAATTGTTTATTGCCTCAGCCTGCCAAGGCCGCTGGGGCAATGCACAACATGCAGTATTCCTTGTAGAGTAGGGTGACTAAAAATACAAAGCAGGACTTGGACTTTCTGACTTCAGATCTTCGTTGCAGCTTTGTGTGGGACTCAAACCCTTCTCTGTTGGCCACACCCATTCATCACCAAAGCCCATCTGCTTAAAGCTGTTACAACGTTACTGAGGTACTGAATGTGAGCTGCTTTGAGCTGACTTTGTAAATGATAATTATTAGCATTCTTGTTTACAGGTTTTGGCAGCTAAAGCTGGTACACAGAGTGTGTTTCCCCCAGTGGTCATATGGGCACAAAATACTAAGCTAAAATTGCTGAAAATCCTGGCTTATCTTCCACAGGCAAGCACACCACTGATCACTGCCATTTGGCTTCTTCTGCAGGAGCTGGAGGAGCAGCTCTGCAGGAATACTAAAGTAAACAGAACTTTACTAGAGTCAGATGTACATCCAAACCCTGGTTTGTCTTTCTTTCTACAAGCCAAAGTTTAAAGGGTGGTTTACTAATCCAGGCCTGTTAGAGGAGCAACAATCCAGGAACCAGATTCAGCTATAATTTTAAATTCTTTTACTGCTATAAGTTTCCAGTTACTTTGGCTGTACCCACGTACAGAAGGAATGAAGTGGGAGTGGCGGAGCACCATGTAGCAGCATAGCTGCTTGTGAATGATAAGCCAGTATTCTGTATAATTTTAGCTTGGTTTTGTTTTGCTTTTGAAGTTTACTAGAAGCTCCTTTAGTCTGTTGTGCGTTCAGTCACTTGTCAGAAAATTGCATCTTTCATTTTATTCAGATATTTAATCTGAACTGTTTTCATGTTTTACTGTGCTGCAAGCCTTCATAGCCCCGAGGGATGTGTGCCGTTTGCTCATATTACAACAAACAGGAGAATGTATAACCGATGTGATAGAATCCCCCAAACGTTATGCATTTTGATGTTTCCATAGGAAAACGATGTGCAAAGTTTGTAGTATTTTGGAGCTTCAACTGAAGGGGGGAAAATGAAGTATTTCTATGGTGCTGTTAAACATGCCAGGTTTTATCATGCACTTTGCCAGTGAGATATTTCATCAGGGCCCCCTGCTGTATAGGGCTGGCCATGAGTTGACAAATCATTTTGCCAACTGTCTTAACGCAGTGACAAGGAGTGTGGCAGTCGTAGCAATATTGTTTCTAGTATGGCTGCATCAGTGTGCAGAAAGCATTATAATTCAGCAGACGTCATTCGTTGGCTCTGATAAACACTGTTCTGATATCAAGGGTCACAACTTAAGAAGCACTGTAGTAAGGAAATATCAGAATTAGCCGTATGAATCCTAGTGATCTATCAGATGGGAATGGCAGTATGATTTATCTGTAAATTACATGTGACCAAAAGCCCTTCCTTGTATGTGTTATCCTCCTCCATTCAAACAGCATATTTCATTCTCAGTATGGCACTGGGTCAGGAACATATTTTTGCCTTAATGCATTTGCAGGTAATTAAAAAAGGGGAGGGGGCACACTGAGTGCTTAAAAGTAAAAATAAGAACAGGTTTCACGCTATGGAGTTGCTCTGCTGTTTGACAGAAAATATGAGGGTATATTTTTCTGAAAGTTCACTCTGTCAGTTTATACCACTGTTCCTTTTCCTCCGATTTCTGAAGCTGCTTATTTCTCCCTCCACCCTTCTTGCTATGCCTATGAACTCAGTTTCCATTCGCACATTGTGCTGTAAAAAGTAGTGGTAAAGAGACTCCTTTCCTCCAAACTTCCCTCTGTCAGTGAAACAATGATATGCGGCAGTTTCAAGGGTCTGTCTCCAAATGCAGAATCTCCTCCAGGCTTCCCCTCTGAGCTTTCAAGTGCTTCCTTGTTTGCATTTTCATCACCATTAATTCTGGGGGGGGGGAGAGCCAGCCTCCCTCCCTCCGCTCCCTTGACTCACCTCTCTGTATCCAGAAATACTTAATATTGCATTCACTGTGAATCTGCTGCACTCTGTGTGAGCACAAGGGGCTGATGATATCTGCCTATAATGATGCGGACTGGAGTTGGCAGCACACTAAGGGGCTTTGCCAGTGGCATCCATATTTATCACTGACCCTGTGTGTAGATAAACCTCCTTTGTTCCCTCATTTTTGCTTTGTTTTCCTGAGCATGTTGTGGAAATGAAGAAAAAAAAACTGGCATTTCATAGAGCGTCTAGAAAGGGATCTATCTGTCCATATATCTGTGCATCTATCTATCGCCTTTCTCTGCTACTGTTCCGATTGGTCTGATAAATTTGACACACTGGTCGCGTCAAAAGGTAATATCCTTGGCTTAATTGTAAGCTAAATCTCTCTTAATCCAGGGGAGCATTTGAGATTCTATCCAAGTGTTCAATTTCCCAGGCCGCTGAGGTCTGTGAATTTCTTTCTCCAGCCTCCAGGCTGCTGCAGCACAAGTCAGCATAGCTAATGCAGATAGATCTCCTCCCCCCTCGACGCACTCTCTTTCTCTCTTTCCCCTCCTCTCTCCAACCCCCCCCCCAACGCTGTGCTTTGATTCGATATGAACAGACTGGCAACTCTGATGCTAGAGCAAAATCTGACATAACTCTGCAGATGGCTACATATGGATGATACACTTAGGATTTTTTCCCCCCTTTAGGAAGGTAAAGATTTCTCTGGTAATAATATATTTTTTCCCTTGTTGCCATTTTTTCCAGGACTGCCGGCCCCAAAGAAGAGTCCAAAGTCGGTAAGTACTTTTCAGCTCCTGTACCTGTTTGATTATTATTGTCTAGGGCATGGGTGGGCGTTCCTTCAAACACAAATAAAAATACTGTGGGCAGCTTGGTCTATGCAGCTTGCTGCTTTGCCCTTTTTTTCCCAACCCCACCCCGGCCGTTCTGCGCGAAAGTTGCCAGATACAATTGGGTTGCTGCACTAATTGCTTTGCACGGTTTGTACTGAATGGGAGCATCTGGAAGAATGCGGGGCAGAAAGTGGTTGGTGGAAGGGAGAGGATGGTTGTATTGAATTCAGTTTAGTGACTTAAACATTGCTACTTCACGGGCATTTGACTTGCCTTCTTAAAATACCATTGTTTCCTTGCTGAATGGTTTTGTGTGTGCGGAGGCTCCACCTCCATATGAGAGATGAGTGTTCCCTTCTCAGCGGGATACACCAGTTTTAAGCTTTATAATACACTATATGATGAATAATGCAAGGAGGGAAAAATAATGCTGAGGCTTGTTTCCTAACAGTAGCAAGTGTGTGTGTGTGTGCGTGCATAAGAGAGAGAGAGAATACCTTTCTACTATGGAAAGGTATTATCATAGTTTCCGGTGGCTACATGGAGCTGCCTCAGCGCTGTGAATGTGAGACAATTTATTTTGCTGTGGAGAGCATCCTTTGTTGTTTCTGCTTGGGTTTAGTAACATCATGCTGCAGGTGTGGATTTTCTTTGCCTATTTCTGTTTTAGAGGAGAAAGCAGGGAGGCAGGGCTCAGGGGCTGGAAGAATTGATATTTCCCTGTCCTTGCTAATCCTATTCCTTTGCAGAATGCTTACCTGATTGATGTAGCTAATACCACCTAGGTTATTGCCCCAAAAGCTATAATTAAAGCAGAGGGTTTTGCCACTCAAGGGTGTATCATAAATTAGCAGGCGTTAGAGTTTGCAGTCCAGAGATTGAAAGTTTTCCCATTTGTTAGAAGGGGAGGAAACTGGGTGGCAGCGGAGGAGGGGGGCACAGTTGCCTATATCCAGCCAATTTTCAGAACATATGGAGGAGATTATTGCAGTAATGCAAGATGCTGCAAAACTTCACTGGTAGTCTATTCTGGAGCTCCACCTTTCTGAGGCCCCACCTTTTGGTGAAGAGCAGAAAATCTCCCCCTGCTCTCCAGACAAGTTTCCCTGCCCATTGTGGGGAAAAAGCCCTGAAATAATTAACGTGGTTCTTCTGGCATAGGGCCTGTGCTGATTAAAGTCACGGGACCTCAGGCCTCTACTATTGTCAGCTTGCATTAATGTTGTGGAGGGAGGGGAGCGCAGTTTGCGCTCTGCCTCAAATCCAACAAATGTCAGACCGTATGGGTTTACTTCTTTGCCCTAGTCAGGGAGGGATTTTGCCTTTGGTTAAAATGGGAGTAAGTGTGTAAAACACAAACAGGTGTATTGAGGGAGGCATGAACGGTAGCTATTATCGTTTCAGCAAAATGGGGAGGAAATTGATTTTCAGTCTTTCGTTCTTTCCCTTTGTCTCACCGTCCTTGTTAATTAAGTTGCATCTGGATTGAAAAGGCTGATTGGAAAACAAAACAAGAAAAGCGGTTTTCTCTTCTTGCTGTGATGAAGTTATAGCAGATTTCTTTACTAATCTGGAGTTGCAGTGAGCCCCTCTCCTGTGGATGGTGATTCCTTAAAAGACTTAAAATCCTGTGTGTGTGGAACCAAAATCCTTTTAGAGATAATCCTCTCCTAGTGAACAAAGGGACTGTGTACAAACAGGTGTCATTCTGGAGCCCTTTCCCTCTTTTCTCGTCTCCTTTGCCAGCTTGCCTGCCTCAGCATTATTCTTTTGGGGAGGGGCACCCATGGAATTTACTTTTTACTCAGGAGACTGTTCTTTCCTTAAAGAAAAACAGAACCCCTGGATGTCGTCTTGCTGAAGGTCTGTACCTATGCCTCATATCTCCATTTCCTTCAAAATGTATTCAGTCCATCAGTGCCACTCCTCTGCAGATAGAAGGGAAAGCCACAAAAACTACATTTGTTTCTCAGTTAAAAAACAAAACAAAACAACTCATATGGGACAGTTTTTTAACTAACCATGTTAAAATGCACTGATTTTTTTTAAAAAAAAAGCTGTTGTATTAGACATAAAAATCCCCTCTTGCTGTTGGAAGAGGAACAGGACCACAGTATTTTAGACATTTTTCTTGCAAGTGCTAAAAATAAAAACACTGTCTGATAACTTCGATCATCAATTGTTTGCTTGTTAAAGAAAAGGGGGAATGAGGCCAGAGATTTTGCATGTTCACATTACTGTGTAGCACAAGGAGATTAATCTGAGTTTCCTGCAGACATGCGGTATCCAGCACCAATCCATGTGGGAATTCCTTAAATCCAGGTCTTGAAAATGTCATGAAATAGTTTCAGTGGCTGTTGGTACTGAGTGAAGCTTGCATGTTGACAGCTTGGTGAGATGACACAGACAAGGAAATGCCAAAGCACCAGTCCTGGATGTCCCTAGAGGCTACATGGACTGTTTTGTGATTGTGTTCTTTTTTTTAATCCTCTTCCCCTTCTCCATATTTTTTTTTTCTCCAGGAGTCCCTTAAAATATTAATTATTATTTGATCAATAATAGATTAGTTGCTGTTCCAGGAGCAATATGAAGACAGCCATACAACATGAAATTGGGAGGGGGGGACACCTATATTTTTCAGTTGTGTGAATTAGAGGATACTGTCAACTTAAGAATACTAACAACTTTGATAGTTTTCAAAGAAAACACTGTCAGCTTGAGAATGCTACCCACTTCAGCCAATGAGTGACCAGTCATAAGGTAGAAAGTAGCATCTGCTGGCTGTACAGGTAAAAGGAGGCAGTGGGGATGGTCTACAGGGCAGATTTTACATACTAGTTGACTTATGTGATAACTTTGACAATGTGTCTCTCCACGCCTCGCTGCCATTCACACTGCTTCTCAAATTGAAACATCTGATAGCATGGACACTTTTGTCACGTCTTTGATAGACATCTCAGGGAGCCTCGTTGGTGTCGTGAAAACTCTTCCTCTCAGGGATTTCCAGGTGGCACTGCCTTTTACAACTGGCTTTGCAAAGTTACAGAGGCAAATCAACAAAGATCAGAGAATGTTTCCTTAATTTATTATGGCCTTATTTGTGGTTATTTGTTTATGCTATATCCCACTTCCCCAACAGAAGAACTAGCATTAGTTTTCATACATGATAATTATTAACAGTTATTATTAATTATTAGTAGTAATTACTCGTAGTGATTAGTAATAGTATCACTTAGTTTATTACTACTATTACTGTTGTTGTTGTTGTTAACATATTTTTACCACACCCTATATCAGAAGATCTCAGGGTGGCTTACAAGCGGCATTAAAAATGTTACAAAGTTTAAAACAGTAAAATAAGTTAAATAAGTTAAAAACATACTGACCACCATAATGAGTTAAAAACAGATTTAAAAGATGTAAAAAACATTTTTAAAACTGTGTACAACAGTATTTGAGAAGAATTTGGGAGGCCCAAGGGCCTTGCTGAATAGTAAAGTTTTGATACATAAATGAGATGAGTTTTGGCAGTAATAGGGCCTCCAAGGGGAGGACATTACACAGCTGGGGTGCCATAACTGAGAAGGCCCTGTCCCATGTCCTAACACAATGTATTGACCTCACTGGTGGGACATGGAGAAGACCTCCCTGTAACAGATCTTAATCCTCACCCAGAAACTTAACGGGAGAGGTGTACATCTTGGAAGACCTCTGGAGTGGGAAGGCAAAAACCAAGAACAATGGGAAACATGGGAAGACCTAGAAAAGCTGTCTTGTCGGAAGGAGAGTTACAGGAAAGTTACAAGTAACTTACTGATAGGAAGTAACTGGCTCCATAAAATTCCTGTAGCTTCAGATCACTGATCTAAACCTGCTCCCAGGCCAGGTTTGGAACAGTTTACTGTTTGTGGTGGTACTTAAGTGCATGTGAACACATGTTTTTGCCATGATTCTAGTATAAATGATTGTTGCAAATCCATCTATAATAGTGAGCAATTGCAAAGATACATAATATGATTGGAATTCGTAGGCAGCTGATTTGAGTTCCAATTTTGGGAAAAGGTGAGGTATAAAAAAAGATTATGGTGGCGATGATACATCTGCTTCCAAACTATCTATCTAAAGACCATATCTCCCTATATGAGCTGGCCCATATTATAAGATCTTCATGGGAGGGCTTTTTCTCCATCCCACCACAGGTACATTTACTGAGGATCCAAGACAGGGCCTTCTCAGTGGCTGCTCTCAGGCCGTGGAATTCCCTACAACACAAGGTTAGGTTGTCACATTCTCCCTTTCCTTCTGCTAGCAGGCAAAGACCTTTTTATTTAGGCTGGCCTTTGGTGCTTAAATTGTGTGGCAGAAGGGTATTTTGAATGCAACATGCTATGCTTTTGCATTTTAAGTGTATTTTAAACTTCTTCAATGATATGCTTTTTAAAATGGAATTGCTTATTTGATTTTTATTTCACTTTTGTGAAGTGTGATTTTTAGCTGCACCTTGCTTTAAATTCTTGTAAGCCCCTTTGAATCCCTTGTCAGTAGAAAAAGCAGGGTATAAATTAACAAAACAAATGCACTTGAAATATCATGGCTTCAAGTCAGGCAGCTTGAATGGCAATGCCAGGAAAATAATAGTTTCAGCGCATTTCAAGGAAGTATCCTTTTGGAAGGCCTTGTCACGTGAAGATCTTTGAATTGTCTGTGCATCTATGATTTCAAATTAAGTGGCAAAATTTTAATATTTGTTTCACAGCTGGGGATATTTTGCTGCTGTTGTTTTTTTTTAAAGGAAAGATACTAGTGCCAATGGAGCGATCAAAATGTGAGGGGAAAATTTCTCATCTTTATGCAGTGTATGAGCTGTTTCTGTAAATGTTCATGAATATTTTGTACACATTATTTTTACATAAGCTGTTAGATCTACCTCAATATTTTATATATGTAGGAGGGCCCGTGAGGCAACATCCCCTATCCTGGAACTCCCTTCTGTCTTACTAGTTAAATTCCCAGCTGCTGTGATCCAAAATAATAGTGGCAGTCCATCCTACAAAGATCCAACTGTTTTTGCCTCTTCAAACAAGTGAATGAATTTGGGGAGAGGGAATAGATCACTGCTGCAGGTCTGAGACCCTTGCAGCTGAGAATCTGAATGCTGATGTTTTGTTGTTGCAGCCCCAGCACAAAAGATGGATTAGATACTAACATGAAGGAGAAAATATCAAAGAGTAGTTGATAGGCTATACCTAGGCAGCTGATAATGTGAGCATGGCAGGTACTATTCAAAAACTGTAGTAGAGGCAAAAGTCAATAAGCCTCATTCTTACATCCTAAACTTTCTCTGCTCTCACAGCATTGTCATGTTGTGCCTCATCTCCATTCAGATGATCATTCTAGGGCCAGCCATTTACATAGCTTATATGACCCAGCCCTCAACTGCATTCTTGCTCTTGTGAGAACCTCAGGTCTACTGAGGTTTTCTGGATAGCAGCTTGTTCACATTGCATAAGGAACATTGGGCAAATTCCTTTAGTCTAAGAACTTGTGGCAGACCTTCTAGAATAGATCTGTTGCATGATTTAGGGAGTTGCATGCAGAACGAAAATTAAATGTCTGCTGTATCTGTTTATTTCAGTCAAACATTCTGCAATGAAAGCAGGTGTAATGAAACTGTACTACTCTTGCTAAGTAATCTTTCTATAAAGATGTAACTGTTCATTTGAGCTTTGTTAAAAACTACACATGCACCGTGTCCATATCCCCATCTTCCATTGTATGATTATGCTGGAAGTGGCCTACCAGTTTAATTGCACTTTCTGTATTTTAAATTAGATTAAAATTAAATTCTCAAGCAAAGAGGTTCCAGGTCTTGCAGGATTTTAGTTCCCAAAATTTCTGACCATTTGGACATGCTGACTGAGGTTTCTGGAAGCTAATGTCCAGTCTGGAGCACTCCTCTCAGTTGAAAATCACTCCTCTGGAAGATGAGCACTAGAGTAGTGCCAGGATTTAGCACCATTAGGCAATTTTAATCTGCATATAGCATTTGATACAAATGTCAGCCTTTGTAAATACTAACAGTGAAAAGCCTGGGGATTGGTATTCAATCTATGTTAGAGAAGTTTGGGCTTCCCCAGAAACAGCACATTTGTAACTTGAAAGGATTACTAGGCAGTCCTATGCTATGATTTTCAGGTGAGGACCGTGAAGAACTTTGCACAGTTAGATTCAAGACATCAGTAGGAGCTGTTTCTGAGTCAGTCTAATTTTATAACAGTTATTCATACCTTGCTTACATCATGGTTTGGCTATTGCAATGTGCTGTACATGGGGCTGCTCATACGGAGAGTGTAGAAGCCTCATTTGCCAAGTAATGTAGCAGGCAAGCTGCTAACTAGTAATGGTGTGATCATATCAATACTGATAAATTGCACTATTTGCCATTTTATCTCTTACTGTGGTTCAGGATACTGGCATTTAATATTTAAAACTTTCAGTGAGTTAGGGACTGGATAGCTGAGGTGTTGCTTAGCTCAGTATGAACTTATTTGGAACTGAACGCTGAAATGTTCTCCCTGAGTAATTGCAGCTGGTCCCTGTGGTGTTTGCACTCGGAGAAGAGTTCAAGACATATTATTTTAACTTGGCTTTTTAAATTACTTTTATATTTCTTTATTTAATCATTTATTTGTTTAATTTATATCCTGCCTTTTTCCTGAATGGGATCCAGTGTGGCTCACAACATAGAAATTAAAGCAAAGTACATGAATTTAAGATATAAACAAAGTTTTTAAAAACATTAAGCAAGCTACCATATTAAAACATCAGTTCTGTAAAACAATTCAAAATCTTGGTTCATTAATATTTGTTTTCTTTTAGTATGTTTTTTATAATGTTTTTTTAGGAGGGCTGCATTTCAGAAAGGTAGTATAGGAATACCTTTGATAAGTAATAACTTTCTCTGAGAAACAGTTTAATAGTAGGAATGCACAGATTAAAACTGGAGCTTCAACAACTTTTTGCTGGGTATTCACACAGTAGGTGTGAAGTAATAGCTTGTTTTTCACCCCAGCCAAGTATGAAAATTGTAAGCAGCCTTTCAGTTACATCAGAATAAGTAAAATGGATTGATTGCATCCTATTTAAAGACTCTTATCATTGCTTCAGGATTTCATATTTCTCCATGGTACTTGATGGCTAAATACTTTTAGCCTGCTTACAGATGTTTTTCCACCACAGTATGTCTAAGAACTTCTCAGCCAATTCTTCATGAGCTATGCCTCTATAGGCCAACTTTTTTTGCTTTCAATAGGATATTATAAAGTTGAAAAAGTAACTATAAAACTATGGCAGTCGTCTGTGGAGACTCAGTGACATGTCTATCATTCCTAAACTCTTTTAATTATCTGTTGCTCTGCGCACAATTTGTATTGTTTAGTCTAATGACAAAATCTATATTTGCAAATTTCTGAGAAACAGATTTGTGTGTGTGTGTGTGAGAGAGAGAAAAACACACAGCTCTTGAATGCTCCTTCATCATTCTGTAGTTCTCATATAAAGCAAATTCCAATTTAATGAAGTTTCTATCTAGGCTTTATAAATGAGTTGCTACCAAATTTTCATGTATAAAAAGAATCGTTGTATCTTAAATTAGGATTTCCCTCCCGCTTTTCCTATATCTGGTCTGTTATCATACCTGATTTAATAAGGAACAGAAGCTGATATAAGAAATGCTTCTAATCCTCAAATGTTTACATGGGACCCATCTTGAATACACTCTAAAATCCTTCTAACATAACAGCACTAATTTGAGTCTATCCAAGACATGCCTGCACTGTAAGCCGGTCATGAGGACATGGCAAACTATATCCCTTCAACCAATTTGTGATACCCAAGCCTGACAGTTACGTGTTAAAGCCCATTGTCCTATCCATGAAAGCCGGCGTTATAATGTTAAACAGCATGTGAAATGGGTCAACAGAAAAGTGGCTCCCACTTCAGCTTTTGAACATCTTAAGGTACTTCTTTCTTTTGCTTCTTTGAGCAGAGCAAAAATTGCCAATTTTACTTTTGTATGGTTGGATATTCATGTGGAAGAAATGAAGCTAACTCCCATGTACAATTGACCTTGACTTCCTGGGATAAAAATGTGTGTGAATATATGTTTTTGTTTGTGTGCATGTGTATCTATCCATCTACTTGCCTAGCTAGTGAGCCATCTATCTAAATACACACACATGCATATGCATACATGCACATATACACCCACTCTTCAGCACTTGAAAAACATATCTTTTAGTCTATATCTCTCAGCATCCCCCAGTGACTATGGTGGCTGGGGGAATTCTAGGAGCTGCTGTCTAAATAAGTTACTTTTTCCAAACTCTGACATGTGCATAGAGGAGGGGACAGACACCTGTATCATTTTACCACTGCTGCGTGGTACTTATGACCAGCCCAAGCTCATAGGAATTGGAACTCTGGGTACAGCCCAAGGAAATGGATATACAGGTATGTAGAAGTTATGCTCACAGAAGCAAATTTCACATTTCTTCCTCATAGCAGCAGGTTCTTGGGTACTTTCTGAATTTGTTTTTGAAGGATAGGCTGTTGAACAGTGTTTATCGAACACAGCTTTTGAGTGAAGCCCTATATATTATTGGAATGTATTATAATTTTCTAATTGGAGCCCAGTGATACAAGATGGCTCCTATCCCAGTGAATCTTTTCTCCAAAGTGCTGAACCTTATTTGGTGCATACAGTTCAGCATGTTGGATAATGCCTTTAAAGTTAGGATTAAAGCCTGGAATAAATCCACCATGGACATGTCAGCTACCTGCTACCACTGTTGGAGTCTGTCAAGGTTGTGGTTGTATTACATTTTCCTGCTTTGTAAGGTCATCACATAAACAGAGGGTGGGTGTGTACGTATAGGATAATAGACTAAGAACATATTAGTCCCACTCCCAATAATATGGGAGGATATAGCAAATCATCCTTATGATGCTAGTGATTTGTGATACCCTTATGACAAAAGGCTTGACTGCTCTAGAACTAAAATGAATCATTTTCTTAGCTACATGAACACAAGTTGCATCCAGTCAAGAGAGACTTAGGTGTGATCAGTGGCTCCACAATTCTGGAAACAGCATGTGGAGCTCCTTTTCTTCATGTCCCTTTTTAAAAGAAATACACCTAAGCAGTGCTATTGTCACTGCAACATCCACTCTTGATGGTAAGTGCTATCCCAGATAAGAGCAAAAACAACAGTTTCACCCACTTTGTCCACTGCTCTGCTTAGCAGGGTGAGTCTTAAATACTAGAGTAACAGCATCCCCTCCAACATGTATTGAGGAGGACAGGAACCTAGGAGGCAAAAACTTGCTCCACCTTATTTGAGTGGAATGTTGAACATAGTGATGCTAGTATCTGTTTTACTAAGAAACATAACACGCAATTATTTCAGCCAACCTGCCTTTTTGCCTAGACCGCTGGAACAGAGCGGACTAACTGAGCTATCTGTGTGCCTTCCGTTTGCTTCCTTGTCTTACCCTTCTTCAGCAAGGAAAGGGAGATAACTTAGTCTCCAAGATTGATAGGATTGAGGACACTTCCAACTAAGCTTGCCTTCAATTATGTACACCTTTCTTCTGCCTTCTACAGAAGCTGCACAGCACTAATGGCAGCTGTGTTCCTGGTTTCCCATGCCTCCTAAGAGTTATGGGGGGGGGTGTGCGTGTGTGTGTGCGTGTGTGTGTGTAAAATGACAGCTTCTTTACTTTTTCGTGGGAATTGGAAGAGTCATCCTATTTCCAATCCTCTATTTATCAGTGTATTTTCTTACTTAGATTTTTAAAGCCTTGGAACCCAAATCACCTTGAAATTTGGCATATGCTTTTATAGATAAATATTGTTCCCATCTATAATTCCAGTGACACAAGTTGCAGGCCACAAAGGAGCAGCCAAAATATTTTATTCCGAAGTACTTTGATATATATAGTTAGGGGAGGAAGGAGGGAGGGAGGGAGGGAGGGAGAGTACAATTGCCTGCGGGTTATCTTCACAGTGCTCTTCTTAAATCTTCTCACTTTTTAAATTACTAAGTGGGAATTAGCCAAATCTAATGCTGTTGGTGTGTATGTGACTTACCATGACATAAGCATCTGACAACTAGTAGTTGAGTTAGCACAAAATGGCATTTAAAATAATGAGTTAATTGTCATATTCAAGTCATTTGGGAGTATATAATTTTTAATATATGGACTAAAAGGTGAAGAGCTTCAAGACATGTCAGTAAAGTACTCCAGAGCAGATTTTGTTGATGGAGTTGCTACACCTCTCAGCAAACAGCACGTTTTGTCACGGAGTCCAGAACTAACAATTTCTTCATTTTCTCTGCTCTGATTTTCTTTCTTGGTTTATTTGGTAGCATTTATCCAGTGTGTTGTATTGGTACAAATTACAGATAAAACTAAAGTTTTAAGACCTTCCCTGTGTAGTTGGTATTGCCTTGTCCTGGGAGGTGAATGGTATGAGATAAACTAGTCCATTACAATGTATAGTGGATTCCATAAACTCCATGAGTTAATTCCAATTGCTAGTCAGAACAAGAGTAGACCTGTTGAATCATTTGCTGAGTGGTAAATAAATTGATTCAAAGGGAATACTCTTGTTCTGACTAGCAATTGGATTTACCCACTGTTAAGTATAAGAAAAGCCAAGCTTAGTTTCTGTTTTAGCCTGTATTAGGCTGGGTGCTAAGCAGCCATTTTAGAAGTTATGAAAAGTGAATTTTTTTTAAAAAAATGCTTTAATTATGACAATTTCTGGTTTACCCTTGACTTGACTGGTGGCTGACTAGCCATTTTAGAAGTAGTTAAATGTATTTTTTCCATTTTAAATTATGACAATTAGCAGCATTAGATATAAAGCACTCCATGAAAGCACTTGTAAATATTTTTTAATATTGCGTGTGAGGTTTTACAGCCAAAATATATTTTTAGCACTGTTGAACTGAAATTTGAATATTTTTGGAACAAAGAAAAAGCTTGAATAATTCCAAATGTTAGCCTCAAACGTCCCCGTATTTACTTTTCTTCATCTCGTTTTGTTATATTCACTATTCCTTTTGGCAGCTGGTTTTTGGCCCAGTTTTTAGCTATGTCTTGGTCTTTTCCCTAATTGTCAGTAATGTTCTCCTAGTCAATCAGGAATCATGTGGAAGAAGAACTCCCATCAACCTTTTCAGGATTTGAGCATCACTCAAAGATGTGGGTGATGCTTCCTGTCATCACTCTGAAATGGATTCTGGAAATGTCAGTAGCCAATCAGCTTTAGCAGGACAGCAGGGTTGTAAAGCTGATTTTGAGGAAGGATAGGAAGTACTTTAGCTCCAAATGGATATGAAGGAAATCACAGTTCAAAGCGGTTTTAAGATTGACTAGTGTCCACATTGCTCCATATTCAGATCATCCTCCAAAAAATACCTTAAAGACTGGGTCTTTTTTTACAGCCCACTAACTGGGCCTTGAAATTATAGACATATTGGCTTAGCCCAAATCCTTTGTGTCTCTTGTATGTCCGCTTTTTTTCCTGCCTACATTACTTGTGATCAAAATGTTTTGTCAGTTTTCTATTGTGCATAAATCTCAGTGATGTTAATGATGTGTGTGCTTTAGAGGACCATGAAGATAATTTGGAGAAAAAAATCGTTTGGGTTAATTCATTATTTTTAACCTCTGTTGCTGAATTCTGTGATTCCTTGGAAATCATGTCAAAGGATTCTTGGGCAGAAGGTTAATAACAGCAGGCAAATTCCCCTGAAAGACAGTTAGTTCTTATGACTCTTCTTCTCTGGCAATGTTCCCTATAGAAGAGGACTGGGACTATGTTGGACATGCTTTGTTTGCACATAAAAATAACTTCTCCCAATACACATGTTGCACAACCCATATAAACACAAAATGTGGGTTAGAAAAGGTTCCAGAAACCCCTCGTGGGTTACCTTGGGAAATAATTAGGGGAGGGTAAGAATAGCATTTGAAAATCACTGTTTTCAAACCACTGTTTTGAATAAATAATACTTACATTTAATTATTTTTCCTAATTTATGTAGTGTTTTTTTTTAAATAACTTGCAAAGATTCAAATGATTGCAATGAGGATGTAATATTGCATTCAGATTCTGACTTTATTGTTATAGGTTGTGGTTATTGCACTGTTCCAGCTGCTAATATAAACTCTAAGTATACTTTATGCATTTACACACACTTGTATTACACACCAGAGGCTTAGTGTACTTATTATCTGGACTAATTCTGTATTGTAGAATGAGAACCTCTTCTCCTAATTTCATTTCCCTGAACCAAACACTTCCCCTTCCCTGTCCCACCAATCCTTTACTTAAACCATACTAAGATACATACATTATTCAAGTGTTCACATTAACTACAGTCATCCAACATAATTCCCATAGTGAAGTTTTCATCCAATGCTTAATGTGTGTAATAAGTTGACAGAAGTGAAGGAAAATGTGGCATATGGAAATTTTAGTTTGCCTGTTACTGAAATATGGCTTGCAAAGGCATCTGCCATGATCCACTCTAAGAGCAGTTTTAAATATCTGGCCCTAATTTTCTTAACATCTTTTCTTTCCCTTTCTTCTGCAAGATATTTAATCCTTTATAGAGGAGCACAGGCCCTGACTCCTAGTCTGTTTAATATTGTCCAGCTGCATTGTTTTTTTGTCCCTTACTTCAGGTATATCTCCTGGTCAGCCTCAGGAGGACACAGCTTTTGGGTTTATACATCTTAGGGATTTGAGTTCTGGCTGAAGAAGTTTCGCTGGGCGAAGAAAAGTTCAGATGGGATGTTCAGGAAGAGCGTGTACTTTGGCTTCAATTTCAGGCAGCAGGTTTTCTTTTAAAGGTTCACTGTAGGATCCCCTTTGTTCTGATGCTAGAGAAATGACTAAGATATATGTATGAGAATGGCAATATTCATATTCATATATATGAATATGCATTGATCTGTATTGTTGAGTAGTGTCTGGCTGCATTCCCCACTCCTGGGTTTTAGATATTGTTCTTAGCAGAGGAAGAAAATACAGCAATCTACAAAGAAACTTTGATTTCTGTTGTGTCTGTAAATGGAGAGTTGCCTGCTTTTTTTCTGTGATGAGTGGCTTCTCCTGTCATGGACCTCCCTTTTGTTTTACCTGTCTGTCAGTGAGGGAATTTACTTGCACTCAGCACAACCTGGTAAAGGGTAGAAGCCAAAAAGTGTCTTTATATATTTATTTAGGAGCATACAGAATTGCTGAACCTAGAGGAAAAAACCAAAGGAAATTGCTTGCTTTTGCAGACCATTAACCTTCCTTGGGTTTCCCCTCCCCTCCTTTCCTTTCTTTTCTTACTTTCTTATCTCCAGCAACCCCTGGAGAGAAAAGACAGCCAAAACAGCTCTCAGCACAGCGTCTCCAGCCACCATAGCACACACACTGCTTCACCTGTCCACAGCACTCAGGTGCTTCCAGACTACCCGGCTGCTGAAGCACCCCCAGCGGACCAACCAGACAACGCTGGACAGAAGAAGCCAGATCCATTCAAAATCTGGGCCCAGTCCAGGAGCATGTATGAAAGCCGACGTGAGTATCAGAGGAGACGGTTCTAGTCCGGTGACAGCGCTACAGAATGGGATTGCTTTACCTATTAGTTTAAGGGAGCATTTTTCCTGGATTGAGGAAGGGAATAAGTATGTAATTTTGTTTGATAATTTGAAGTACGAGTGAATGAAGTTGTATGGGCTTGAGAGTGGGCCAGGGTGAGGGAAAACAACGCTGTGAAGCTACAGAGATGAGCAAATTACACATTGTTGACATTAATTATGTTTGTCAGTGGTGAAGGAGCTTTGATTGCCTGCTACAACAAGTGGGTTTACAACATAATTGGGAGAAGTGATAGGCAAGTACAGTATTTTCAGCACTAGGATTTCTTTTCCTGTTCCTGTTCCTTCCTTCTCTTTCTCTATTTAAAATCACTTTCTAAGTGGAGAAATTAAAAAGAAACGTGGTTGTTCAAATCTTTTCTGAAGAAGTGCTATGGTTTGGCAACCTATAGGAACATCAAAATCATTTTGTGTCCCTTCAGTTATTCTGTTACATTTCTGCAGTCATTTATTAAAAATCCTGTGTTACTGTTAGAGGCATAAAGGTTAAAACCAAAGATCTTTCTTTTTCCTAAATTAAATAAAAGGCTCCATTTGTTAGTTGACCCAGATGCTGCCAAGCTATGCTTGTCTTTATTATTCTGTATTGTTCCAACAATACAGAGGCCAGATAGATAACAGTAAGCAGCTTCTGTTTCTGGTTTAGTAGATATTCTCTACTAATAATTCAGCAGGGTTTCATTATATTCCAAGAATATAACAAATGGGTTCCAATCAACCCGTTTTCTGCAAGTAGAATGAATACTCTATTCCTACTCAGTTACATTATGCTGGAGCTCTGCTCTCAGAATATGCAGGATTCTGAAGGGTGAAGATAATCCATAGCTGTATCACATCACGGTGTAGTGTTCACTATGTACTTGAGAATTCTGCATAGTTTGTAAGGAGCCAGATTTGCCCTATAACTTAGTCAGTATACAGCATATGTGACTGAGGAGGAGCAAAAGAGAAACAAAAAATGGAAGCATTTGGCAACATCATCTCTTGTGTTTTAGCTGTTTCCTTCATGTCAGTCATTTCATTTTCAGCAACATGGCATGTATAATGCATACACAATCTTTTATCACATGCTCTTCTACTTTCCAAGCTGGTTTTCACAAGAGACCTATAAATGCTTGCTGTGGCTTCATTCCAGCCCTCATAATTCATGTTCAAATTTTAAATTGTAAGAATCACAGTAACCATCATTTTCTAATGCAAGACAAGGAAGAGAATGCAGGTGTTAGATTTTGATCTATTTGAGGAAGATGCCCAAAGGAATGAGTGCCACAACCATTA
This sequence comes from Iguana delicatissima, assembly GCA_948472985.1. NCBI lineage: Eukaryota > Metazoa > Chordata > Lepidosauria > Squamata > Iguanidae > Iguana > Iguana delicatissima. Next base: position 484,311 of record CAOKZL010001251.1, read on the forward strand.
TTCAGCCAAAAATACCAATAGGAAAGAAGAGATCAGCAGAGTCTAAACTGGATATAAATACAGTTTTATAGACCACCACGTTGCTGTGGCCTTGAAAAACTGATCTTCTCTGTTTTTTCCTTCTGCTTCCCTTGTGAGGCTTGTCTTTTTTATTTGGAAGCTTGATGGAAGGGCTTGCCCCTAATTTTTGTTTAATTGATGTGAGTTGCTTTGGGAGATGATACTTGTTTGCAGAGTAGAATGGGGACTGTGCGCAAAACTTGGCAGTGGGGAAATTCACAGCGCTGAAGTCTGACCAGGAATATATTCTGTTACATATTACAAATAGCAGTGTGTGTTTAATGCAATGTATGTTCTGGCCGTAGAATTACTTGTGAAGGTTTTTGTCCTCTTGTTACTTCTGCTGCATTAGATTTTTGCCTCTCTTCTCTCTCAACAATATGCCTCCACTGTCATTGTCTGTGACCCCCTACAGCTATTTAGTATCAGATAAATAGTAATTAGAAATTAGCTAATTAGTCATTAGGATTAGCTCAGCAGTATTAACTCTCGCCATCTGCTTTTTAAAAGAAATTATCTTGGGAAAGGTTCTGCAGGACACAGATGCTTTTTAGCCAGCTGTGGAAATTTTATGTTTTGAGTAGCAATTGGAGGATATTCATATTTTGCCTTCATTTGTGCATCTGAAATAGATGTTGAAGCTGATGACTTCATATTTCTGATGCTTCCCCTAAATATTTTTTCTGTTGTGTATCTACCCTCATTGTACTGCTTAAGATAGCATGTCACTATGCCTTCCTATATTTTGTCCAGCAATCACACGTCTTTCTAAAATATGTTCAGAACAACAACAAGAAAAAAAAACGTATTGATGTATGGCAATGAATAAAGATTGTCAGTCAGGCTCTTTCCACAAGAGAATGCTCTCGTGCATCATCCCATCGCAACCCCGGCAGTGCCTCTGCCAGGATGGGAGCATGTCCCCAGCATTCCTGTTTGTGGATGGGTGTGTGAGGGACACACTCCTTCTTTCCGCATTGCTTTCTTCCCATGCTGCAGTGGGGAAAGAAGTGCGTGATCACTCTCCAGTCCTTCTGCGTGGGTGGCTGCGATGGAAGGCTCCCACAATCAGGGAGGATATACCCCATGATTACACCAGCTAGTGACATGAGACGGGCAGGACCGTGGCGTTGTCATGCGGAAGCCTCGCTGCAGTCCTGCTCCAATGGCATCCCCATGCCAAGAGGACACTGTCCTGCACAATGGGCCTCACTATAGAAATGTAATTCTCGCTCAGAATCTAGAATGAATCTTGAGCATTTGACTACACTACTGGAAGAAATGAGTGCTGAACTAAGTGGACCCTTGACAGAGATTTTTTTTTTTTTAAGAGTTTTTACGTAGCTACTGACCATACTGGCTGTGAAACTCTGGAGTTTGATCCCAAACAGTAACTTTTCCAAGCTCTGGTTCCTTGTCCGAACTAGGAGAACCTCTTTTTGAGTTCTTAAATCTCATTCTTGGATTAATGACATGACCTGAAGGAATACTTGTGGGTACGAATGGATGCATCTGTGTAGGAAGTGAATCTGGTTCTCAATACATTTTATCTTCCATAGAGGAGCCCTGGTGGTGCAGTGGTTAAATGCCAGTACTGCAGCCACAAGGTTGTGAGTTCAATCCTGCCGGGTTCCAGGTTGACTCAGCCTTTCATCCTTCTGCAGATCGGCAAAATGAGTACCCAGCTTGTTAGAGGAAATTAGCTAAAGACATCGTAAACCACTTAGAAAGCACTTTGTTGATAAGCAGTATTGAAATACACATGCTATTGCTATTGCTGAGACTTTCAGCTGAAGGTCTGATCTTAATTTAGGTGGAACTTCTTACCTCTCCTCCCGCAAATGCCCTCTGCACGTCCTCCCCCTACCACACAGGAAAGCCTGCAGGGTGGAAAAAGAATTGCTCTGGGAAACTGAAAGGGAAGGGAACATAGGCTAAAGCATTCTTCAGTCAAGTTTCATTGAAAATTGCTAAATCCAGATAAAACCCATTATGTTTCTCCTTTATAAGATATGCTTAGTTTTTTAAAAAAAACAAAAAACCCAGTAACTAGGTCAACTTTTCCTTTTCCTCCTTGTAGTTGTGGTCTTCTGTCTATTCACTACTGTTTTTTTAGGAATTAAGACATTGTAGATATACAGTGCTAGGCCACAAAAACTCATTCAACGTTCTTATGGGAAAGCCAGGAAATTTTAAGAAAAGGAAGGAATTCCCTGATGAAATATAAAGATACTTCAGAATTTCTCATCTGAATTTTGAAAATAGAATTATACTCATTATATCTAGACTATTATATATTTGTTTACATTTCTAAATTGTCTCATTAAAAATATACTGCCAGTGATGTTGAATATTAGTTAACAAAGTTAACAAAGACAACATCCTGCACCTGAAAGGATATAGTGGAGACATTTTATATTGCAAATGACTGTAATGGCGTATGAGAGGTATCCCTATTATAATACATTCTCTCTCATGCTCCAAAATTCCCATTCAAGTTATTCAGTATGTTGAGTCTTGTTTTTAACAAGAATGGAATAAGAATTTGATCCCAAGCACATAATTTTCTAAAGCTAAGATTTCAGAATGTGTGGTGCTACTTACAAGTAGCATAGGTTAACCCATATTGACATGTTATTCACTTTCATCCACAAAATAACTTCTACCAAAATCTGTTTTAAGAGGTCTCTTAACTTGTAGCAACCCCATGTATTTCATAGGATTTCTTAGGCAAGGAATATTCAGAAGTGGTTTTTCCTTCCTCTGCAATAGCAGTAGCAGTTACATTTCTATGCGGCTTATCAGTGCTAAGCACTTCCTAAGTGGTTTACAATGTTTTTATCCAATTGCCCCCAACAGGCTGAGTACTCATTTTACTGACTATGGAAGGCTGAATCAACCTGGAGCCCTGCAGAATCGAACTCACAATGTTGTGGCTGCAGTACTGCCATTTAACCACTGCACCATTAGTTCTATAGCCTACAGAACCTGATATTTACTTGCAGTCCCCCATCCAAGTACTAACCAGAGCTGACCCTACCTGGTTTCCAAGTTCAGAGAGGAACTGATGTCTTTAGGATATTTAGGCCTAGAAATATGGCACATTTGTTAAATTGACAGAGACTGTGACCAGCTGAGATGTATGCCTGCTCAGTCTGTTGCCCGGCTGCTGCCTCTAGATAGGCAGATGCAAGACCCCTGTTGTCCCTTCTTATGGTTCTTTATTAAATTGCATAGCTGTTCAAAGAAAGGACACATTCCAGTAGAGGAATGTTGCACTGTAAAGTAGGCAATATTCAAAACCGTGTGAGCCTCCCAGGCCACACTGCCACTGGCCTTTAAAACTGTCATTTTGAGCAAACTTCAGAGGGAGCTTAGAGTGAGAGACTCCTCAGTTACAACTCATTAGGAGGTTCCAGTCTGTCACCAGAAATTTGCAATGGGATAAATAGATTCTAATCACACTACATATAATCAGGTTTATCTGATTTATCTTGTGCCAAGAAGATATTTGCGTTATTAGTAGCAATTCTTGAATGACCAGTATTAATAGTTATCAATATCAGCATTTTCTGCCTTTAATTTCCTTCTTATTTTATTGTCTACAATCCTAACTTCTCATATATATAATACTGCATATATACCTGAAGCACTTGAGCATGTGTGTGTGCAAATCACTGTATTATTGTACTGGGCCTAAACACCCTGAAAGCACTAGGTTTTGTCTGATATTGGAAACAAAGCAAGAAGACTACCAAGGAAAACCAGGTGTTGACTAGATTTCACCAGAAGACAATAGCAAATGATATCTTGAGTATTCCTTGCCTAAGAAAACCCTATGAAATTCATGGAGTTGCCACAAATCAGCAGACTATTTGAAGGCACGTACACAGACATTTCTTCATTTATACACTACTGTTTCGCCAAAGTTAGGCCTCAGTCCATCTGATGAAATGAACTGTAGTCTACCAGAACTCTAGGTGTAATAAGTTTGTTAGGCCTAAATTCAGTTCCTACTTCCACCTAAAGAAAGTCTACTGAAACTGCCTGAATGGTAAGTCAGCAATCACAGATTCAGCTGGCCTACTCTAGTTGGCACTAGCAGTTGGATATAGTCTTTTAAGTGACCACAGGGTAACAGGGCATGGATATGGATGGTTCTCTAGTGACCCTGTGTTGCCTTGGCCTTTGAGCTAGCATTCAACGTAAGTCATTTAACAAAGTGCATCTTGCAATATTAGGTTATTGAGTGCAACCTCTGTTTAAGCCACATACATAAATACAGTCTGTTCAGATGTTTGAAATCCATCTTGGCAATGGAAGATAGGCAGCTTTATTCCACAGAGGCAAATGACCCTGCCCTCTTAAGGGTGAAGAGCACCTTCTGCAGATGCCTTCCTTCTGGCAGTCTTCCCGGGAATGACTTTCACTGACTGTCCTTCCCTTATTTAAGGCAGGGATACTGGCAATATCTTAATCCTGCAGAACAAAAATAGCATATTACTTTTTTCCTTAAAGAACTACACAGGCTGCTGAAGCACTCCTGCATGAAGATAAGCCAGGTTTCTTCTCATGAACATGAGCTGTTCCTAGTGAAAGCAGTTGGTGTTGCAGGATTTCTCCCCAGAGGAGCTTGAACTGTTAATTTCACAAACTCCCAGTTTCCTAATCTGTGTAGTTGTTAAACCTCTCTAGTTTCCTTTTAATTTGTCTGCCTCCTGCCCAAAGAAAGAAGCACATAGTATTAGCACTCTTTTCCTGATGCAAATTTGACACCCTGGAACAGCATTCAAAATTTGTTATTGTTGTTGTTGTTGTGTGCCTTCATGTCATTTCCAACTTAAGGCAACCCTAAGGAAACCTTGTTACAGGGTTTCCTGGGGCTGTGAGTATATCATGCAGCCAAAGTCATCCATAGGAAATCACTATTACCTTTTTGTTTAAAGCTGTGATGGGAACATATGTTCTAGACATGGTCACATATATCTAAGACCATTTCCGCACTACACTCTTATAGCGTGATTATTCCACTTTCAACATCCTATGGAATCCTGGGGTTTGCAGTTTCAGGAATGCCAGCCGGCCCCTCCTGAAACTGCAAATCCCAGGATTCCATAGGATGTTGAAAGTGGAATAATCACGCTATAAGAGTGTAGTGTGGAAATGGCCTAAGACAGGAAGAGCTTTCAGAGAAGCTGGTAATTGTAGCAGGGCATCTCTAGTAAATTCTTGTATCTGAAGAACACTAAGTATTAAGACCTAACAGGAATTGGGCATTAGCTGTTAGGTCACAGTGCTTGACACCATGCCATTCCATTACAGATCCAAGCTACTCATGATCTAGAAAAATCTGAAGACAGCAGCATTAATATTTCTAAGGCCTTCTTCCATGCTTCATCCTTGAAGGTTCTTCTGTCACCACTGCTCTGCTGTTTCCCCCAACTGAATGTGCAGTTATCCAATCTCATGTGCTATATTAAACAGTTTCCTCTATGTATTTGCTTCATTTTTAAAAAAAATTAATGAAAATCTATACAAGAGTCACAAATTTCAAATGTGCACACTGCGTGCATACTAAAACAATGAATAAAACAAGACACTATAGCAAAACAGAAGCAGGACTCAGCAAAACATTATTACAGACTCAAAAAGTTATAAAATCATAGAGTTTGAAGGTGCTTCAAATGCATTTAGTCAGACCCTCTGCATATGCAGTACAATTTCCTTGAAAGGTAACCACCCATTGATTAAAAACCATCTTCTGAGGCAGCTCGTTATATAACCTTATCTTTCTATTATTTAGCCAGAATATTTGTACATATAATTTGAACCCTGCACCATACAACAGATTTGCTTAATCAACTATTTAAAATATATTTGAATTTACAATATTACATATTTGAAATATTTGACTCCCCTATTTCCTCTTCATCATCTTTAAACGCTAAACCTGCCGAACACCTTCAGCCCTCTCTTATAGGACTGGGGCCATTTCCACATTACACTGTTATAGTGGTCTTATTCCACTTTCAACATCCTATGGAGTCCTGGGGTTTGCAGTTTAGGGAAGGGTATTTAGAATTCTCAGCCAGAGAGGACCACTATAACAGTGTAGTGTGGAAATGGCCCTGGTCTCCCAAATTTGGCCTCAGAAAGCACAGCTTTGACTTGCCACCTAAGAACCAACAGAGGGGAGGAATTGCCCCTGATAGGGAGTTGTATCATATTGTTGCACTTTCAGAAAGGCTATGAATCAGGTTAACTCTCCAGTGGACTGAAGTCAGGCAGAGATCGGTTACGTATGTAAGATGTATGTAAGGTGAACTGAACAATAGCTATTCAGGACTTTAAAAGTCAATGACAGAATTTTGGATTGGTTCTGTAGAACAACTAAGAGTTAATTTTGTACCATTTTAAAATGGAATGAAATATATTTCCTGAGAAAGATCCCACTCAGTATTCTGGTAGCCACATTTTAAAGTATTTCTAATTCCCGAGAGCTCCTCAAAGACAGACAGGGAGGCAGACAGAGAGAGACACACGCACACATACAGAGTGTTATAGTAGACTAGTGTGGATATCACTTAAGATGTGATCACCCATGTCTGATTTACCAGCCTAAACCTGTTTTTAAAGAGCCCTCTTTGATGTAATCACTTCTTACAGAGTTAGTACACTGCTAGATCTAAGACTGAACCCCATCTGCTCCGAACAAAAAAACAAAAAAAAGTTCAGTCTTACAAATGTCAGTTTGTTCTCATTCACATGCCTTCAGAATTTTTACACCATCATACATCTCAAGATGATGAGCCTTTCACTTGTATGGTTTATTTTGAAGACTTAATTAAAAAGGGAATGAACTGACAATGAAGAAAGATCCTCAGAGCAAACTGAAACATTCAGAAGTGCTCAAACATGTACTCTCAGCACACTTGAATTATTCAGTATAATAGCTTTGGATAATCAAGCTGTAGATATCAATAATTGTGTAATTAGGTGCAAGCATATTCCATTTATGAATCTTTGGTTATATAAAGCAAGCAAATTTATCCATTTCTGTTATTTCCATCCAATATAATAGAAAATTTGCTTGTAAGGATTATATGTCATTCTTTCAGGAGGTAAATCCAGCAACTTGAAGTTTTTATTCACATCTGTGGTGACAGAAGTTCTTTTATGACAATAGAAAACTATGACATCTGAGACATGTAGTCTCTAAATCAGAGGGTTACCATGCTGTCAGTCATCTCTTCTAACTTTGGTTCTCCTTCAGTAAAATATGAATAATAATTATTTGCTGATTTGGAAGGGTTATCTTGTTCGGAGTAGTTTAATGTTATACTGAAGTCCAAGTTTAGCCAGTTGTTTAAAAAAAAGTCTTCCGTGAACCTGGACTGCCCATCTGGCATTTTCTAAGAGATGGTCAAGTTGTGGCTAAAGTTCACTATTTTATTTCTTTCCTTTAAGCAGTTATAAGATTTAAATTGCAGTCCTTTTTTAAGAGTGAGACAGATAAATTACATTCCACCATTATAATGGAAAATGGTGGATGGGGATATAGGGAGAGAAGTAGGTACTATGCCTTTTCATTACAGTGTTGCTCAACAGGTTATTTTGAAATTACAGTGCAGGAGAGGTAGGTTTGAAGATGTTTCAAGACAAATGTGAGGTAGAATCAAATAAGCCATTTTTGGATTGAAGTTATAATTGATTAGTGAGTCCAGTAGTTTTACAGGTTTATGTCATTTTTTCCCCCATAGACTTTCCTGGTGCTGGGTTTTGTCAGTTGAATTAATTGCCTGCTTTGGGAACTCTGTGTGTGTGTCTGTGTCAGGTCAAGAGGAAAGTTTTCTATGTACTTTGACCCAGTAAAAGTTTAATATGTTTGTATTAAAAATGCAAATTCTCAGCCTATTTTAGCCTATGGTTGGTGATATTTGTTAAGTTGGTTGTTGCACATATTCACTATCCAACAGGGCTGCCTAGCAACAGCATGAACTAAAGAAGCATCCTGTCTAGGTTGGTAAAATCAAGGTCCCTAGGAGGGATTATGAGACAGGCCTTGTTTAAGAGCTTATTTTATTTTATTTTATTTTATTTTATTTTATTTTGCTTTGGGTCTTTCTGCACTACACTGTTATAGTGCTATTATTCCACTTTCAACATCCTATAGAATCATGGGGCTTGCAGTTTAGGGAGGGGCCTTTAGAATTCTCAGCCAGAGAGCTCTCGGGCCTCAGTAAACTATAAACCCCAAAATTCCACAAGATCTTGAAAGTGGAATAATAGCACGATAACAGTGTAGTATATTTTATTTTACTTTATTTTACTTTATATTATTTGTTTGTTTGTTTATTTCATTAATCGGCAGCTTCCTCCCAGAGTGGAACCTAAGGTGGCTCACAAAAAGAATGAACCAAAAACAATAAAGTTTTAAAGCACAAATGAAATCATCCCATTAAAATGATAGATTGAAAACTGTGTAAAGTCATTAGAATATACAAAAAATAAAGTACACACACACCCATAAGAAGCTTCCTTGCAAGTAATTATCCTTTAAAAGCCTGCTTGAACCAAAAGGTCTTTGCCTCCTGGCAAAAAGAAGAGCAGGGAGGTGGCCACCCTAGCTTCTCAAGGAAGGGAATTCCAGAGGATGTGAGCAGCCACTGAGAAGACTGTCTCCCATTTCCTCACCAAATGAGCCTGTGATAGCAGGAGGATTGAGAGATAGCCCTCCCTGTGGATCTTAAGACTCTGGCAGGTTGGTATAGGGAAGTACGTTCTTTCAGATAGTCTGGACCTAACCTCCATAGGGCTTTATAACTTATGACCTGCACTTTGAATTGTGCCCAGAAATGAATTAGTAGCCAGTGAAGCTGCTTTAACAAGGAGGTTGTTGAACTGGTTCCAGTCAGTATTCTGGGTGCAGCATTTTGGAGTTGCTGAAGTTTCTTAGTAGTTTCCAAAGGCAGCCCCCCGTACAAATGGGGTGTAATCAAGGCATGTATTACCCATAGCTGGATCTGGCTTCTCAAGGAGTGGGCACAACTGGACCACTAGTCTTGTGCAAACAGACTTTGAGCCCAGGAGTACACTAAAGCTGTGAGCCTGAGATTTCAGGAGGGATGTTACCCTATCCAGCACATACTGAGTCCTATTCCCTGATCTTCCTTTTCCAGGAACACCTCTGTCTTGTCCAGGTTAAGGGATTTATCACATAAGGCAGGTAAATCATAATCATAGCAGGATAATAGTGTCTTTGGCTGGGACAAAAAATCCATTAATGACCTCTTTTGTAAAAGAAACACTTTTCAGATGGTTTCAACTGGAAGAACAACAAAAGAGGAACCCAGTAATGTGATACTGTTATCCTGCTGTAATTGCCATTTACTTGCCTAGTGTGATAAAGCACTAAGTTTCAATTTGTTTCAATTTGTTTGCCCTCATACAGTCCATTACTGACAGCAGTTCAGTTGTGACAGCTTCTTTGGAATCAGATGGAAACTAGAGAGAGAGAGTTGTGTGTCATCAGCATATTGGTAACACCAGACCCCAAAATTCCAGGAGAACTCTTCTGGTAGTTTCATATATAAGTTAAACAGTACAGATGACTGTGAAGCCAATCCAATGGGCAGAGCATCCAAACAGGAGTCCCCCAGCACCATGTTTTAAGTTTGCCTCTTGAGGAAGCACCAGAACCACTGCAAAACAGTGCCCCCAAATCCCATCCTAAAGAGGTGGCCCAAAAAATTCAGTGTTTTATGGTATCAAAAGCCATTGAGAGGTCTATCAGAACCAGTGGGGATACAGTGTGTAGATCCCTGTGTAAATCATTCACCAAAGCAACCAAAGCTTTCTCCTTTGCAGTATAATATTAATCATGCCAGGGACACGTAATTGATCTGTGCACAAGCCAGCAAATGTTGTTCTGCTCATTTCTTTTTGTATCCTACTGATTTACTTAATTTTTGAAAGAAGTGGAAAGGACAGAAAATGGATCCAGCAACAATGGAAATAGTACTAAACATTATAGACATACAATTAAGTACAATTACTCAGTGGTTTACAGCAAGGTAAACAAGAAAAAAAATTTGAATAAGCAGGTTTTTACAGCAAAAAGAGATATATGAATGCATCTTGCATTGTTAGCAGTCAGAGATGCCAGACAGACAACAGAGTCATCTTCAGGTGCAGAGCAGCCAAAAAAAAGAGAACATAGAGATGCTTTATATTTATTTAAGCCTGTGGATTATTGCTGGCCCCAATAAATCCACTAATGCATCCTGTTACACAGTAAACATTACCAATAAAAAGGGAGGGTAAGAAGCCACTGGCTGCCATATTCAGTGGTAAGTATGAATTTCATGATCTTGGCACCAGAACATTAGTTGGCATTACAGGCATGCAAAAGCATATAATACTGGTTGAGCCTCCTTTATCTGAAATACCAGTAGTGTTACATATTTTAGATTTTTTTTATTTTTTATTTTTTATTTTTTTTGGAATACAGTATCTTTTTGGAATAGCCCCATGTCTTATTGATTTGCTACTTGTTTTGTGTGTAACACATGAGGCTGGAGAGAGACTGAGAGTCTGTGAAATGATGGGATTCAAAACATAGTGCTCAGTGTGAATTTGCGCCTCCTGCCATTTCACAGATCCTCATTCTCTCTCTTTGGCCACCAGCCGCATGCTTCTACCTTTGAGGTGGCGGCTGCAGTGCTCCTGCTTGTTTGTCTCTCAGATTCTCTGTCTCTCTTGTTTTGCTGCCGGCTGCCTGCTTCTGCCTTCAGGGTAGTGGCTGCTGTGCTCCTGCTCATTCATCTCTCAGTTCCTTAGTGTCTGTGTTTTTGCTGCAAGCTGCCTGCTTCTTCTTTCGAGACAGCAGCCGTGGTGCTCTTGCTCATTCGTTTCTCAGATCTGAGGTGTCTTGCAGCCACCACTTAGGAGGAGGAAGTCGATGGCTGGTGGCAAAATTTTTCAGTTTTTGGAGTTTTCTAATTTCTGGATAAGAGAGACTCAATCTGTACAGCACCACCCCTCCTGCCAGTAGACCAGTGATTCTCAACCTTCCTAATGCCGCAACCCCTTAATACAGTTCCTCATGTTGTGGTGACCCCCAACCATAAAATTATTTTCGTTATTTATTTATTTATTTATTTATTTATTTATTTATTTATTATTTAGTTAGTTATTTCCAACATCGAATAGATTGGAAACACTGCCCTAAATCACTGCTCTGCATAGACTTCTAATACCTAAAAACTGGTAACCTTTGCCCTTTTTTTTAAGCACAGAAAGCATCCATCAATGCCAGAATTAAGGCAGTAGTTCTGGTTCTGAATGTTAGGTTTCCACAGTTCAAAAAGCCAGTCACTTAGGCAACGCCGAAACAGTCCACATTTTACACGAGGCGCAGGGAGGAAAGGACAGGGAGAGAGGAAAGATGGCGGCGGCATAAGCAGACGCATTTTGTTTCACTCCCACCCTCACTTCCTCCCTTAAAGGGAGCGCAGCTGCTCAGACGCTCTCACTCCCACATCACTCGGGCGCCCCTTCCTTCCTCCTTTCATCCCTTTGAGGGCTCGGGAGTGTGGTGCGATACCCGCTGTAGCCCCTCGACCACGCTACAACCACGAACCCCTCTCGGTCTCCCCACCTCTGCCCCCCGCCCAGCAGGGAAAGATGGGGAAACGTTCCCACACGTGCCCAGCACGCCTCCTTCCCCTCCTGCCAGCGCGAGGTCTCCTCTCGCCACCTCTGCCCCACCACCCAGCAGGGAAAGATGGCGAAATGTCCCCACACCCGGCAAGGAAAGACAGGGAAACGCCCAGCACGTCTCCTCTCCCCTCCTCCCAGCGCGGGGTCTCAGAAACAGCACTCCCATTGGCTGTGAGGCCGCCTTCTTTCAAAGGGGGTGGGGCAGGATAGACGAGTGGCGACCCCTGTGAAATGGTCATTCAACCCCCAAAGGGGTCGTGACCCACAGGTTGAGAACCGCTGCAGTAGACTAACAAAGAACGCTCAAACTTCATCAGATTCAGGATCTGTTGTACCTTATCTGCGGTTAGATTGGAAGCAGCCTAATTACTGGCAGCTCTAATTGTCAACAGATGGCTTCACCAACCTGAGTTATTTACTGTAAGATCTCTGGGTGGCTTACGATGAAATCAGTAAGCCATTTAAAATGTAGAACAATAAGACAATGAAATTTAAAATATTTTTTTTCATTTTTTTTAAATTTAAAGTAATTTAAACATTCTGTAAGCATATTAAACAATCTCATAGCTTGAAGAGGTAAATTTTAAACAGTAGAAAACCACATATAAAATATAAGACCAATCTTGATGCTGCCAAAGGGAGGCAACATTCCACAGCCGAAGTGCCAATTGGTACTTTAAATGGCATTATCAGCACCTTGGATTCAGACTTCTCATTAATCTAGCTGTCACACTTTACACTAGTTACAGTTGCAGAGTCTTTTTCAAGGGTAGCACCACATAGTATGCATGGCAGTGACCTAACCATGAGAGAAGGTTATTTCTGTCTAGAAAAGATAGCAGACCAGTTGAAACCAGGTTGCAAATTATGGGTAACAAAAAAGAGGCAGAATTAATATGGAAACCGTGTTTGCCAAGGGCAGGGCATGGTGTTATTTTCAAAGATCCTTACAATTCAGAGAGAAAGAGAGAGGGAGAGAGAAACTTGGGAGAATAAAGCAGAGGTACTGCCATTATTCCCCAAAACCTGGGCCTCTTTTTCAAAAATATATTATTAAAAATACGCTTCCTCCTCCCCCCTTTTTATTGTTTTAATCTTAAACTTCCTTGATGGTTGCTACAATCTGTTGTTGTGCTACCTGTGCGCTTTGCAAAGCTGTCATATACTACGTATGGCCATCTGTCAAAACAGCAGTGACAAAATGAATTAATCTGAATTGCAGATGTGTTAACGAGCCCCTTTGAAGGACTTAAGCATGTTTTAATTAAAAGCAAGGCAGAACAGGGTCGGAGCTTTCTAAAGCTTTTAAAATATTGCGGTTATTTTTTTTTAATATTCCATCTTTATTTTCAGTCACACAATAGATTTGTTGTGTGCAAATTAGGCAGAATAAAAGGAACATGAAGCAATCCCTTCATCCATAATTAAATAGAGTAGAAAAATGTGAGTGCAGCGTAACTTAGGAAATTTTGATGATGCAGCCTTTAAAACAAAATAATTCTTTTAGTGGATAGGGTGAAACATTTATTGCTGGAAGACAGTAGAGAACATGAGACTTCGAGGTCTCTCATTCATAGGGTCTTCATAAATCAAAGTCAGCTTGATGGCAATTAACAATGATAATGAATATATATGTCTCTTTTGTAGACCAAGAGACAAAATTGTTACAGAGTTTGGTTATTTTCATAGTGGTTCTCGGGAGCAAGGGCTTATGACATTAACTCCTACCTTCAGAATAAAGGTTTAAGTTCCTTTAGGGTTTAGTGCCTTTTAAACTTATGGAAACTGTTCTTATAGGAGTCTAAAACTGAGAGCTACTATCCAGAGCTAATCAGACCTAAAACTGATTAGCTACTGTTGGAGTTAATGTAGCAACAAGAGCTTGCACAGTGAGAGCATAATAGAGAATGTCCAAAGGCCTTGTACCATCTAAAATTGAGGACCACTTCGAAACTCCAGCTGGGACAGAATACAGCATATAGTCCATTGATTTTGGAAATACACTACTACAATGATGAAACAGAACAGTGATTTTAAATTCACTTTGCTGCACTTGTCCAGCTCTATATATCTTGGGGCAAAGTATATGAAGGATATTCTTCTTCCAGGGCAGCCAGACATGTACAAGTCTTAATTACATCTCTCTAGAGTTTAACATCTGCTAACATTTACACTGAAAACCCAACTGAGAGGAGCATGTGTCAAAACACACAAATGTGTTCTCTCTAGGAATGCTTCTGTGAGAAAAAACTTAAAACCAGCCAAACCAGCCTATTTATTATCCATTGCTGATTTTCTGATTATATTTATGAAAGAAGCTCTGGATGGTTTATAAGAGAATGGTTTTTGGACTTGTAATCTAAGTGGAGACCCTAGATTCTAACATGGTATCAAATCTAGAAATTCAGTTGTTAAGAGACATAGGTTCAAGTTTATTTCGTAGTAAACTTAGTAAACATGTTGGATTCTCTTGTATGGAGGTAGACTGCGTTCAGTTGCTGAGCTGAGGAGATCAAATGATGTTGATTGAATCATTCTTTCATATACTTGGGGAATTAACATTTATGTAACTCCACCAGCATGACATTTATTAGGCCAAGTAGATTTCTGAATCATGTACCATCTTGAGGCCTCTAACCAACAAGGTAGCCTTAATAACACAAAAGTTTAAATAAATTTTTATTTGGGGATTTCCTACAAGTATGACTGATCTTTTATTCTTCATGAAGTTATGACTTTGTGATTGCTAGGTGTAAGCCCACCACTTTGAAACCATTTTAAGAATGAGAAGTGGTAAAATGTCTTAACTGATTCTATTGCACTTTGGCCACATCGTGGGATGGCAAGACTCATTGGAAAAGACAATAATGCTTAGTAAAATAAAAGGCAGCGGGAAAAGAGGAAGACCACAAACAGGTGGACTGACTTAGTAAATGAAGCCTCTGGCCAGAATTTGCAAAACCTCAGCAGGGCTATTGATGACGGGACCCATGGAGGTCCCTCATTTGTAGGATTACCATAAGTCAAAAGGAACATGGGGAAATTGATTAAATATACAAAGTGCAGCTTGACATAGAAGTACTTCAGTATTTGGTCCTTATTACTAAGAATTCTTTATGGGTAGTGGGGAAATTTTGTGAGGAGCAACAAAGTTGTATCCAGATTCATTTTTGGAGAAGGGGGCTGAACAAAGTTCAGCATCACTCTCTGTAATAAAGAACTTGTAGCAAGTATCATCATGATAGGACAGAGAGAATATTCATTGAAAACAAGAGAAGGTTATTATTATGCTTGCGGGATTCCCGTATTTTCAGATGTGATTAAGACATTGACATCATAAAAAATAAATAACCCCTGGGTTTACAGAAGTAGAATAGTTCTTTTTTAAAAAAAAAATGCAGTCAAAAAGAGGCACTTCCTCTTCCAAAAGCCCAGTGAGGACATGCCCAGTAAATAACGAGTACCAAAAGTTAATGGGGGAGAAAAGGAAAGGTGTGATGGGGGAGGCAGCATGTGTGACTACTCAGAACCCTATATGGGAGGTGAAGGTAGAATAATACATGTTTGTCTGTTCCAGTTGCATATTTCCAGTTGCATTTTGGGAAATCTGCAGCATAAATGTGTTACGTAATATAGGGTAAAAGCTGTTTTGGTACGTGTTTCACAATTCATCGTACATGTGTATGAATACACACGTTTAAAATAACTGGACTGATATGGGCTGTATCTCAAAGGAGTTGCCTTTGTTTCTGACAAGGGAGAAAATGTTTACTGCCTTGCCTTGCTTTCGTGTCCCAGATGCCTCTTAGCCAGATAGGTGTGTGGTCTTTACCTACATTAAACTTGCCACCACCATCTTAAACTCAGATTTAACGTTTCAAGAAAGATGCAGCTCTGTGACCCTCTGCTGTCACATGTCCCTAAAATTACTTTTAACATCGATGCCTGATGAAGAAGTCAATGAGTTTCGGAAACTTGAATAATGTAGTTTGTATTTTGGTTGGCCTAATAAAATATTGCCACAATGTGTATTTTGGATTTTGCTAAAAATAATGTGAGAATCACTTTCCTTTCACATTTACATTGTTGCAGGGAGTATTCTAAAGAACAGAAGGCAAAGTTTTACCCAGCTGCTTACCGTTTATGTTCACCTTTCATTTTTAAAAGACTATCATAAAGCAACATCTGACTGAAAAGCTTTCAGTGTAATTTTCTTGTGTATATAGATTTTACTTTCTAATCCAGCAGATAAGTGTGCTGTCAAAAGTCTGTAAGCAAATTTGGTGATAGCTACATTTCATTGTGATTTTTCCCCCCTCTGAAATGTAATTTGAACATATTTACAGTGATGCATGTTGTATTTTAGTAAACTGGTTTTTCATATCAGATATTGCCAGTAAGTACTGTACAGAACTGGCAAAAACAGGTAGGTCTCTTCTAATCTGTAAAAGCTGCAAGCTTTTCTTTGATAATAAGTATGAAGGCTGAATCAGAGGTGTTGTCAGTCAACACTAAACTGAAATGAACAAACAAGAAAACAAAATACATTAAGCTTTGCAAAATGTTAAAATTAATATTCACAGCTATGTCTCCTTCGCCTGCGACTGGACTGAGCAAGGGTGAAAGAGAGAGAAATCAATTCCACGAATTTTGGAGAATGTAAGACTGAGCTGAGAACTTTCTATCTGTCTTGTTGTCCATCTTGTGGTGGTGTTTGTGACTGGGAACAATTCATATGGGTGAGGTGAGGATGAAGCATGAAGAGTAATGGAAGGCCAACATGCTTTCCATTGTTAAATAACAGAATGGGGGCAGTGGAAATTCCAACAGAAAGGAATATTCTGGGTTTTGTTTTGTAAGCTTTACCTAAATCAGTAGAAAAATAAGATTTATCTGTAGCCATTCTTTCCCATCAGCTGTTCAAAACTCTTTTTACTATTTTTGCAATGAAGTCCTTCAGTGACTGGCAGTAGTGAACCACCTTCAAATCACTGGTGTTTGAATTGTTCTTTTGTTGTGAAGTAATTGGACAGAATAAAGAGCTATGCAATCATAAAATAGACACCAAAATCTTTTCTTTTTTCTTTTTTTAAAGAGAGGGGTGTCAAATATGCTTCCATTTTTATTAGGCCAAGTTTGACTTCACTGTTTTACAGCAGCATCTCAGTGTGACCATCAGTCTTCCAATATGAAAGCAGCAATTCAAAATAAACCCTGCTGGGGAAAAAAGTATTCAAATCAGAAATAATTTGTAAATAGGATTGTGCTTTCAAAATTTTCCATGTGGCTAGTTTTCAGCTGCTGCCACTTATATGCTAGATACTTTGGATGATCTTTTCAGATACATTCTAAGGCCCAGCTCTGTGCAGCAAAATCCAGATTATTTTCTTATGAATAAAGGGCTGCACCATTTTGCACCATCTATTTAGCAGCCTTCTAAGCATGTGGAAAACATTTTTTTTGCCAGTCACAACTGTATGTGAGCATTCAGTCTTTTCAGATGTCACTGAGTCATATAATGGGACCAGTCAATGCAAAAGGCTGTAAAAAGAGTTTTGCATCAATTTTGTCCACGTTGTGCATGTGCGTGTTTGTGTTTCACTGTGCCGTTATCCTCTTTAAAGTATCTGCTTTTGTTCAAAATGCAATGTTATGCGATACCAATTGTAATGAAAAGGAGGAGGCATTAAAAACGTCCCTTCCTTACAAAGCATAGATCTAAAGCCCTCACCAAAAAGTTGGGCTTAGGGTCACCCATGCTGGTTTTTCGATTTTCATTGGATTATTTCCAGGCAAGCTTATCCTTAATTCTTTTGGCCATTAAGTATGCTAACACTGAAATCCACAGGAGCAGACATATCACAATAATGATGTAGAAAAATCCAAAAAGAGTTTCTACAAAATACACAAAGTTCAATGAATGAATCATTGATATAAGTGGAATAAGTGACTAAGCATGCAAAACTTTGAATAATATATTACAGCTAAAGAACTGATTAACTTTGAAAATATCATTTTACCCACAGCAAATCATTTTCTTAGAAATAAAGACACAGTGGATAGTCAATGCAGTCAGTGTGTAACAAGCTGTTCTGTGTACTATGATGCTACCTTTATCTCTTACCAGTGAGAGCCCTGAAATAGGTGTTGTTCAAGAACAGATCTAATTAACCCTTTCTCATTAAATCAATGCTTAAATAAATTTTAAAAAATAGTAAAATGGTATCATTTCAGTTTAGTGTCAGAGCCATTTAAGCAAGAAGGAAAAGCTAAAGCTTTGACTATGGATGAATTTACTGTAGAGCTAACAAAGTGAGATATACCAGAAGATGCTGAAGGGAAATAAAATGTTCCGTACTGGAGTGCCTGGCAGAACATTTTTTGTTTTTTATCAAACAAACTGTGCATTCTTAACTGCTTTAACCTCACTTCCAGTATGAGGCATTGGAGAGAATCTTTACTGTTCTCCTTTTGCTTTGGCTATCCAAAGACAAGGGGGAACTCCAATTAACTTCAGAAGTAGTCTCCCTCCTGTTAGAGTTAGTGGCAAAGTTCACAGATTGTTATGCTGCTGCTCTCGCATTGTTTAAATGAGGCCATTATAAGACGAAACAGCCTTTAAGCAGCTGAGGCTCCACTGATTCCAGTTTCACTCTATGATATATATCACCTTATTTGTCTATAATTGTACTTAGAAGACGGTTGGGCCATGGCTCAGTGCGCTAATACATGTAGGCTTTAAAAGTACCTTAGCTTATTAAACAGCAGTCAATTAAGGCGATAATGTATACAAAACATATACACAAATCAGTGGCTGTAAAACAACTAAGCACATTTTTGCCTTGTTTCATGTCTGCTCTTTCAGCTTTATGGGTTCATTTAATGCTGCTGTTTGAATAAATTTCAGTCATGAGCCTAGAAATCTTGGCCAGCTTAGAAATCTCAGCCAGACCCCTTTGACTGAGGATAAATAGTGAAGTCAGTGGTGATGACAGTATAGCTTTTGCTTGATGTAATATAATCCACAATAAACAGAACTTAGAGGACTTAGTATTTAAGCTGATCATGTTTTTGTAGGAACACTATAACATCCCAGTGTATAGCAGCTTGGCTTCATAGGTAAAAATATAAAAAGAGAGACAAGTTGTCAATCTCCTCTTTGTTGTTGTTGCTGAACAAAATATTTTTGTTGACTCTTCAAAGACTTAAATGCGTCAACATAATTCAAATGAGGAAACACATGTATAAATCATAACCAAGTTAACCCCAAAACGTGACTTTAAACTGAGGGGGGATGGCTGTGGCATCCGTGCAGATCAGACAGGAAGCACAGAACATCATATATGTGAAAAGGCATCTGTACTATCCAATGCTTCTTTATG
The DNA here is from genome assembly GCA_948472985.1 of Iguana delicatissima. Lineage (NCBI taxonomy): Eukaryota > Metazoa > Chordata > Lepidosauria > Squamata > Iguanidae > Iguana > Iguana delicatissima. The sequence goes on from CAOKZL010001251.1 coordinate 503,474, forward strand.
AGCTGGTCAGGTGGTTTTGCCCCCAATTTGAGTATATAAAAGCAAACATTTTATTTTATATACTTAATATTTGTTTATGTATTTAGTTCCATTTCTGTGCTACCTTTCTCCCAGCATGGGTCCCAAGACAGTTTACAAGACAAAAACAAGATAAAGCTCAAAACCTGAAATAAGAAAAAGTTAAAGTGCAAGTAAATAAGTTATTATGTTAAAACATGATTAAATTTTTAAAAAGCGTAAAATCATTTTAAACTGTAACAAAAAAAAAAGTTAAAAACACAGCATGCACACCATTAAAAAAATATGTCTGTGACCCAGTGTATCATTAAATATCTGTTAGAATGAAAAGGTCTTTGCCTGCTGGTGAAACGAAGGTAGAGAAGGGACTAATCTAGGGAGGATGGGAATTCTGCATCCTGAGGGCAGCTTCTAGGAGGGCTTTATCCCATGTCTTCAACCAGACAGGCCTGTGATGGTGGTGGGAATGCTCCAAAAGACCACCAGTGAATCCTTCCTTGAGGATCTTAAGACTCTACAAGAGCTGCATTCTGTGTTCAGTGGAACTGTCAGGCCTATTGCAAAAAGGTGTATAAAATATATATTTATCTAAAAGACTACTTTATATAGATAAAAAATAACAAGCAACACATTAAAATAAGCAAATTCTATAAAATGCAGCAGAAACATGAAAAACAAAGCATTTTGCCTGCTACGGACTGAATAATAATGTTGGTAATAAGCAGACCTCCTTGAGGAAGGACTTCCAGTACTCACATTAAAAAATCACACATTGGTTGCATCCCATCTTACCTCAGATGGAGGAAACCCTTCAGATGTGCCCTTCAACCTGAGGTAGGCAGGTTGGTGTGGCAGCAGACATTCCTTCTAGTACTTTCTGTAAAGAGATATACAAACTTTAAAGGTGAACAGCATCACTCCTGAGTGGTGGAATGGAAGGCAGTAAGGTTCTTTAATATTGGTGAGATATTTTCACACTGGACATTCCCAATCAACAGGCAATTACCTGCATTATGCCCTGAGTTAGGTTTCTACATTCTGAATCATACAGGCAGGATGCATCTAAATCATTTCCCTGTGGCTGGTGCTTCATGGGAATAATTTCAATTTCTGGATGAGTTCTTGGAGATATCTGGACATCCAAATCTGATGTAAAATATTGTTGATATGATGTTGGAAATGTGGGTCCAACCATTTGAATGAAAATTCTTAAAGCATGTACTCTCCAAAGGCACCTCCCACCATAACATCTGTCCAAATTTTAGCATGCCGGGATGTTAGATCTTTACACCCAGTCTCACGCTTGGTGAAACGATGCAGTGTAAACTGTGAGTAGTGCAGTATTTTTGTTTCATTTTTGTCAGTACATTGCAGATACATCAGTCTATCTGTCCTAAGAGTGGGCAAGAGATGGCCCTCCAGGTTTTGTTGCATTGCAGTCTTGCCCCCACCCCAATACCTCACTCTTGACTGGCTGATAGGAATTGCAGTCCAGCAACACTGGGAGGGCCACATCTCTGATCTAACCACCTTTTGTGTGGTGGTTGACTTGTGTCGGTGCCTTTTTAAAAAGATGAACAGTCTTGAACTATGATCACTTACTTTTCATTTGATCCATTCTTTCCACAGCTGTGTGGTAGAAGCTGGTGCACCACTATGCATCGCTTTTAGCTTTTGCAGTTGCAGGGCACGTACTCATCTAAGGAAAATTGGTTATCACAAATCTGAGCATGTGTGCTCTTGATTCACTTCTTCTCCATTTTGGGTTCCTTTATCTGGGCTTTCCCTGGACTGGAGAAACTTCAGTACTGAATGCTTCCTTTAATAGGTATCTCTTCTTCCCTGAGCAAAGCTTAATTCACATATTTAATTTTTGAAGTCTTGAATACTAACCTCAGAGAAAGCATTCACTTGATTGGTTGCAAGTGCTGTAGAAAAGATACTGGGTATTTCTCTGGTTGAAAAATTGATATTAAATGTTGCAGGGAGGTTGATGTAATTAATAATAATAAATAAATATTACTTGTTTTCTAATACAAGATGTAAGTATCTATTCTATTGGGGAATGACTTCCCTGTGGCAGTTACACATCATGAAAGTTTTCAGTATATAGTAAAATTTATCAAAATACTACAGCACCTTACCTAATAAATGTTAAATGAACCTGAAGTTGTGTTCTGGTACTATTTAGTAGGCATAGTCAGTTTTACATATTTAAATACAATATGAATAACTCAAGTATGAAACACCTTTTCTTAATTACATTTGTTAATTGCCTTTCAAATATTAATTATCACTGATTATCATAAGTCACTGATAAGTCAGTACAGTTGGCTTATCTGGATGTTTTCTTGGTTGCTTTGCTATTGAGGCTGGCCCCAGGATAAAGCCCTGTTTCTAGAGAAAATGAAGGCTGAGACATTATCTCTCAGAGGAATGCGTCATACATATTGTTATGAAAAGTACATTTTATACTGAAAAAAAATCCAAAGTGTTCATGATAAATGGATGGATGGACAAATAGATAGATAAAAGTTGAACCTCACAGGAAAAGATGTTTCATATAGCCCTTTTCTGGAAGCACACACAAGTTATATTTTTATTTTATTTTTTGCTGTTATGTTATGAATTGCATAAATTCATATTCATGTTCTCCTCTGAATGGTTCAGTACTATACAAAAATCCTGTACGGTGGCCCCTCCTCTCACACAATCTTCACACACACAAATGCAAGGTCGCACAGAGCATCATGTCCCATTATAGTCAGTGGACAAAGGGGCACACATCTGCAGGCATACACACATTGCACCCATTCACTATAATGGGAGATGATTCTTATTTTTTGTTGGTTTTTGTTTGTTTGTTTGTTTTATATGGGGGTTCCTGGAATGGAATCTACATATACAGCAGGCACCATGTATCAACTCCATCCAGTTCACAGTCTGAAGATCTAACTTTCCATTCACAAACCATTCATAGATGTATATATATGCAAAGGGATCTTGTAGAGCAGTGGTTCTCAACCTGTGGGTCCCCAGATGTTCATGGACTTCAGCTCCCAGAAGCCCCAGCCACTATGGTCAATGCTCAGGGTTTCTGGGAGCTGAAGTCCACAAACATCTGGGGACCCACAGGTTGAGATCCACTGTTGTAGAACCTTTGAGACTGAGAGAAATAAATGGGTAGCATAAGCTTTCACTTATGTCACTTTCACTTAAGTCTGTTTCATCAGAGGCATGAAGTCAAGTGCCTAGGATATATTCCAATTCTGCTGTTTCTGTCATATCCACAAACTCAAGTCCATGGACAGTGGATTGAACAGAGACAATGGTTTCTTGGCATACTACACATACTACACGCACTGGTAACACCCCAGCCTCATGAGGGCTCTTTCGGCCAGTTTATCACAATTCCTTTTTGGTTCCCAGCCAGCATCACATTATATTCCATTCATATGGTTACCTACTCACCTGAGCTTTAGACGACATCTTTCTTCCTGCCTTTGTCTCCAACAACCATTGTTAAAACTGAACTTGTCACCTCATCACCATACCCACAAGTTTTGCACTTCTGTTGCTATGCACACAGCTCATTCATAGCTACTTCATCAGATGCACTTCACTCCATGAATCTGATGAATTAGACTCAAGTCTGTGAAAGCTTCTGCTACCAACTTCTTTCTCTATGATCCAGACTAACATGGCTATGTTTTAGATATATGTGGTTTGTGTATGGGTCACGAACATTTTCCAGTAAATTCACCTTATGGAGAAAAAAGTCACATGTGTTTATTATTCTCTTAGTACCACTATATAATGCTTACCTGATTATTTTGGCTGCGTAGATTTCCCCCAGGTAGATGCTTTAGCAATGCTGGAGGGCAGAAGAGTAAGTTGCAACCAGAGGTAAAAGCATTGGTCAGTGTGGGGTGACCAAGAAGAAACACCTTCTGAGGAGCTTTGCAGCATGGTGATAACAACACTTTAATTACTTGCTCGCTGATTTGCTAGGGAGGAGGAAAAATTGGGGAAGGCAAATAGTGATGAACCACCACCAGCAGAGAAGCTAAATAACAATTATAAATTGTACAGACACACCCCTCAAAAGAGTACATTCAAAACAGGGACATACATTTAAGGCACCCTATAAGTCTTCCGTTTCATCCTAAATGTGTTTGAAGTTGGATATTTGCACAGAAGTACTGGTGCAACTTTTAGTATTAATATGATGGTACAAGAGAGGCTTCACTAGACTCGCACAGGAACAGTTTTCTAAGGGTTTTGCCTAAAAGCTCTATCTATTTATAGTACAGTCAGTGGGAATGATGCTGACAATAAGGGGGAAATGCTCTGCAGATGTTAATTATTACAATCATAATTTTAGCACAGAGCTTCTGGTTTGTTCTCTTCTCTCCCATCTTAAGAAAAGAAAATCAACAGTACTGTGTCACTAATGGAGATGTATTCTCTTCTAGACCCTCATTTGCCTAATGACAAAAAACTGTTTACTTATTATTTCTAAAAAGGGACTTTGGATTTATTACTGAGGCTAAGGCCTCTGACTTCTAATTTTTTTCCGGCAGTAAGCAAACATTTAGATCACAATTGGTTGCTGTCTTTAAAGGAAGGAGGAAAAAAACCCTATTGCCTAATAAAATACAAGTATTATTAAAAATATGTTAGGTTAATCATAAAATCCGTTGAAAATGTTTTAAAAAGTAGAATGCACAAATGGTCATTACCAAAAATAAAATAAAATAATAAAGCAAAACATACAGAAGGAAAATGGCTTGTAATACACAATATTGAGGGAGGGCATGCCAGCTGACAACTAAGCAGTGACCCAAACACATGAATGCTGGCAAATTTGATAATATTTGTTCTTTCATAGAATTCTGTTTCCCAAGTAGTTCCATAACTTCTCCATGCAGAGAAATATGTAGGGTGGGCATCTTTTTTATGCATTTATCTATTTCCTCATCTGAAAGAGGCACATTACTTTTTTTTAAAAAAAGCACCAAAAATGTTGCTAGATTTTTCATGGCTACCTTTCAGGTTTATAAGAACATTATATCAGAAGCATAGAGTGCAATGATATTGCAACACCAGAGAGAGAGGGGAGAGAGAGAGAATCTCTTGTGGTGTGCTAAACTGGAAGAAGTGGCATTAGCATAAAATACATGTCTCAAAATGATTATATTGTCTTTTCAGCTATTAAGAAAACAAAAATTGTGTGGGTACTGCAGTCCTGTTTGGCTGATGTGGAAAGGGTACAATGACTCTTGAGTTTAAATACCCTGAATTTCTGGCACATGTAGACTGGAGAGAGCAAGATCCATATTGGATGTATGGCCATTTTCCTTTTAACCTGCCATACAATAAATTTGCATCCTTTGAACATATGTGCCAGAGTGATAATGTATTAACGCAGGATCTGCTTGTGGATGTTTGCACAGCTTGTGCCTTATTCCCTAACAGACAAAGACACAATCCTAACGTGACCTTTTATGTGGCATGCTAGAAACACAGTAAGAAAAAAATAAATTAAAATCAGTCTTAGTGAGCCTACTATAAGCATCAAGAAGTCTAACCAATGGAGTAAGACTTCTTCAAACCATACAGCACTGTTTACATTGATAGGATAAATTATTCGTCCCAAGATCAAACACAATTGTTTGGCCTTCAATTTCAAGGTAGTCCGCAATAGCATCTTCTAGAAGCCCCCAGAGGATGTACCAGTTTAAAATATTGTGTCCTAAATAGTTATGTAGTCATAGTTATATACACATTTTGGAAATGTGGTGCTATTTGTTGTAAGTGGAATAGTTGCCTTAAAAGAAGAAATTTAATCATGTATACATGTTTTATAATGCCAAGCACAAGACATTCCAACTCTTGGGTACCTAGCTGTTATTAAATATTGAATCCATTCTATTTTCTTGCAGTTCCAGATTATCAAGAGCAGGATATTTTTCTATGGAGAAAGGAAACTGGGTTTGGATTTAGGATTCTTGGTGGAAATGAGCCAGGAGAGCCTGTGAGTATTTTGAAATTTCAAACTTGTTTCCTCTTTCTACTCTACAATCATATTTATCAATATTTTTTTTCTATCTGTGCTTAGCTTCATATTCCTCTGTCTCTTCAACAAAAAATAAAACTTGCACACAAAGAACAGAGTGCCTAGCTACGTTCTAAATGGTTACAGTTGCTAAGAATATTGTTCCTCATTCACATGAGAAAGGTCTGTTTCTACCAGTGACTGGTTTAGCCCCTTGAGCTGTTTAGTATTAGCTACTGACCAGAACATCAAACAGATGTTAGCAACTCTGGTCTGCTGTTGATTTAGGTCACACTCAAGCCACGGCTTCTGATCTCGTTACCAGTCCCCTGAGCTGTATATATGCAGACTCACTCAACAGAATTCTGCAAGAAATTGGATATGATGTTAAATAGAGGACAAAAGACAAAATCATGGGTAAAAAGAACAGAAGTCTATAAAGTTTTCCAGTTCCTTACCCAATTTATGAACTCAGCTTTTTTTTTTTGTAAGGATAGATCCCATAGTGACAATAGTTTGAAATGAATGTGATGTTAAGGTAAATAAAACATTGACAGAAAACCAGTACAGTTGGGAAGAATGAAACTATGCTTCCAGCTGAAATTGTAATAATGTGCTTAGAAAATAAAGATATGGTTTATTTGCTGGTGTGTTTGTTACTTTTAGGCCCAACCTTCTCTCCATTTCTTCTGGATGTAGCCTGAACAAGCTACATGGCTTTTGTCCTCTCCACTTTATTTTTACAAAAACCCTGTGGGGGAGATTCAAATTCCACCACAAGGAGTTTTAAACTACAAATTCCGAATGATTTTCAAGGGCAATAAGCCTAGCCTGAGGGTAACAGAGTATGGCCATGTTGTCTTTTGTCTGCAAAGTATGCAGCTAACAAACCACCTGAATCTGGTAAAAGGTACTTTGGGTCCCTGAGACCGCTTGGGCCCCTAGTGATAGCCTGATAACATCAGGAGTTGGATTATGAATATTAGTAGAACTCTGCCCAAATTTTAGAGTGGTCTTCCCTGGCCAGAAGCCCAGGATGATATGGATAGTGTGTCAGACTAGGATGGTGGGAGACCAGGGTTTGAATCCCTGCCCAGCTTTGAAAATCTACTGGGTGATTTTGGGTAGTCACACTATTTCAGCTTCAGAGAAAGAGTGGCAAAGCCCTCCTAACAAATCTTGCCAGGAAAACCCCCTGACACCTAAGGATCGACATAACTTGGAAATGACTTGAAGGTGAAAGCAACAGCTGGGCAAATTTATACAACACTCTATCTATTATTTGAAGGTAGTTTGCTTTTGAATGCGTATGAACATTTTTCTACTGAGTTAATTACTGGTGTATCTTGCCCAGTAGTACCTACTCTGCCTGGGAGCATCAGTTCAGAAAAGATCTATTTCTTTCCTTCTGTGTGGGAGCCTTTAAACTGAAAATTTGTAATGTTCAAAGGGTCCTGAAAGGCTTTGGAATACAAAAGTTCACTACTCCTAGTAGCCTGCTAGAGTGGCAAATGGGAGTTTTCAGAACATTTTTTTTGTGGGGAGTGGGTGGAATCATTAAATGCTAACCAAGGGGCTGCAAAAATACCCATAGAAGATTTTGCTTTGCCTGTTCCCATTCTATGCAGGTATCTTGGCTGCGTGTTGCTATCTATGGTATCTCATGCTTATTGTATCTTGGAAGATACAAGGGCCCCATCTGAGAAATTCTCATTTCATGTGGGTGATGGGATGGAGATGAGATTGTATTTGATTCATGCTATGGAAACCCACTGGGTGGCCTTGGGCATCTCACACACTTTCAGACCCAGAAAACCGTATGATAGGTTTGCCTTAGAGTTGCCATAAGTTGGAAATTACTTGAAAGCATACAACATCAACAAGTGAAGACTGCAACATGTGCAGAACTGTCTACGATCTAGGATATTCCACAGATACTGTCCACAAAAATGTGAGTTAGTATTTAGGAAAAGAGCTGGAAAATTAGTTTTAGGTAGAGTCAATATGACATGTTCAAGCCACCCATAACTGAACTATAGTAGGAGGAAGTTGTAGGTCCAAGAGGCTCAGCTTACCACTGCTCAGCTATAGATGGATCCAGCGCGTGTTCATTTTTCTTAAAAGTAATTTTTCAAGCTCCCCCCCACATACTTCTCAGTGGATAGATTTAAGCACACTTGTATGAGGAACTTGGAAAATATATTGGAGAGGTGCAAAGCATATATGTTTGTTTCCCTGTTCAAATTCCAGTTAATTGTCTGGGATAAGACAGTGATGTTTGTGTTAGGCATAAAATTAATCAGTAATGTGAGCACTCTCTGCTACTATTTTGTGTGTCTTGTGTCATTCTGGCACCAGTTCTTTGGATATGATTTATTAAATGTGTTATTTGCCACTTGAATGCACATGCCATGACCCACAAGGATGCTTGCTGGCATCACATGGGAGTGGTTTGCATAGTCTAATTTATTAAAAGTTGTTTGTGTATGGATCCTCTTTTGGACTCCAAGTCTTGTATGTCCCAGCTATTGTGGCTAATGGCCAAGGATTACAGGGGTTATAGTCCAAAACATCTGAAAGTTCACCCATGGCAACAGATGATCATACTTTATTACGTGTTCAATTGGATTGCTCTACAGTTCCTGTCCTCAGTTCTTCTCACACAGATGTATATATTTTACCAGATTTACATTGGTCACATTGTGCCACTGGGGGCTGCAGATGCAGACGGTCGCCTGCGATCTGGAGACGAATTGATCTGCGTGGATGGAACGCCAGTTGTTGGGAAATCTCACCAGCTTGTAGTCCAACTTATGCAACAGGCTGCTAAGCAAGGCCATGTCAATTTAACTGTCAGGCGCAAAGTGGTGTACACAGGTAGGCTGCAATGTGACTGTTTGAATATTTTATTTTTACTCCACCTCTGGATGAAAGTGAACTACTTTCTAAAGATCAAAAGACTCCATTCTTGCAAAAAATAGCAATGCACAGTTTTATTTTTTTTGTTTTTCATCTTCATTTTTGTTGTTGCCAAAGCTTCTCAGACATGGAATAAATAGAAGGCAAAGGCTTTCAAGCTGAGAAGTTGACTTTAGATTATTAGAGGGGATATGCAACTGCTTTCTAGGGTACATGATGGGTTTCCCTGTTACATTTCCTTTTCATTTTTAACAGCTATTCCTTGCTGGGCCTGTACAAGACGTACTGTGAAATTAAATTGTGAAGTATCACTTTACCGTACTACCTATCAGGAGAGATCATATTAACCAGCAGCATTATAAAACTGAGTATGTTTAATGTTAGAATTCTGGCATAGAAAATTGCTAGCCTATGTCTAAACAAGGTTCATTGTCTAGCAGTCTGTTTCTACCAGATTCTTCTGAGGTGTTACCAGGCTTGAAGGTAACAGACACCTTCCTCCTCATTTTTCACCTCCAACATGCTGATATCAGACTGAGTGTTGCAGTGCTAAACCAGAAATACAAGAAATACCTCTAGAAGGGGTAGGAGGTTTGGCTCAGATTGGCACACTGTAACTCTGTATCAGTATCAGAAAGTTATATTGAATGAACCATATTGAGCCGGTAGTTCTGCCCATCTGTACCAGAGATGACAAAGGGTGAGAACAGGCTTGAAATTCAGTGTGTGGGGATTTGAGAGGAGTGGATCAGCTGTTCCTTAAAGACATGCCCCTGGTTATGCCATTAGACCCATAGAAAGGCTTATATTTGTATTTATTGCCTTCTTTGGGGGAAAAAAAACAAGATCAGCCATAAAAATCTTTAAGGTAAGACCTGGAAAGCCTTTGGCCCTCTAGATGTTTCAGACTTCTATTTAAAGAACTTCCAGACAGCATGGCTATTAGTAAAAAATGGTGGTGGTTGTACTGTAAAACATCTGGTTGGCCAGAAGTCCCTAACCCTGATTAAGACTGAATACAAAACTCATTGTGTTTGTTTTTGTGACAAAGTTTCATAAGAAAGAGCAAACAGATATCTAATTGCCTTAAAAGATCAATCTGGGACAAACTTGCATTCTGATTTTAACATATTCCGTATGATTTCAGACGAGAGGGAAAAGTTTATATCAAAGAATTGGCTGTACAATCTTTTCTCTTTTAGCCGGTCTATCATTATAACTATATGTAATGATAGCAATAATAACAACAGAAGGGTAGTAGTAGCTGAAATCAATTATACAAAAAAAAAAAAAAGACAAGATAGAACATATACAACAAAGTGCAGAAAAACAAAAGAGCAACAAGAAATTAACAAATCAGGATAGGTCCAAATTTCACAATAAACCACCCTGAAATGCACCATGAGAAAAGGAAAAACAGCCTAATAAATAAGTCTTAATCTCATGCTGAGATTTAGTGAAGTAAGTTACAAAATGTGTCTCTCTGGGAGAGCATTGTATAAGATAGGTGCCATCACTGAACAGCCCATGCTCTGTGTTTGTGCTATATTAAAAATGGAGACATAGTAGGGGAGCTTCTGATGAGTTCAGTGTATGAAGAGAAATGCTGACGGGAGTTGTGATACAGAACATCTGGAGGAACGTATGTTAGGGAACAGTAATTTTATAAGATATAGATGGTAAACAGTCTAATTTTTGTTGATGAGAGTGTAGTTGTTTTCATAATTCATCCCCACTTATTTTTCTAATAATATTTAAAGTGCAATGTCCAGAGAACGTTGTTAAGGGAGAACTGCGTCTTTCCCAAACAGTTCCAAAAGCAGAGAACGAGGTTCCGTCTCCTGCTTCATCTCATCACAGCAGCAACCAACCTGCATCTCTGACAGAGGAGAAGCGCACTCCACAAGGCAGCCAGAACTCACTCAACACAGTCAGTTCGGGCAGCGGCAGTACTAGTGGGATTGGTAGTGGAGGAGGTGGCGGCAGTGGCGTGGTCAGCACCGTGGTGCAGCCGTACGATGTGGAAATACGCCGGGGAGAAAATGAAGGCTTTGGCTTTGTCATTGTATCTTCAGTTAGCCGACCAGAAGCTGGAACAACTTTTGGTAAGTCCTGAATACTCTTCAAATTGCTCTCATTCCTTTGTTTTATTTGAGCACACCCTGGCAATATTTTGTCCTCCTCAGAAAGGAGACAGAGCTTGGGAATAATTCATAAAAAATTAAAATATTACTCCAGATTATTAAATTTTCAACAGATGAATTTAGAATTTGTTATTTTACTCAGTAAGAAGCAGTAGTGTGAAGTTAACATTTTGCATCATTTTGCTCTGTTCTCAATTGTAGCAGAACTTGGAAATGCTATGTTTCAATTTAACACCTAATGGATTAAACAACAAATTAATTTTCACTGAATTTCATTACAATTCACTGTTAGGGAAGTAACTTTCCTTCATGGTCTGATGTCTATGTATTAGTGCAAAAATTAATGTTTCAAAGCTCTGGAAGGAGCTAGATTAATTTGGGAACATTTGGGTTGATGACATTAATAGGGTGGGATTTTTTAAATCTCTTTGACAATCTCATGTTAAACCTCTACCTATAACCCATAGTTAGCTGTCATTGATTACAGCACTGTGAGCTGAGTCTCAATTGAGATACACCACCATAGATATAGTGAGAATAATGATTGCAATTACTGCTCTGTAATTATCATTCTTGGATAAGTCCCTTTCTATTCAGTTAATATGTTTAATTGGAAAGTTAAGCAGTGGGAGCTGTTTGCCTCCCAGGTTTTCTTCAAAGCTGATTTTTTTTTAACCAACTGACTATTTGAACTTTTGAATCATTGGCAGTCACAAAAGCAATAGAAAAGGTTGTCACTCAGTGAACTTTTCTCTAGAGACAAGAGACTCTAGGCATGTGTTTACTGGCCTTTGAAGCAGATGGCTGCCCCTGGAACATTGGAAGAGGGTTTTAATAATAAAGGGTTCTTTATGCTGTATGAAATGAATAACATAGATTTTTTTTAAGAAAAGGAATGCACATGGCCTTTTATTTCAAGACATAAAAAAGTACTTTTAGATTCATTAACTGACCTTCAGGATGCACCCATATAATGGAAGATTCCATGAGGGGAAACACATGGAAGAAGGAGACAGAGCTTGGAAATAACCCATTATTTCCGTGGTTGAGGGCAAGAGGAAAGAGAAGAGCACTGAATTATGAATAGCTAATTAAGATTAAAACAGCTAGTCTTCAGTTTTGTTTGTGATATTTTCATGGAACCTTCTCAGTCTTCTCACTGTCTTTAGCATCATGGCCTCCCTGACAGTTAGGAAAATACCATTTATTTCAGGCTCTGTCAGTCAATGGGAATGCATGGCATTCCAAATAAGGAATGGGTCCTCCAGTGGTCCCCTGTTTAATGTTTTCCAGTATAAGCACTCTGTCTGGCCAACATCTGATTTAAGATGGTTTAGCCAATTCACAAGCACACGCATGTACATTATTTGTGTGCTGGGACTCCGGGCCTTTCCACACTAAACTGTTATAGTGCTGTTATTCCATTTTCAACATCCTATAGAATCCTGGGATTGCAGTTTTGGGAGGGGCGTTTAGATTTCTCAGCCAGAGAGCTCTTTGGCCTCAGTAAACTACAAACCCCAGAATTCCACAGGATGTTGAAAGTGGAATAATAGCACTATAACAGCATAGTGTAGAAAGGCCCTCTGTGTCTCCAGCGTGTTTGTGCTAGCACAGAAGTCTTGGACTGCTTGGTGCCAGTACATAGATTAAGCACCTTTTGAAATGTATCACTGTTTATGTGGAAAATTTGCATGGGCAAGAGTTTTGTCCATGATTACCTTCCCATTTATGCCAGGACCTTCCAGTCTTGACCTTCCATCCATGCAGTTCAGATTGGATACGTATGTTTCTTGGCCACTGTCATCCTCTTCAGCTATCAGAGAAAATGAAATCTAAATAAACTCAAGCATCTGTCGACTGTGACTTGTTGACAGCTGGGTTTTTTCCATCTTTCCTTTGACTGAGGAATAGAACTGAGGGTTCTGAAGAGAATAAAACGTATCTGCAGAAAGAAAGGGCATTGGGAGATCTTCTTCCATGGCTTGAAAATCTGATCTTAAATCCAATTATAAACAGGCCAGCTTGAGCCTATCCAATCAGTCTAAGTATTGTATCAGAAGAGGTTTTAACCATTTAGGTGTCTGGCTTGAAACTTGTCTAGTTTTTAAAAAATACTCAGTACATTGCATAGCTTACCCTACATTGGATAAGCAGCAACTAAGTCTTATCTTCCACGTTCCTGTCCACAGCATTAACACATATTGCTGCTGATTTATTAGGAATCTTTGTGCTACTTTTGCCAAAGATTCCTGGGCAAATACCCAAGAGGTGAAATTCCTGTATGTTCTTTCCTGCAGTGAAAACCAAAGTGCACTTGGAGTTACATATGGTGGCTATTCAGTCTTAAAAGTGCTTCTCTCTGGCCATCTGTGATGGTGACTGAAAGATTATCATTACAGATAAGATAATGAGGAAGGTACAATCATTAGGCCAGTCAAGACTCACCACATTAGTAATTACTCTTAGATCCAGAAGGCTACCATAAAGACAATATTCTTTCATTGATGACTTAACACATGGGTGCCTAGTGTTGTACATTTTTACTATCAGTTTTAAATCCAGTGGGCTGGTACCTTAATTCTAATTAGAGTATTTTGATGCCTTTAACTGTTCAAACCAAGCTTCACAGTTGAAAGTATTAATTTTTGAAAGAATAACTTCTTGTAGCTAGAGATATCAGACTGTGTGAAAGTAGGTATTATGTCTTGACTTCAAATTCTCCCACTTCCCACCCTGCTCCCATGAAATATTTCTTCCCCACAATTCTGCATGAGATGCCTATCTTCAGCTACACGGTGCTTACTTCACACCCAGAGGGCTTTCTGTATTTTTATGTAGATAGTCTACAGAAATAGACCAAGTTAGTTCAATATGGACTCCTTTGTAGTCCTGTGGCAGGGGACTATTGTAGTAAATAACTTCTGTTTAGAAATTAACCAACAAAGTTGTTATCATGTAAGATTAGCTAATAGTGTTGTATAGGAGAGGCTAGGCTCACCGTTAACACATTTTGTAATAACCTGCTCTTGTCAGTCTTGTTTTCTTCTTTTAGTGAATGGGCATTTGCTCATATTGCAAATTAACTCATCCTTCATTGTGATCTTTTTGATTCTGTGTTGGCATAAAATTACTAATACAAATGTAATGCAAGAGTATTTTAGGATGAGTAGATTAACGTTATTTCCACCCCTTTGCAAAAGATCCAGGTGAGCTCTGACTAGCTTCATTGTAACAACTGTATCCAGTGTTCTCCACCTATCATGTACAATTTTTTAAGAGGACAGACAAGGTTAATGTGAAATGTTGGGAAAACTAAATTGTGTCAAGACACATCAAATTTGGATTTTAAAGGGGGCAGAGCTAAAGTCAAGGGCCAAAGCTTTGTTGGTGGTCTGACTCATAAATCTCAAATTAAGCTGGAAGCTTAAAACCAAACCTAAATGTCGGGGCAGAGAAGAGCCAAAGTCAATTCCCAGACTTGATCTGAGCTAACAGACTTCAAACTAGGCTAGAATGACTGAGGAATGGGTGAAAAGAAAGTCAGAGTAGCCAGTGACTTGGCCTGAAACAAAGCCACAAAAAGTCTAATATCCTGCAGTGTTCGCATAAGGAACAGTCTCTGTCCTGTTAGACACACCCTCTACTTCCATATTCTACAAACAACTAAGACTGAAAACCAGCCAGCCCTTTAAATAACCACTACTTTGAGTATTGGTGGTCTGTGATCTGGTGCCAGCCCCGAGCCATTAGCTTCCAGTCCCTGGCAGATTTCCAAGAAAGAAAGAAGCATTTGTAGTCATTAGGTGCTAGTCTCTGGCGCATTGGGGGACAAAAAAATCCAGTTCCCCATATCTGACAGCCCAAGAAGCACAGCTTTAAGTAATCAATACCACTGAGTTACTCCATAAAATAAACAGGGGCATAGACATCAGGGGCATAGACACAACAGGTAGATCAAACTCCTGCTCCCACCCACCCGCAGACACCCATGTGTTCCTCAAATCTGCTCCATAGGATAGGGGGCCCTTGTACATTCTTGTTTATCCTAACATAATGAGAGTGCAAGTCTATTTAATTTTTATTAACAGGCGTTAATACAAAACATTTGGACAATTGAGTGTAGTTGCCATGTATGCAGATAAGTTCCTTCATCACCACTCTTTCCTCCAACATTTGTTGGAAATTAATTTCTATATTTACTGCTGTTATCACACTCTGTCCCCATTTTAAGTAGTACCCAATCCAGCCTTTGCTGCAACTTTTTTTTCCAATGTATAACCCATACAATGTGGAAAATGAAAGCCTTTGACCCAAATTCAACCATAACCTTTTGCTATAGACAGAAATGAATGTTCTTCTGCAATATTCTCCCTGTATTCAAACATTTTGAAGTATAGTGGAGGAATTAATCTGTGTAGAAAAGCACATGCTTTTTCATGCAGAAATAAATTAGATAGAAAAGGGGTTTCATGCATTAGATTGGTGGTTGTACAGGAAACCTATTTTATGTGCATAAAACCCTGTTTAAAAACATGCACACATACTTCTTCTTTACGGAATAATTCCTGTGTATCACTTTGGTATATTCAAATACCGAAAGAAAATTGTGCAATATTCTTACTGATCAATTATTCTTCTTGGCTGGAGATTCCTGACTCTTGGAAACCCTACTTTTCAACTTGGAAATGACTATTAATTAATATTATTTCCATCCCAAGTTCCCACTTTACTACTCTATTTCCTGATGGTTGGTCCCTCAGAGCAGCCACTACGCCTGTTCATTCCTAATCTGGATTCTGACACAACAAACAAAGAAGAGCTGAGTAGATTAGGAAGTGATTGCCATTGCAAGGAAATAAATCCATTCGTCCCAGATCACTTGCTGTTTCTCTGTTCCTTGCCAGGATCCAGGGTGCCCCTGGTATATTTCTGCTGATACAATGGAATGTTTCCCTTCTTTTTTCACACCTGAAACCTTGATACTGCTAAAAAAAAAAAAAAACCTGCCCCAGAGGGTTTCCTAGTCCTCCAGAGCAAATCTGAAGGGTGTATAAGGGTCTGCAGAAATGTGAAGGGAGTCACCTTCTGTTCAGTCCCACTGACAGACCATAGGATCCTGGCCTTGTCCTCTAATCCTAAATTTAAATGTGTGGAGTAAATTTTGTGAAAGCCAGCAGGACTGACAAATAAATATGTTTAGATTTTCAGCTTGTAATTTAGAGGTATCTGGGCAGTTTTGGGGTCTTCCCAACTATTTCCACTGAGATCACAAAAAAGGAAGAGTTATCCAATTGCTTGTAAGCAGGTGGCCCCCTAAGGGCCATACCGTATATTCCAATCATGTTCCCCTCTGTAGTGATTCTGATCCTTACCTTGAATAGTTCCTTTGCCCACTGTAGAAATATCAGTTCAATTCCCTACCTACCTCTTTTACCCATGCCATGTTCATATTATAGGATGGTTGCTATGAGTTCTCAAAATTTAAACAAATCTCTTATTCCTCTGTAGATATAGTGCAATTATCTTTCAAAATGGAGAAAGAGCAAAACATTGGCAGAATTTTTACAGCCACTGGCTGAGACAAAGATAAAATATTATAAATAAAGACAGAAAAAGAGAGTTGCATTCCCATCCAACAGTTTTGAGTTTGTGACTCAAGTCCTCTGTGGTTTTATTTTGGGCACTACTACAGCCCATCAAAAGGAGCCATGTAATTCTCAACCATATCAATGGGAGAGAACACATGTGCATGTGTGTATAAGGGATTACGGAGCAAGATGTAAGAAACGCCAGTTTGCCAAGTTCTGATTTGCACTCAACAGAGTCAATTGCCAATGTTTTGAACAGTGGCAGCAAAGCTATCCTTTAATAACTTTTGCTTGATGCATTAATTAATTAACCCTTAACCTTCTCTTTCCCTTTTCAACCCTTTTTCTCCTTTTCCCCTCACCATGTTCCCAACGTATATAAACCATTTTTAAAAACAAACAAACAAACAAAAAATTTGCACACACAACCCCCCCAAAACAAACAAACCAATATTCAATACAAAAGCAGGCAATGCATGTGTGGCCATGCCTCACAAAATAGGTCGGATTATTGAGGGGAGCCCAGCAGACCGATGCGGGAAGCTGAAAGTGGGGGACCGGATATTGGCCGTTAATGGATGCTCCATCACCAACAAATCACATTCGGACATCGTCAACCTAATTAAAGAAGCAGGAAATATGGTTACTCTGCGCATTATTCCAGGGGATGGTAAAGTATATATTTTGTTTCTCTCTCTCTCTTTGTCTATTTCCTTCTTTCTTTCTTTCTTTCTTTCTTTCTTTCTTTCTTTCTTTCTTTCTCCAGCTTACCTTCATATATGTAGCTAGTGCTCATTATGGGCTTGTGAGTTACTCTGTGCCATCCCAGGCTTGAAGTATTGATATCTGAGTTATTCCAAAGCCTTGGGCATTATTATTTTTAAAAAATGTGCAATGCTATTATTATTTGCTACTTTTGTAAAAATGCTCTTGTGAGTTTGAGGCTGGGGGAGGTGATGATACCTGCTGGAAGAAAAGTAGACTCTGTCACCACAAGACAACATCTTGTGGCCACAAGATTGTGTGGGGAATGTACATAAATTATTTAGCTAATGTCATTAGAAAAGCACGTTGCAGCATTGATTTCCAGCTGGGATACACATTTGCTCACTCATCCCATCCATCTTTTTCCTCCTTCCTGCACTACTGTTGCCAAGAGTCTATAGTATATCTAGATGCTTTCACAGTGCCATTATGAGATACTTTGATATTTAGTGATAGCCTCTATCCCCTACTCCACAAAATATGACAAAAGACAACACCTTGTGCAAGATTGGAAATGTGAACCACTGTCAGTTTCACTGAATGGCAGCTATGTTATTTAAACATCCCGTGGCATGAGGATCAATCATTCTTGAGATCTATATGTCACAGAACATTGTTTGTCATGTCATGTTGAAAGCATCATTAAATGCTTGATTGGTATTCTGTAGCATAAGATGAAAGGATGGATGGGGCTAAATTCTATTGTTAGTCCCAGCAAGGAGAGGCCCATTGAATGGATGGGAATTGTAAGGTCAGTTTTTATGAAAGCCCTTGTGATTCAGTTGGTCTGATCTTGTTGGGTCTAAGAATTAGATACAGCCCATACTGAGCTGTATGCCTGTTCGGACTAGCTAACTTCTGGTGGCACTCCCAATATTCTCAAGACCAATATAACCTAGTAGAGCACTGTGCACTCTGGAAACCTCAACTTTACTTTTCCTCCAAAAATAACACTTTCTAGTCCTCATGGTTGCATGCTCTTTCAGTAGAATGTGAAAAGCACACATATATTTTTACATGGGCAGTATCAGCTGAGGGCTCACAATTGGAAGGTGAATTATCTGTTAGCCCTATTCAGTTGTGATTTAAACATGTTGAATCAACACATGAAAAGAAGGTTACAGCAGCACACAAACTTCAGTCTTGGTTCTGTCTCCTTCTACATCTAACAGACAGAGGATCTGAAGAAGAGGATCCATAACAGCTTTCCAGCTGAGTTGGAAACCTGAAAAATCAGAGTTCTAACTGACAGGGAGACTTGCCACAAATGGGTGAGGCTCTCATGTTCAGAAAATCTCCCTGTATGCATAAAAGGGTGACAGAAATTGTAATAGAGGTGTGGAGCTGTCATGGTCGTCCTCCTCGCATGTTGTTTCAATGCGCTTAGATTATGACTAAATAAAATTAATCTGAGGTCACTAGGTGAGGCTTCAGAGACCTTGTGCAATTTATTCAGTGGAACTTCAGGACCACTTTCCCTATTCTGTCTCTTTAGCTACTGACTATGTATTGACTATATATATTTTTCTTACCACATCTCACATACCCCTACTTCCTTACTCTTTGCCATGTCTAGCCTTTGGTATTTTAACATATATTTGTTTGTTTGATTGATTGATTGATTGATTGAACTGACATCTCACCTTTCTCCCATGGGTGGAATGTGAGATGGCTTTGTACATATTTACACACACAAGTACCCTGTAAATTATGCTTATTAAAATTCAGGTTAAGCTGGTCCTATCATTAAATCATGCCTGTTAAAATTCAGATTAACTGGTCGTTCAAATTAAACTACTCATACATAAAACAGCTTTGAATACTTTAGTTGTAACACTATAAATAAAATATTAAAAAGTCCAGCTCATCCATATCAAACACTCTCTATATTAAGCAGGTATTTATGGAAGGTCTGCCTGAATAGAAAGGTCATTGTCTGCCATCATTAAGACAACAGGGGGTGGTAGCCTCAGCAGACCTGCCTCTGAAGTTGGGGGAGCCAAGAGAAAGCCCTCTCTTGCAGATCTCAAATGTTGGACAGTCTTGTATGGAAGAGTCTAGGCTTTAGACAACTCTTAGGAAGGCATCTGCCATGCAAAATAAACACAGTCTAAATTAACAGTTCAGGTGTTAGAGAGAAGTGATGCCTGAATGTAGAGAGTAATACACTTGAATTGCCTTTGACGCTGTACCCAGTATGAACATGGCTGGAAAGAACTATCTTGCCTCTGAAAACATATACAGAGTCAGTTGGAAAAAGCACTTTCTGTGATACTTATGATCCCTACCCAAACCCCTCAGGCACCGCATTAAGAAATCTTGAATCAGACTCCCTGGTTTTAGAGAACTGCTGATCTCCTTGTCCCTCCTGTCTGCAGGCTTAAAATACCCATCACTAAGTCTAATGT
The DNA here is from genome assembly GCA_948472985.1 of Iguana delicatissima. Taxonomy (NCBI): domain Eukaryota; kingdom Metazoa; phylum Chordata; class Lepidosauria; order Squamata; family Iguanidae; genus Iguana; species Iguana delicatissima. The sequence continues at coordinate 523,377 of CAOKZL010001251.1, forward strand.
ACATCCTGTAGGTTTTGCATCTACTTTTGTCCTTAGAGGATGACTATGCATGCAGGGGTGGGATATTTGGTTCTCATCTTTTGCATTTCATGGAATAATAATCCGGACATTTTATGTGTGCGAGGGAAGGTTAGGAAGCAAAAGGGATAAGGCATATTGCCATATTTTAAGCTTGTTGAAAAGGAGCTTTGTTTTTCTGTTCAGATCAAAAGAGCCGTTAAAAGGCTTAATTTTATTTAATCTCTCTTTTTTTTTTAAGTTATGGGGTAGTTCACCTTTTAGCTTCTGAGATCTTGGACTGAAGTGTTGTTCAGTGACAGGGCAGAAAAGTTAAAAGGTCATAGGTTAACAGGATCTCTTTCTGTCTTTCAGGGAATTGATTCATCATATCTAATATATCTGTTTTAGCATTTGACTGATTCAGCATCACTTTCCATCTAATGTACTAACAAAGTTTAGGACAGTAAAATTTATGCGTTAAAATTATAGTTTTGCCATTAGCTGCTTTGAGCTCTTTTGAGGCTATAAATGTTTTAAATAAAATGAGGAGCTAAATAAATACTAAGTTGGTATGATATGGTTTCCCTTTGGAAGGTATTCCAGATTCTCATAGAACAATAAAACATAATGCATGTTGTGGTGGTTTGAGTGTTGGACTACGACCCTGGAGAGCAAGGTTGGATTCCTCACTTGGCCATTGAAGCCCACTGGTGACCTTAGTTGCATCACACACTCTCAGCCCCAGAAACCCTGTGATAGGTTTGCCTTAGGTTCACCTTGAGTTCAAAACAACCTGAAGACTCACAACAGATCAGGGCTGCTGTTCTATCCCTCCTTTTTAAATAATATAATCAGACTCACTACTCAGAGCATGGTGCAAAAATCCTACTTTTAGAATTCAGCGTTTTTTTGCCTTTAGAAATTTGTTTTGCATATTAGAATTAAATAAATCTTCCTTCTTCTTCGTGGTCTCTGTGCCTCATACATTAGGAGCTTTTGTGCCTGTGTGGTAGCGTTCGGAAGATTCTAGAGCTCGTTAGCTTTGGCAGGAACCCCTCCCCCACGCCAGTGCTGCGCATGCTCCTCCCGCTGACTAACGGTCTCTCCTCAGTTCTTTCTTGTCCGCCTCAGCGTACAGAAGGTTCTGCTTGTTGGCTTGCTTTTCGATTCTGCTTTTGGTGTTTTTCGACTTCGGATTTGGCTTGTGACTACCCCTCACGGATTTCGGACTTGGCTTTGGTACTTTCTCGATCGGTTTTGACCTTTTTTCTGGCTTTGACGACGATTTCGGATCTCGGACTGTGTTTGGCGTTCTCGGACTCTTGTTTTCTTTGCCTTGCCTCCGGTTTATGTCGGCTCTCTTCAAACGCTGCGCCTCCTGTGGAAGGAAGGTCGCTCTCTCTGACCGACACTCTAAGTGCCTGATTTGTTTGGGTGAGGGGCACAACGTTCAGGCCTGCCCTATTTGCAGAGAGTTTACACACCAGACTCTCCGTAACAGGGCTGCAAGGCTTAAATCCCATTGTTCGAAGGAATCTCTTCGCGTCCAGAGACCCGAGACGATGGCCAAGAAACACCCGTCTTCTTCTTCTTCTTCGTCAGCAGCGGCGGCTGCCGTGCACTCAACCTCGTCGGTATCGGTACCGGGCTCGGTACCGATAATGAAGTTGCCGAGGATACCGAAGATCTTGGCAACTCGGGCACGTGAGGACCCTGCGGGCTCGCAGGCCTCAACCTCCTCCTCCAGGCCGCTGACCGCGGCCCAGAAGAAGCGCCCCGCCACCGAGGGCGTGGGGGAGAAGAAGAAGAAGAAGAAAGGAGAAGCGGCGCTCTTCACCGACGGTGGTGCGACCCCCGACTCCACCACCCACCCAGCCCTCTGAGGAACCTCAACCGATGGAGCACCCTGAGGAAGAGGAGCCTCTGGAGGAAGAGGAAGTCCTCAAGGTGTCGGACGAGGAGCAGGTCGTGCAGGCCTCGCCTCCTCAACTGCCCGAGCTGATCGCGGAGATCACTCTGCCGAGTCGCCGTCCACCCTCGGCAGAACGCCGAGAGGAGGCTGTGGTCAGGCAGCGCCCAGCCTCTCGACACGACGAGTCCCGCTTGCCGGAGCAGCGGGCCAGGCCTCCATCCCCGCGATATCGGGAGATGCTCCTGGAGAGGTGTCGCTCGGGCGAGAGCGCCTACTCTCCTGCCTACCTAGGGAGGTACGCCCAGGAGCAGGTGTGGCACAAGCCGGCCGGCTCATACTATTTGTATTTGCCGTCATACAGGGACCGGTACCATCCAGATCCAAGGTACTGGTCACCTCGTCGCCGGTCTCGCTTGCCACCGCGGGAGGCTCACTACCCCCGCTATGAGAGGTCACCGCTGTGTCGTTTGCCGAGTCACCATCAGTCCCGGGAGCCCTCACCCCGCTACAGGGCTGTTTCTCCACCTCCACGGACCACGGCCACAGCTACCCACCCGACGCCACAGCCCACCGTGGCCCAGCCGGTGGTAGCTGTGACTTCTACCACACAGGCGGCATACCGCCCTAGGCCCGCGGTCGTGCCCCTGCAGGTGACTCCGATACCGGCCACGACATCGGCCGCACCGGTACCGACGCAGCCTGCAGCTCCAGCTGTCACCCTGGCACCTCCGGCCCGTAGGCCGGCCGAGGAGAAGGAGGCGGAGAGGTTGCCATCACCATCCGGCGACTCTTACGACTCAGACTCTGACTCTGCTGAGTCCACCCCTTCTTCTCATGAATCCCCACCACTAGGGTTCCGGGAGCCAGACCCAGAGTCTGCACCGGAGGACGTATGCCAGTTTTCTGCGATCCTCCTCCGGATGGCCACAGCCCTTGGCCTAAAGGTGACTGAACCTGCTCCACAAGCCCAGGACCCGGTCTTCCAGTACTTGGAAGCCCGCCCACCATCGACCGCACCGCTGCCGTTCCTACCAACCCTGGTGGAAGCGATGAAGCAGCCATGGGCGAAGCCGGCGTCAGCACAGCCTATCCCACATAGGCTAGAGCATCTCTACAGGACCCAGAAGGAAAACGCGGAGTTCCTCTTCAATCATCCTGTACCAAACTCTATTGTGGTCGAGTAGGCTCAGACGAAAGGAGGCAACCGAGCGCATACCACCCCTCCGGACTGTGAAGGATGGAAGCTCGATGCCTTCGGCCGAAGGTTCTATTTGGCATCGTCCCTGGTGGCCAGGACGGTGAACACAATGGCATGCCTTGCGGCCTACCATCGGAACCTCTTTGACCGACTCGCTCCACTCCTTGCTGACTTGCTAGAGGAGTCATGCGCCTCAGCCACACAGATCTTTGGCGAGGCCGTTGCGGTGGCTACACAGCAGATCGCCACCTCGAGGCACGCCATGGAGGCTACCTCGAGGGTGATGGTCGGTGCCGTAGCCCTCTGACGCCACGCGTGGCTCCGGTCCTCTGGGCTTCAGGAGGACAGCCGTCGACGGATTGACGATCTTCCATTCGACAGCGAAGGGCTTTTCCACGCCTGCACCGACGAGGCCATGGATCACCTTGTCAAGGCCCAGCTGACAGCGAAGAAGATGGGCATCAACCAGCCTGCCCAGTCTCGCCGCTCTTTCCAGCTGAGGCCTACGTGGAGAAGGTCCTCCTCTTCATCGGCGTACCAACCGCGGTCCCCGCGGTTGACCGCGTCGAGGCCATCGACATCTTCGGCTTTGAGGAGGCTTCCCAGACGACGCCCATCTTCGTCGTCCAAGAAGTCGTCCTCCAGAGCGAAGTCCCGGTTTTGATGGCCTTCACAGAACTCCACCCGTGCCATCCTTCGCCCTTCCGGTAGAACTGTTCCACCACCCGAGCCTGGCCAGGCACCTCGACTGCTGGCGGGAGATCACTGCGGACTCCTGGGTACTCACCATCGTCCACCTGGGGTACGCCATCGAGTTCCAGGATATTCCACCACGGGGTGTCTACTACTCCACCCCGGCCAGCTCGGCTCTACTGGAAGAGGTCCAGTCCCTCCTCGAGAAGGGAGCGATCGAGAGGCTCCCGCCTTCAGCCAAGACCACCGGCTTCTACTCGAGGTACTTCACGGTGCTGAAGGCGGACGGATCCCTGCGGCCCATCCTAGACCTCCAAGGGGTAAACGAATACATCTGCCCCAAGAGTTTCAAGATGGTCACGCTGCCGTCGATCCTCCCCTTCCTTCTCCGAAGGGACTGATTTGCATCCATAGACCTCAAAGACGCCTATTTCCACATCTCAATCCACCTGCAGCACAGAAGATACCTTCGGTTCGCGATCGACGGCACCAGCTACCAGTACCGGGTGCTGCCGTTCGGACTTTCCACCGCACCGCAGATGTTCACCAAGTGCATGGCTCCGGTCGTGTCCTTCCTGCGGACGAAGGGTGTCTCGGTCTACCCTTACCTGGACAATTGGCTGTTGGTGGTGTCCTGCAGACAGAAACTGTACAGGGACATTCATCGGACTTTGTCTCTTCTCACTCGGCTCGGACTCAGGGTCAACCCCAAGAAGTCCCATCTCGAGCCCACTCGGGTTCTCGACTTCATTGGGGCGACCCTCGACTCGGTATCGGCGAGGGCCTTCCTCCCAGACGAGAGGGCACGGACGCTTCGTCGGGCGGCGTCCGCTGCCTTCGAGACCTCGATGGTGTCAGCGAGGAGGATCCAACAACTCCTCGGCTACATGGCCTCAACCACTGCCACAACCTACCTCTCCAGGTTACGTGCTCGGCCGCTCCAGCACTGGTTCGTCAGGGCCTTCGATCCACTCTGGGATGACCAGCGCCGCCGATACCACCTGCCCCAACAGGTACGCCTGTCGCTCCTGTGGTGGCAGTCATACAGGAACCTCCTGTCAGGCATGCCGTTCCACAAACCCAGGCTGTCGGTCACAGTAACAACGGATGCCTCGCTCTTCGGCTGGGGAGCGCACACCGGAGATCTCCGGGTCCGAGGCCGGTGGATGGACGACGAGCTGTTCCTCCACATCAACTCTCTCGAACTGTTGGCGATCCACAAGGCCCTGAGAGCGTTCTGACACCTGGTCATGGGCCGCACGGTGTTGATCCTCACCGACAACACGACGGAGGTCTGCTACGTGAACAGGCAAGGAGGGACGCACTCCACCACTCTGCTGGGCATCGCTCTCGAACTTTGGAACTGGTGCGTCCCGCTCCGGATACACTGTGTGGCGGTTCACCTGGCGGGGCAGGAGAACACCACAGCGGACGCGCTCAGCAGGGACACCACTTCCCACCACAAGTGGTCCCTGTCCGACGAGGCCTTCCGGATGCTTCGGGACCGATGGGGCGAGCCGACCATTGACCTCTTCGCGACCAACCAGAACGTGAAGTGCCGCCTGTTCTGCTCGAGGGCTGGCCACGATCACCGCTCCATCGGCGACGCATTCCAGTTTCTGTGGGACGAAGAGCTGATCTACGCCTTCCCTCCGTTCCCGCTCCTGGGCCGCATGATCGCGAAGATCATCGCGGACCGGGCGGACGCGATCCTCGTGGCACCATACTGGCCGAGGCAGCTCTGGTTCGGACCCCTGATCGAGGCCGCCCGGGGCAGGACTCTCAGGTTTCCCACGGTACCGGACCTGCTGTCCCACTCCGATGGACTGGTGTTGCACCCGGACCTGGCAGTGTTGGCCCTCCGTGCCTGGAGGATATCTCCCTAGACGACCCGGCCATCGGGAACATCTTGACCGCGTCCAGGAAGGAGTCCACGCGAAGGAACTACCACTACAAGTCACCCTGCGTACCGTGCTCCACTTCCTCCTCCATCTCCGGCAACACGGCCTGGCCTTCCCGTCGCTCAAGGTCTACCTCGCCGCGATCGTGGCATACCAACCGCCACGATCCCCGTCGGCCGCTCTCTTCAGGGACGGTACCGTCAAGCAGTTCCTGAAGGGCCTGTAGCACCTCTACCCACCGGTATCGCCGCCGCTACCGCTGTGGTCACTGTCATTGGTGCTGTCCCAGCTGACAAGGCCGCCCTTCGAGCCCATGGCCACGACAGACGACAGACTGCTCACGATGAAGACCGCGTTCCTAGTGGCCGTCACCTCTGCCAGGCGGGCGGGAGAGTTGACGGCGCTATGGTGCGATGAACCATACTTGGTCTTTCATCGGGACAAGGTGGTCCTCCGGCCTGACATCTCCTTCCTGCCGAAGGTGGTGTCCAGCTTCCATCTGAGCCAGGACATCATCCTGCCGGCCTTCTACCCGGACCCAACGACACCTCTGGAGCGGTCCCTCCACTCCCTGGACGTTCGTCGGGCGCTGGCTTTTTACAAAGACTAAGACTGCAGCCTACAGACAGACACCCCACCTGTTTGTCTGTTGTGGCAGGCGCCGGAGAGGCCACAAGGTATCCACCCAGTGCTTCTCTAAGTGGGTGGTACAGACTATTCAATTGGCGTACGAGCTTGCCAGGAAGCCTCTGCCAGACCTGCTTCGGGCCCACTCCACCAGGGCCATGGCGACATCTGCTGCCCTCCTGTGAGGCGTCAACCTGTCGGAACTCTGCCGTGTGGCGACCTGGTCCCAGCCGTCGACCTTCGTGCGCCACTACAGGCTCAACTGCCGGTCCAGGAGAGATGCCCGGTTTGGACGTGCTGTGCTGTCTTCTGTGCTCTAGGATCTGGGACCTGACCCACCATCCTACTGGTAAGCTACACAGTCTCCTAATGTATGAGGCCCAGAGACCACGAAGAAGAAGAACAGGTTGCTTACCTGTAACTGTGGTTCTTCGAGTGGTCATCTGTGCCCTCATACATCCCCGCCCTGCCTTCCCCTCTTTTTCAGGTCCCATCTGCTTCGGCGGACCAGAACTGAGGAGAGACCATTAGTCAGCGGGAGGAGCATGCACAGCACCGGCGTGGGGGAGGGGTTCCCGCCAAAGCTAACGAGCTCTAGAATCTTCCGAACGCTACCGCGCAGGCGCGAAAGCTTCTAATGTATGAGGGCACAGATGACCACTCGAAGAACCACAGTTACAGGTAAGCAACCTGTTCATTCCTTTCAAACAAAATTCCAGTTGTGGGTTCTGACAAGCTGTTTTCATCTCAGCAAGATAATTTTAGAGACAGGGGCCAGTTTGCTACAACTGTTGTCACAAATTGCTCTTGGCCTACTACAAGTTACCCAGAGATTTAGCAGTAGGTCCAGAGCTACTCTCTTCCCACTCATATGTTAGAGCACTAGATTAACAGGCAATTAATACATATAAATAATAAATATATATGTAATAGTGGAGAACATAAGCATCCTTTCATCTTCTAATCTCATTTGAACAGTTTTTAGATGGGCAGTCAGTTTGGCCAGTCATCTCAAATGCTGATTTTAACATGCTTTACTAGCTTATTTCAGTAGCCAATTTAATTTTTAGGGTCTTCTATCCATTGTTCACACTGACACACTACAATTTTTGTTGAAAACTGGCCTCAGAAGAAAAGAAAGAAAAATTCTATAATTTACCTCTTTCTAAATGAATGATTATAAGTTTCAAAACTCATGCTGCATATCCCTCCATAACAACATTCATAAACTGGTTTAAACTGAACCATAACCTAAAAATCTCTGTCTTGGCTACCACAAAAAAACCCAAGTCTTACAGAGTTTTATGACAGGGCTGTGAAATATCAAATATGTCTGATTCGTGAAAGGGGAAACGTTTAGAAGTCCAGATCCTAGCAGTGACCATTTCATACAGTCTTCTATCATGTCCACATCATGAAAGATCTATGCACATTGCTGAAGTACAAAATGCATGGTGGGTGAATACTGAACTATATATGTGATTATGAGCCAATTTAGGTAGAAATCAATTCAGAGAACTTGCCATTTGACATATGCTATTTGGATAAATGTTAGCGGACAGGGGAAAAGCCTGCTGGATTGCCATTTCCAGCATCTCTTAACACCACATTCACTTTCTTCAGAACACATTAACTCCCTTTCTCCCAAACATTATAAGAGACTCTGAAGGTTGCACGCGTGTAGTCTGTTACTAAAACTCACAACTCATAGAATTTAAATTCTATTCCACTTCTGGAGTGTGGGTCATAAAAAACCTGCTTTAGCCTTGATATTTTCTGTTTGTCGTCATCAACTTAAGATAGGAGAAGAAAAGTTTTAGGATTAAACCCGATTGTTAGTCTCAACTAAAGTAAATCCATTGAATGAAATAGAAGTTACATAAATGGTGATTTATTAAATCTCCATTTATTCAATGGGTTTATGCAGGTTGAGACTAACACTGAGCCTTGGGCCTTCATTTTATGAGTGAAGATTCATAAGGTTCATTTGCAGTCCACTATTGCAATGAATTTTTCAGTACACTCATGTATTCCAAACTGTTTTCACCAAGTTGTGTGTTGATTTTTTCGCCATGTGTGCAATCCAATTGTGTTCTACTGATATTTGCTACTGATATTTATTATTTTAATACTATTACTATTACTAATACTAGTACTATTCCCACCCTACTGAAAACAAATGCATGTCTTCCATCAGTCATTTCTTTGGGCTCTGTAAATTACGTGTGGGTTCTACATCTGTACCAAGTCCCGTCTGGAACATCCTAGAGCTGCCCTTTCTGGTGGGAAGTGTGCCTTCCCTATTCCCACCTTCAGTCTACATGCCCAAAGGATATGTCTCCTGTTCATTTGCTTTCTGGCTATCCTAGCAAGATTTTGCCTCATTAGAGCTTGAATTGTATTTCTTTTTCTCTTAGTTTTCTTGTTATTTTCATCTCTATGTATTCCACTGCAAACTAAATGTTCCTCTGTTTGGTTAAATGTTATATATCACTTGTTCTATGAAGAGAGGCCATGAGTAGCCACATGTACGCTGTTGTGTATAGCTTTTGTAGGAGTTAGGCAAACACACACACACACAGATAGGTAAATAGTTGTAGAAGGCAATTTATATGTGTGAAGTCTCCAAAAAGTCTTTGGGTGGGTACTGCTGACGCCCAGCCAGTGAAGATCCATTGAATGAGTAGGCATAAACTGGTCACCTTTGGCATTCTAGACTTCTAAAGAAACTTGGGATGAGGAGATAACCCCAGTTTTCAGCAATATGCCAGAAAATGTTCAAATGTTAAATGTTAAAACGAATAGTGCAGTACAGAAGTATTTACAGTATAGATACAGTGCTTTAAATCAGCAGGTTTTTGTTATTGCTTTTTCTGACACTGTTGGGCAAACACACCATTTCACTTGTAGTTAACAAAACAGCCGATGTTGCAGCTGGAGTCTTGCCAATAAGAACTGCATTGTAGCAATGATGCATGTTGGATGTACTTGCTGTTTTCAGAATCAAAAAAATAATGGAGACCACACTGAGTTCTCTTTGAGACAAATATCATCTTATCATGAAAGATTCACTGAATATTGGGATTAGGTGTACAAACATTGTAGAGCAACATGGAGCTCTTCTTAAGCCAGTTTGATTGTTTGTTTGAATTTTTTTGCAGCATACCAGGTTTATTGTTGTGTGTGGGGGGGTGTCATTCCTAAAATGCCTTTGATAGGTTGTGGAAGGCTTATATTTTTCCCCCCACATTAAGTAACTTAATTAACAAGGAACAAATGGCCCTGCAACAGTAACATCAAGTAGATAGCCAGTATGCAATGACAAAACTAGACATGCAAGATTTCTTTTCATGGGCAGTATACACTCTATGAGAATAACACCAAGAAGAAGCAGTTGTTATCATATCTTGATTGTGGGCTTCCCAAAGGCATCGGTAGTCCACAGTAGTGGACTAGAAGCACCTTGGGTGTAATTCTGCTGGATGGTCTATACATCATCCTTGTGCTGATGAAACCCAGCTCTTCTTTCCCTCATCATCAAAGTCAGCTGGGATTTTATAAATCCTGGACCAGTGCCTGGATGCTGTAATTGGCTGGATGAGGGCGAATAAACTGAAGCTGAATCCTAGTAAAATGAAGGCTGTGTGAATTGATGGATTTTAAGTCAAGAAATTAGATAGGTAGTGTATCCTGGAAGGGGCCATATTTACCCTGAAGAAGCCATGTGTGTTTTGAGAGTACTTCTAGATCAGTCTTTCTCAACTTTTTTACCCTGGAGGAGCCCTTGAAATAATTTTCAGGTCTCAGGGAACCTCTGCATTGAAATCATTATATCTGTAGATCAAAAAATGTTAATTTTTTTTCCCAATCACCATCTGTCACAGAACCCCTAGCAACCTTTCATGGAACTGTACAGTACCAGGGAACCCTAGCTGAGAAACCTTGTTCTAGGTCATTCTTGGTCACTGATCCAGAGGGGTTAGGGCCCAGCTTTGATTTGTTGACAGCTATAACTTAGTGACAATAGTTCATGCATCTCAAGTAGATCATTGCAATAAGCTTTATATCAGTGGTTCTCAACCTGTGGGTCCCCAGATGTTTGTGGACTTCAGCTCCCAGAAGCCCCAGCCACTATGGTCAATGCTCAGGGCTTCTGGGAGCTGAAGTCCAAACACATCTGGGGACCCACAGGTTGAGAACCACTGATTTATATGGAGCTGCTCTTAGAGATGCCTCAGAAGCTGCAGCTAGTGCAAAATGCAGCAACTACACTGCTGACTGCAGCATCGTTTAGAAACTGTACACTACCACTCTCAGAGGAATTGCACTGGCTAACAATATGCTTCTGGTCCATATTCAGGTTGCTGGTGGTCACATTTAAAGCCCTAAATGGTTTGGGATCCCAATACCTGAAGGACCACTTCTGCCTGTATATACATGCCCAAGGATTGAGGTCTGGTGGAGGTTCCCTCTTTTTTGGGAATAATACATTGTGTCAGGATGTAGGAAATAGCTTTCTCTGTTGGGAAACATCTTCTCCTTATAGGCCTTTTGGCATCAATAATGGCTTCACGTTCCTACCAAGTTAAAACATGGCTTTTTATTAAAGCCTTTGAGGGGGATCTAGAGTTTTATTCAGTTTGGAAATGTACACGGCTTTCACTGTTTTATCTCAGTTTAATTTGTTTAATATATTGTAGACTTTATCCTTTGCATTTTTAATTGTTTTGAATTCCTTAAATTGATTTTATTGTATGCTATCCTAAGATCATTGGATAGAGGGCAAGAAGCAGATATTTTAATTACAGTTGGCCATCCTCATTTGCTGATTTCCCCTTCACAGATTTGATATTTCACAGATTTGATGAATATGTTCCTTCTAGGAATCTCTAGGTCTGCCAGTGTGATTTTATGGCCAAATTCCACTGGAAGTTGACCATAGAGTTGCACTGGAAGACTTAGAGGTTCTTAGAGAGAATACTTATCTAGGTATCTCTAGGTCCTCCAGCATGATTCTATGGTCAACTTCTTCCAGAAATGTTCTCTTAGGTAAAAAATAAAAATAAATTAGTGCTCACAATTTTTATTTATATTTATGATTCTTCCATATTCATGGAGGTCTTGCTCCAGTAACCCATGCAAAACTGACAGGGTACTGTACTAAATAAATAAATAAATTTGTTCATGTACTTCTTCCTACAACTTGCACTAGACAGTTCATGTAAGCAGAAGATTTTCTTGAATGTTTACATTGGTTTTCAATGCTGCTAGATTCTCAAGACAACAGGATTCGCAGTGGGAAGAGTATTCTTGGGTTAATTTTAAAGAAGTTTGTATGCAGATGCCAAGCTCATCAGTACTTTTTTACATCAGTCAGTGTGGTCAATCAATACTAAATGAACAGTGATATCCTTTGTTTCATTTGGGAGACCAGGTAACACTATTGTAAGATTATTTTTAGCTCAAAAATGTACTAGTTTGTCATTTCATACTGTGTTTCTAACTTTGTGAATTATTAAATTATCATGATCAGTAGTGTTATATTTTCTACCAGCATTTTTAGTATATTAAGTGCTTAGATTACTGGTGTGTTATAGCGGTTTGAGTGTTTGACTAGGACTCTGGGAGACCAGGTTTTGAATCCCCACGCAACCATTGAAATCAACTGGGTACCAATTTTTTCAGCCTGAGGAGAAGGCTGAAATAAATCTTTCCAGCAAATTGCTATGATAGGATCATGGTATGTCAGAGTTTCCTTGAAGGCACAGAAGAACAAAAGTGTTTTAAAATACTTGAGCTGTATACAGTTATGCCTTTGTATTAGTGGAAGTGACTTCAGATCATGCAGTGAAAGGCACTCAAATTTTCACCAGTCTCTCTTAACCTGCTATAGCCCTCAACTCCTCCCCCAGGGTGCTCTTGGGGGCGGAATCTTCTGGAACAATATGGAGTAGGGCACAACGTGCTGAAGTCTGTTGGTCGGGCATTGCAGAGGATTAAATGTGTAACTTTGTACAAGCATAACTACTTTCCACTGGTACCAAGACATCTTTAGATACAACCTCAACTTCAGGACAACTCTGTTAACCAGAGCACAAGTTGTTCCATTTTGTAGACAGTATTTAAGTTTGCAGTGTTATTCAGTGAGAAACAAGAATCATATCATATTGATTAAGATTCAGAGCACTGGGCAATTCCTGTTTTTCCCAGAATCCTCATACATTCTGTTACCTTGTCCTCAGAGAGCCTCTACAGTGGAAGAGAAAATGCTGTTTTTTGAATTGTCTTCAGTTTATGTATCATAGAATCCAAACCAATATATATTCTGCAAAGAACAGTTAGTAGAGATTTTCCATGATGTGCTGAACAGACCTTTAGCTATTTGCTTTGGAGCTTTCTTTTTATGTTTTCATGGCAGCTTGTGCTTTCAGTTGTGATATTTAAGTAAGAGCCAAGAGCAACATGGAAATGGTTACTTTTCTCAACTTCTCAATACTCACATTTCTGTCTGAAAATGTTATATTTGAACCATATACTTGCATTTTCACTTTGGTTTTGAACACTGAACAATAGATTAGAGGGATTTTATGGTACTTATCATAGGCCAGTGCACCAAATATTGCCAAAAACTCTTACGAAAATGCTCATTTCTTGGTACGTTAAATTTGTCTGGTTAGCTGGGGACTTGTTGGTATAAGAAAATAATTCACTTGATTTCTGTATATTCAGTTACTGTACCAGTTGAATCTAGCCAATAAATCTGTGTGCAGACTACTGAAAAGCATTGTGTTTATAGTGCTGTGTAGTTCAAGTTGTTTTTATTACTGATAGTCTATTTATACATGCAAGTGGTGCTGCAGTCATGAAGTGATAAACAGGTCTGAAATCTCTAAAGATGTATTGCTTTGAACCAAGCAGTGAGGTTCCATGTTTATTCTTTCTTTACCCTCATTGTTCATGACCTCATTATCCCTTAGCATATGACTGAGTGAAATTGTCCACAAAGACAAACAGAGTCTTATCAACATGAATTTATCAAAAACATCATAATGCTCCATCTAACATGATGGTGTCAAAGACTCTCTGTTGTTTATCATATAAGTTACTGCAGCCAATTGGATTAAATGGCAGGGTGGGCATATGAGGTCAAGAACAGTTATGCAGCACTGAGGTGAAGAGAGAAAGAAAATAATATTATGAAGTCATAGCAGTTTGGAGAACAACATGGTGCCAAAGTATGCTGAAGAAATATGTGTTTGGCAAAGGGAGTGGCATTTGGCTGTGTGTGAAGTTAATATTAAAATCAGAAATATTTGCCTTGCTGGTTTCAGCTTTTTATTTTTGGAAATAAGTTACTGGAATACTATGAGATGTTACAAGTCCCTTTCAGAAGCAGTAAGATCACATAGCAGAAGACAGCTAAGCATGCTGGCCTTGTTCAGTGTTCCTTTCTAAATCCTGAATCAAATTATAGTAGTGAAAATGAAATAACTTTTAATGTTACTTTTTCCTAGCAACCATGAGGTCTATTGTTGGTGTTTTTATAAAGAAAAGAAAAGTAAAATTGATCTGGGCCACACAGCATTACCTTGTGAGACAATGAATTAAATACACAACAGGGATGAGAAGCAAAACTCCCTGAATGGCAGAGTGCAATCAAAGTAACATGAAATCCAGACATGTGGTCTTAGCTAACAAGAATTGTTCTCCTATGCACTTATCTGTTGAACCTACTGTGGAGAAAGGGGAAGTGCCGCTATTATTCCCACCGATGCATTCGTTTTTCTTATTTCTTTCCCACATAGTAAAGTTTTATAGGCAATCTGTTCACCAGTGTGTTGTTAAATAAATACTTAATGGTTAGCTACTTGTATAATCCACTTTCTGTTACTGGATTTCTGAAATATAAGTTAGTACATATCTCTTTTGGCAGTACGGGGTTTAAAAATGTATTTGATACCTCCAAATGGGTTGTTCTGGCCATGAGGATGGTTGTGCGCAAGTTGTTATCACAGGAATAGTCTGCTTTACAAAGAGCATAATTTTATTTTGCAGAATCCTCCAATGCAACCTTACTGACCAATGCAGAAAAAATAGCTACAATTACAACCACGCATACTCCTCAACAAATGCCACAGGAAACCAGGTCAGCTTTTTCTTCTTTTCCAGAAGTGTGTTTATTTGTTTCTCTTATACTTCCCATAAACCGTTATTGTCACAATAATTTTCCTCCTCCCTTTTCATCTGTTCTCTCATTCATTTGAACAGAAACAATACGAAGCCAAAGCAGGAGTCCCAGTTTGATTTCAAACCACCTGCAACCTCACAGGTGAGGCGTCCTTTTCAAATTCATTTCATTGTGACTGCCTACTATTCTGGTTTGCTCGTTGGAGTGTGTCTGCCTGCAGCAAATTGGCACTGCAGGGACTTCCTCCCTTTTAGTTTCTTTGAGGAATATAGATCTCTGATAGAAATCTGCTAATGTTGATAGAGGCATGCTGAACTTGAAAGGCTACTTGCAGCAGACCAAATTGAATTGGAATTGCAAGGGCAACGATTTCATGATAATACTGTTCATGGTGTGTATATACAGTAAAATGTCTTGCTCCAGTTTGGCCAAAGTAGTAAATCATGTTCCCTATGATCCACTTAGGTGGTGAAAACGCAACACAGTGGAGATCTCAATGTGGCATTCCATGTTCTAGGTTGCTTTGTGTCTGTTTCACTGACTATAAATGCCTTGCAAATCTGTTTTACTTCTCCTGTTGAAAATTGCCATAGAAACTTGAATTAGAAATATTATAAATAATATATACAATATAAATGTTATATATATGTTATAAATATATTATTGTTATTGTTAAACTGACCGTTTAAACACATATATTGATTTATTTAATATGTTCTTTGTGAGATTTAGAAGGAACTTAACAGATAAGGAAGCGTGTGTTAAACTGAGTTTCAGCAAAGGGGGAAGGATATAAAGGGGGTGGGGGGATTAATATTAGGTATTGTGAATGTATTGTCTTTCCGTTATTGTGTATGGATTTTGGGTTAGTTTATGAATGAGTTTGGGTTAGTGGGTTAATCTGTTACATAGGATTAGGTTATATGTATGTATGTTATTATTTGTATTTTCATAAGTGTTTGTGTTTGCTTAATAAATAAAAAAAAGAAAAGAAAATTGCCTTAGAAACAACAGCAGTTCTTTTCTGTGGAGCGTTTATTTGCTATATGAAAAGTACAAAGGCAAAGTGTATTTTTTGTACATATTCTGTATTATCTCTCACTGTAGATGATCACTGAGGATGCTTCCTGGTATTTAACATCAAGGACAACCATTCAGCTAACTTCAGTTCTTAGTATACAAAGAGATTATTTCTAAAAGGTTATGACCATTTACCTTCAGTCTGGTAACAGCTGAGGCCTTTACAAGCAGATAGGCTTTGGAAACAAGCCAGATATAATTTATCATTCATGTTAGGGATTTCTTAAAATGTAATCTTTTTAAAAGATTAAGAGAAATTAGTAGCAAATGATTTCTTATTTCTTTCCCCTAGCCGGAGCAGGATTTTTACACAGTTGAGCTTGAAAGAGGACCCAAAGGTTTTGGTTTTAGTCTGCGAGGTGGCCGAGAATATAACATGGATCTCTATGTGTTGCGGTTAGCAGAGGATGGTCCTGCTGAGCGATGTGGAAAAATGAGGGTATGTCTGTAAACAGAAACCATTGTATATGATCTGCCCTTTTCACTTTCTCTAAATATCTTGAAAGATCAGTATGTGTCCTTGTTTTGATGCTTTTTCTCTTTCTTTGTTTTTGGGGAGAGATTTTAAAGTTAACTTCCTATATGTAGTTGTTTGCAAGACTGCTAAGTAGTTGTTTCATGGCTTTGAATAGTATTAGTATATATACAGTGTTGTTCTTAGAAACCAACGAACCACTTAAATATACCTCTCATAAACACACTTCTGGGTTACCATGTTCTTTGATCACATAAAACAGTTCCTCTCATTGCATCAGAGACCAGTTACAGTCATCCTTCCACATTTGCTAAGGTTAGGGGCACAGGATCCCGATGAAAGTGAAAAAAATGTGAATAACTCCAGACCATCCCAAACAGAAAAACACAGAAAAAAAAAGTATGATCACCATATTCAATGCATCATGGATTCCTCTGAGGCGTCAGGGTTCCTTCACAAGGCAGAAATGGATGGCTGGTGGGGCTTACTGCCACCTCCATTGCTGGCTCACACCATTTTTAGTAGGTTCACAGTCTCACGAGTCTTGAGGTCTCTGTTACAAATGGCATAGGGCAGCAACAGAGCTGATAGCGAATAATCCATGAATAATCAAATCCGCAAAAGTGAAACCCGCAAATATGTAGGGCTGACTGTATATGATATGTTGGGCAGGAGCAAAAAGGAGACCCCAGAACCCCATCTGTAGTGGAATGAGTTCACCATATAAACCTTTGGGTCCCGCCCTCAGTTATGCATTTCCATGTCCTTCAGCCAGGATATAAAGAATCAAAGGCAGGCAAACACCTGTGTGAAAACAAGAAGAAACACAGAGGTGCACAAAATATTGTGAGACACAGTACATTTGAAATAAAACCTTCCCTAAGGCTCTGTAAAATAGAAATACTATACTCTGCACTACCCATATGCTGTTCTGCAAAGTCATTGTTGAAAGCCCATCAGTCAGATCCCAACAAAAATTTGACAGTATGACATTGTAGATGGAGAGAACTGGATGTATGGAAGAAACCATGCTATGCCTCTCAGCATTGAACCAGCTGTCTTCTGGCATGGGTGTGATTGTATGAGTGTAATTAGAGAGCATTTATAAGTGTCATAGCGTGACTTTAAATGGTCACATGGGAGGGGAACAAAGTCCAGGCCTGAGATTTCACTGAATCCAGTTTGTTTGTATGTTCACTTTATTCATTTATATCCCAGCTTTTACCCAACATTGGAATTCAAGGTGGTTTACAGAATATTGAAAGCGGAACAGATTAAATATATGTGCAAAAATATCAGTAAAATATAAAACAGATGTTATTTTAAAAGGCAATTAAACAACCTAAAGAATTAAAGCCATTTAAAAATTCATTAAAAGACAGGACGTAAAAAGCAACAAAACAACACCCTGTTAAAAGCCCACCACAGTCAACTCCTAAAAGCACTCTGAAACAGGAAAAATGCCATTTGCTGGTGAAAAGAGAGCAAGGAAGGAGCCATCCCAACTTCTCTAGAGAAGGCGTTCCAAAGCTGACGAGTGTCCACCAAGAAGGCCCAATCCCATACATCCAGCAAACATGCCTGGAAAAGCAGTGGGACTAAAAATTCCAGTTCCTATCAGTTCTGCTTCCTTTGTGCACTAACTTCCTTCCCAAATTTTGTTGTAACCATGAATTCTTTTATTGTTGTGATAGATTGGCGATGAAATCCTGGAGATCAATGGAGAAACCACAAAGAACATGAAGCACGCTCGAGCCATAGAACTAATTAAAAATGGTGGCCGTAAAGTTCGCCTGTTTCTGAAACGTGGAGATGGCTCTGTACCAGAATATGGTGGGTCAAACTATGAAAACATTCCTTTCCTTGCTCCTGGCATCACACCATGAATGATATGTCTCAAGATCTGAAGCGGGGATCTTTTTTTTTTCCTCCCTCTCTTTTCTTTTTCTCTTTTTTTTTCCCACCAGTGTCTTATCAACCTTGGCAACAAATGGTCCATTGCCTCGCTTGTGCTGAATTTTCTCTACACATTTTCATCCTTTGCTTGCTACTATGGACTTCTGTGGGGGCACAGTGTACAGGCAAGATCATCTTCAAAGCAGTATTTTTTGGTGATCAGAGAGGGCAAACAAAAACATAGAGACAAAATCAAAACAAAACCCTGCTATCTCCTGTCTGACCAAACCAAGGAATGTTTGTTGAACTGTGCCAAACTGTTTCTCAGCGGATGAATTGTTCTCTCGTCTTCTGATCATGCAGAAATGGGAATCCTGTGTTACCTTTTTGAAACTGTAGCCTTTGTTGGGCTTTTGTCCTTGGCTTTTTGTCTGTAATTGTAGGCATGAACTCCAAGATGGTGTCTGGGCTTTTACTGTCCCCTTATATTTATGTAAATATTTATAAATTTATTTTTTAAGAGTATGCAATACAAAAGTATATACACTTGGACCCTCTCCCGTGCCACCTCCCTTATCCTTTGGTATGTATGTTTGTTCACGACTGTGTAAGCTATGAACAAATGCAAATTGCCATTCTCAGTGTTTGTCATAACAGAGGAGCTCACATCTTACATTCTTGCCAAGAGAAATACACCTGGCATTAAGACACACACACACACACACACACACACACACACTCCTCTTGTCCAGCAGTGTATTTGAGTTCCCTAGGTAGAGGTTTTAGGTGGCTTAGTATTGTATATAATATTATTATGTCTTATTTATTTGAGATGCTTATTCAAATGTATGCCCTAAATCTAGGGCTTCCCAAATATAATTGGTTTCCAACCAGTTATGATTTATAAGCACATAAATGAATAGATGTCCTTTATGCTTGCCCATATTTGGGATAATATATCACTGAATTATATCCTATATCTCATTGCTAACGCCAGTGAGAGTAGACCTATTAAAAGAGTGTGATTTACATACGTGTTGACTTACTAGTCAGCATTTAAGTCAGTGAGTCTGCTCTGACTGTGTCTGGCAGGTGGAGTTAGGACATACAAAGGTCCAAACTGGCCTTTTCTATTTTGTCCTCCCGAAACAAAATGGAAGAGAAGTGGTTAAATACCGCATGGCTGTGGGGGGAAGAGATGTGTAGCACAGTCTGTGGATCTGTTCTCACTAATTGCTTTTACATGTTGAAAAAAAAATATCACGAGCTGTTCCCCTCACCCACATCGCACACACATGTACACACATAGATTGGCACCAAATTGAACTGGTCTTCTGAAATGGTTCAGAACCTCTCAGAAGTCAGGGCAGCTTCTTCTAAATGAAACGAAATTGAGGTTGTGATCTTGACCCATGTCAAGCTGCCAGTGCAAGGTATGAACTGAAACCATTGGACTTCAACAAGTTAAAATGAAAACAAAACTTGTGAGAAGGCACCTAAAGCCAACATGAAAAGTGGACTCTTGATACAATTCTGTCAGAGGCAGCCAGGAACATCTTTGAAGGGAACATGGGAAAGAGTGGCATAACAAGTGCTATGGGACATTTTTCGCCAAGAAAAGAGAGATGTTTTACAGCCGCTTAGCAGTACAGATAATTTGAGTGCTTTATCTCAAACTGGAAAGGTGGATAGATCTCCAGTGAACTCCATGGCACTTGTGATGCCTTTGATTCCAAACCCTGTTTTCTACAAAATTTTCTACAAAGTGTCACTCTTTCACACATAGGCTTGTTTTCATTTATAACATTCTCAAGACCTCACACTCAGTGTTCCCCCGCTTACACCAGATCGAACAATCTGGCTGACCAACTCTGTACTCCTATGTAAATTCATCCCTGCTATTTTATGAAACAAAACTCCTGTGTTTGCACTTCTGTTGTACAAACCACTCAGGTGGCCATCTTTCCATAGGACTCAAGTTGTGTAATGTTCTTTCTACTCTGTCTTTTCCTATGCTCTTTGGCTGTAAAGTATTGTATCATATACTAAACATCGTAAATATATCCTGTAAAAACAAAAAGTGCTTCACATCTTCAAGAATGTCTGTTGCACTGAGGATGAAAATCCAACACCAAGGCATGGTGTGGGAGCTGCTTCTTTTGTTTGCTTGTTTGTTCTTTCTTTTTAATGTTTTGGCTGCAAGTAACTTTTTAATCACATAACGAAACAAAACAAAACAAAATTTCCATCCTCAAGCAAGGGGGCTGCGCTGGTGCTGCCATATGCCTGTAACATTCAGGGGCTTTGCTTCTTCAGTACTGTTCACAGCACACACTAACAAATCGCTTCAAAACTGATGTTAGGTTCCAATATTTTTCTGACTTGATTGGAACGTGCTTCTCTAATGAGGCTGTATATTTTTGTAATGAGTTTTGTACTTATTTTTAACGTTGTGGTCTTTAGTGGGCTTCTTTTTGTTGTTGTTGATTGTTAACTGTTTTTCCTCTAACATTCTGTCTCACTGTTCCAGTTATGTCCCCTTCTCTTTCTCTCTCTAGTCTCAATCTTTCTCTCTTTCTCTCTCTCTCTCTTTTCTTTTTCAATCTCTGCCTACCCCACCACCACCCCCAGAATGGATGCTTTAGTTGTCTGGGTTACCTAATCACCTTTTAAAAATGTTTAATTACAATCTGTTGCTTTAACAACTGCTGTCTCTGCAGCCTTATATTTGGGTGATGCCTAGACAATCCTGACTGGAAAAAAAAAAGAAATAAAATTTTCTTTATTCTAAGATTTTAAAAAAATGAAGATTATTTTTTTTCCCTTTCCTCTTTATTATAGGGAATCTAAACACTCTACTTTTCTCTTTCTCTTTCTCCTACTTTTCTTGGTGCCGGGCTCTTCCTTCCTCAGCGATGATACCTCCTAATATCGCTGCATGTATGAGAAATGACAAGCTCGGAGAGTCTTGCTTCTACCTTATGGGCCATAATCAAACTACGGTTTGTAGCTAAAATCAATACTAGGTGTTTCTGTGCTGTGGCCTAATTCTCTCACATTGCTTTCCGCTTTGCTATACTTCTGTATATACGGCAATTCATTCTGAGCATCCTACAGTTCCTTGAATTGTAAGTACGCTGCGCATCATGGTCTCTTGTGACAGGCTGCAGGATGCCAAAATAACTTGGCATCATTGGGAAAACAAAATATGGTCCTTTTAAAAAAAAAAGCAAGTTGATACAGTGAAAGTCATATGTGGTTTCCACGTAGAAACCATCAGGGAGGGGGAAAAAAGCTGCACAATACCTGAAGTAATTCAGTTTGTCAAGAAGGGAGCTTATATCTGAGAGGAGCATTTAATATTCAGGAGAAAAGGAAAAGTCTTGAACTCCAAAGAGTTTGTTGGCTTTAATCATCATTTTAATTTTCCTAAAACACCTTTTGGGCTCATGCTAGGTATTTGATTTCATATCCATTAACTTGTCTTACAAAAGACATTTGTGTTTTCCTTTAAAGAAAAGAAAAAACAATCCTACTACTACCTTCCAAAGTAATCTGACAGCAGTCTTTTCTCATTTCTGTAATAATTCATAACCATCCACTATCAATTATTACAACATTTTAAATTCACTGTAGTACAAATTCTTTGCTTTTTTCAGCTTGCATCATCTATATTGTAGCAAAGGGGGTCTTCCATATTTTTAAAGACAGTGTTCCATTGCTTTAGTCAGACCCTCTCCCACTTCATCACCTCTCATTGTGTGTGTTTTAAGTTGAATCATTGTGGCAAAACCAAAACTGTGCTCAGTGCATGCCCATAAAATGTTAAAACTAACTGGGAGTATATCGTATGCCCACTGTTTCCACCAATGGGAACTAAAAACTCTGACGTAAAAACTGCTCACTGAAAACAGTATCATCAAGGAACACCCCTCAGCAGTATTTTTGTACACTGACAACATTATTGTAAGTTGAAAGGAAAATTTAAAAACCTTCTTCCCAAGAAGACAATTCTATTCTTCATTTTAAAAAAAAAAATTGAAAGATTACTTTTCGTGGTCTTTCTGCGCTGGGAGATGGCAACCGTGAAAGCAAAAGGAAGAGGTGAAGGTATTAATTCTAAAGGACAACACATTCTTGTACGAATCTGGGAAAGTCTATAACTCTCCCATTCGTGATGTTGAGATCAGACTCTGCCATGAGGTGGACATAAACAGGAAAAGCATCAGTACTAATATATAACACCTTCCCTTTGCAATGACAATGAAATTAACTAAGCTTCATGAAGTCTCGTACTGACTGCTAAACAATTGTTTGTTTTTGTCACTAATGAAGTCTAAGGAATGAATGACTGGTGTCAGGCTCTAAAATGAAGTGACTGGTACAAAACATTTTGTTGTTGTCTTTTTTTCAGACCCCAGCAGTGACAGGAACAGTCCAGCCACAGGCTCACAAAACGTATCGGAAATGAAAAACATGCCATCTGACAGACGACAACACTCATCATTGGAGCCCAGTTATCCACCAGATCTTCACAAATCATCACAACATGGAGACAAGCGGATATATTTTAAGGACCTAAAAGGTAGTAGAGAGTATGGCAGACAATCGAATGAGCACCACACATGGAATGGAACTTCTAAAAACAGCAATAGCATGACTGGCAGAAAAAAAGACAGGTCACCAGAAGGGAGGCGAGACAGACAACCAGAGAGAATGGTGGTGATCAACGGACAAAAAGGAAATCTCCTGAAAAAAGGAGGGAAGGTACTAGGAGTGCTGACAATACTTTGGAGAGAAGGGAAAGACATGAGAAGAGGAGAGACTTTTCTCCAGAGAAACGAAGAGAAAGGTCACCAACTCGCAGGAGGGACGGCTCACCCAGCAGAAGGAGGAGGTCACTGGAAAGGCTAATGGATCAAAGGAGGTCACCAGACAGGAAGAGAGAGACCTCACCCCCTGAAAGGAGGGCAAAGTCAACTGACAGGAGAAGGGAGAGGACCCCAGAACGGAGGAGAGAGAGATCTCCTGACAAAAGGAACAGAGATGATCGTGTCTGCTTCAGGGAGAAGGAAGAACGCACTCTGAAATATGACACTAACAAGAATAACCGGCACCCAGCTGAACAAAGACGGAGACCCTATAAGGAGTGCAGTACTGACCTCAGTATCTAGTGGCTTTTCCAGGCCCCAAATACTATTGTGGCCTTTCCAGCATTCAGAATTCCCAAGAAGGAAGGTAGCAAACCTGAAATCCGTTTTAGTTGTCATGTCAAATGCCCCCAAGAGCAACATGCAGATGATATCTAATCATGAGAATACGTACAAAATGTTGTGCCTGGTGTGTGACAACATTAAAGTATTTTCCAATGTACTCACTCAAAAAAAAAAAAATAGTTGCCAAATGTTCATCCTGAAGGATTATGACAGTTGCGTTCTTCCATTGTTGGTAACCATAATGCGCATAAATCCATTTGTAACCTTTTGGTTCTTGTTGGTTTTGCTTTGTTGTTTCTTTCTTTCTTTCTTTTTTTAGTTATCTGGAGGGTAACTCCAGCGGTAAACAGTTTTGTGATCAACAATACTGGTCTGATCTTATTGTGATCCGCTGCAATGATATATTGTGTATTGGATTTTCTAAAAGATGGGTTGGAGGAAGAGGGGGTTTAATCAGTAAAAATGAGAAGTATGATCAGAAGAAGGATTTTTTTTCCTTTAAAGAACATACTGCTCAAATTAAGAGAACTATTGAAGAGTGGGATGAAGGATATTTATACAAATCCACACAGCACAAGATAAGGAATTTATAGTGTGTTCCATGAACAGTGTGTACTTTGGAGTCTCCTTTAAAAGGAAGCAAGATGGCCAAGGACCAGTAGCCATCCTGTATTGTGTCATGCACGAGATAGACCATCACAATTCATATATGCAACACTTCATGATACTTCACAAAGGCAGCACCACTGTGGGTCTTGTTCAACTAGCAGGACTGTGCAGATGAAACTGGAGCCTGGAGGGTATCATTTATCTGCTCTGAAGGGGAGCTTTTATTAATTTTTGGTTCCTGGGTCAAGATGCATTTTGAGGAACATCTGCTTGATTCATTCACTGGGTTTTAATGCCTTCAGGTGAGGCTAAATATTTTAGTACTCTTATTGCCAAATGGAGCTGTCTCTCCATACTCTTGTTTATGTCCCCCCCCCTTATCATTCATGAATTCACCCTTATTTGGGACAGAAGACCTACATTTGTGATAAAAATGGAATGCATCCAGCATTGTCAACAGAAGCGAAAGCTGGAAAGTTTCCTTTGGGAGCTGTTGGCATCCAGATATAGTTTATGCTATACTTTGGACTGTAAAGAATGGAGGAACACAACATAAGGCTCTGTTGTATTTTTTTTTAATGGCAAGTGTGTGTGGTAAGTCTGCTGTAGTGCTGATATGAGATATTAATGGATTTCTGCCTAGCTGAGCCAAAAAAAAAAATGCCGTTACTGTTGGACCACTAAAGGTTTTAAACTGCTGCTTTTATTTTACAGTGCATTGATGTGTACATGTATACTGTTTCACCGTTTTTACACACACACACACACACACACACACACACACACACACGGAGTAAAGATTACAAGTCTATCACTGTTGTTGCCATGGTACTGTAAAGAAAAAGAAGAAAGATGGCCAATTGTTGTGTATACAGAGCTTGAAATTGTAATTAATAGAGCCTGTTGAAAGCAAACAAACAAAAAAAAAACTGTTGCCTTTTTTCTTGTATAAAAGAGACTTTATGACAAAATTTAGCTGTGAGGAATGTGCTAAGTGTTTATATTTCTGAAAAAAAAAATGGAACAAATTGATTCATGGGGATATATTTTAATGTAAACTGAATCAGGTATGTAAAGCTGTTTTGAACAGGAGACTGTATAAGTAACTCTAGAGCTTTTGTTGGTTTGGATATCATATCTTTCCTCATGGTGGGGGCCGGCTTGCCTGCCTGGCTCTGAGGCACTTGTGGGCAATCTGTGTCTTTGGTCTTCATTTCTTGCCGTGTGCTATCGTCATCATGCTCTTTCCTGTGTTGATGAGAAGCAGTGTGTGGGGCCAATCTTTTTTATAAAACACTATGCATATATAAATACTACATTGTTCATAGCTTTATTTGACTTATTCGGGTTTATACATAACATTAGTATAAGTAGATGTGGACTTTACCCAGTATAAGATTCTTTCCTCGGGACAAAACACAATGTATATGATGTAGTTACTAAGAAGGAAAGAGTCTGTGAATGCTATTTTTATTATCAAATAAAGATTTCCATACAAAGTATACATATGACTGTAGTGGTAAGATGAAGGAAGAACTGCAGCACCTGTATCCTGCTTTTTAAAAAAAAACTGTACCTAACAAAAGCTTGATATGCACCTCCCCAAGGATGCAAAGATCCCCTTCTGGTGTACGAGCCTTCCATCAGCTACAGATGTGTGTGTCTTGGTTCTATTTGACAAGCAACAGCAATGGGATCGGAGGCCAATTTTCTATCCCCAAGACCCTCCTGGGAGCTACTTGGACTGCTAAAATGCTCCTAAACCTCAATCCAGTTCTGGTTGCGAAAAATGTTGGGAATAGACTCCCTCAGGAAGTGATAGACTCAACTTAATTGGAGTTGTTGTTGTTTTTTTTAACAGAGGTTTGGGAGGCTACCTATCAGCTGTGGATCCCTCCATTGTTAGGTAGTGGGACTGAATGGTCTTTGGTAAGTCTACAAGTTTGGCAGCACAGCAGCCTATTGAAACATCTGTTTCTGGAGGATTCCAGAAAAGGCAGCTCAGCATTTTTTGTGCCAGGGGGAGGACAGTATGGGGAGCCTGGAGACCTTGGGGGGCACATATCGTCCCAGGTCTGGAATTTGCCAACCCCTGAAGTAGAAGACCTGTCTCTCACTCCATGTCAGTGTAACATGTACAACTGCATTGCCAGATCTTATCAACCAATAATTCTAAGGATGTTGAAAGGAAAGGATCTTAGCTTGGTGATATATTGTATGACTGGCATGCCAGAGGTGTCAGGCTCAGTCTCTGGGGCTCGAAAAGTCTCTCTTGAATCCACAGAGAGCCACTTCCAGTGAATCAGTAAGCAATACGGAGTTAAACTAACTCAGTGTTACACAGCAATTCTGCATACATTCTGTTTTCTGAAACTGTGACTTTTTAAGCACACATAATGTCATTTCTGTACAAATGTCAGAATTCTGTCTCAAGTTCTCTTTGGTCCACAAGATACCTAGTGAGATTCTGTTGCTGAAACTAAGAATACAACCTGGCAGAACGGAGGTTGCAGAGTACAACCTCTTTGGGTTTCTTCTAGGCAAATTGGGGCATATGTGTAATAACTGAATACACAGTTGAATAAATTGTTCAGCCTAAGAATTTAAGCAATAATTGTCCAATAGTTTGATTATGAATCTGTAGGCTAAATTACTAAAATGGCAGGCTGATGTTTTGCAAGGATAAAAAAGGGGGTGGGCAGTGTTTTACTTCACATGGGAGAAAAAAGATTGATTCTGTCCCAGTATGTGATGGGCTCGGTACAGGCATGCACCCAGTATGGCTTTCATCCATTTTTACTGTGACAATAGCTTCTTATTTCTAAATACAACCATTAACAAGGATTAAAATGTAGTAACACTGCAGGACCAGGTAAACTGATTTAGTGGTAGTTTAAATACTGCCATCACTATTATCACTGTTGTTATTGTTGTTGTCAAACACTAAGTACTGCCAGCAGTTTCCTTGCACTTTTACAGTCTATCATTTAGTAAGAGTACCAAAAATTACAAGTTCATAAATCATCTTTGACATCAGTCTTTCAGTCACCTAACAGCCTTCACACACCATCCAAAGAAAAGTGAGAAGCCCTCCTGTGAGAGAGCTGCTGAAGCCACCACCAAATTCCTTACTCTCCTTTCTTCCTTCCATGCCTGGAACTGGAAGCTGCAGCAGCAGCCAGCATGCGCTGATCATGATCAGCCCTTGGCCAAGGAGCCTTCCCTTCCCCAGATTTAGCTCTGCCTCCGCCTAGCCTGATAAAAAGCTTTGGTTAATATTAATCATTTCAGTATTCCCTTTTCCTATAGCAGGATCATATTGCTTTCATAATTAAAACAAAGCATACTGCAGTCACTTCTCTACCTCCTTTTCTTTTTTTTCTTTTTCCCTTTTTGTGGCCCTTTCTGCAGGACGGAGGCATCCTGGCACGGTGACACTAGGGAACTGGGACAGTGGCAAGACTTCTGCATTATATCATCACAGTCCCGTCCTTTGCATGTCACCAGCCGGCACGATCGCGGGGTATATCATTGATGGAAAAGGTCCGTCAATGACCCCCGATCGCGCAAGCCTTCTGTCACAGCTAGCCATGCTTCCTCCCCTACTGCAGCATGGAAAGAATGCCAGCTGCAGTGTGGACGTAAGGGGAGCCTATCAGGTTCAGAGAGGAGCCCTGGGGATACGTTCCCATCCCAGCAGAGGAGCTGCCGGGATTGCAATGGGACAACGCGCAGGAACATCATGCTGCGGAAAGAGCCTATTTTTATTCTGAATAATAATAGCTTCTCCCTTACTACCCAGCTTAACAGTAACAATCAACATCAACCATCATCTTGTCATTTTTGACTCATTCTTCTAGAACTGACTCAACAAACGTTGAACCAGGGCCTCTTGCGTTGCTCTTCAACAGTATGTAGCTCTTTCAACAACCATGCAGAGGAGGTGTAGCTGATGGCTTCTAAGGTATTTCCTAAGTTGAAGATTCCTGATAAATTTAATTAGTTCAATTCTAGTTTTCGCAGATCATGTCTAAAAGTTGGATAAGCCTTATGAAAAGATCATATTGAGTCTGAGTAATGAGTCTTTGCCAGATCGATAAAAAATCAATCTCCCTTTGTTCCTGGTGCAAAAGTTTGAAGCTTCTCAAAGTTGCTTTTGTCCTTTGCTAGAAAGAGCCCACTATGGGGCCTGCAGTACCTTTCATTTAAAAGAAAGGAATAGAGATAAATTAGATACTCTGTTGCCGTCCACTGAGATATCAGCCTGCATCCTCTGTAGGTAATTCAGATGGGTCATTGGAATCCACAAAGGCAACATGTTTTGTGTGTGAAGATTGACATCTTCTAAATAGGCATGACTAAATTCCATTATATTATAACAGTTACTTCTGTGTCTCAGACAATTTCTTCAGCTTTGGTTCTTTTACTTCCTCTTCCATTGAATTAATGCACTATGTATTTCCAGTGTGAGATTGTTCTCTTTCAAAAATTGAAAAGTGTGTTCCTTAAGATCTTCAGAATATTTCTCCCTGCCTTGAGACCTACTAGCCAACATCAATGAGCAACATATTGTGGCCTTCTAGACACTGGAAAGAAAGTCAAAATAAGACTTCAAGACAACATAGCAGAGGTGGAAATCAAGGAGCTCTCCAGACTTGTGGGTCTGCAACTTTTAGCAGCTCTAGCAAGCATAGACAATGGCAAGGAATCCTGGTAACTACAATCCAACAAGATCTGAGGACTGTGTGATTTCAACTGCTGGTGTATAAAAACCTACTTATTAGAGCTCTTACAGTAAGTGTTGAGTCGGTAGACTGTTCCTCATGGGTAACTGAATCAAAAGTCTGTACCCTCTAGCTGTCTTGATTTGGCAGGGACAATCCTGATTAATACACTCTAGTCTCACTCTTTCAGCTGCTTTTAAAATGCCCACGTTTTCCTCTCCACTTCCACTTTCCCCCCTTCCACTTTTCCCTGTTCACCCTCAGTTTATTTTGTTGCAAATTAGATTCAAAGCGCAAAAATGGTTTGCAATCAATTATGGAGGGAAGGCGGATCAATTATGGAGGGAAGCCCTTCCCAGTAGGCTTGACCAAAAGTCAACTGCTGCAGCCTTTCCCAGCTGGTGTGTTCTTCGTTATAACCTTTGCCATCTTGCCCACACAGTGATGTTGCTTGGACACTCATGTCCCTGTTTTCGTCAGTGAAATGTTGGAGAGTATGTTCCTCTTGCTTCAAGGGAACAACTTCAGGGCCTTTGCTGTTGATTACTGCAAAGTTTCAATTTCCACTGGCTTGGTTATACCCTAATTTGTCTATGCCAGATTGCAGAACAAGAGGTCTAACAAGGTACAATGGGTGGAAGGTTACATTCAGTCCGAATGACCAAAAGTTACACTGCTGTATCCCAAAGTTCCTATTTTAGACTATAGTTGTGTGGTTTTGTTTTGTGGTGTTGTTGTTTTTTTGGACTACAGCTGGGGTGGAGACATTGCGGCTGCACTAGCTAGATTCTGAAAGTTGTAGTCCAATAAAGTAACTTTGGTGAGCTCTGGTCTATGCTAGATGTTCAAATGTACATTCCATTTCTTGGTTGCAGCTGGTGTTTTCACTTCAGTCTTAGCTTTATTGTGGCATTCGGGGCCCACCAATCAATCTTAGAACCAATATAATGTCCCAGTCATCATCTCTGCTGGTGCCATTCAAGTCCCAGCACTCCTGTGCACACTGTGGGATCCAGAATATTGCATGGCAACTGTGTACAAATGGCCAACGGGTCAAAAACTGGTGGGAGCTTGTCCAGTGAGAGGCTGAATTCTATTACATTAGAACATGTAATGATCTCTTGACAGATTAGATCAAAAACCCAGCACTGTTCTTAAAGTGGGCTGGGCTCAGCATTTGCAAGCAGGTTATTAAGGTTGCCTACTTGCAAGAAGAGAACAAATTACTTTCACTATCCATTATCTCTGAAGAATCCTGAAATATGAGCACAAAGCACAATGTATACTTGGAAGTGCACTCTGTGTATTCAGCACAGCTTACTCCCAGCAGGATACCAGTATTATTCCCAGGGGAGCTCAACAACAATTACTGTTCTAATACTTCAGAGGGCTTGATCATTAATTACACTTGTTATTCATTATTATTGGGGAAGCTCAACTACATAAGACACTTGGTGATTCAGTTTTGCCACATCATTTTCAGCAGGCACTCAGCCTCCCTAACCTAGTCTTGTGGAGGTTGAGCCCCATTCCAGTATCTATGACCAAAGACCTTAAAGAACATATACATTGATGGTGCTGTATAAGTAAACAACATCCATCTTAGTATAGTCTGAACAGACTTTTTTTTTAAAGGAATAAAGTTTCATCGCTGTTTGCGTGTGGCTGATGCAGTTGGGAGCATCCATTCCTCATGAGCTGAAAAAGTAAGAAATTTGATACCAATTGAAAATTAGTTTGCCAAGTTTTCTGACCTTGAGAATTACAAGAACAGCTAAAAATTTGCCTACCACTCCTTCCAACAGTGGGCAACCTGAAGCCACTGCAAAGCTCATGAGCAAGACCTTTAAGTAATAGTTTTGTTTGTGATCTTATCTCTGCAATTCAGGCACTGTGTGTGCACACAGTTGTGAGGCTGCAGGACTAGAATCATGAAGGACAAGAATCACATAGGAATGGATTTAAAGTAGGCCACTCCTTTATTAGCTGTGACTTCTGTGATTGTTGTTACTCTAGGGCAAGGACTGTGGAGTGACAAAACCAGATCCATCTTCTTTGATTTGAAAGTTAAACAACACCAGCATGGAAGCTCGGCTGGCAGCAGCGTTTGTGGAATTCATGCAGGAGTTAGTTAATTCCTAATTGAAGATGTTGGGAGCTAAACGGGGGCTCTCGTTTGCACACGGAACATATCTTCTTTCATTTTATAATCATCTAGTCTATCACAGTGACCAAGTGAACACTGGAAAACCCACAAGCTGAGAGGGAAGGGAACTGACACTCCTCCTTTTCGCAGCAAGGAATATTCAGTAGCATCCTGTCAGTGAACATAGAGGTGTTTTTGTTTTGTTTTTCTCCTCATGACTAGTTGCTGTTAGCTGTGCCATTCTCCCTTTTGGCTCTGGCTTCTCTTCAGTGCCTCTTTTAAAGCTAATGGTCATCACTTGCATCTTGGGACATTGACCCCAACTCCTTCCACAAATCATACCATTTTCTTGGTTTTCTATTCCTGGTTTTCCCAGATCTCATGTGTATTAGCAATTTGCCATTGCCCATAGCTCAATGGTTCTCAACCTGTGGGTCCCCAGATGTTCATGGACTTCAGCTCCCAGAAGCCCCGGCCACTATGGTCAATGCTCAGGGCTTCTGGGAGCTGAAGTCCAAAAACATCTGGGGACCCACAGGTTGAGAACCACTGCCATAGCTCATTACGCAGAGTGAGGCACAAATCTCAGCAGAGTACACAGGGTGTTAAATCACACACCAAACTCATTGGGAGGGTCTTCAATGCTGGTCACAGTGCATGACATATAGATATCCAAAGCTGTCCAGTCCCAAATGCTTGACTCCAAAGGAGCCCTTAACTCGTTTAAGACTGAGAATGATACAAGAGAGTGGGTGGCAATGAGGGGCAGGAACGAGAAGAATATTCAAAAATATTTGGAAAAGATGTATTTCTTGAATGTCAGGAAACACTGATGAGAATCTTCACAGTTCAGAACTTACTCTGTGCAAATTTCACGTCTTTTTTTTACTCAGAAAACAGCATTTTCTGTGCAGAAATATCACATCTATCTAAACTAATGGCATTTTTCTGCACAAGAAAAACACTTACAGATTTGGTGCAGAATAAGTCCTGAAATGTGAATAATGTTCAGAAATTGCATAGTGTTTGAAGATGTTCTCATAGTGGGAAGAAAATAACCAAAATTATCTGTTGCTTTGTTCAAGAATGAAATTAGTGAAGAATTACAGTTCTCCCTCCACATTTGCAGGTTTGACCTTCGTGAATTTGAACATTCATGAGGCACATGCTTACCTACCCCGCCCCATTTTCGTCTTCCCATTCCTTGCATTCTTCACCCCAGGCTTGCAAGGCTTGTGTTTAAAATGAATATATTTTCCTTTTGGATGATAAAAACCCCTCTCATTGCTAAAAATGTGGCCTCTCTGCCATGTAATTGCATATTCTGCTGTGTATTGGCTGCTGATTAGCCAGGTGCTCTTTTCTCAAGATGGCTGCTGTAAGTAATTAGAACTCCTCCGTCTGAGGGGAAAGTACTGGCAGGCCTTTTAGGTTGTATTTTTTAGTCCATCTCCCCAATGCTCAGATTCGAGGCAAATTAATGAGAGGGGGAAGCTCCAGAGGGGAATGGGAGGGGAATCATGGGGGGGGGTATTAGCGGGTTTTCCACTTTCACGACAGTTCTGTGCCCCAAACCCTTGTGAATGTGGAGGGGTTACTGAACGTCTCTGGTAAGCTGGGGGGGGGGTTTCTTCTGTCATTCATGGATCACACCTGCAAATAAAATTACAAACACATCCTTGTCCTCCTTGATATTATTTCTCAATTTTTTCTTGTGACCCCCCCCATCACTAGAATGCATTCCACATGGCTGAGATTCTGCAATTTGTCCTGTATGCAGCTTTGCTATAATATACCATCTACATGTTTTAGGTATTCTGGGAGGCTCAGAACTGGCATTTGTACAAAGTCATTAGGCAATATTTGAGGGGATATTTGATCCAGCAGGTTCTCAAGTGTTCTATTAATCCTGGTATTTTTAACCTGGTGCAATATTCTTTCACATTTTTTTTTCAAGCAGGAGACAGTTAAGAACCTCTAAACTGCCAATTAAGGTATTCCACACACACAAGAATGGCCCTTCTGGGGACAGAACACTATCCAATGTGTTTTTAAATGCAGCATTAAAAAGAGAGAAACTGTCACATGTAAAAGCAGCACATTTTGGAAGGAAAAGGCGCGGGGGGGGGGTTTCAGCCCCCAAAACACAGCATTTACTCTGTGTGTGGGGCGCAGATTTAGCTAAGGACTCAGCAAATGCAACAGGCTCAATAGCTTTGTGATATTTCCTCTGTTCTCAATACTATGTGAGGAAGTGTTCTGTTAAAACAATTGCCCCAACCTGTGAGTAGCTGTCATTTTGTGGCTTTTCTATGCACTAGCTTGTACAACCCAAGCATTCCCATGATGTGAAATCCAAATCAGAGGGCATACCTAGCCTCTCAGATACCATAGGAGTTTGCATGTTATTTAGGCAGTTGGCCGTCCCGAATGTCAAGGTGCCATAGAAATGCCATTTTTCTTGTTTCCAGGCTAGAAAATATCTAGTTTGAATTCTGTCTCAACCTGAGATTTTGAAATCCTCTGACTGATTCACTCTATTATAAATTGCACTAAGAGTGCAATTTCCTTTAGTCTTGGATTAATGTAATGCCGAATACTTCAGTGTTACCCAACATATTTTACCTGCATTTGGAGCCCATCATAAGGGGCAAGCAAGGTTTTAATGGGGTTATGCTCTCCAGGCACAGAATAAATTGTGTAGCCCAACACGCATGCATCTATCCTCTCAAATGGCTTTTGTTTTCTACACTGTAATGCTTTCGTTGTTCATTTACTCACATGGAAATCTTATATTTACATTGCAGTCTTTCCCTTAAACTATGTCCTTTTCCTACTTGCTTTAAGAAAGCTGTTTTTCTTTAACCTTCAAAAATAGTAAATGTTCTCATTTTTGTCCCATTTCTCGTCTGCCTTTTCTTTCTAATTTTATTTACAGGTTACTTGGGTCACAATTTTCTTCCCTCTAACTTTGTAAAATCTCTATACTAAGCCAAGAGCCTCTTCTTTATTGATACAATAGTTGATGGTTCCTAAGCTGGGTGTTTGGGTTCTGTAACCTTCAAGTTTCGTTCTTATCTCACAAGTGATGCTCTAAGGTTTCCGAAAGTGGTTTCCTTTCTTTGCATCTTCCCAGTGGCTCTCAAGGCCCAGCCCTTGGGTCTCCTTTACAAACTACTACACTATTTGCCTCTGCAATCTGAATACTTCCAGTTTACACTATTGTCAACATAGTAATATTCCACTCTCTTTTAACTCTTCGCCCCTTTTGTATTTTCTCCAATATATATCAGCAGAGAACAGACCTTGTATACAGATGCCCCAGGTTTAGTCATTGGCATCTCCAGATAGGGCTGGGAAAGGATAAGATATAAATACTTTAATAAATAAAACCAAAATGCAGGTCCTCTGCAAAGAAGGGTTACAACATCTGAGACTATAAACTTATTTTTTGCAAGAATTGTGTATCGGGCAAAGTGCATCCCTTCAGAAGTTGTTGGACTGCAACTCCCAGCATTCCTTCCACTGGCTATGCTGGCTATGGCTTCTGGGAGTTCCTGTCCAACAGGATCTGGAGGGCTGTACCATGTCTACCTTGATGTATGGTGTGGAGAAGTAGCCAGAGATGTTTTTCCTCTCTTATCAGGGCAGAATCTGGGATAAGCCAATAAACCTGGAACATTTATTGTTCACGACAGACAGCAGAAAGCACTTTATTACTATATCGACAAGTTGAAGCGTGAAAATATTGCTCCCAAATAGATGTGCTGATGGCCACCAGTCTACATGACTTTAAATCTGGGGTCGGGTTGTTCTACAAATCTGTGGAGGGTTGCTGTCATGATGGCAACTGTGGACTGAGGATGCAAGACGAACTATGCCTTTGATCTGTTGCGCAGGGATATGCTTGTATTCTGTTCTGTAAACCACCAGGGTTCCTTCTCTCCCATCTGTCTCCCTTTTCTTTTTATTCCATATTCTGATAAGGTTGAGCAAAAGGGAAACAAGTCTATTTAATCTTTTAGTTGTGTCTAGCACATTTAAATTCCCTCCAAATACGTGATAATGATATACCCAGCATCTGAAAGAATGTCAGTTTTACAAAACAAGGAAAAAATTAGATTATTCGTGAGTCCGATAGATTTCCTGCTACTCAAAAGAACTGGTTTTTTTTAAAATGTTATTGTATTTTGCTGCTCACTTTGGATAATTTGATTAGTCCCTTTTACTGCAGATATCTTTTATGCAAATCCGTTGTGATTTTTAGCTTCTCTTCTTCATGTCCATCTTTGATCAAAGTGGCCTCTAACCCATCCCTTCTTTGAGCATATTCTTTGTCTTGATCAACCTTTTTGGAAGTTCTAATTATTCATTCTCTCAGAGCCCCCCTCAGAAGTCTTGCTTCAGAAACTAATACCAATGGACTTCAAACTGCATTCTTCAAAGTGTCCATTATGCCTCAAATGCATTTGGAGCAAAATCGTGAAGTCTTGTAAGATCAGGAGGAAAACCTAAATCAAGGCACTGCATAAATTCAAACCCTGTTTTGGATTTATCTGGAAATGAATCGGCTGCCTTTTATTTGCACAAAGTTCAGTTGAGCTTCAGTAATAATTACTTAGCTTAATTTATACATTTAAACATAGAGGCAGAACTGACTGATGTGCAAGTGCCTCTCAGCCTTTCAACAGGTGCAACAGATTGTTAGTAGGGTGGTCGTGGGCCCTACTTCACAGATGCCAATCCTGTGTTTGAAACTGTCCACCTTTCAGTGATTGTCACCATCCTTCAGATATTGTGGACTTCAGACTCCAGAACCCCCAGCCCACATGGCCCATGATATAGAAAACTAGGTATGGAAGTTCAAAACATCTGGAGGGGCAAAAGTTGAGATCAACTGCTCTGTTTGAAGGGCTGCCCAGTCCAGGTCAACCACATTTTTTTATAACAGTGAAATTGAGTGTAAAATAGAGATTCAGGAACTGAATGAAATGCATGGAAAGCAGTAAGATGATTATACACAATCTGTCATTATTAGAATATAGCTAGTTATGTGCCGTTTCATCCACTTCTCTCCAAATGTGTAGCGATCATGCCCAAGATTCTGTTCAGTAGAATGAAACTTCATTGAGGAAATGGAGTAGGAAGATACAGCAAGGGCTTTCAGTGAGGCTAATTCTGTTTTCAAGGTCTGTGGAGGACTGTGCAAAAGTGTGGGAAAGGACTTAGATCTAGGATGAGTGTGGACAGATTGCCGGCAGTCTAGTGGGAGTGGAGAATGAGAGAGACGAAGAGAAAGAAAGATCATGTGGGGCTAATGAGCAAAGAGAATGAATGAATGAATGAATGAATGAATGAATGAATGAATGAATGAATGAATGAATGGAGGAGTGGAAGTCTGGGGAAGGAAAGAAAGAAATTATCTGTCTCAGATAGGGTCTTAGGGGTGAGTGGGAAGGCGAACCCATCCCAAATGTCAATATGATGGTGAACAGAGATTTGGAGGTTAGAGCAGACATTAGCAAAGTAAAGGGGAGAGTGAAAGAGAGAAATAATTTTCTTTGAGTGTTAATTCCAATCTTGAAGTCCACCATCTTAGATGCCCAGTTCTCTGGCCAACTGGATCATAAGCGATATGATCTGGGACAGTAATTTTTATGCTAAATTGGAGTTTCTTTATGTATTATAAGTTTACCTAGACTTTTTCAGTTATTTGCCCTGCTTTCTAATGCTGTTGGAGCACCATGGTAACCTAGAGAAGGAAACCCACCTATCTTAACCCCATTCACAGAATTCTGATTTCCTCTTGAGGGAATTTCCTAACAGGATGTGTTGTGATATCTTAACTGATGTGGTCTTTCCATCTCAGGGTCATCTCTCTCTCTCTCTCTCCCTCCCTCTTTTACCCAGCCATTGGAATGTGTATGTTTTAGGCTGGCTTCCATGGTTCGTTCAGTGTCATGTTGCCACTATGAAGGAGTTATAGGGGTAACAAATCCACCTACTGCAAGGTCTGCAGGGGGAACTGAAAGCCTGTGGAGGGAACAAATTATACCTTTGTCACTGCTATTCAGAAAGTCCTGACACCCCAACCACGTGAGCCTCTGGTCCACTCCAACACTACACAGAATGTTGACTCCCACCAATCATAGCAGGTGGCAAGAGTGGCCATCTGTCAGGAATGTTTTGATAGTGTATTTCTACATGGTAGGGGGTTGGACTTGATAGCCCTTGTGGTCTCTTCCAACTCTGCAATTCTATGATTCTATGATACTGGAAGAGATGTGGTCCTGCTCAAATTATGGAATTCATTACCATAAGACAGTGTTATGGTCACCATATTTAAAAAAGTTTAAAAGGGACTGGATTAAAAAAAATTAATGGGAGTGAGGGCCATCAGGAGCTAACAGTCAGAGTGCTTTTATATCACCTGCGGTAGTAGAAGGAATAAGCCTCAGGTTCTGGAGAATGTGAGGCAAGGGCCAACTGCATTCATGACTTCCTGGTGCATATCCTGTAGATGGCTTGTTGCCTAATGGGTGAACAGAATGTTAGACTAGATAGACACCTTGTGATCTGATCCAGCGAGGCTCTTCTTACATTTCTGGACTGAAACTATTTGGAACTTTAAAGGTAGTAACCAGTATTCTGAAACACAGGTGAGCATGGATTACAGCCAGTGCAAACAGCACAGAAAGATGATTTCTGCATTCAAGAAAGAATTACAAGCTTGCTAGTTCATGCGCTGATTCCTAGTTCCAAAAAAAAAAAAAAAAGATATTTAATATGTAAAGGACACAAATAGAAACATATTAAAAATGCAACATAAATGATGGTTCATTATTTTTCAGTACTTTGCATATGAGGTGTTTCTAAATTATTTCAGATGGCTCACCTATCTAAATCTATCTAGCACCTAAGAAGACTGAGAATATATTTGAATTTGCTTACTGGATGCTAATCCTTTCACCTTCAGATGTGTTTGCCAGCTTTGAGAACATTTGTGATATCTGACTCTTTTAGCTCATTTCTTTCAGCAACAGCTGATTTTAGACCTGTCCATAAATCCACCAAATAGCTACTTTTGTCTGAAATTCAAAAAGCCAAATGAGTGGCATTGTTCTGCATTTTTTCTTTGAAAAGAAACTTTGTACTGGGGTTTCTGCATGTGACAATGGTTCATTTCCATATGTTCTTTTAATTAGTATGAAGATGAAATGCCTTCTGCCCCCGCCCCCCGTCCAACTCTCGTATAAACAGAATATTAAAGAGTTCAGGTTATGAATAGCTTAGCAGGCTGCAGTAATTGGTCACTCCATACCACATTAGATCTTAAATTAAAGTTAGAATTTTGCCAAATATGCTCTGATTCCCTACATTTATTTTGAAAGTAGTTTATTTGGTGTAGCTAAATAAATTGCTAAATATTTGTATAATATTGAATCTCTTCAGCACATATGTATTCTGATCATTGCTGTTTATTCAATATTTTGTTTATCTTCCTCCTCTTATTTCACTGCCCTTGGCTCTGTTTGCCTGCACTGCTGTTACTGCTAACAGCTGTGACCGACTGATGTACATACTCCAACATTTCACTGATGAAAACTGAGATAGATGTGGCCAAGCAACATCACAGTGGAGTCAACAGCACAAAAACTATTAATGAGGGAGAACACACAAGCTTGGAGAAGCTGCAGCAGTTTGCTTTTGCCTGAATCTTTTGGGGAGGATACGATTTCCCCTCCACGCTGAGTTTTGTGCAAACTGCTTTTGCACTTTGAAGTCAGTTTGCAGCACTTGTAGTCAGCTAAGAACAAAGGTGGAGGGTAGAAGGAGGGGAAGAAAACTAGGACATTTTAAAAGCAGCTAAAAAGTTGGCGACAGAAGATTCTTTAGGACTGTCCTAGCCAAATTGGGACAGTTGATGAGTAGGCTGTTATGATCAAGTTTAAAATCATGTTGATTTTAAAACATCATGTTAAAAACATCATGTTGATGTTAACTGCAGTGTGACCCCATCAACACAGTATGTCATTTGTCCCAGCCAATAGTAGGAAAGAAGATGGTACACAGACACAGTGTGACCAAATTTGAATTGGTCAAAATGAGAACTGCTATTTGATGTTAATGGAGATATCGCCCTGAAACAAGGCACACAGCAAAGAGGATCAAGCTTCTCTAGGAAATTAAGCTCAGATAATGAAGCTATTTTCTTTCAAAAAAAAGGGGGGGTAGAAAAAGGTAGAAGATATATCGGTTATTTAAAAGCTTGATTACAAGCTACAAGTCTGCCAAGAAATGTTACTATGGATGCAATTCTCCGCTATTTTCTTCTTGAAGGAACAAATGAGTAATTTTAGCAATTTTCTTCCCACTGTAAGAGGGGTCTCTGAAAAGCACAGTTTTCTAAGCCTGTGTGCAATTCAGACTTATTCTGTGCAAAATTTGCATGTGATTGTTTTGCAAGAAAAGAACATTTTCTGCAAAGAAAATACTGTAATTGGGACTTGTCCTGCATATTATTCACACATAGCGTTTTGCATAGGAAACAACAGTTTTTTCTGTGCAGAAAATGCTGTTTTTGATTTGTTTTTATGGAAAACAACCGTGTGTGAATGTTGTACAGAATAAGTCTCAAACCACAAAGATTTTTTTCAGTCCATGAGTCTTCTTGTTAGTGTTTCTTCACACTTGAAAAATATATATTTTCAATCATTTTTAAAATGTTTTGAATATTCTTTTCATTCCTAGGTGTTACTGGGACCATGAGACTGTCAAACATTGCCATCTGATCCATTGCCATCAACTTTCTTTTTCTAATTCTCAGGATTTCAAATGCTGGGTTTTCCTAACTTTTGTTGGCTGGCTGTAGTTGTTGCAGCTGGAGAGGGGCAGCAAATGGTTTCCTCCAATGTCAGAGATAGCAATAGCATGTGTATTTCTATACTGCTTATCAGCTAAGTGCTCTCTAAGCGGTTTACAATGTGTTAGCTAATTGCTCCCAACAAACTGGGATATGGAGGACTGCAGCACTTAGACCAGAGGCTGGCAAGGTGCAGCTCTGGGGCCACACGTACCCTTCCCACAGGCTCTTGTATCAACCCCTGTAGAACTCCCTAAGCCACTGTTTGTGGCCAAAAAGCAAAAGGTGAAATGCCTCCCCCTGAAGCCACCAGGAATTCCATCTACCTTTTAGACAGATTGCAGTCTGTCTCTGGCTATGGCTATGGTGGGAAAAATAACAGCATAACCTAACCAAAAGAGAATTCTACACTTCCCACACACACCCCTTTCTTTCAGGCCTCAAATTTTTAGCATTGTAGCAACAAATCCTTGTCAATTCTATAACAGTCTCATTTTGGACCAAATGGCGTGCGTCACTGTAGCCAGATCTGATATACACATTTCGTTATATACCACCTTTACTCTGAGACCACATGACAGTAGTCCTGGCTCTTTTCACCCACCTTTTTTCTGGCCTTACAACAAACTTGGGAAGTAGATTGGGCTGAAAGACATTGAGTGTCTTCCACTGACTCTGATACGTGGTTACTATCACGCAATAGCATTCTGAAGAATCCCTAAATGGCATGATCCCAGGTTATGGTGTAGCAGAAGAGTTGTAATTCACAAATGAAAACAGAAAAAAATCAAGTACAAATTCATGGCTTGCTTAAGAAGTAAACACAACACTTGAACAGAACAACACAAGGCAGACAGGTGGATACAGTACTTCAGAACATTTCAGTGTTGCTCTCAGCCTCATTTAGAATGACTTCCTTAGGCACTGCCAGAATTTGACTCCCTGTTCTCCCTACCAACATGGCTAGACCATTGCTGTTTCAACTACTAATGACAGGAGCCTGTATCTCTTTGCATTCCCTAGGAACAATAAGTAGGTGGTGGGTGGGTGTTCCTCTCTCGTTCCTCCTTATGGGCAGGGTGTGTGGCTTGAATAGTGGAAGGAGGAGGAAGAAAGGTGACATGGCTCATTGTCTTGTGTTTAGCTGCTGCCTTGTGCTTGCCTCTTTTCTTTGTGGGTGAGGTCAGCAAGGGGCAGGCATCAAAGTGAAGGGGGAGGAGAGCAAAAAGAGAGGGAAAAGAGACTAGACAGCAATCAAAAGGAGACGCCAGCTACAGGAACAATGATAGAGGAGGATAAAGAGGGACTGGAAGAGATGCTTTGCAGAGTCTCAAGGAAAAGAATCAATCAGAGGGAGGAAATAGCAAGTGGAGATCAGGAGAGATGTGATGAGGGGGATGCTGTACCTGCCGCACTGGTAACCCAGGAACAAAAGGGCAAGGGAGAGGAAATGAGACTGCTGCTGTGATGCCCATGTAAGCAGCAGTGCAGACAGCCTGGCCCAGCCAGGAAACTAGAGATTAAAAGAGAGTGAAGGGAGGCTGGGGGAGGAAGAAATTGGGGAGTACTGCCCAGGCAAGTGGCAGCAATGTCAGCAGCACCTGTTGCCTGGCTCCAGCACAGACAGGAACCTAAGTGTTGATGGGAGTGGAGGAATGAAATGCAAGATATTTCCTGCTGTTCTTTCCCCCATCACAGGCAATGATGTTTTGTTGTTGCTAATTGCCACTAATTTTACTTTAACTGAAGGTGACCCTATGAAAGAAAGACTTCCCAGTCTCCCTGTAATCAAAAGCCCTGCTCAGGTCTTGCAAACTCAGGGTCATGACTTCCTCTTATGAAGTGCCTTCTGATCTGGGAGTTTCATTTTCTGGCACCATCTCTTGCTTCATTTTGATTGGCTCATCATATCATAGGGTTTTCATGGTAAAAGAAATTCAGAAGTATTCATTCATTCATTCATTCATTCATTCATTCATTCAGAAGTATACTTTCTTCTGTGCAATACCAACAACTGTTGCCTCTGAAAGATCCTCCACCAATGTCATCCTGCAGTTACTACTGCTGCTGCCCAGTAGCTGTTGGACACAGGTAGTCCGGCTCCTCAGCAAAAGGCTGTCTGACATGGGAGATTTTACCAGCAGCAGTACCATCAGCATAGCTTCTTGCTTTGTGGGAACATGCAATCCCATCATATATGACATAACAAGTTCTAAGCACAAGTCAAGTAATAATCATGATTAGGACTTGGTCAGTGCAGTTAGTAACTCTCATGCCCTGCTTCCAGATCCTGGAAATGGACTGTGACTCAAAGACTGAAGCAGCAGGCATACTTGGACCTGTGGCTGAACAGGAGGAATTTACAGAATCACAAGCCTCAGATACAGACCAGAGTGTAGTGCCAGCACTGGAAGAGAGCCCTGCCCCTTCAGATACAGAAGACAATTTACCTGTACTATTTTTGCTAAGCAGAGACAACAAAGAGAGAGCTTGAGGAGGTCCCAGAGGATTTAGAGGAAGCAGCAATTAGTTAAGCAGCAGCTGTGCTAGCTGCTGACCTATACAGCTGCAGCCTTTCCCTCCAGGAGTTGGCAGAGATTATCTGACCTATCTAGCTACCCACCACATTCCTGAACTCTGTACCTAAATCTAGATTGTATTGACTGACCCTGGATCCATTTGTCCTGACT
Organism: Iguana delicatissima; assembly: GCA_948472985.1. Classification (NCBI taxonomy): domain Eukaryota; kingdom Metazoa; phylum Chordata; class Lepidosauria; order Squamata; family Iguanidae; genus Iguana; species Iguana delicatissima. Next base: position 565,595 of record CAOKZL010001251.1, read on the forward strand.
TGGATACCATTGACATCTGTTTGTGACTACAGCTTTTTACTTACTAAGTAAAGTAAGTGCTGGACCTTAAGTTGCTCTGCTTCATTGCTTGCTAGTTTGTTTGTCACTTTGTCTCTTTGCTTTCAGCTGTGCAGCTGCAAGCCTTTGGCTGGCTGCCCAGACTGAGACAGGACAGTAACATGTGTTACCCCCAAAGATGGGGGACTTTGAGGTCCACCAGCAATGCCAGCATCTCCTTAGAAATTTGGGGAATTACAGTTCAAAGGAGGCTTGCAGAAGGGATGACTGCAGGAGCTTTTCACCTGTGTATGCCAGTACTAAGTGTAGGACTCCAGTTAAAGGTTTAAACAAGGTGTTTTTATTGGAAATCAACAGACATACACACAAGAAATCAAGCAGTCTTGTGAACCATACAAGGCTAATGAAGGGAGACAGGAGAAAAGTTGGATAGAGAGAGATTTCAGATGTAGAGGGTGATATTTACTGGTCCTGGGGCAGGGGATCAAAGAGAAATGACTGAAACAAGAGACTGAGGGAAGCACAGAGGAATGGGAATCTGAGGTGCAACATGATGCCTGTCAGAGTTCAACTCCTAGCCCATGCTTATCTGTCAGCAAGGGAAGGGAAGCGATAGTACTTGCCCAAGAGGAGGAGGCAGTGGGGAGTGTCCAGTGCTAACAATCAAGTAGAAACACTGAACCAAGCCAAAGTCAAGGTCAATCCAAAAGGTCAAGAATGCTGAAGGTCAGTCCAAAAGGTCAAGAAAGCCAGAATACAAAGGTTGTGGGAGCTTGAGCAGCGATTTGCTACAAGCAAACAGCAAGCCATGCCAACACACTTATATAGCTGAGGAGGACAGGTGTTTCTCATCATTGTTCTGTTTTCTCAATCTCACCAAAACGGCTTCCCTCTGAGTCACTCTTTTTTGTCTTCTCTGTGACTGAGGGATGTGGGAGGGCAAAGATGGATCTAATTTCTCTAAATCATTGCGGGCCTCTTCTTCCTCTGGCACTGGCTGCAACAACTCCATCTCAGCTTGTCTTTCAGCTGGTGGATATGCTGGCAAGATAATTTGTTCTATCATTGGCTTTATTTCTGGCACAATGAATTGCTCATTGACCTCTGAGCCGTCATCTATCACAATGCCCAAAGGGCTAGCAAATTACCTGGGCTGAAGCTGAGATTTTTATACCCTTTTTCCTACTGTGAGGGGCTGAGTATTAATTTCTCTATGACAGAGTAAACAAAAGGGGTCTGGAATGGACTGATTATCTTACTTTGAGTGGCAAAACATTGACAGGATCCTGACAGCCTCTTAATGTCTTGGTTGAGTAATGTGAAAATCTGGCAAGGGGTGGCCTGCAGCTCATAACTATCAGCCAGAACATTTTTGCTAACAGTCTTGCAAAATGGATCAGGAGGTCTTTAAACTGAGTTCGACTGGGGAGGAAGATAGTATTATTCAGGACAAGGATTCAGTGAGTGCTGGGGAAAATAACTCAAATTATATAGCTAGGGCAGACCAAGTAGTACTAGAGACGAACAGAATGAGAAAAAGTAACTTTAGTACAGGACTTCCAAGAAGGGCACATGGTCTCAAGTGTCTCTACACTAATGCACAGAGCATGGAAAATAACCAAGATGAACTTGAACTCTTAATACAATGAAATAAATATGATTTAATAGGCATCACTGAAACCTGGTGGGATGAGTCTCATGGCTGGAATGTAGGAATAGCGGGGGCGTAACCTATTTTGCAGAATTAGACCAAACAAGAAAGGAGGAGGAGGAGTCTTATATGTCAAGGATGTTTTCACCTGAGAAGAGATCCATGACTTAAATCCAAGAAGCCAAGTTGAGAGCATCTGGGTAAGAATTAAGGAGCAAGAAACAATAGGGATGTGATTGTGGAGGTTTGCTACAGGCCTCCGGGCCAGCCTGAGGACTTTGATGGGGCCTTCCTAGACCACATTCAAAAGGGAGACATGCAGTAGTAACGGGAGATTTCAATTATCCTGATATTTGTTGGCAGTCATACTCTGCCAAGACCGCAAGGTCCAACAGGTTCCTTGCTTGCCTTGCAGACAATTTCATGGTCCAGAAGGTGGAAGAGGTAACAAAGAGATTGACTATTTTAGATCTGATCCTGACCAACAGGGATGACCTAGTTCAGTGGTTCTCAACCTGTGGGTCCCCAGATGTTTGTGGACTTCAGCTCCCAGAAGCCCTGAGCATTGACCATAGTGGCTGGGGCTTCTGGGAGCTGAAGTCTACAAACATCTGGGGACCCACAGGTTGAGAACCACTGACCTAGTTGATGAGGTGGAGGTGGTGGGATCCTTGCATGCTAGACTTTAAAAAAGTTGATTTCTGTAAACTTAGAGAGTTACTTGCTGAAATCCCATGGTCAAGAATACTGAAGGGAAAGGAGTTCATGATGGATGGAGGTTTCTTAAAAGTGAGATACTGAAGGCACAATCGAAAACTGTGCCAATAAGGAGGAAAAATGGCAGGTGTCTAAAGAAACCAGAATGGTTCACAAAAGAACTCTCAGATGAGCTAAGTGTTAAAAGAAACATATACAGGAAATGGAAGAATGGTGAAACCACCAAAGAGGAATTCAAGCAAATAGCCATGATATGTAGGAAGAAGGTCAGAAAAGCTAAAGCGCAGAATGAACTCAGGCTTGCCAAAGACATTAAAAACAATAAAAAGAGCTTTTTTAGATATGTCCGCAGCAAAAGGAAAAACAAGGAAATGATAGTGTTACTGCGTGGAGAAGATGGCCAGTTACTTACGGGGAGAAGAGAGAAGGTAGAACTACTCAACACCTTCTTTGCCTCAGTTTTCTCCAAAAAGGATAGAACTATACAACCCTGGGGGGTGGGGAGTAGGTGAAGAAGGGAGGGAAATGCAGCGCAGAATAAGTAGAAAAGTAGTACAGGAATATCTTGCTAAACTAGATGAATTCAAGTCTCCAGGGTCAGATGAATTACATCCAAGGATATTAAAAGAACTGGCAGAAGTAATTTCTGAACCACTCGCAATAATCTTTGAGAATTCTTGGAGAGCAGGAGAAGTCTCAGCAGACTGGAGGAGGGCAAATGTCGTCCCCATCTTCAAGAAGGGAAAAAAGAGGACCCAAATAATATATCGCTTGGTCAGCCTGACATCAATACCAGGAAAGATCTTAGAGCAGATCATTAAACAGTCAGTCTGTAATTACTTAGAAAGCAATACCATAATCACTAAAAGTCAACATGGATTTCTCAGAAATAAGTCATGCCAGACTAATTTTATCTCTTTCTATGATAAGGTTACAAGCTTGATAGATGAAGGGAATGCTGTAGATGTAGCATATCTTGACCTCAATAAGGCCTTGGACAAAGCTCCCCATGACATTCTTGCAAAGAAGCTTATAAAATGTGGGCTGGGCAGGGCTACTGTTAGGTGGATTTGTAATTGGTTCACCGACTGAACCCAAAAGGTGCTCACCAATGGCTGCTTTTCATCCTGGAATGAAGTGACCAGTGGGGTGCCACAGGATTCTGTCCTGGGCCCAGTGCTATTCAACATCTTCATCAATGACTTGGATGAAGGAATAGAGAGCACGCTGATCAAATTTACAGATGACACCAAATTGGGAGGGGTTGCTAATACCTCAGAGGACAGGATCAAATTTCAAAATGACCTTGACAGATTGGAGAGCTGGGCCAAAGCTAACAAAATGAATTTCAACAGAGAGAAATGTAAGGTCTTAAACTTAGGCAGAAAAAATGGAATGCATAAATGTAGGATGGGGGATGTGTGGCTGGATAGCAGTACGTGTGAAAGGGATCTAGGAGTCTTGGTAGATCACAAGCTGAACATGAGTCAGCAGTGTGATGCGGCAGCCAAAAAAACCAACACAAATCTTCATTGCATCAATAGGAGCATGGTGTCTAGATCAAGGGAGGTAATGGTAGCACTCTATTCTGCATTGGTTAGGCTTCATTTGCAATAGTGTGCCCAGTTCTGGGCACCTCAATTCAAGAAGGATATCAACAAGCTGGAATGTGTCCAGAGGATGGTGACCAAAATGGTGAAGGATCTGGAAGTCATGCCCTATGAGGAACAGCTTAGGGAGTTGGATCTGTTTAGTCTGAAGAAGAGCAATGGATTCAAGCTGCAGGAAAGGAAATTCCACTTGAACCTCAGGAAGAACTACCTGATGGTCAGAGCTGTCTGATAGTGGAAAATTCTGCCTTGGAGTGTGGTGGAATCTCCTTCTTTGGAGGTTTTTAAGCAGAAGCTGGATGGCCATCTGTTGGAAATATTTTGATGTGTGTTCCTGCATAGCAGGGGGCTGGACTGGATGGCCCTTGTGGTCTCTTCCAATTCTATGATTCTATGATTCTAGAAAATGCACACAGCAGGAGTGCTTGCCTGCCATACCTGGGCAGTTCTGTTTACCATTATCTTTGTTTCCTGTACAATTGAAAGGATTACTGGAAGCCCAGTAACACTAGGCTTTCCCACCTAATCCTCTTCAATGTATAATCTGGCCATGCTGAGGTTATCCTGACCTAGTCCACAATTACAGACAGTGTCCTGCTTCTGCATGCTTTTAAGTGACCAGTTTTATAAAATGATATTTGTCGCCAATTATGCTATCCTGCAGGATGGGGTATGTAGGAGATGGCAACACATGTGGTGTTAACAAAATCCTCTCTCGCGTTCCTATCCCTTTTTTTCTTCTTCTTTTTTTGGAATAATATTCCAGGTTGGGTCAAAAAACATGCAGCAGCAGCAACCTAGCTGTATCCAATGCACTCACAAATTCCTTAGCCTTACCCCGCACCTGCCGTGCTAGTCAGTGCATCTGATGTAACATCTCACCCTCCACTTTGCCTGTGGTAAGTGTGAACATGAAGTGGGGGGAAGGGGCTAAGTGGCTTTCAGGCAGGGCTGCTTTATCTATTAGGCACTTTAGACACAGCACCTTAAGAAAATTTTAGGGCCTACAAAAACATCCCTAGCAGTACGTCAAGGCAAGGTGGAGAGTCAACTACAAGAGTGCCTCCAAAAACTTAATGTGGTCCTGCTTCCAGGGCACTTTTTTTTATAGATTTGAAGTCCAGCAGTGATGACGCAACAAGGTGCCCTTTTCCTGTGGTAAATAGCTACTGCAGCTGTTGAGCTTTGTTTTGTTATGTTCATCCTCACACCATTTGTGATGTGGTAGCCCTGATTAAGTTCTGATCCATCACATAAAGCTGGTGGAGCTGTCAGTCCATTTTTGGTGATGGATAGTGTTTTTCCTTATACCCAAGTACTGCAGGCTAGATTAGGGGTATACTGCAGACTATATCATTCACAGAGTTCCCCATCGTTCAGCATCTGCCTCACTCTACCTAATGATAGGACTGGCCCTATCTGGAGTAATTCCTCCGGTTTTCTTTGTGATGCCTGCAGTTTTACTATCATAAGCTCTGCATTCTGAGGTGAAGCCGACGATTCTGTTGACCTTGTATATTGCTCCCATCCATGATTAAAGTGGATTATGTGCCTTGCTGTTCCGTGCTGTTTTGTTAGAACCTGCCCTTTCCTGGTTATTCTTCACGCTTGCCTCATATTCAAACTCTTGTGCTAGATAAATAAATAAATAAATAAATAAATAAATAAATAAATAAATGAGAAAATTTCCTCTTTTGTGGTAGCAACGAAGCAAAAAGCTATACAATTCCTGTCTCTTTTATCTGCTATTTGAACTTTTTGTGTGTCCTTTGTTGCCAAGCTGAAATGTTTCTTTAATGGAAATCTCAAAGAGAATCGCCATAGTAGTGACATAATCTTAAATAGAAAATGGAATATGCTGTTCTTCCTCTCTCTCTCTCCCCATTTATATATATTTGGCTGAGTTGAGGTACAGAACTCAGTGAATCTATTAGTCAATGCTGCAGTGTAAAAGATGCAAGACTGCATCTGTCATGCTTCATGAGGCTGCAAAACCTATTATCCTTTCTGAAAGGCAAAATATTTAACAGGGTGGAACATTCGGAACATCCATGCTGTGCTGTATGCAGTTGAAATGAGCTCTTCCTTGCTTGCTATCAAATCATCCTGTTTGGGTTTTGCTAGATCCTTTTAAGCCAGTCTGCAGGTATGGTGGAGCAGTTATCTCACACTGTAAGGTTCACAGTGGGGACTTGATCTAGTCATATATTTGCAGGCAAAAATACATGATGGGAGTAGTATTACTGGTGGGCAATACAGGGTGGGAATCATATTGGTCCACCTGAGGTTGCCAAACTGTAGCACCCAGTATCCCTCCCCATTGGCTATGCTGGTTGGGCTGCTGGGACTTGCATTCCAACATCTTCTGGAGGGCCATACGAGTCCCACTCATGCTTTAATGTTTTAGTCCACATGGAAGGTGATATTTGGAAACCTGAACAAAATACCATCTTGACTGAAGAGAAATGTTTATCAGTGTGAACTCCTTGGCCATTTCCCACTATACTGTTTATAGTGCTGTTATTCCACTTGCAACATCCTAGGGAATCCTGGGGTTTGCACATTAGGGAGGGGCCTTTAGAATTCTCAGCCAGGGAGCTCCTTGACCTCAGTAAACTACAAACCCCAGAATTCTACAGGAAGTGGAATAATAGCACTATAACAGTGTAGTGCAGAAAGGCCCCATTACCAGCAAAGAGAAGACAGGGCCTGCTGCTGTTGGCTACATTACTAAGAGAAAAGAGGTGAAGTGAGCTGTGGGAAGAACTGAAGTGAAATCTGAGGGTGCCAGTCTCTGGTGAGAGAGAAACAGAGTGCACAAGACAAAACATACACATACACACGGGAACCCTAGCTATCATTACCATTACCCATGGAAGCACATAGTCATTTCTGCAAGGAGGTTGCACATTCCTCCGCATATTAGGAAACAGCGAAGGTTCCTGTATATGCTGTGTATGTATACTCAAGCATCAATACTCCATGCATATGAGAAAATGGATTGTAACTCACAAAAGCTGGTGCTAAAATACATCTGCTAAGTCTTAAAGGTGCCACAAGATTATTTGTTGTTCTGGGATGGGTTGGCATAGCTACTATCTTGAACAACTGCAAACAGAGCAACTTTGTCCATGAGTTAAATATGCGGAATTGCTAATAAACCACACAGCTCTGGTGAAAGATGAGGATACACCAGTTTAATGAATTTGCTCTGCACTCATGTGGATGGTACCCGTATAGTGACAACCAAGAAATTCAAGTGAGAATGTTTTGTAGGTGTGGTGTGAATAGGAGCTACTGTGGAACACCTTTAGAACTGAGACATGGAGCAGTGCAGAAGAGGAATTTAACTCTTCCTCTGTCTGCCACTTTCTGGACCCACAAGGAAACAAAAAGCCTTCTCAGAAGCTGCTATTTGCATTTTTAGGGGGAAACTCTTATTGATCCCCAAGCTTTCTCCATTCTTCTGTTTACACAACGAGCGCATACGAAACAATCTGTGCATGTTAATTGCAGTCACACAGTTAACATCACATCTGGTCCAGCTTCCTCATTTCCTTTAAGGGACAAGCAGAAAGAAGATCACCACCATTCCTGAATCAGCCAGATCTTGATCTCAGGACATGCTTCATCTGGGGGAACAAGTGAGAACAAGAATATCTAGACATGAAAAGCCTTTCATAGTAGCCAGCCCTTTGCTTGCTTGCTTGCTTATTTGAATGTATATGTGTGCGGGCCTTTCTGCACTACACTGTTATAGTGCTATTATTCCAGTTACAACATCCTGTGGAATCCTGAGGTCTGCAGTTTAGGAAGCGGCATCTACAATTCTTAGCCAGAGAGCTCTTTGGCCTCAGTAGACTACAAATTCCAGAATTCCACAGGATGTTGAAAGTGGAGGCATAGCACTATGACAGCGTAGTGAGGAAAGGTCCTCTGTGTGTTTGTATGAGAGGCTATTGGAGGTGGAAGTTGTTCCTCAGTTTGTCATATTTTCTGAACTGACTACAGCACACACTCTAGTGTCCTTGAAGGCTGCCATGGCATGCTCCTGGATCTCTATGTGGATTCTCTAATGATGGGTAAAGAGAATGGTGCACACATTCTGTTCTGTTGCTGAGCCCTTTCTGCTTTATCTCATTTCTGTAAGTCCCCAGCATTTTAGCTAATTAAGTACCTTGCCTATGGGGTCAAAATAAAATGAAATGGAAAAGAAACTCCTGCTCTAGCTTCTTTCATGCAAAATCCATCTCCTTGTTTGATCCTTCCCTTTCCTCCATCTTGCTGCTCCCCTCCATCCTTTTTATGAGAAAGAGCAACCTGAATGAGAAATGTTCTATTGGCAGTGATGCCAACTTTATCCCAAGAGGTTAACTCTTTTTAGAAAAATCTCTTGGATTATTAATATAACATCCACTTTAAAAGAGCCACTGGGAGGAAAAAAAATACAGAGATGGGTCTTGGTATGGTGTTACAGTTGATGAATAGGAAAACGGAACAGTGCAAAAGCTACTCTGTTTTATGTCCACCATGAGTGTTAAGCACAGTTCACAAGCTGCCTTTGAACTCTTCACATCGTTGAGTTCCGGGTCTGATATGTTTGACACTTCTTAAAGCATTATAATTGAAATCCTCTATCAAGCATTGTGCCACATACCTTGGTAAGCTCTGGAGGGTTATAGATTTGCCAGCAAAGGAGATGTACAATCATCACACAGCTGACAGGTAATGCGTTAGGGCAGACTTGCCTGTGTGGAAAATGACTAAGGCCCAGGATTGGGCTGTGCTTTTTTTTTTTTTTTTTTGCTTGCTCAGGTGTTTTGCGCTCTGCTGTGTGAGGATTCAGTTCTAAAGCTGCTTGTTGTGTTCTCTTGAGCCAAACTGGAAGGCATTTGAGTGTTTGTTCAAAACAGAATCTGCCACATGTTTGCTTTTGAGCAGCAAGGCCTTTGCTTTTCTATTGACTGCTTCACCTCAGCTCTAGTCTATGAAAAGAGCAGGCAGATGAAGAAACATTTCAGTTTGAAGGGTGTGAAGCTCAGTGCGGGTTCATTCCCAGTTGGAAAGGCCCTGCCATGTTTATCAAGAGGATGGTTGATTTGTGTCAAAGCCAACTCTTCTTGAAAATGCAGTCAATATACCAAAGTCATTTTGAGTTACACAAAGGTTAGCAGGAGAAAGAAGTCATGGAAAGCAAGTGGCACTCTCACAGTGACTGTGCAGAGATGTATGTTTTTATTGTTTGTTTACCCAGGTGGAACATTTCAGGCTGGAAAAAACTGGTGGGTCTCTTCTTCATATATGTTGCTGAGTCACTAAATGAAACTCATGGACAATAGGTTTTGCTTCTAATATATTATTTTTGTTCTTTATTAAAGGCATACTTCATATAACAAAGTCTATGAGAGCAAAGTTCCTTTTCACAAAGTCTTTCTATGCCCTCAGGCTCCCTTTTGCTCCTTGTCCTCTTTCCAGCTGGAATATTTTTTGGTAGCATTGGCACTGGGAGGATGGTGAAAGAGGGCTGGGGTGGATTGCAAAGGGAAGAGGACTTGAGACAGTCAGTGGTCTGGTGGGAATCTCCCAGTCTCTATTGTTTAAGAAAGCAGCATCATTAAGGCTAGCAGCAGCCTATTATCTCCAGTTTCCTAGTGATTTCCTGACTATGACCTGGCTGTACCTAAAAGGATTCTTCTTGACTTTAGATTTCATAACAAGTATGTTTGGCCAGCTTTCTTCTTATCCAGATGGGGCATCCAGCCATATCAGGGTATAACTTATATTTTATATTAATGTGGGTCAGTCTAGATGACCTCAGGGTGTGAGGGAAAAGCAGTTAATTTTCTCTGCAATTGAAGTCTCTCTGTGTTTGAAAGGAGTACAATAGAACTCTGTGAGATAGAATGTAAGGGAAGATGGAATGTGCCTCGCTATGCTTCCTTCACTTTGCAACATTTGTAAGATTACTCTGGAGAATGGTGGGAACCATTGTTTGTGTCAGTTTCCTTTCTTGGACATGTGATGTCTTGCACTGGAAAATGTATAAATTACTGTGAATATGAAGAGGCGGGGCCCCGACTTTTGAGAGGGATCTCACTGGGACATTGTGCACAATAAACAATTTTCCTTAACCGTGGGTCTCTGTCTCTGATTCTGCAATGTATTTTGGGGGCTCATCCGGGATAGATGGGCCTTTTGCCCTCTAAGCGGCAGCTGCTTCCTCTGGCATCTGTGCCCCCATTGATAGGGCCCTTTGGGTCCCCTGATTCTTTCATCGGACGGTCCTCCTCGTGGGAGCATTGAACCAGGGGAACGGTTGCCAGCTAAAGAACCCAGGGACGGTTTGGAAAATTGACAGAACACAGCCACAGAACACAGCCATAGGAAAGTGTGTCAAATGCCTCCCCACACGCTGGGGAGAAGAGGGGCCTGATCACCCCCTTAGAATCTAGCCCGAGTAAATTGGCTTCAAACGGGAGGGGCCAATGAAACCGCAGGATTCCTTAGATACACAGGGAAATGGGGAGCTGTGGGAGGCTGTGTTTGTCGAGTGAAAGGTGTGTGCGTGACTGATGCTGCAGTTCTCATAGCAGACCGTGAGTGTCCGGCTGTGTGAGTCAGCATGCGTGAAATTTGTCTACCTCATTGTCTTGAGCTGTTGGGGACCCCTCACCCTCAGCTCACCCCCCTTCCCTACTGTGTGTTGTCATTTTGGGAGGAATTTGGGTGGAGGGTGGCAGTTGACAGACACTACTTCAACCAGATTCTGCTTCAATGTATTTCAACCAGATTCTGCTTCAATGTATTTGTTTGAAAACTTCAAACAAAAGGGTTAAGTGGAAACTTTACTTTTTCTGTGCCTTTTTGTCTGGTTTGAGGTCAGATATTTCTTCAATGTATGTAGGAAAATTCCAGGAAAGAAAAATGATTTTCTCTCTCTCTGTTTCCTACTGTCTTTTGGTGCTTGAAGCTGCACCATCTCCCCGCAGCGCCTCTTCCTCAGGCTCTCAGATTTAACCTGCTGTTTTTGAACAAGAAGTTCATTTAGCCAAGAGGCTTGGCAATAGCAGAAATTAAGTCAGTATGTTAATGAAAAACAAACCTTTAGGTGTTGACAGAGAATAGTGAAAGGAAATGGGAGGCATGCAAGGAACTGGAAAAGTTATAATAGATGTCTGGATGGCGCAAGAAACCAGACAATGCAAGATTAGAATCTTCCCACCTGGGCTCAGCAAATCTGTCTCCAAGTAAATGGACACAGAAAAGGAAAAACTTTGGAAACATCACTTAAAACTCTGAAAACAGTTGTCTCATGTCTTACAAAAATCTCTGCTGCTACCAGAAATCCCCCTCGCCCCTCCGTGCTGAAAGGAGAAATAGAAAAAAAAATCTTGAAAGCCCATTTAGACAAACAATGTCCCACCCCTCTCTTCCTTGCTTGAGACGGAGGGAGTGAGAAAGCCTGCCCTTTGTAATTTATCACACAGAAAGGAGGGGGAAAGGGGGAAGTTTACGAATGACTGACTTTTGGCTTTCCCCATGACATGGAATTTTTATAAGGCTGCAAAACTCTATCTGACATTGTGTTTTTTGAAAAGGCAGTTGGCATGGGAACTATAGACACATGGGAATTGTAGTAATTGAATGTAAAGAACAGAGAAGTAAAGTATTAGATAGCCCCCCCAAGAGGAATTTAACACACCAACCCCGAGAGATACCGTGTTCAAGACGGCTCCTGAAGCTACAAGCAGCGACTCTGGTGGGACACAGCCAAGCCCCCGCCACCTCTACTGGTTTCTTCACTCACTTGCCTGCTTGCCTGTTTGCCTACCTCCCCACTGAGGAGACAGACTGGGGGGGGCAGTGATAGCGGCAGCACCAAGGAATAAAGCCGTTGCCAGTGTCTGCATGTGTGGCGGACGAGAGGAAGGAAAGAGAAGAGAGCGAGACCAGGAGAAGCGGTGGCTATGGCGGATTTCCTCCCCCAGCCGAGGTGCCGGCCAAGAAGGCCAGGAAAGCGACGGGGGGGGGGGAATGGAAGTGGCGACAGATGGAGCGGTGGCTGCCTGAAGGATGTGAGCACCAGAGGCTGACAGGATGCAGCTGAGGCTGGGCGAGGCAGCGGGAGGAGGCATGGTGGCCCCGCAAGCGGCAGAGGTGAAGAGTAAGAAGGCAGCGGGAGCCAAGAAGCCCAAGAAAGCGAGGGCAGCAGAGGCAGAGAGCATGGAGGAGGCATGGCCCCCTCCTTGGATGGCAGTGATGGCGTGCAAGGAGTGTAACGGGATGTCACTGGCCACCCTGAAGGTGTTGGAACCGGCCACGATGTGGTGAAGAGTAATAGCGAAGCGTGGAGAGCAAAAGGCGTGGGCTCCTTTAAGCTTAACAAGAAGCAGCAGGAGAGCGGAGCTGGCAAGGGACGGCAGCCGAAGCAGAGAGCACAGAGGAGGCTACCCCCATCCTTGCGATCATGCCCGCTCTCAGTCCCAACTTGTCAGTCCTGAAAGGGGGATCCACTCCCCTCTTCCTTAGTTCATCTGATGGTTAGGATTTTAGAATTTGACAGAAGAAAAAGGGCCAAAAGACAGAGGGTCAGGAAGACTTCAGGACCAAAAGTCCAGCAGCTTCAGCAGCAGAGATCCAAGTGGCCCCTACAGCAGTTCATAACCAGGTGGCACAGGCAGAAGAGGCTCCAGCAGCAGCTGGCAGAACTATCCCCTGCCACCAAAAGGGGAGACAGGCAAGTCAGGAGAGGCTACGCAGCAGCAGCAGAGTCGGGCTGGCTCTGTGAAGGAAGCAAAGCGGCTGACAGGGAAGGAGAGGTGAGCCGGGACGACTGGCCATAGAAAAGGCTGGCAAGGCAGCGCTAGAGATCCGGCTGCAAAGACCCCACCAATGGGCACCATGTGGTAGAGGAAAGAGGGAGTTGGAGGAATTGTGCTTGGAGAACAGCTCTAGTAGCAAAGAGCCGAGAGCAAAGCAGCAAGCTTCCTTGCTAGCTTCAATGAAGGCGCTGAAGGAGAGAGAAGTAGGGCTGAGAGATAGGAATCTGACTGAATTGGCTCTACGAACCAAGGTGCCTGTGACCAGCTGACAAGGGCAGACTGAGGAAGAAGTTTTTTCCCTCATTCCACAGACAGAGAAGGGCAAGGGCTTGGAGTTGTGACATTCTGGAAAGAGAAATTGGCAGCAAGAGCATGGAGAACACAGGGAAGGTAGAGTCCTAGATGCAAGGCAGTCCAAATTGCCCCCCACCAGTTCCCGATAGAGCGGCAATTGGTAAGGCTCCCTGGCCCAGCCCTAGCAGGCTAAAGGAGGTGATGGAGCACCCCTACAAGCAAGCTGGGAGAAGAGGTGATGGCGCATCTCTGAGCTGGGAGGAGGAAGGTGATGGGGCACTTCTGAGAGGTGATAGGGCGCCTCTCCAGGCTGAAGTGGAACTGCAGCTGCAGGACTCTGACTGAGAAGAAAAGGGAGAATTGAAGGCTGTTAGACAGCCAGGAGACCAACATCAGCCCTAAAAAACCCACACCATATGGGGTCAAACAACAGACCTGCATTTGTCCACAGGATCATCAAAGATTAAACCACTGTTCTAGGAATCATCTGGAAATTCATATTGTACCTGCAGACCTCAGAACTCAGGAAAAGTGGAAAGAATGAAACAAAATCCTGAAGACACAGTATTTCAACGTGTATGGCCCAGACAACAGCCCTGGCTATGTCGTTGGACTGGATGCCAACACAGGGCAGGTGATATGATACCACCATCTTCCAAGCCCTTTTTACAGAGACTTTTCACTATTATTCCATGTGCAGCCCACAACAGAGAAACCAAGAGTGTTTTTGTTCTTCCCAAAGCCCCATTATGATAAGGCATAGGATAAGATGCACACCTCACAGAACAATAAGGTTGTTCCCTTTTTAGCCAAAGTATGAAGCCATTTTGGGTGGATTAAGGAGAGACACAAAGGAATTAGGAAACATAACTCTACAGAAAGGCGTTAGTGCATTAGGGGAAGCTGTGAGAAAAACAAGGGAGTAAATGTTAGAACAGTGACTCCCCTTTCTACAGACACAGGCACACCCCTTCCAACCAGGCGATGTGGGTGAAGGATTGGGGGCAACTTGGTCATGGGTGGAGGAGACCCTATCAGGTAGTGGTGACAACTCCCACTGTAGTAAAGGTGGCCAGGATGAAGCCTTGGGTTTATAACACTAGAATAAAAGGCTCACTTTGACTGGACTGTTGCCCCAAACATAGGACAACCTCTGAAGCTGAGAATCATCAGAAAGCAGTAAGAAGATCTGAGACTAGGCCCTGTTTGTGTCTGCATACCTGGAAGCCAGGCACCCTGCGCATGGCCAGATCTCCACCTGGAGAGGAAAGAAGAATTAGGACTGGACCCTACTGCCGTTGCTACCAAGAATGCACTGTTCCACATACGGCCAGATCCTGAATGTGGGAGACTATATTATGGGTTGTGACAGGCATAGGAGGGCAGGAAGCCTGGCCTACCTATTTTATCACTACAGACAGATGTTTTGTGGGATTGGAAGATATGTGTATATGGCAATTGTTGGTGATGATGAGGATGATGCTGAACAAGGGAGGCTGGGAGATGAATCAATTCCACCAACTGGTCAATCAGATCTTGAGCACCCTAAATGTCAGTAATGGCTGGTTCTCATGGGTTAAGCTTAGGAGACTATCACAATTGTAATGTAATGTTTGAAATCCCTGAATCTCTGCAGGCATGCCCAGGAAAGTATCCCAATGTTGACTTCTTCTTTAGTTATAGCAATGGTTTCATTGAGTTATATGGGAATAAGGGGGCTGGTCCTCCTTAAATAAGTTCTAGAAAGAAACCAGCTTTTACAATGGTAAATGCGTATGTGGTTTGTCTTCTGGGATGAATTGGTTTGGCCACAGAGAGTATCACCTTTCACCCAGTACACTAACCAATATAGGTATGGGATAAACAGTTTGTCTGGGCAAGAATGAAAAGAGCTTATGATGAAAGCAATGGGTATGATCCTGGCAACACGTATCTGAGAGGCTGGGAGTCATCATGATCCCCGTGGAGGGAGTTGCTTTTCATGTAAGGCAGATGTGTTGTTGGCTGTCAGCCCAGCATGAAATAGATTTAGACTATCTCCTCAGTCGTAAAGGGGGTCTGTGTATTTGGTTAAATACAACCTGTTGCCATTATGTAAATGAGTTTGAATGTGAAAAGGGAAAATGCATTCTGAAGTATTCAATATTAGAAAATCATTCTTGTAGTCTGCAGGCATGTGGACATGATTATCTGGTTCCCTAAATAAGCATGGGTAAAGGCACTGCTTGTAGAATTGCTTTACACATAAATAATGGCCTTCCTAAATCTGCTTGTCAATACTCTGCATGTTAAAGTGTTTTCAATCTGTAATAATTAGAGTAATAGAAGGGAAAAGCTGCTGTATATGCTTTGATGGCACAAACAAAATAGTTATGCTTGAATTGCCAAAGAATTCAGCATAAAAGAGGGGAATAATGTGGGTCAGTCTAGATGACCTCAGGGTGTGAGGGAAAAGCAGTTAATTGTCTCTGCTGTTGAAGTCTCTCTGTGTTTGAAAGGAGTACAATAGAACTCTGTGAGCTAGAATGTGAGGGAGGATGGAATGTGCCTCGCTATGCTTCTTTCACTTTGCAACATTTGTAAGATTACGCTGGAGAATGGTGGGAACCATTGTTTGTGTCAGTTTCCTTTCTTGGACATGTGATGTCTTGCACTGGAAAATGTATAAATTACTGTGAATATGAAGAGGCGGGGCCCAGACTTTTGAGAGGGATCTCACTGGGACATTGTGCACAATAAACAATTTTCCTTAACCGTAGGTCTCTATCTCTGGTTCTGCAACAATATCAATTTTGATGCATGCCAGTAAAAGCATGTCAAAACATGAGGGTGTACGGCTGCTAACAAGCTCCCCGCATTGTGTAAAAAACCATAGATCTAAAAATTTGGCCTTCAAAATGTAAATCATAAGAAAAGTGAAAGCTGGCGAAAGGCAAACAATTGTCATTGGATGATTTTGGAAGAAGCTTTCAAGTGGTCTCTAAAGGTTCAAAATGGTTTTGTTTACTTACGCAAGGTTGACCTGACCTGGTTGCTTCATTTCTCACATGCATATAGTTACTGCACTGTTACAGTCCACTCATTCTCTCCGAGAATTCAGGGATATCTATTCTGTAATCCTATAATAACCTTGCTAAGTATGCTATGCTGTGAGAGAGTTACTAACCCAAAGGTCACTCAGGGAGCTCCACAGCTGAATGCGGATTTGAATCCAGTCTGCTTTGTTCCAGGTCTGAGAGTCTGATCCTGACACAATGCTGGTGACGTAGTCTTTATATGTGTCCTAATTTTAATTTATTTCTTTTTGTAAGTCCCCTTGAATCCAATCTGGAGAAAGACAGACTATAATTGAAGGAATGAGTGGATGGATGGATCAGGAAGTGGCTTGGGCGAGTTCAAGTAAGGCAGAATCACTTCCTTCTTTATTTTGTTTCCAGTGGTGAGATAGCACCATTTCTTTATCCCACCTCCATTTGCTGGTAACTTTCGGACATTCATAGAGCTTGTAGATACCTAGTACTCCTAGAGAACACTTATAGCAGGAAAAAGCAGGAAGAATATGAAAATGTAAAGAAGCAAAGCAGATGGCTAGTAGACCAGCTCAAAGACACATCTAAATTTGCTTTCTGAGCTGACCAATCTGCTGCCGTCAGAAAGCCCATAAGCAGGCGTTCACATCTAGTTTCTGATAGCTTCTTTTTTTCTGGAGAAGTTTCCCATTCCACATCTACCCTTCCCATTTTGGATTTGTCCTAAAGTTGTATTCCCCACTCCCCAAGCTCTGAATAAGCTACTTAAGAATTCTTTCAGATATTCACTCATGCTATAGAAATATCTGAATCAGAAGATGAGGTGCCTTATGAAATGACCAAAAAGACTGCATACAGCAATTTCCTGGTGAAATACCCTCAGGTACTGGACTAACTACATATATCCAGACTAGGCACTGGACTTTCTTGAAAGAGGAAGAAAGAACGGAAGACATCAATATTCTGCTTACATGCAAAGACAGCTTCCTATTTGTCTGCTATCTGATTTAGCCTTAGTTGTGAGAGTAGCCCCACTGAAATCAGCAAATTAAGAACCATCCAGTAGGTCTAGGGGCATTTCCAGACACTGGGTTCATCATGCTGGCAATGAAAAAGCACAGTGTGGTCATTCTGCTTTTTTCCTTACAGGATTTTCCCCTGGTAAGGAAAATGCTAAAAGAAGTGGAAATAAAACAAAGGTGGACAAAGGTGTCACCTGAAGCCCTTATACCAGTGGTTCTCAACCTGTGGGTCCCCAGATGTTTGTGGACTTCAGCCCCCAGAAGCCCCAGCCACTATGGTCAATGCTCAGGGCTTCTGGGAGCTGAAATCCAAAAACATCTGGGGACCCACAGGTTGAGAACCACTGCCTTATACCATTCAGTGAATGAGGCAGGATGATGGGATGATGAAAGCTTTGTCTAACTGCTCTAAATCTGAATCCAACCCAGTGTGCTCCTGAGTTCTGGCAAATTCCTATATCCTTGGTTCCTCTTCCATCCTGGCTCTTGGCTGGCTCCTCCATGCTGACTCCTGGATTGTCCTTTGGCCTGGAATTCCTCTTTATCCCTGGCTTTGTCTCACAGCTCTTGGCTCCCTTCAGACTGCTGCCCACAGCCTTGCTCTGGATGTCAAATTCTTTGACAATTGAAATATGCTATTGAAAAATGGAGCACGTAAGGGAAAGTGACACCAATGAGAACATAGTCCTCCATTCGGTGTCCTCCACAGCGGTCAAACATTTCCCAAAGCATACCAAGGATGCTGAAATCCTCTAATGCGCAGCAAGGTGACTGGGCAAACTGAGCTGATGTAGTCCAAAAATTACTGTATACTCTTGCCCAAATCACGATATTTCTGGCCGGTCAAAGAATCAGCACTGCCAGGGAAATTCATAAATATGTTTTGTGAGGTTTTATTTATTCTCTCTCCCCACCCCTCTTTTAAAGCCTAGCTCCCTGCAGTGTTCCACTGGCCTTGAAGTACTGTTTGAAGATAATGTCATTGGGTAGCCCTACTGCAGTGCAAGACTGTTGATGTGCAAATGCACTCGGCTGTAGAGAAGCATACAAGAAACATAAAGCAAGTTTACCTGCTGTGTTGGACTCTTGGAACAATCTTGTTTCACCCTAAATTTAAAAAAAGAAAGGGAAAAAACGGATCAGAGGGAAAGGCACTCGGAGCACGAGAGATCTAACAGACTTCTACAAGTAACAGAATTAAGTGGATGACGCACTGTGAGTACAGTTGTTAATTTATATTTAGAAAGTCAAGATAAATTGAGCTCTTTTGCAGGTGTATGCAGGTACAAACTCTTCTATGTATTTCAGCTGCATCCTAAATCTCATGGCTAAGATCTAGAGCAGAGGTGGGCACAGTGAAGACCACAGGCCACATTTTGTGGCCCCCAAACCCCACAGATGTCCTTCAAAGCTAACCCCCCCTTTTTTTAAAAAAAATGGCTTTATGGGGTGCAATTTTTGGCCCAAACCATACAGAAAGGCCTTTAAGTGCAAACACAAAAAATACCCCCAGTTTACCCTACAAGAACCCATAGTCTTGTATTACCACCAAACACCTCAATTTTCCTCTGTAGTCCCTCTCAAAATAGCAATAGGAAGTGATGTAATGTCACTTCCTGTCACCATTTTGAGAGGGACTGCAGAGAGAAACAGATAATCAGGCTTGGTGTGGGAGAGTGGCCTGCAGGGGGCATGGGGGAAAATTGGCCCTATGCAATTTTCTACTGCAGGTGCATAGGGCCAGCCTCTTGGAGAGAAGTAAAGGAGGAAACAGAGAGGAAAAGGAGCGAATTACAATTTCCTGATCAACCACAGCAACTTGTGGCCTCCTGTTCTCTCTTCCGTTCCCTACACATTCAGTGTAAGTGTACAGTCTGGGGTGCAGCTATGAGAAGGAGGTATAATGAAGGCTTTGTCCACCTCAAGTAAAAATTATGCTCCCCGCATGAATTTTTTTTTCTTCAGGCTCAAACTTCTGGCGTTGCAGAGAGTGATACATAGAAAACTGTTTACATGTAGGGTTTTTTGTTTTGTTTCATTTTCATATTGGCTGTATTTGGATTCTCTTATTCACTTTGCCTTCCTGTTTTCTTTGGTTGCCTCAACTGTGTTACTAAGTGCTTAACTGAAGTTTTAGGTTATTGGAATGCTATAAATCTGGGGACAGATGGAAAAACTCATTGTATGTCTGAGTAAGGCAGCCTCAGTTCAGTCATTTTGGTTTCTAATGAGATTTCAGGGCTGATGCAGGAGGGGTAATCTGAAGTATTATGATACTGCAGGCAAAATAAATAGCTAAATAATAATAATAAAAATGATGCCCTCATACAGTATTAAACTTACAAGCATTACCCATGTGCGTGGTTTGATGAGAGGGATGAGGGCAGAGCTTTGGATAGAGTGGCAGTCCCTAGGAGGAGGCAGCAGTGTAGCTTCTGGGTCCCTGTTGCTGAACTTATATGTGTCTGCATCTTATTTTATAGGGAATTAATCATCTAAATAATAACAATGCAAATCCAGTTTGGCTGTGAGCCGAGTTCTGAATTTCCCCCTTAAAGAAGAACAGAGAGAGAAGATAATCGTTAATCATATCCTCCCATCTCACCCTCAAGAGCAACATAAGATGGTCAGAGAACTCTCAGTTTGGGCAAGTCACATTATTTTAGCCTCAGAGGAAGGCAAAGGCAAACTCTTCTCTGAACAAATCTTACCAAGAAAACACCGTGATAGAGTGTCATCTTAGGACTGGCATAAGTTGGAAACAACTTTAAAGCACACAACAACAACAAGCTTGTAGCTTGGAGACACTTAAAGTCCTTCTACAAACCCATTGGACTGGTGATGTAAAGAATATTTGCTAATTTTCTCATCCTGATCCAGAAAAGGTACTTTTGCACATTTTTCATTTCTTTCGTTTTGCAATTTGTGACGTATTAGTGGAAATATTTATATTTTGTGAAAATAGCCTTTTGCACAAGAAATGTGTTCCATGGGCTCAAAACACCACCTCTCGGGACAAATGAAATGTCTGCTGAAAAAGTCCTGAAGTGCAAAAAACAAACAATCATTGGATAGTGTTGAAAACAATTGTAATCTCACTTAGTGGGGATTAAATGGCTGAAATGTTTCATTTACATGTGTAAGAATGAAATCAGTGAAGACTGAGATCCCTAACATGCAGGCATGGAAATAAGAACAACAACAACAATAAAAAAGAACTTCTACAGATTAGTTCCACATCTGTAATGCTTGAAAGATATATCTTTCTCTTGGTTTAACTGAGGGACAGAGAGAGATATGGTTCCTCACCAGTCTTCCTCACCATTGGATGTGCTGACTAAGGCTGATGGGAGTTGCACTTCAACAGTAGCTGGAGGTTCACACTTTGTCCATATCTGATTTGACCATAATATGGAGCTAGAAAGGAGAAATCCTGACCCGGACAAAACGAGGAGTGGCATTTCAAGCTGTACTTATACCATATCTAATCAAATTGGGCAGCCCAATGATCAGATCACAAAAATTTATTAAGCCTTTATTTCTTGAAGACATAGAAGCACACACCATGTGCCAGTAGTTGAAACACCATCTACCAGGTAGGCTGGAGGGTGAGTCAATGTAGCTATGTAGCTGTGCTAAGATGGGCAGCAGCCAAGTGCAAACAGCATCCATATCATGGGCCCATGTTTTATGATCCAATTGTTTGTCAAAGGGAAGAGGTCTCTTTTATTAAATTGATCCCAGCTTATTCCAAAGACAAAGTGACCACTGCTGCCCTCTCCCTACACTGCAACAGATAGCTGGGCTCTTTATTATGTAATTATTCAAAGACAGGATTTTTGACAAATGACTGAACAGGTTTTTTTTCCCTTTTCACAATGCCCTTGCACTGTTGTCACAATCAGTGACCTGAGAAAAATGGGCTTGCTGAGATTACACAATAACTGTTGTCTGGCACTACCTTCCCGTGGTGGTGAGGCTGTGTGCTGCTGTGAGGCAAGAGGCTACGCTGGCAGAGGTAGTGCTGACATGATAGGGTCTCCCATGTCAGACAGGCTTTTGCTGAGGAGCCAGACTAAATGTGCCAGACTGCTACTGGGCAGCAGCAGCAGCACTATGTGTGTGTATGGCACTGGCAGAAGATCTCTCAAGGACAGCAGAAGTAGCACCATAGCTAACACTTGTTAGTAATGTGCAGAAGGAGGCACAAAAAAACCCTGTTGAATGTCTTTTACCATGAAAATTCTATGATGAGACAATCCAACATGAAACAAGGGATAGATGAAATTCTCCAGTTGGAAGTTATTCCACAAGCTACTGAGGTAGAGCAGAGGGTAACTATGAGTAGCGCTGTGGCTGATGATGAAGCCAAAAAGATGTTCAGCCTTCAACGTGCTCGGAGGTGAAAGGAAAATATGAAGCTGCAAAACACATACAGTAGGAACATGGATAAATTGGGGAAGCTAGGCATAGTAAAACAAGAAATGGAATGTATAAGCAATGGCTGGTCATCCAGGGCATGGCTGGTCGTCCAGGGAGGAGTCGCTATTAAGACTCATTTAAGACATATTATTAATGCATCCTTCAGGGAGGGCAATTTTCCAGCTTGTTTGAAAGAAGCAATTGTACGGCCGCTTCTAAAAAAGCCCTCCCTAGATCCCCTGGATATGAATAATTATAGACCAGTCTCCCATCTTCCATTTTTAAGCAAGGTGATCAAGAGGGCTGTTGGTCTTCAGCTCCAAGCTGTCTTGGATGAAACAGATTATCTAGATCCATTTCAAACTGGCTTCGGGGCGGGATATGTAGTCGAGACTGCCATGGTCGCCTTAGTGGATGATCTTCGCCTAGGTATCGACAGGGGAAGTGTGACCCTGCTGATACGCTTGGACCTCTCAGCGGCTTTCAATACCATAGACCATGGTATCCTTCTGGAACGCCTGAGAGAGAGTTGGGGGTCGGGAGCACCGCACTTAAGTGGTTAGGGTCCTGTCTCTCAGGTAGATGCCAGATGGTGATGCTTGGGGACAGCTGCTCCACGAAAAAGGAGCTTAAATCTGGCATCCCTCAGGGCGCTGTCCCGTCTCCAATGCTATTTAACATCTACATGAAACCGCTGGGAGAGATCATCAGGAGGCATGGAGCAAGGTGCTATCAGTATACTGATGACACCCAGATATATCTCTCCATGCCTTGGATAATAGCATCAACTAAGGGTGGCATCTCGCCTCTGAATGAATGCCTTGAAGCAGTAATGGACTGGATGAGGAAAAACAGACTGAAGCTGAATTCACATAAGACGGAGGTACTCGCTGTTAGTGGCCCTAGCCCAGGTATGGAGGTTTGTCAACCAGTCTTAGACGGGGTCACACTTCCCCTGAAAGACTGTGTCCGCAGCTTGGGGGTGCTCCTGAACTCGCCGCTTCAGATGACAGCCCAAATTAATGCGGTGGCCAGGAGTGCCTGTTATCAGCTTTGGCTGATACGCCAGCTGCGACCCTTCCTGGACCTGGAACACCTAAAAACAGTGGTGCATGCGCTGGTAACGTCACGACTTGACTTCTGCAATGCGCTCTACATAGGGCTACCCATGTGCTTAATCCGGAAACTTCAATTAGTTCAGAATATGGCAGCCAGGTTGGTCACCGGAAGATCTAAAACTGACCATATAACACCAATTCTGAAGTCCTTACATTGGCTGCCTATTAGTTTCCGGGCACAGTACAAGGTGTTGATTCTTACCTTTAAAACCCTTCATGGCTTGGGGCCAGCCTACCTGCGGGATCGCCTTCTCCCATATAATCCACCCCGCACATTAAGGTCTTTTGGGAGGAATTTACTGCAGCCAGTCAGAACTAGGTTGGCTGCAGTTACCCAGAGGACCTTCTCTTCTATCGCCCCCAAGTTATGGAATGGCCTACTGGAAGAGACCCGGCATATTACCAGTCTTGACTGCTTTAAAAAAGCGGTCAAGACTGTTCTCTTCCGAAAGGCCTTCTCAGACTAGTGCTCCACCGCCTCCCACCAACTGTCTTCTTGTTTTTAATAGTTAATGTGTTTTAGGGGGTTTAGATGGGTTGGTGGGTGGGGAGGATGGGTTATGTTTTAATTGCTTTTAATGTATTTATATACTGTTGTAGTACTGCCTCGATCTGTTGGGAGAGGTGGGATATAAATAAATAATAATAATAATAATAATAATTATTATTATTATTAAGCGTTGCAAAACTTGAGATGATACCATACTGCTAGCAGAAAACAGCAAAGACTTGGAACAATTACAGAAGTCAAGAAAGAAAATTCAAAGGCAGGTTTACAGTGGAATATTAAGAAAATGAAAGTAATAACTACAGATGCTTTACATAACTTTAAAGCAGACAAAGAAGGCATTGAAATAGTTCAGAATGAAGACTGCAGTCAAGAAATCAGAAGAAGGCAAGGCTTGAAAGGACAGCTATGAAGGAACTAGGCAAGATTCTGCAGTCTCAAGATACATAATTGAATACTGAAGTCAGGGATGTGCATGCCAAGGTATTTCCAGTTTCTATGTATGCTTGTGAAAGCTGGACAGGGAAGGAAGCTGATAGAAAGAGAATCAATTCATTTGAAATGTGGTGTTAAAGAGGAGTTCTGTTGATACTGTGGTTTATTAAAAAGACAAATAGATTGGTCTTAGAACAAATCAAGGCTGAACTCTCCCTAAAAGCCAAGATGACTAAACTGAGGCTGTTGTACTTTGGCCATAGCATGAGAAGACATGACTTACCGGCAAGGTAGAACGTAGTAGTAGCGTTACAGATGGATACACTTAGTCAAAGAAATCATGGCTCTGAGTCTGCAAGGCTGTTGATGATAAGATGACCTGGAAGTCTGTCACATAGGGTCACCATAAGTTGAAGTCAACTTGATGGCAGTTAACAACAACCTCTCGCCATGTGCACTCTGTGGCCCTTGGTTGGACAGGTGCCCATATCCACTTTGAGCTGGTTCAGTGTGGCTTGCATAAGCACTGTGCCTGCAGTAATCGTGTGGCTTTGTGCTAGAAATCTGTTTCTGCAAATGTGTTGTCTCTGTTTGATCAGATAAGTCCATGGCAGCAGCTTTGTGTAACCACAGGTTTCTTGGGCTTAAGTCAAAATCTCAGGTCATCCTACTGCATGTGTACTCCTGACAGTGTACTCAGCCCTCTTTTGGGTTTCATTATATTCATATAAACCAAGTATCTCTTATGAACTGAAGGATGGCAGCCTGACATTTGTTTGATTCTGGCAGGTAACAAGAGAGCAACTGCTGTCCTTTCTGTGTGACTGAAGGAAGTTTGTCTAAAAGTGACATAAGCATGCTTTGCTAATAAATAAAATATAAATGGATTTCTTTATTTGCCAGAATTGATGTGTTGCTTGGACTTTTCCACCAAGCATGCAATTGAAATAGAAACAGGGTTTCTAATGGGAATACAATCCATGATACTCCTTTATATACTCCTGTTTTTTATTTCTTTTTGATTGGAAATGAGAACCACAATACATATACAAACCTTAGTGCAGTGGATGCTTCAGCTCCCAGAAGCCCCAGCCACTATGGCCAATAGCCAGGGGTTCTGGGAGGTGAAGTCCAGAAGATCTGGAGGACCAAAGGCTGAGAAACCTTCAGTCTATGCAAAACATGCTGGAGCAAATAGGATGTAGATTATAAAGGTGTGTGCTTTTGTACATGTGTGCTATTGTTTTTTTTTAACAAATGGATTTTTTAAAAGCATACTTATAAAGAAAATAAAACAAGAAAGAGGAGGGGGAAAAGAAAAGAGAGGAAGCCAAAACAAGAAAATGAAACAGATAGAAACAAAGGCCATTTCCGCACGGGGCGAGGGAATCACTCTGCGCCGCTACTTACCAGATCTTCTGGCAGTCCGTTCCATTCCGGGGCGAGGAGGAGCAGTGTGTAGTTGTCGCTCCGCACTGCTCCAGCGTCCAAAATGGTGGCTTCTAGTTGGTCGTGGCTCTCAACCAACCGGTGAAGCTTGTCAGCCTAAAGCCCACCCTTGGCAGATCGCAGGCTCACATTGGTGCAAGCCTGTGAATCTGCACAAGGGAGCAGGCTCGCAGTGGCGTGCTCCATGCTTTTGAAAGACCGGAAAAATCAGGTCTTTCAAAAGCATGCTGGAGGACCACTTGGGGTCGTTCCGGAGCGAACTGAGGTGCGGATCTACGGTAAGTAGTCCGAACCCAGTCTGCTCCAAGGTGCAGACATCCTCTGTGGAGGATGCACTGCACCGTTTTAAATGCCCCATGTAGAAATGGCCAAAGAAAAGAAAAGGGAGCAGATAAAATATGAGTTATATATTTTATGTAGGCATATACATTGATATAAGCTGACAATACTTCCAAAATGTTTTCTTGAAGCGGATGTCCATCAAATGCAAGTTTCAGCCTTGGAATATAAATCTTTCAGCAGTACTAAAGCTCCAACCACATTGAATAACAATTAAATTACATGTCAAAGGGATATAATTTAAAAGAACATATATATCTGTGAATGGCCAAGATTTTTTTCCAATACAAAATTAAAACATTGTACTGTAATAAATCCAACTAAAATGGGGTAACCACTAAACACATCCGCATCATATGCCACAGGGAAGCATTATTTGTATTACATTGCCAATATTTAATTGAAGTAGACATTTTCTGTTATTTCTAATGAAGTGTTGTTGTTCTTGTTGCTGTGTTTTTGACCCATGGCAACCCAAAGATGAATCTATCATGGACTTTTCTTGGCTGAATTTGTTCAGAAAGAATTTGCCCTTGCGTTCCTTTGAGGCTGAGAGAGCGTAACTTGCCCAAGGTCACCCAGCAGGTTTCCAATAGATAACATTAGGTTTAATTACACAAAGACGCGGACCATTTCCCCCCCTTTACGTTGCTCCAGTTTTCTCATGGCATACTTATATCCACAAATGCAGTGCCCAAATTTATGCTTTTCTGGGACATTTGACAACCCCAAAAGGAAGTAAGTGGGCGCATGTGAGGGGCAGACTGTTGAGTTAGTTTTGCCATATTCCTGCTGTGGCTTCTGGTCTCCCTCTTCATAAGAAACAGTGGGAGAAGTGGTAAACAGTACAGGGTTATGTCTTTCATTCTTTCTGTGTGAGCTACCAGGTGTCTTTTTGAATCTCACATGCCCAGTCAATAACACTTTTCTCATACCCTTGGCTTAGTTCACACCACCTGCATGATTTATCTTCCACCACTTCATTCCTTGCTGCCCCATTTTATATTACCTGTGAGGCATTCTGCATCACTTTCTGGAAGTGTGAAATATATGTGTGGTCGGTGAATGCAAACCAGTGCTGTTCTTTCTCTTGTGTTAATTATGCATGCAGCTCTTTGTTTTGCTGTCTACTGTTGGGAAAGTATGCTTGGAAACATCCTGAAGCCTTGTTACAATGCCATTTTATAACACTGCTCAATACCCTTCCCCACCCCCAGCTCCATCAGGTTCTAAACACCTCCATCTCATGCGCACATTACCTGTTATGTCCAAAATAAAATGCTTTGTTAATCTTCTGCAGCTGCAGAGAAAGACACCCCCACCACCCCCACTGCACATTTCATCCCTATCATGAAGAAAGGCGGGACAGACTCTAGGGCTTCTGAAATTTTTCTTTTAATTCCAGCATGCATGTGCATGAAGTTTAGTGCTTCTCAGGCTATGTAAAGCAAGGTACTGGCCATTATTTTTTCCAGTGAGGCAAGGGCCGGCACCATATTTATGTCCATTGGCTACAATTAAGCTTTTCTTTCCTGAAAACTTGCTGGGGACAGTCAATGGTTTCAGGGACCAGGACCATGGACTACCACTTTGAGCAGCATTGATCTAGCTCCTTAAAACAATTACAGAATGTGCTATTCTTTTCTATTCAACCTATTCATTCAAGTGCTTGTTTTTGACCTTTAAAGCCCCACACAACTTGGATCCAGAGTATCTGAAAGACTGTATCTTCTTACACAAGCCAATGGAAACTTTAAGATCTGCAGGGAAGGTTTTCTCCCAGTTTCACCACTTTTGCAGGCATGGTTGGCGAGGAATCGAGAGAGAACTTTCCTTGTGGCTGCTCTCGGGCTGTGGAACTCCCTTCCATGGAAGGTCAACGTGGCCCCCTCCCTGCTTTCTTTCTGCCAGCAGATGAAGACGATTTGATTCAGGAAGGCTTTCTGAATTTAGATTATGGAGCAGTAATATGGGTGTAAAGCGGTTGCTGTATTTTTTAAAATCTTTACTGGAAATTATGTTTTAAATATGTTTTAAGTGATTTAAGCTGTTTTTAATCTCACTTTAAAATATATTGTTGTTTAATTCTTTTTTAAACTTTTTTTAGCTTTTTAAATTATTATAAGCTACCCATCTTGGGAGAAAGATGGGATATATAATAAATAAATAAAAGTCTAAGCTGTTTTTTGGGGGTATGTGTGATGGTGATCAAAGATGTTGTATGGTGGGGCTTACATGCATGGTCAGTGTTAGCCCTCCACATGTTCGGCCATGTTCTGCATGGTATTATTGTTGTTGCTATTTGAGTTGTTTACCAAAATGAACTGATAGCATATTAACATAATATAACACAGTGGTTCTCAACCTGTGGGTCCCCAGATGTTCGTGGACTTCAGCTCCCAGAAGCCCCAGCCACTAAGGTCAACGCTCAGGGCTTCTGGGAGCTGAAGTCCATGAACATCTGGGGACCCACAGGTTGAGAACCACTGATAAAACAGCATGTTAGTGAAATGGTAGCGCTAACAGAGAAAACCCACAGATCAGCTGAAGCATTCTGAGGTCAGAATGCTCTGAAAAACCGAGGCTGGATCCTACATTGCCTCAACATGGCATACATATCTGCTGGCAGAATTATATTACAGAAACTCTATGCTGAATACGACCTTAGCACAAGATGTGGATCAATGGTCAATGTGGGTGGATGACAACCCATTGCACAACTGACAGTAAGAGCAACTTGACAGTAGAATATGCTGCCTCGGAGTGTGGTGGAGTCACCTTCTTTGGAGGTTTTTAAACAGAGACTGATGGCCATTTCCTGAGGGTGTTTTGAGTGTGTGTTCTTGCGTGGCAGGGACTCAATGGACTCAATGACCATTGTGGTCTCTTCCAACTCTATGATTCTGTGAACTTCCAGACTGCTTTGTTTTCCTGCTAGTGACCTGAACACAGCATGCAAAGTAGCTGGAATACCATGTCTTATCTATATTTCATAGATACAATGGCTGGAATTCAGTATGGGATGTTTGTCTACATAAGTGGACTTACTTCTGTGGTCAGTAGAATTGAGCAGGTTCATGACATCTGTATTCAGCAAGGGCTGCCATGATACATATTGAGACCAATGAACAAGGGGCACTGATGTGCATCAGATGCCTCCAGTGCCATCCAAACAATGGCTGCTAATGCAGAGCCTGATGTGCATCATATACTCTTGCTGATGCCCTGATAAGTATCTTCTCGGTTTACTATAAGGGCTCCATAGTGCTTCTGCCATGTAGCTAAGTATCTGTACAGTCATACAGTGTGTACTATAATACAGAACCATGGTCTAAAGGCCATTAATGTTGCATCCCTTTAGCATTTTGGCTGTTTGGAAATAGAAAGGCCTTAGACCAGTATCAACTGAGCAATTGAATGGTATGTTTAGAGACTGGAAATTTCCATCTTTAACCCAAGCATGGACGTATGTTAATGCATTTTCCAATCATATGTGGAATGCTGATAATTAAATATTGAAAACAGGGTCTATTTCTAACATGTCAAACAAAACAAAAGACTGGTTATTATGGTTACTTAAAAATGATTTACTTTAAATGTTTTTGAGACAAGAATGAGTTTTAGTGAAATCTTATGGCACTGGATCTTTCTATCTGACAATGTAACTAAATTATGCCATCTAAAAAAGTTTGATAACAAGCTTTTGCTCTGATCAAGGAAGAATTTGTTCTTATAAGACATATTGCCTGTTTTTATGAGACATATTGCCTGGTGGATTTGATACATGTTGTAGATATTTTCATTTTTGATTTTAGGAAAAAATTAATAAAATTGGCTGGCATCTTTTATTGCCATTACAGATATAACTGCTCAGTGATCATATTCATGTTTGTGGCGCTTTTGCCACAATTGTAAATGCTCCCCCAACCCTGCCTTAACAGCCAGCAACTGCACTGAATGATGGAGGTCTGCTCAGCTGGTGACTGCGATGTAGAAGGAGGAAGTTTCCAGCCCCCTCCCACCAGCAAGTGAGGTTATGACAAGGGATTGTGAAGGACTTCTGTTTCTGGTTGTTGCACCCCTACTTGCTGGTGGCTGGTGGCCCCCCCATTCCCTTGCCTTTTGCCCAGGTGCAGAGAAGGAGGGCATGTGCGCCGAGGCAAAAGGCAAGGAAATGGGAGGGGGAGCCCCAGAAGGGAATGGGAGGTGTTCCTGTGTTTTGTAAATTTCTACAGAAATGGAAATTACAGGTGTACATATAATTTATATGAAGCATCCTTCACAGCCTAATCCTTTTTCAAAACAAATACATTTTCCATTAATGCATTGCATTTCTGTGTCAGATACAAGCCAAGAAGCTGCATTGGGAAACATGCATGTATTATGTAGTTATGCCTTCTGATGCTGGCCTCCAAGATCAAACATGTCCATTTCTTATTTTCAGAGAGTGCGCGGGTGGGTGGGGCCATGTCCAGCCATTTTCATGGAGCTGGGTGTCCTGTTATAGGCATCTACAGAGACCTCCAGTGGTCCTTAGGAGGTTCCTGCAGGTGACAGCCAGAGTCCTGTTGGGTGGTTACAAATATGTAATCTACAATTACCACTGTAACTGCTGTGCTTGTAACTGCTAGGTATGAAAGGTCACTACATAGTGTCGGGCTACAGCTCTGGAGACCAGGCTTCAAATCCAAGTCAGCCATGGAACCACTGGATGATCCTGGGCAAGTCATACTCTCTCAGCCTCAAACGAAGGCAAAGGCAAAACCCTCTTTGAACAAATCTTGCCAGGAAAACCCTGTGATAAGTTTGCCTTAGGCTCACAATATTGTAAATGGAGATGACTTGAAGGCACACAACAATATAGTCCCTAGTTTAGGGGCTACATACAGATTGTGAAAGTCCCCCCAACTTCCCTTACTGGTAATCTGCTGGTGGGATCTACTGGGGTCTGTTTGCCTGTCAACTCCCCTTCTGTGAGTGATCTCTGGAATGAGGGAGGTTTGCAACAGAGGCTCTTTTTCTGCTTGTTGTGCTGGAGACTGTTCACAGGAGAAAGTGGGAACATCAGGCAGCCGGTGACCCCCGACAATCCGAAAGGCTGCTTATTGGTAAGTGGGGTTTGGGGGAAGGGTCTGGCTGGAATCCACTACAGTGCTATGTTTTGGTGCACCACAGTACACAATGTTCATACAGGTTTCTGCTGGATGCCCTTGCAGCATGTCCAACTACAGGAAAATAGCTGGATACATCCTGGCTCATCCCTCCTCCACCCAATAATACAGAAATGAATATGTTGGAGGGAGGCACTGCTATTAAGATGAGTTTAGGGAAGGAGTTTGATCACTGAGGACTCAGAACACATTTCCAACCTCTTCTACAACGAAAAAGTGAGTTGCAGTGACGCAAGTCCAACTTACACCACTATAATTTCAAGCCTATCACCTTATCAGGATGCCAGTCACAGTGTGCTAAATCAGCCTGATAAAAAGGGGCCCTAATTCTCAGCAACTTTTAGAGTGAACACACAAAGAGGCAACAGCTGAGGAATATTACTTTTTGGACTCTAAGTTCCAGAATCCTCAAACCAGCATGGCAAGTAATTGTGCTGGCTGTGGAATTGCTGGGAGGAAGGAAGGATGGCAGGCAGGCAGGCCGGCTGGCCAGCCAGCCGGCCTGCAAGGGCAGACAGACAATGTACTCAAACCTACACAAGAATATCCAATATACTCAAGATAATCTGACTCTTTTTTTGTATTCAGCACAGGGTTTTAAAAGCCTCTTCAATATTGGGACCCTTGATAATGCTGCTCCCTGAAACAGAAATGTTGTGCTTAAGGCTTCCATCTGCAGTTCTGTTGCCCTCTTAAAATATTCATTTTGAACAATCTGAGAGGGCCACAATTTTAGTGGATTCCAGTTGGTACATGACTATATCACTATTGACATGTTTGTCATGCCTTGTTGAGTCACTATTTTATTATAGACTTTTGCTGCAGATTTTTGTTTAGTAGTGATCAGGATCTTTGCAGTATATTAGATTGTGCTCAGCAATGCTTCCAGTTGCATCCCATTGTTTGCTAAAAAGTTGGAGAGTTTATTGCCTCCATTGAAAAGGTTAGGACCATGAAGGAGTGTTGGATTCCTACTATTGCAAATTTCCCAACAGTCATTCAGCACATAGATCTAAAGAGGGTTTATGTCATCATCTGTCTAAAATTTCATTATTTCTATATCAATGCCTTGGATCTGAAAAATCTTCTCACAGCGTAGGGTTTCCCTGCAGTTGCTCTTTCTCCTGCTTATGGATTTTCCATAGGTAACAGGTTGGCCATTGTGTGAACAGCATGGTGAATGAGAAAGGGGTTTGGTCTCATTTAGGAGCCCCAGTGGCACAGTGGTTAAATGCTGGTACTGCAATTACAAGGTTGTGAGTTCAATCCTGCTGGGCTCCAGATTGAGAAAGCCTTCCATCCTTCTGCAGGTCAGTAAAATGAGTACCCAGCTTGTTGGGGGCAGTTAGCTAACACATTGTAAACTGCTTAGAGAGCACTTAGCTGATAAGAAGTATAGAAATACACATGCTATTGCTATAGTATAGTTCTCCTTATGTTCTTACACGCCTTCTCTGTGCACCCTCATGCTTCCTCAAAGAAGTGCTCCCTAGAGTGAGGACACCTTTCAGAATAGAGTGGAATATTGTGTAGGAGGCCAAGGAGGGAAAAATAGTCAGGAATGGGAAAGTCACATTTTGCAAGTGGAGCTACCTTCTTGCTGCACCAAGGAACCTTAGAGACAGGCAATTAATCTTCCTGTCTTATTGCGTGTATTGTCCAATACGTCATCTTGTTTCATTATTTTGAATTTCAAAATACAGAAAATTCCAAACAACCACAACAGCCCCACACACCACATTCTAAGACAGATATTGAGATGCTGGAATATGTTGAGAAAAGGGTGACAAAGATGGTAAAATCTGGAAACTAAGCACCAGAGAAATGGTTGAGAGAGTTGGGTAGGTACTACACTTGATCTTAGCCAAAAGACTGAGAAGCCCAAAATTCCACAGGATGTGGAAAGTGGAATAATAGCACTGTAACAGTGAAGTGTGGAAATGGCCTCTGTTGAAACAGGTAGATTCTCTTCAGATGTTTTCACTTCTTCAACTAGGGATGTAATTCTTGTCTCATTTTGTTCTTAAAGAGAGTAACAAATAATTTCTGCTGCCAAAAAAAGAAAAAAGAAAGAGTTCAAAAACTATGTTTCAGAAGCAGTATTTTTAGTGCTGTTCCTTGGGCAGAAAATGCTGTTTTCTGTAGAAAACTAAATCCTTATGAATTTTGCACAGAACAAGACTCCAGTTGCAGAATGCAGAAATACAAGTGCAGAAAATGTTGTTTCTTGCAG
Source organism: Iguana delicatissima (assembly GCA_948472985.1). NCBI lineage: Eukaryota > Metazoa > Chordata > Lepidosauria > Squamata > Iguanidae > Iguana > Iguana delicatissima. The sequence continues at coordinate 598,433 of CAOKZL010001251.1, forward strand.
CAAAAATGTGAATTTTGCACATGATTTTTGCACAGAATAAGTCTCTAACTAGAGAATGCAGAAATACTATTCTTGCTGCAGATAATGCTATTCTCTGCATAATGTGCTAATGTTATACCAAACATGTCCCAAACTGAAGATTCTCATCAGTCTATGATTCTTCTCATCAGGTTTCCCCAACACTCATTTTTCAACCATTTGTCAAACTCTTTACAATGTTCTGTTCACCCCTAACCTCAACTGTGCTACCTACATTCATTTTCCACATCATCCAACCCAGCCTAAATGCAGGCTTAGATTGGGAAGAATGGAGAAAGAGTGATATAGGATGAACATTTATTTGGGTTAAAATTAGCTAAAGTTAAGTCCCCAAAATATAAATAATGAGTTAGGAGATATATAAAATAATCAAATCTAAGTGCCTTTCCACACTACACTGTTATAGCACTAATATTTCACTATTATTAGTGCTATTATTCTATTGTTGTTGTTGTTGTTACTATTATTCCACTATTATTCCAATAATAGTACTATTATAGTGCTATTATTCCAAAGCATATGTTTATTAGGGGAAGTGTGTATGTGTTGCTCAGAGCTTAGCAAATGTAATGAAAGTATGATACCTTACATGCAATGAAATATACCAGAATGTCTGCATTTCTCCCTAAGAGAAGTGTATATGCTTGTGTATGGCCCTTTCCACACGGGGGAAAACACGGGGTAGGATGACCTCACTCGGAGGTCATCCACACCGTGGAGTGCGCTAGGACAGTTAGAAATGTGGAGGTTCCACACCTCAAACTGCCCTCGTGCGGCCGTGGGGGTGGCGCCGCGTGTTTTATAAAGACCACATTTCATGTTGTCTTTATGAAACATGCGTACACTAGCCCGTCGCAGCACCCCGTGTGGAATTGCAGGGGTACGCAAACGTGTCCCTGCAGAGCTGCCCGGGGGCGGGCTTCTAGCTGGCGCGCTTCTCTGATTGGTGGAGAGCCGCTGGAAGCCGCTAGCTGCCATTTTGGGCGCTGCCGGACGCCGCTGGATGCTGCTGCCGTGTAGAGCGGTGAATGCGTGCTGCTCCACGCGGCGACGGAGCTACCCGCATCGAGGTAAGCTCCGTTTCCGCGTGCGCTGCCCCATTTCCCTGCGTTTCACGCCCCCCCGTGTGGAAAGGGCCTATATCTGTGATTGCATATAATAAATACCCTGCAAGATTATCATAAAGCCTGCTCATTCTCTCATGTAAATATCCTGAGATTCAATTACTGAAGAATGCTTAAGTGGAGTGTTGATATTAAGTCTGCCTGTCTGGATTTCACCTCCATCACAAGTTGGATACCCAGGTGGCCAGAAGATTTCAACAGAACCCTAGACGGGAACGGATTAGCTGACCAAAGGCAAAGGACTCTCAGCCCCAAAGTCTAAAGAGATAGGAAGGGATGGGGTGGGGAACCACACCTGTTCCAAGATAACAGTTCTTCATGGATAGATCTCTTGGACCAATCCTTTAAGGGTATAAATAGGACTCATTCTAATTGATGGGATGATTTGGGAGAGAATTTCTGGATTCAGTCTTTTCCTTTCTCCTAAATAATCTCAGTTTCTAGACAATTTCCCCCCTAGTGTGCTGAAAGGAACCTACAGAATTAGTTTGTGTATGCATTTTTGAGTGAACTGGAGATCGCCATTCAGAGATAAGCTTCTAATATGCAGAGCCCCATACCACCCAACACTTGACAGATCAAAAATGTGACACTGGCTGAGCAACATCAGAGTGGGCTCAAAACACAAACTCATTTGTTTTGAAGTAAGCCCCACTGAACTCACTGGGATTTGCTTCTTTGTAGGTATGTGTACAGTTGCCTTGCTAATTCAAATTGAATCTTTCTCTGGAGGTAGACTCTAGTCGTATACCTTCACATTTCCCTTCCTCTCGCACAAACACAATTCTCCCTGTGTCTCTCATGCATAGATACACAAGCTCAGAACCTTTTCCCATTTTTCTTCCCCACTTCGTTTCACACAAATACACATGCACAAAAACACACACTCCCTACTTCTGTCCAGCACACAATTTCCCACCTCTTTCTTCTTCGCACAAGGAGATATACAGTGCCCCATCTCTCATGCACTCATATGTGCAGTCACACACAGAAATAAATAAAAACATACAACTGCCCACATCTGTCACCTGCCAATCTCCACCTGGCTTCTCACAGGCACCTGGCCTCCTCTAAACATGCAGATTGTTGGCCTCTCCAGCAGACTAACACAGCTATCTCTTTGAAATCAGGCATTCTTCTCTCAGCCAGTTTGGTGTCATAGTTCCTTCTCTTTCCAAAGAGTCCTAGCACCACCATCTTCTGACAACTAAACAACAAAAGGAAAATAACAGCTTCCAGCTTGCTCTCAGCCTCTTAAAGGGCTCACAGTAGGCAAAGGCACAGGTTTGCTGGTTTGTTTGTTTATACCAAAATAGGCAGTATGGTGCTTTGCTTCTGTAATCCAACCGTTCTCAACTGTTGTTTGGCCATGACCCTTTAGGAGCAATTGTCAGGTTTTGGGGCCCCTGGGCAAGAAGGGATACAGCACAAACAGGTAGACAGAACATAATTTATTATTGAACACTAAGAAAGTTTGAACATTGCTACATACTGGACAAAACTTTTTAAAAAGACTGTATGAAATTAAACATCTATCAGTCCTAATGCGATTCTTGAGCTTGGTGCTTTTCTTCATGTCTCATGATATTGAGCTCCAAATTAGACAAGTACAGTTGGAGGTCATGTCTTGTCATGATATCAATTCTGTTTCTGAATTTTCTCAAGGAAATTGCTTTAGAGAATCCAAACTCAACCAAATATGTGGAGAGAAAAGTAATAAAAAAAATTAAAAGTAATAAAAAAAATTGGGCTTTCCCTCCAACAGTATTGGAAATTTATTTGGCAGATCACTCTTGATCCAAAAATCTTTTTGAACTGATGATGTGCACTGATGATGCTGAAGATCAATCAAACTCTTTTCAATTTCTGTCTCAACCTGGGTGGGTTACTCTTCAAATAGATTCAGAATCTAATCCAGGATACTGAGGTTTAACAGGACATTAAATCTTCCTTGGAGGGAAACCATTGACTCCAATTAAGGTTGCTGCTTGGGTATTTCATTGGTTCAGTTCCCAGAATCCCCATAAGCCCTTGGGCCTCTGCTTCTCACAGGTTTCAATCTGTAACTCCCTTCAAATGTGCCTTGGCCCCTGTTAAAAATTGTTGGTCTAATCCATGATTCTTCTGGGCCCATGCATTAGTATTTTGTCCCTTTTCTCATTGCCCCAGAAGCTCCCATCTAGCTTCTCATAGTCAATGTGACAAGTATTAATAGAAGTCCTGGCCTAATCTATTATTAGAACCTTGGGAAAGAAAGTCCACTTATGTTTATTTATGTGGTGGACCTTAACAACATGATAACAAATTCCATCTGTCAGTGTAATTAATGCAGATGCAGTACAGAAGCCTAATGCTGGCAAATGTGGCATTTGACTCAACAAATTGATATGTAATGATAAAAGGTGATTGATGTTATAAAAATGCAATTACTCTTTAACATTAGGAAGGGTGTTTCAGGGCTTACCCTAGTTCAGGCAGATGTGCACTGTATACAAATGGCACTTCACATCGATTGCTGGCACCAAAGAAACTGTAAATGCTTTATGATGTGTCTCATCTTAGGAAGAGAAATGAGAAGCCAGTGGTGACCTCTCATTCATTTAGCCCTTGGTTTTAATCTCCATTGTTGACTGAATCTATGCAGAGACCTCTGGTGCCTTTAGTATTAAGCATTCAGGATGGGTGAGATGGTTTCTGACTAATTTCAGATTACATGCTTGAAGGTTCATCTCTGGCATGTCATTCCATGCTCCTCTCTTCTCACCCAGGAACTGGAGAAAAGGTGTGCTTTATTGAAAGCAGGGACCAGAAATGATCTAGCAATTTACAATGGAAAGAATGGTGCTTACAACCAGACAGGAACACAACAAGCTAACAAATAAAAGGAGCATAATAGATGCAGATGATAGTTGAACAAATAGTAGTTCTGTCCTTATGATGAAGACAAATCCTTTAAATAAATAAATCTCAGTGATTCAAAGCCAGGAGACAAAAAGGATTCTAGAGATGTATAAGGCAACCTAATAACCCACTGGTCCCTTGTGTTACCTGATTAATAGTTTATTCAACCTGGATATTTCAAACAGCAGACAACATTGCTTTCTTTTGGCTAGCTGCATGACAAGCACAAGAGGAATAAAGGAAAGGAGCAAAGTATGAGCAGCTGCCTTTTAAGGCAAGTTGCTACCATAGGGAAAGCAGGAAGGTAGCTTGTTGATTTCTCAACCAGAGGGTCATGGCATCTGATGATTCAGGGGCAAGGAATCCCGTGAATCTGCTGAAGGTATTGGACATGAATTAATCTTCTCAGTATAGGAGGACCATTTCATGATAATTGGAGTTAGGGAGTAGTGTGTGAACAAATCCTAAAGACAGACCATGTTTCATGTCAGCATTAGTTTGTGTAAACATACATGCAGAATGAAAATGTATAAGAGATACACAGAGATCTCTTGCCACCGCAAGATAATATGGGGTACTTGCATTTTACACATGTACAAGTTGCAGGAGAGGATCATCATAAATAGTGCATAAACATATCTATGGCTGTTTCTGCTCTACACTGTTATATTGCTATTATTCCACTTTCAACATCCTATAGAATATGAAGTTTGTAGTTTAGAGAAGGGCATTTAGAATTCTGAGCCAGAGAGCTCTTTGGCTTCAGTAAACTACAAACCCCAGAATTCCATATGATCTTAAAAGTGGAATAATAGTAGTATAACAGTGTAGTGTGGAAATGGCCTATTTTTCTGCATTCATGAAGGGAATATGCATCTATGACTGAGCTTTCCACTATACTCTTTTTGTCCCCTTTCTACAATACCTCGTAATCTTTGACAGAAACAACAAATGGCAGTACTATTCATGCATGAGAGAGGGGGTAATGTGTTCTTCAGTATCACCAGCTTCACAGGAACTTACCCAACTCAATATCCCTTTCAACACTAATCTGAAATATGAATACTTGCGTAACTTGAAGACTCTCATCTGGATGGGTGACAACATATAAACGAGGTCAAGGAGTAGTCTGGCTATGGATGAGACATACCTAATAGTTTGTAATGACAATTTGTAAGCTTTTGCTTTTAAGCATCACAATTGAATCTGTTGTACAGGCAAAGCTGGTGGCTGCTATCCAAACCTTTGATAAATCACCTTATTGCTGACCTAATGAATTCTTCATGACAGGAAGTTTTCTGCAGTGGCTCACTCAACAACCTATTTTCTGTACCAGCAGTCATGACAGCAGAGAGAGAGAGGGAGTGAGTCCTAAGCAGAACAATGGAGAACCTTGCTGCTTCGCAAAGATTAATCCAAGACCTCATTGGTTTAGTTGTTGAGTGCCAGATGTTCTTCTGTGTGCAAAAGATTTGTCAGGCTTCAGCTTAATTCATCTCTACCTCATTAGTAGTAAGCACCACTGTGGACCCCCCCTTCATATTTCGTGAAATAATCGAGGCAATTAATGTTTTGGTGTTTTCCAGACTCATCCATCTTTTCCATGTATTAATAAAACTATCATTACTTTGTATTTAGAATTTCAGAAGTATATGCAGTGTATAGCAAAACTTATATGGCTATGGTTTTTAGTGGTGTTTGCCTTCAAGTCGTTTCTGATTTATGGCAACCCAGGTGAAGCTATCATAGGGTTTTCTTGGCAACATTTGTTCAAAGGGTGTTATGGACCAGGGGCTCTTCTCCCACTCAATGCTGACTTCTGCCCTTGAATAGGAGGTGGAAACTCCCCAGGGTTCCTTAATTAAATGCTCCCACCACCCACTGGATTAAAAAACCCCCATCGCAATAGCACAGTGGGACAGCACAGGGGAACCAACAATCCCCCCACCCTCTCTGGGAGAGAGGAAGTCTATCAACCTGTGTAGCCAACCTGCATGTGGAAAGAAGGGTTGCACAGAGGTTCTTTGAGAAAATGTTTATTCTAAGAACAGGCAAGGTAATACAGAAGGAATCACTCTGCATGAAGGCTCCTTCCTCCAGGCACAATTAGAAATTACAAGTTACAGATCGTTACATCATATTAGCCAGAGCTTTAAAAAGAACAGAACACCCTAATGTGACTAACTAAACATCCTAGCTACTCACATTATTGATCAGGTGCTGAGATGGTCTGTGGAGGCAAAGCCAGGAGGTGAGGCCTAGCTGGGCCAGCCTGCAACCAGCAATATACTTGCCTCTGATTGATGCGCTTTGTCTCTCTTGCCTTGGGGTCTCCTGAGAGTTTTTAAAACTTCTTCACCAAAGCATTTTGAAGATTCTCACCGTTTTCCTCCTGATTGGGCAACTATCTCTCATGACCTGTGATGCTTTCTGATGCTGACTCCCAATAAAATGTAACCTTACCCCAGTGGTTTATGTTTGCCTGGAGGGAGAACTATCTCCCTTCAGCTCTGTTACCTGGATAATGGGAACCCCCATTATCACAGAGGGGCTTTGCCTTTGCCTCTCTCTGTGGGTTACAGAGTGTGACTTGCCCAAGATCAGCCAGTGGGTTTCCGTGGCTGGATGAAGATTTGAGTTCTGGTCTCCAGTTCAGTGCTCAGACAACTACCCCACGTTGGTTCTCATGTAGCAGTATAAACTATTTCAAAGAACTAGGCCAAATAGAAGAAGAGGAGGATCAGTGTTATATCATGGCTGATTGAGGATTTGAACCATGGGCTCTGGTCATAATCCAGTGCTCAGACAGCTATGCCATGCTGGCTATGACTGTGACTTATTGTTGTTTTGTGCCTTCAAGTCATTTCTGACTTATGGCAATCCTAAGGTGAACCTATCATAGGGTTTTCTGCAGCTGAGAGTGTGTGACATCCTCATGGTCACCCTGGTCTCCAGAGTTTCAGTCCAATACTCAAACCACTGCACTGTGCTGGCTGTCATGACTATGGCTAGCTATATAAAATGAACATCTTCTCACAATTACACTGCTGAAACTAGGCTTCAAAGTTAGTGAATACTTTTTTGGGTAAGAATCATTTAAGATATTATTTCTATTGGGTAATATATCATTTCTCTCCTTGAAGGTGGCAAACACAAGGCAAGTCTAGTCTATTCCATACATGTGTCTTGTGAAAGTACTTAGGGAAGCACTTTAATTAAGTTATATTTTCCCTAATTTCTTCCACAAAAGATGTTTTTCATATGTCTTTGCTACACAAATGTAGCTCTTCAATACCACTTTATCTGCCATTTGTAATTTGGTGATATCTTTAGAGTTCCCTGTACAGAGAGCTCTACTATTGTAATTCACTTCTTTAGCAGGAAAGTATAAATTCATCACCATGCTACAAATCCCAGAATGCCATAGGTTGGTGCCATGGTAGCTAAACTGGTATCAAACTGTTATAACAGTTTAGTATTAAGTTCTTTAGCATTGCTGAAATGTAAATCTTTCTATTCTCAGCTGTATGTGACATTAAAACAATGCCCCCAAAGTTTCAGTCATAGGCCAACATCCTATTAGAGACCTGTTCATGAGGAGGTAGCACTTCACATGCACAGTGAGAATTTTGGTATTGTGGAATGGACACATTCCATTGACAGCAGTGGAAGAGCGCTTACATCAACATGGTGAAGGGAAAAGATGGTCTAATTTTAGATAAAATAACAAATAATGTGTCATTTAGAAAGTTTGAAGGGCAAAAGCTCCAGGAAATCTTATTCTCCCCCACTTTCTTTGTTGTGCTAAAATTTAACTGAACACTTCACTGCTTTACAAAACTCTTTGAGGTTTGGTATACCTTAAGGGTACTTGATCCCATTTGATCTTGAAGGCTAAACAGGGTCAACCCTGGTTAGTATTTAGATGGAAGATCATCAGTGAATACGAGGTGCTGTAGGCTATATTTCAGAGGAAGGAACTGGCAAAGCCCCTTTTGAATATTCCTTGTGTAAGAAAACCCTATGAAATCCATGGCATCACATGGGGTGAGGTAGAATTTCCCTACCCGTTCTCTTACCCAAATTGGAGCAAGATAAGCAAGGAAGTATCCATCTCCTGAGCCACAGAAATGAGCCTGACTTTTCAATGCTCATGAAGTTCTATAAGTTCACTTGAGTTGGTAAAATGTAGGCTGGACTGTGCTATTGTTAGCTGGATTTGTTGCTGGTTGACAGACAAAATCCAAAGAATGCTTGCCAATGGTTCCTCTTCATCCTGGAGAGAAGTGACTAGTGGGGTGCATCAGGATTCTGTCCCAGGCCCCATGTTGTTAAACGTCTTTATAAATGACTTGAAGATGGAAAAAAGTGCATGCTTATAAAATGTGCAGATGACACCAAATTAGGAGGGGCAGCTAATATTCCAAAGGACAGAATGAGGATTCAAAATGACTTTAGCAAACTGGAGAATTTGGCCAAAACTAACAAAATAAAACTTCATCAAGTAAGGTATTGCACTTAGGCCAGAAGAATGAAATGCATAAATATGGGATGGGTGATATCTGGCTTGACAGCTACGCATGCAAAAAGGATCTGGGGTCTTTATAGACCACAGGCAAAATAAGAGTCAATTTGATGCAGTGGCTGAAAAAAGTGCAATTCTAGGCTGCATTAACAGGAACATAGTGTCCAGACTGAGGGAGATAGTACCATTCTAGCTTGTTTTTGTCAGAACTCACCAGAAATACTGTTTTCAGAAGGATCTTGACAAACTGGAATGTGATCCAGAGAAAGCAACCCAGATGATTAAAGTCCTGGAAACCAAGCCTTATGAGGATCAACTTAGGGAGCTGGATATGTTTCACGTGGAGAAGAGAAGACTGAGAAGTGACATGATAGTCATTTTAAATATCTGAAGGGATTTCATGTAGAAGATGGAGTGATCTTGGTTCGTAGAATGTTAGACTAGACTAAGAACACAAACTTGCATTCAGATTACAAAAAAAGAAAGAAAGAAAGAAAGAAAGAAAGAAAGAAAGAAAGAAAGAAAGAAAGAAAGAAAGAAAGAAGAGAAGAGATTTCACCTAAACATTAGGAAGAACTTGTTTACTGCTGTTAAAGTATCATCACAGTTTTATACCTTGTGTAGTGTGAAAGGGGCACAGCTTATAAGAAATTATAGGGCTAGGGAACATAAAGCAAGTATGCCAACCCAAGTCCTAAAGCTTGTGGTACTAAGAAAATGTGAAGCAATGAAAGCCTTTAGCAATTTCAAGTAGTGTGTGTCTACGTGTCCATTCATGTATCCCTTTAGCTTTTCACTGGTCTTACATGGGACTCAAGCAGAATATCTAACAATGCTAGAGGGAAAAAATGCCTATATTTGGAATTCAATCAGTTTAAATTCTGAAGTTTACTCAGAAGATAGTGGACTAATTTTAATTGTTAGGCCCAACTAGAATAGACATTGAATTAAATGGGAACATTGTAAGTCAACATCTCTATATGTTCCGTTGAGTCAGTGGGTCCACTCTATTTGCAACTAACAATTGAACTGGCTTCTATTTTCCATACCTTGTTAATGTTTTTCCAGAGCTAAAGAACAGATGTATAAAGTATTTTGCAGCTTGCTGAAAATAGAATAGGATTCAGCTGTTGGGTTTCCTGCTCAGATTTAGCTGTAAAGAACTGGCTGTGACTGACAGCTGATGTAGCTGGACTCAGTTGCATAAATATACCAACAGCAATGGGCTCTTGTGTGTGCTGGAATGAGGCCAAGAGAAGCATGAGGACATTGATAGGGATGCTCATCCAGATGTTAATTAGAATCCATTCACAATGGTTACGTGCGAAGTACTGGCTGTCTATGGTCCAGCCAAGGGGCACCTTAACCTGCCACTTTGAGTCAAGGCATCCTCACACTTGGACTGTGGACCACTTCGGATGTGAAGAATGCTGCTTCTGTGTGTAGCTCACCCTTCCTGGAGAGTATTGCTGCCTATTTTATGACTATCCAAAAATTTAATTTGAGTTTGATCATACATTCTGTGCTGACAGTTTGAAATGCTGAGATGGGTTTATTATGTAGAGTATATTGCATGTGGGATTTATGCCATCACAAATGACGTAAATGTGTGCTCATAAGCCAACTGAAAATGATACTGTTTTCCTATTCCTCAGCTGTAGGTTCACATTTTAAGGACTAATTCACATTCTATTCCTGCTTCTTTGGATATATTCTTCCTCTACTTGCCTATTGCATACTGTCACAAGTGAGCAGCAGTAGCTGCTTCCAAGCAAGAAGGTGGAGGACTATATAAACTCCTGCCCCCTCTAATTTATTTTAAAACTGAAGGATAACATACGACTTTCAAGTAGAACTGCCTGAAATACCTACCCCTGGAGGCTCTATATTTGGCACCATCCTCTTTGCTGACTCTACCTTAATTAGGGAATTGAGAATTTCACTCAGTTCATTTATATACTTTCCAAATAACAACTAAAAGAACTCGAGATTTTAAATTATTTGATTTTATTTATATGTCATCACTCTTCTGGCAAGGGACCCATGGCTCAATCAAGCGAAAGCTAAAAACATGATAAGAGAAAGTTAAAACACAAACACATTGTTTTACTAAAACAACATTAAGTTTTAAAAAGTGTAAAAACATTTAGAAAAAAAACAATAAAAATAAAAATATAGCAACCTCCCCCATCCAAAGACTCCCCACTAGCAATTAATATTTAAATGCCTGCTTTGAATAAGAAGCTCTTTGCCTGTTAGTGAAAGAGAACAGAAAGGATGTTAGCTTAGCCTTCCATGGAAGGGAACTTCACAACCTGAGAGCAGCCACCAAGAGGGCACTGTCCCATTTCTCACCAGAGGAACCTGTGAGATTGATGGGACTGAGAGGAAATCCTTTCTCAATAATTGTAAAATGCAGGCAGGCTCATATGAGGAGATACAGACTTTCAAATAGTCTGTACCTGAGATGTGTAGGGGGCTTTACAGGTCAGAATCAATACTTTGAATTGTATCTGGAAATGAATTGTTAGCCAGTAAAACTGTTTCAACAGGGGAGGTATATGTCCTGGTCAGCAGTCTCACTGCAGCATGTTGGACCCAATGCAGACAGGATGGAAAGCTGCCTTGGCACAACGAGGCATTCACTGCTCTCTTTACCCACTCTGTCAGTACCCCTCTGGCTCCTTTTAAGAGCCAAGAAGAAGATGGGTCCAGTACCCATATGATGGCTCTCACCAAGGATCCCATCCACATCCTCACGCTGCACAAACAGAAACGTATTCAGTGATACAAGGTAAGTGGGAGCCATGACTGGACCTATAGCATCCAAATCAGAGAGGATCCAAGTGAGTTTGTCTGCAGAGTATCTTGCAGATCTTCAGAGTGGGTTGTCAACTGGTCTGGACAAGGAGCAATGGATTCAAGCTGCAGGAAAGGAGATTCCACTTGAACCTCAGGAAGAACTTCCTGAAGGTCAGAGCTGTCCGGCAGTGGAATATGCTACCTCAGAGTGTGGTAGAGTCTCCTTCTTCGGAGGTTTTTAAGCAGAGGCTGGATGGCCATCTGTTGGGAATGCTTTGATGGGTATTCCTGCATAGCAGGGGGTTGGAATCGATGGCCTCTGGGATCTCTTCCAGCTCTATGATTCTATGATTCTATTATTCTCTTCTTGTGGGGTAAAGCATAGAAGGCCCCTATTCACTAAAGACAGTTCCATTGGATGGCACTGTGCAGATGTTGTGATGGCAGAGGAGTATAATTTCTTCTTTATCACCATTGTCATGACATAGGTTTTCTAACAGACTAGCCCATGTTCACTTTTCTGCTGCTGACACTGGTAGTCTCTGTCCCACTTCTGCTATCCTAGTAAGCCTGAAGGGACTGCTTGACTCCACTCTGTGGGGGTGGATGCTCACAGGGAATGGTGTCCACAACCCCAGCCAGTTCCTTGTTCCAGAGATCAGACAGGATTTCAACAGGATCATTTGCCATGGCAACAGGAAACTCCCCAAGAACCATCTGGAATCTACCTAGATCTATAAGCCTCCTGGTGCAATTCATCTTAATCAGCCTCACCTCCACAGAGGTGTCAAGCCCTCCTAAATCTAATCCCCACCAGATAGTGATCTGTCAATGACAACTGACCATTGAAAGCTTCTCCACACCCATCATCATCCCAACAGCATAGAAAACTAACTACCAAAATAACTGTTGTTGCCGTGCGCCTTCAAGATGTTTCCAACTTATGGCAATCTTAAGATGAACCTATCACAACCTCGGGCTGAGAGTGTGTGATGCACCCAAGATCACCCAGTGCGTTCCATGGCTGAGCAGGAATCAAATCCTGGTCTCCAGAGTTATAGTGCAATGTTCAAACCACTACACCACATTGACTCTTTCCGGCTACTACTTGAAATAAAGATATGCAGGACATGAATTCCTGAGCTGCTCCCAACAAATCATTCTTAGGATGGATACTAAGGATATCCCTCCAACGCACAATGAGCCAAAGAGACACGAACACTATCACCAAGATGAGCTCAGCCAGCTGAGGAAGGCAGGCCATTGAATACTGTGGAGGGCAGTATACTAACCAAATCCTTGTTCTGTTCCTACCACCCACCTTTCAAATGCACACATTTAAAACCCAGCAGGACACTTGGTGAGGAAGACCGAATCATAACTGACTACTGTATCTCTACCTCCCTGCCCCTATGCCCCAAGCCTCACCTGCTTTTTCACAGAGAACCCAAGCAGACAGAGCTGGGAGAGATTAGCACCTGCCTCCCCCAGCTTCATCCAGCCGAGTCCCTGTAATACAAGCAAAGTCAGCATGCTCCTTCATAACCAGATTCTGGATCATAACCATTTTTTTATTTACCAAGCAGGCATTAAATGAGGAAGAATGAGACACTGGCAGATTCAGCTCTCCAGACAGAAGGCTTTTGAGTGCTTAACACTTCTGTATCTGAGTCTGAATCCCATTCAACCATGTTTGTGGTGGGCTGCAGCTCCCATTATCTGACAGGTTTAATAACTGCAGAGGAAGCAGGTAGAACATGGACTTCTCTGTGCAATCAATAGCTGTGCCTGGGAAATTTGGGCTACCTTGGGAACTGTGGTTGAGAATTATGTTCAGTTGGGTTTTGATAAGAAAGTAACCTCATTTGCAAACATTGTTATACAGGGACTGGAAAAAGTTTGGGATTTAAAAATGGATTTAAGAGAAATCAGAACTGACAAACTGTCAGCTGTTTGTATAGTGTAATATTATTTTTACATTACCTTACATTAATTGGTTATGCCTCAAGTTTGTTTTTTGGTTGCTTGCTTCTGCTGTCTTTAGGGTGGATGTGTTTCCCTGAACAGTAGATCCAAAGGTATACTATTGCATTCACTGCTGGAGTGGAGTATAAATATATATTCATGCGCAGGATTTTATCATCTCTCTGTAGTTTATTGATCTATTGTTTATGGAACTTGAATTTATTGACTGAATCAGTGTTTTTTAAAACCATGTATTGAAAGCTGGTATATGAGTTTGTTATAAATACCCTAAAGACACCAGATCCCATCTGATCTTGGAAGCTAAGTAGGGTCAGTCCTGGTTAGTACTTGTATAAGAGAGCAAACAAATACCAGGTGCTGTAGGCTATATTTCAGAGGAAAGAATTAGCAAAACCACCTCACCATCATGCCATGAAATGCATGGGATTGCCATAAATCGACAGGTAATTTAATACATGCATGCATTGGGAGGGGGAGAGATAATTTTTCATGGTGTTTTCATCTGTTATTGTATCTTCTTGCCTTCATTTTTATGTTAGCTGCTTTGGGCTGCTTTTCAAAGGGCAGTGTAAACAATGTCAGTGCTGATTCGAGGGTGAATCTGATGATCCTGGTTCTGCATGCACCCTTCTTGGTAATCCCTAATCTTGGGCAGGGTTATGCAGCTTTGGTATAAATATTTGGATTTTCCCTTGGCCTTTGTGTGTTTGCCTTACTTGAACCATAGCTACCTGCACACAATCACACCCTGCATACCCCCTTCATGGCTACCCGCCTGGAAAAATGTGACCTGACAGTGAGGTGAGTGTGAGCATCTCCGTATTTTATGTTCCGGTTTGATTTAAATATATCCTTTTTCAAATCAGTGAGTATGCAGATGGTAGGCAGTGGCTTCTGCTTCCTTTTTCTTGCTGCACTCTATAATAGATGGTACTTACTTGATAGGTTATAAATACTTTATATGAGCTGCCACATTAGCAGGGGTGCTCTACAAACCAGTCGCAGCAACACATTCATGTGAGCCACCTTTACATTTCCAGTTATGTGAAGAACATGTACAGTGAATTATCTAAACAAGGGTTTGTGGATGCTGCTGGAGGCTGTACTGGAGAAGCGACTGGATGTTTGTCTTGAGAGCTATAGCAATAATAAAATCAGGTTACAGAAAATTGAGCACTACCCTTTTGCACTTGCAAAAAAGTGGTCAGAAAATGCATTTTCTTTTACTTCTTTGCAGAAATATATATAGTAGATTCTGTAGCCGCCTCATGAAAGGAGGTGCAGGAATGGGGCCAAGTGGACCTCCTGTAGAAGGGAGTTCCACAGTCTGGGATCAACGACAGAGAAGGCTCTCTCCTGAGTCTTCACCAACCATGCCTGGGAAGATAGTGGGACTGAGAAAAAGTCCTCGTGTGCAGATTTTAATGCTCATGTTGGTTTATAGGTCTTACAGGGACCGGATTCAGATAACAAGTGGAATAATCCACTATAACCAAAACATATGAATGTCCCACTGAAGACTGCTCCAGAGGCCTCAGTCATTAGGGGCGTAGGCTGCTTTGACATTAGGGACATGAAGTACAATATTGTTGGATCTTTTCATAGATGCGTGGTCAATAAAAGTGCTGTATTATATGTTCTAAAGTCTTGCCAACTGCCACATGAGCAGTGGGGGGAATATCATGGGTGAGGCATAGAGTACCTCCTGGCACACAGACGTGGGGATAAGTAACTGCGATTTCTCTTTTCCAGGAAGAAGCTGGAGACTAAACCCATAGATTAGGTCTCCTTTTCTCTTAAAATAAACCCCTCAAAGCCCTTCCATACCTTCTTGGATGGCTTGCTGCAAGGGAAACTTGTAAGGTAGGGTCATTCTGTTACCATAAGGGTACCTGGGATTTGGTAATATGTTGTAACTCAACATGGGCCCACTTTTCACTTTCTGCGCTCCAACTTGATTCAGGTATCAACAATGACTTTTATATAGAGCTAGTCCTTTTCTACCAGGGCTTCCTGACCAAGGGTGGGCACCACTCCTGTCCATAAGTCCTCTGTGTGTTCTCCTGTGCTAATGCGAACCAAGACTGTCCTGTATGATTTGACATTGCAGTGAATGCCGATAGGTTGGCCAAGAGTTTTGTGCACCAAGGTGTGATTATTCTCTGTCATCACTACCTTACTATTTACTTTAATGGGTAGCACCCATGCCCCAGTATCATCTCCTTTTAGCTGTACTACTTCCCATGCGTCAGTCCACAAACACTCCGTGACAGGAAAGTTCTTTCACACAGGTCCCTTGAGGGCCACAGTAAAGCAGGTGGAAGGCGTTCATGGTGTTTCACTGACCCTGGTATTTCATTCTGACTTGCTGAGCTGGGTATCTGGGGAAGTAGTTTTGCGCCTTTGTTATTTTTGTCAGTAGGCTGGGCCCATTCCCTTTGAGCTTGAAATCTTCTTTGGTCACTGCCACCTGGATGGGCCTTGAAAAGCATGGGGCTGCATTCTGTCATGGTCTCATGCTCCTGCAAATGCTTCCATAAGGGCAGGGTCTAGAATTTTGGGTTGGTGACACCATACCCAACTTCAGTCTTGGGTGGGAAGGGCTAGGACACTTTGTTCTATCAGTTTCAGTTTGGTTACCTCCATTGCTGACCGCACTACTGGTTTTAGCCAATGTAGCCATTGGTGCAAATACATTGCCCTAGGGTGCCTAAATGTAACGTCAGTTTCCATCTCAGCTCATGAAGGTGATGACGGTACGTGTCTTTGGAAATATTTAAAGTGTTCAACTTTGCTTCTTGAGGTTAATGCGTTCATGGCTTCTTCTGCCAGGATAATATTAGAGCCTATTGCATCAGTGGCCACTACTAATCACTTAAAAGTGTTCAAGAAAGCCTCGTGATCATTGTTAAGTCCCATTTTGGCTATATGTTCAGAGGTATTAGCACCTATCAGCCCCTCTGTGGTCCCTGTAGTTAGACTCACATTGGGCTCTTTAAGGAACCCAGCCAGCTGATTCCACATTTCTGTTTGGACTAATTGTTGGGTGGCACACATCTGGTCTAACAGCTGAGCTTGCTGAGTTGCGATCTGCTGCAGCATTTGCTGCTGTTGCTTGGAGAACCAGCCATGTAAGTTCTTGGGTGGGTTTGTTGGAGTCCTGCCCTCTGACTCTGCCCCCTCCCAGTGTTGGGTGGAGTCTGCTCCTAGCTTGTGAATCCATGAGACTAGACAACCTCATGGGTGTTCAGGTGTGAGCAGGATTTCTTTATTCATCTTTAGTTCACTTCTGATAGCAACCATTGATAATTCTCCCAACCACTCTCATTGGAGATACAGAGCAATAAAGAACCAAAGTCTTTGCCAATATGGAGACAACACAAAAATATAGAAAACATGGAGGAATACAAAAGCAACTTCTTCCCATCCTTCCATCTCAGCAAGTGTTGCCTTTGGCTTTCTCTGTATCTTCTCCAATAACCCCTTCCACACAACCATCTCTTCTCTCCTCCACTACCTTGGTTGTCTCTTCTGACCCCTGGTGGTCTCTCTCATCCTTTCTGACAACTTTCATTCTCTCCTATCCATACTATTTTCCCCACTGCCTTTTTCTTGCGCCTCCCATCTTCAGCATCCCACTGTTTGCCTTGTCTCTCTGCCTTGTCTTCTGCCTTTTCTTCCTACCAGAATTTATCTGCCCTTCCAGCCTTGTATAGAAACTCTTCCTCACTCCCTTCCTCACATATATCTTCTGCACTAGACCAGAACTGCAAGTGCTATAAGCTTCTCCTGGGATTTAGTTCCTGAATTGTACATTTCTGAAGGGATTTATCTTCTGTCTAGCAATGCCCTTTGCTGGGGTCTTCTTTCTGCTTTCAGATGATGATCAATTAAATGATGATTAAATATATTAAATACCACTTAAACTTCTTCTCATGCAGATATTTATTTTGCCAGTCTGCTAACTTCTTAAACTTTGCAGGCTCTCAGGAACTGTTGCCTACATTTTACTGATGAAAAGTGGCTGATGGAGCCCGTTCCCTCATGGAAGAAAATGGAGCCAATCAAGAAAATGGCACCTCTGTGAACAATGAAAATGAAAGTTTAGTTTGGTACGTGTTAGGATGATTTCAGTTTTGATGCTTCAGGTTTTCTTTTTTAAAAAGATTATGAGTTTGATGTTATTTACATTATATATTCCTCAGTTCATTGACCTTTGCATTTGTTTGATTTTATTTTGTATATTTTACTTTGTAAAAGGCCCTGTCCAGCTAAGGTTACATAAATCACAGTGATGACAGCAAATTAGAGATGTTTGTAAGGCAGTGAAAAAGGACAGATAAGAACAAGCACCTACATGGAAGCCAGAAATGTGAAAAGCTGTCAGTTGCTCAGCATGGCACATGCATCCTCAAAATTCATTTCTGGCTCTTCCCCTCTGCTTCTTGTATAATGGGCATATCTAGGTAGCCCCTTCTTTTAATGCAAGCATTTTTCTTATACATTTTGACATTAGGGAGCTGTTGTTATGCACATTTTTTTTCAAACAGAGTGGGACCCCCTTACCTGTCATCTCCAGATATACAATTTTAAACAAACTCAACTTCATTGTATCCTATGCCTAAAATGGTGGCAACATGCTTGTCAACTTGCTGAAGCATCCGTTTGCATGTCACCACCATTAAGCTTTATGGGACCTGAGCATTTTTTTTCTTTCATTCATATAGGGAGAGCCCATTGTTACCAGGCTGTACATCCCTTGTCCACGATCTGGTTTAACTGGCAAAACATATATTAAATTGGCCTGAAATGTAAATTATATCCTGCTGTGACTGGGAAGCTTGCTGGCAAAAAGGAACTGATTGCACATGCGCTTTGCAAAAACAGGTCAGAACAAGACCTCAAGCCATGGCTAGGTCATAACCAGGGAAGCTCCAGACAATGGACTTGCAGGCATCTCGCAACAACTCAACCTTTAGAAACAATAGCTCCCAAAACTGGTTCCACAGAAAGATTGATTGTCTTTGACCTTCTCCCTTTGTCCGTAGAAATTCTCCTTTGGTCCCCTCACTTGTCCCACCATTAAGGAGCTATTATGATTCCCATCAGTCCCCTTGTCACCTAATGCTAAGGCCATTAGCTCATTCTGGACCCCATTGTCCACTCTCTGGGCCCCATTGTCAACTCTGCCAGAGAGCCATTAACTCCTTCTCCCTCAGGGCAGAAGAAGAGTATTTAAGCCCTGACTTCATACCAGATAATTCATGGTACTTTTGGCATACTGACTGACATTCTGCTGCTCCAATTTCTGATCTGGTACTATCCTTAGATCCTTTGTCTGAGCCACAGCACCTCATCTCTTCTTTTCCTTCCTTTTCCTTCAGTTAGCCTTGTGTGATTGTGGGACTGCTTGGATCTTGTGTGTGTGAAAGGGTTAATTCTCCCAGTAAAACAAACAAGCTTACTTTTGAATCTCTGGCTGGTTTTTCCCTGTACTAGTACTGGTATACACAGGTGTAGTGTAAAAGATCCTGTAAGGTTACCACCCTCTCGCAGGCCTCCTCTTCAAGCTAATATTTCTAATACTTCATGGAGGCACTGGCATTGCAGTTGGACCCCTGAGTCACCCATGTTTTGGGGTAACACCACTGTATTCACGTTTTGAGTCATGTCTAACTCAGGGAAAAAAAATACTCTGATGCTTGTGCTTCTTTCTGATGTGAGGAAAACAAAAGATATACAAGCATTTTCACAGATAATCTTCCAGATCACATGCAAATAATTGTTGTCAATATTCTACATGAGCTCCTTACTGATTGATTTTATATGTTTTATGAGGATGATGCTGTATGGTTGCATATGTCTTTCTAAACAATTGACTATTCTAAACAATTGACTTTCTTTGTATCTTGTTTGTTCTTGTACTCTGGTCTGTGACCGTAATAAAGTTGATTGATTGAGCTCCTTAGATACATCTGCATAACTAACATTTCCTTTCCTGACCTCTCCCAGTCTACCTTAACAGCCAACAGCTGCATCAAGCAAAGGAGGTCTGTTCAGCTATTGATTGGGGCATAAAGAAGATGACATTTCCAGCCTTCTCTGCCAGCAAGCAAGGCTGCAATGATCAGAAGCAGGACTACTGTCATAATTCTTCATTGCATCCTTGTTTGCTGGTGGAAGGGAGCTTATACCTTAGTTGGCAGCTGAACAGATCTCCTGCACCCAATATGGCTGCTGGCTATTAAGATGGACTAGAGGGGGCATTCATTTAGGCCATTTCTGTATGACAGAGCTGTGCCGCTGTGGAGCCAGATGGCACTGGTCAGCTGGTCATGCTTTCACGTGATGTTGTTGCTGACCTGCCGCCATCTTTCCCCAAGCAATGTGCAAATGCAATATTCACAAAACGGGAAATAATTGTTTTGCACCTCCCATCATGTGGTGCTCTTGCCTTTCTTGCCAACGTGGAAGGGCCAGAAGTGATGCTTCCTTCCCCAGCACAGCAATACAAACTGCCTGGCTGCGCTGTGGAAGGAAGAGATGGAGCTACCATGCTCCCTTCAGCAGGGAGCTGGTGAGGTGTGGAGAAGAGCCTTACTGGAGTGCTCCCTTCCTGGGAGGGGTGCTGCCAGGACTGCAACAAGATGACGTGCAGGAGCTTTGTCATGCAGAAGTGGCCGTAGTCTTACAGCAGGACTGTGTAGCATTACTGAATACAGAGCAGTTGCAGATCTGTAACTCCAGGTTACAAATCTGTAACTGCAGTACTGAATACTAGCTGTCTTTTATTTTTTCAATAAGTTCATTCACATTTATTTTCCATCCTAATAGAGGCCATTCAGAATGGTTCCCTGTGGTGGCTGTCTCTTTACACTGAACTTCCTGAAAAGTGGATTTCTTTAAACTGAGAATACAGAGATGGCGGCTTCCTGCATGTGACAAAATGTGCCACCATGAGTGTTGTGTGGAGGCAACCAGCAAACCATTCCTTCATTTTTTTTAGCTGTTCCTCCTACCAATTGTTAATGCAGAAAGGGATTTTGTTTAAGTGAGCCAGAACAAGCTGATAATGTGGTGCCTCAAGAATAGAAACTTGTTACAGTAATTTTTTTAAAAAGTCCCTGAAGTGGAATGTGTAAAAAGCCTTTGAAGACTTTCTTCTTCTTCTTGTACAACTCCTGTTGTTCTGCTCCATGAAAATGGTTTCTTATAATAAGCTGGAAAAGAAAGAAAAGTGCTTCTCAGACTAAAGAGACAAAGCAACCAAACAATTGATCAGCATTCAAAAGGATTTCTCTAGAAAAGAAAGGCGCATAAGAGTACCCAACAGAAATATGTATTTAGAAAATGAACTCCCCAGGGTAAATTAGAAAATCCTTTATACCATCCCTGAAGGGAAGTTGGTGCAACTGAGCTGCTGTTAAGACTGGAGAAACATTTATTTGTGTGTTTGTTTTTCACAGATGAGCATTAACATTTTTTAAAAAATGGTTTATAGCACAACCCCACGTGTGTGGATTGTCTGTAAGTGAAACTAATGGGAATTAGTTGGTGGACGATTTACCTCCAAGGAGCTATAGCCATGGGCAAGCCAAGAATATGCTCCCCACCCTCCGCCCACTCCCTCTGCTTTATCATAATCCTGCTTAGGCAACCATATGAGGTGGTTAAACGTGTACTGTTAGATACAACTTCAAACTTCTGCATTAAAAACAGCTTTGAATCTTAGTTAATATTGGCTAATTATACTGTAGGGAACATAACTGGAAACTGTGTTGTAACTGCTTTAAAGAGACTCCATTGTCCCAGTGCCATTTTTATTACTGCGTGCTGTGAGCTGAAAATTACAAAATTAAATTGCAATGTTTATTTACTTAGTTTGTGAAATGGGTCAAACAAAACAATTTACTGGGGCTTAGGGACTTCAGAGTCTAATCAAGAGCCCGTGTATCTGGGGATAAGTGCCATTAAACTTGCTTAAACTCAGACTTCTCAGTAGACACACACAGGGTTGTGCTGTAAGATGTTTACTTTGCTCAGAGAATTCCAACCTATTCAACTTGTTCCTTTTAAGCAGACACAGCGCATAGATCCTTTGTTGCAAGGGCAGTGAATCTCTGGCCATTTCTGCACTACACTGTTATAGTGCTATTATTCCACTTTCAACATCCAAGGGAATCCTGGACTTTGCAGTTTAGGGAAGGGCATTTAGAGTTCTCAGCCAGAGAACTCTTTGGCCTCAGGAAACTACAAACCCCAGAATTCCACAGGATGTTGAAAATGGAATAATAGCACTATAACAGTGTAGTGTGGAAATGGAAATATCCCTCTGTGTAATAATGCCTTACTAAATCAGACAAAAGATGCATGTTTTCTTCTAGCCCGATTCTTCTGGGACTCCCTCAAATACATTCTTATTGCCAAGAAATGAGTCACTAGGGTTGTAGTGACCATATAACCATTGCATTAATTTACCATGCAAGCAAAGTGATACTCAAAATTCTACAACAAAACTTTTTACAATATATGGAGCAAGAAATGGCAGATGTCCTAGGAAAGGAAGAGGCATGAAGAATCATATTGCAAGCATATGTTGCATCATGGAGCATACCAAAGAATTTCAGAAGAAAGTCGGGCTTTGCTTTATAAATTATAGCAAGGTCTTTGATTGTGTAGTTCATGAAAAATTACGATCACTCTTAAAGAAACAGGTGTGCTATAACATTTGATTGTCCTGACATATAACCTGTACTCAAAACAAAAGGCTACCATCATGACAGAATATGGAAAAAATGAACAGTTTCCAGTTGGTGAGGGGGTCAGGAAAGGTGGCATTTTATCACTTTGTTTAACCTGTATGCTGAATATTTCATTTGTAAAGGTGGGTTAGATTCAGAGGAAGGAGGTATGAAAACTGGAGGAAGGAGCATCAACAATTTAAGATATGCAGATGACACTATACCACTAGCAGAAAATAGAAAAGATTTATCCATCCATCCATCCATCTGTATGTCACCTTTCTCTCAAAATGGGACCTAAGACAGATTCCAAATCGTGAACAAGAAAATTGTAAAAACAATTAAAATCCCCACCTAAAACAATATAAAATCATTTTAAAAGATGTCCAAAAGTTTAAAAAGATAAATAAAGCATCCCAATAAAAGCTTCAGTGCTTATACGTTAAAATCATGCTTAAACAGAAATGTCTGTGGCCCTTTCCACACGCGGGGCGGGTAAACGGGGGGCACACGCAGGGACGAAGCTTACCGCTAAACGGGTTGCTCCGTCCCCCCGGGGAGCGCGCATTCGCCACTCCCAACGGCGGCGAATTTCGGCGGCGTTTGGCGGTGCCCAAAATGGTGGCCACCGGCTTCCAGCGGCGCTCCACC
This sequence comes from Iguana delicatissima, assembly GCA_948472985.1. Taxonomy (NCBI): domain Eukaryota; kingdom Metazoa; phylum Chordata; class Lepidosauria; order Squamata; family Iguanidae; genus Iguana; species Iguana delicatissima. The sequence continues at coordinate 621,202 of CAOKZL010001251.1, forward strand.
AATCAGGGCAGCATGCCAGCCGGAAGCCCGCCCCCCGGGCAGCTCTGCAGAGATGCGCTAACGCATCCCTGCAGTTCTAAACGGGGCGCGGTGACGGGGCAACGTGCGCAAGTCACATAAAAACCACTTGAGAAGTGGTGCCACCCCCGCAGCCGCACGAGGGCGGTTTGAGGTTTAGAACCTCCCATTTGCGAACCGCCCTCGTGTGCCTCGCGGTGTAGAAGACCTCCTGGGAGGTCGCCCTAGCACAGGCAATATGCCCGTGTGGAAAGGGCCTGTGACTGCCAGTGAAAGGAAACAGGGCCAGGGCCACACTAGTCTCCTATGGAAGGAAATTCCAGAGGATGGGATAAGCTACTGAGAAGGCTGTCTTCTGTATCCTTACCAGGTGAATCTGTGATGGTAGCAGGACCAAGAGAAAACCTTCCCTTATAGATCTTAAAACTCTGGCAGGTTCATATGAGGAGATATGGTCTTTCAGATAGTCTGGACCTAAGCCGTATAGGACTTTATGGATCATAACGACCACCTTGAATTGTCCCAGGAAATGAACTGGTAAACAGTGAAGCTGTTTTAACAAGGGAGTTATGAGGTCCTTATAATTGGGACTGAACAACATTCTTGCTGCAGCATTTTGAACCTGTTGAAGATTCCAAGTAGTTTTCAAAGGCATTCCCACATAGACTGTGCTACAGTAGTACATCCAAGATGTAATCAAGGCATGTGTGACTGTAACCGGATCTGACATCTCAAGGAACAGATGCAGCTGGTGCACAAGTTTTAGTTGTGCAAATGCACTTCCGGCCACTGCTGAGACCTGGGCATCCAGGCTCAGAGTTGAGTCCAGGAAAACACTCAAGCTGTGAGCCTGAGATTTCAGGGGCAGTGCAACCCCATCTAGCACAAGCAGAGTCCCTATTCCCTAATGTGCCTTGCAACTGGCCAGGAGGAGCTCTGTCTTGTCTAGATTAAGCTTCAGTAGTTTGTGCTCATCCAGTCCGTTATTAGCAGTAGACAGTGGAGCAGTACTGAGGCAGCTTCCTTAGAATCAGACATGGAACAACTGCTGCAGAAAGTCAGAGAAGAAAGTGCAAAGGCAGGTGTACAGTTGAACATTAAGAAAAAATGATTACAGATTATTTATATAACTTAAAAGTAGATGATGAAAATATTGAAATAATTCAAGATTTTCTATAGCTTGACTCAGTCGTTAATAAGAATGGAGGCTGCAGTCAGGAAATCAGAAGACTAGGATTTGGAATGGGAGATATGGAGGAACAAGACAAGATCCTCAAGTGTAAAGACACATCATTGATACTAAATTTAGGATTGTCCATGCCATTGATTTCCAGCTTCTATGTATGATTTTGAAAGTAGGACAGTGAAAAAAGCTGATAGGAAAAAAAAAATCAACTCCATTCAAATGTGATGCTGGAGGAGAGTTCTACAGATACCTTGGATTGCTAAAAAGGCAAATGAATGAGGCCCTGAACAAATCAAGTCTGAATTCTCCCTAGAAGTCAAGATGACTAAAGATATTCTACTTTGGCCATATTATGAGTAGACATGACTCACTAGAAAAGACAATGATGCTTTGTAAGGTAGAAGGTAACAGAAAAAGAAGAGGACTGCATTACAGGTGGATAGACTCACATGTCCCTGAATCTGCAAGATCTGAGCAGGGCTGTTTATGATAAGGTGATTTAGAAGTTTCTCATTCATAGGTTGGCCATAAGTTGAAGTTGACTTGGCAGCAGTAAACAACGACAACAGTGTACAAAAGCACGAGCCCTTCCCTATTCCTTCTCTGGCATTTTGGTTCTACACCTGGAGATTCCAC